>JANBWZ010000008.1:0-1200000 GCA_026743855.1 Pleurotus sapidus
TTCAGCAGCGGGACATCGAGCTCCACATAAACCGCACGAGCAGCAGTCTCACTCTCAACGCCCTCTACGGCACCAAGAAGGACGAGGGCCTGAAGATCCGCGTCTACCTCCAAGGCGAGAAACACGCGTCCATAACATATTTCGTCGACGGTGAGTAGTGCTGGAATTAGTACTGCTCCCCTGATTGAGTCTCATCGATAGAAAAACTCCCCACGAAGATGATTCTGACCTCCAGAATATATAGGTACGTCCGTCAATTAACCTAACACTCATCCCCAAGCTCAATTCCCAATCTGCCAGGCCGCACTCCAGCCCAAAGACACCATCCAGCGCCGCTACATCATCGAGTCACTGGACATCGACATGATGCCCACGAGCCGCAACTTTATCGCGCGCTACCAACTCCTCGCGAGCATGGAACAGATCGTCTCGACGAACACCCGCTCCCTCCCTCCCGACCTGCGCGACATCGAGTACTGGGTCGACGGCTATCTGCGCCGCAGGCACGACATCGAGAGCCACCACCGGGTATATCTTCAGCCCAGAGGACGATGAACTAGAAGGCGGCGAACCTGGGAAGACAGTGGCGCCCCGCTTCCTCCGCCACCTGCACCGCAGCACCGTCGCCGGGATGTTCGCCGCGCACGCCGAATGGATACTCGCACAGCAGCTAGGCCCGCCGCGCGACAAGCGCGTCGTCGATCTCGGGGTATGGTACCGTTTCTGCGAAGAGGTGCGCGACATAAGGGTGACGAAGCCGGATGGCGGGACATGGGGGCGGCCGTATGGGTACCGCGAGAAAGATGAGTATAATAAGAAATCGGTGGGGGAGTATATTCAGAAGAAGTTCTTCGTCCCGGTTAGCAGGATCGGGCGCCTCGAGAGGGCGCGTAAGAAGGCGACCTCAGTGGTAGGCTGCCTCTTCATTCTTAGCCCTGGCGTTGGCATTGCTGATGACGATGTCTATCCCTATTCTCGCAGCCGATGGCGACGCCCGAACCCGAGGTCGCACCTCCGTCGCCGGTAGTTTTGCAGCACCACTACGACTCGGACTTCACCGACAACCTCTCCTCCTCCGAAGCCTCAGACCCCGAGCCCTCCGCCCACAACGCCAGCAACACTCTCACTACCATACCCATGGACAAGCTCACCGCCGTTCCCGCATTCTGCTTCGTGCGCCCGGCCCTGCTGGAGGGCGCCTTTGTCTGGCGGTGCCCCGGGGACGGGTGCGCGTTTACGCTCGATCTTATGCACCCCGAGGCGTCGTCCCCGACGATCGACCCCCGCCACATCGAATGGCTGAAGAACCCGCGCAGCTGGCGCAACACCGCGGAACCCGCCCTGTGCGACCGCTTTGATGTCATTGTCGGCGCGCATTACCAGTCGCATATCAGGGAAGTGGATTTGGACTTTGAGATTGTCTTTGAGGCGCACGGGATTACGGTAGGATTTATATCCGCGCTGCGCGTCTGGTTGTGTGCTTATTGGTGTAGATTTCCAGGAAACGGCCACCGACCCCCCAGCCCACTCCCCCGCCCCCGCGGAAGAAGATCAAGGTTGAGGAAACGACCCACTATCCGCGTCTCTCCTCCCGCAGCAGGCATTCGTCAAACCATCCGACACCCAGCACCAGTCGTGTATTTATTGATTGACTATACTCACCCTCCTATGTTTATGGCTTGTGGTTTCTGGCTTGTGTCCGGTTATCGAGTTGAATGCCGAACGTTGCATACTGCGAGCTCCCTGCCTTTGCTCTTATTAACTGGGGTTACGCACATCTGCTCATCTCAGATCTGATACCTGGGTATCTTATATTGGTATATCTATGAAGATCGATAGCATTCTCTACTCTGAATACAATAAGCAGCTCATTCGATAATACTAAGCTCGCGCTTGCGCGCCCTCGCGAACTCGTCTTTGTATGCGTCCCATATCCTGCAATTCATAGCCGAGGTGAGTGAGGTGAGTATGAGTTATGGTGAGTAGCGCGTAGGGAGGAGGAGAGGCGCACCTGGTCAGTTCGTCAATGTATATCTTCTGGATACGGAACACTTCCTCTGATGAGGGGTGGTCGCACTGCGTTACGTGTATGGGCTTGCCAACTGTAAGGAGTGTAAATGCACATGCAAACAATCAGTCACAGGCCCCACAACAACGGGAGCGGGAGCGGGAGGGGAACGGGAACGGGGAACGAGAAGGGGAGGACTCACTAACTGCCACGATCCGCCGGCGGTATGGCATGAGTCCAAGATTATCTGCGGGAACTCTGTCACTAGCCTTTGATTTAAGTGGAGGACAAACGCGTACAATTCAGAAGGCCGCGTCCGTGGAACATCGGCAGCGTGAAGCCAAAGATGCTCTGGAACTTCTTCTGGAGCGCGTATATCGTCGTCCCGCGCTCGTTCGGCATTTGCTGGTATATCTATTACAGGCATTCATTGTTAATCGGATCAAACAAGAAACGAGAAAGGGATATAGGGTATCGAAGAGGGCAACGTACGTCGTTCTCCCCAAACGAAAATACGGGCACGAGGTCAGCTCTAAGTGGTTTGAGATGAATTAAATCAGCCCGGTGCGTATGCAGATCGTAGTGCACGCGTACGTACCCATGCTGTATCGCGATTTTAATGAACCCAAGCCTACACAAAACACAAGAAGATAAAAATCAGCCCCATCACAAGCCCTTTGCTGGAGCCCACCGACCTTCGTCTCAGCGTCAAATCCGCGGTCCCCGGGCGCGCACTCAAACTCTCCGCGGCCCCGCCGACGATGATAGTGATAGCGGACCCCGGGCCCGCCTTCAGGATGTTCGAGCACGATTGCTTGCTGACGCTGCATATGCCGAGCGCCAGGATTATATCGCGGTATATGGGCATTTTGAAGTTGGAGGCGAGGGTGAGGAGGTGCGGCTTGATGCCGGGGAAGGCTTTGGAGAAGCCGGTCGCTGAATGAGACACGAGAGGTTAGTGGTGATCGGTTGAGGGCACGCGACCGATACCTACCTTCTGTAGCGAATGTAGCGAATGCTCCCCTGAAGCGACGTGAAGATGAGAGCAGACGGAGGGAAGGGTGAGACATACATGCCGATGATGCCTACACCAACATTTAGGGACGGAGACCACACGAAGATAGGTACTACGCACCATGAGGGTGATAGCCGAACACATAAGGCCTGTCAGCCGGCAGTTCAGCTTCCTGCGATGATGAATTGAGTGGTGTCCTCAGAACTCGAAGTCCGACTTGACCAACGCACCTTAAGGAATCTATGACCCAGTAAGCGCAGGGAGCGAGCAAGATACGCAGAGAACTCACGAAGCAGGATAATATTCCGCGAAATATCTCCAAAACGGCATTGACCTGAACCAACGACTTGGTCGTCCGCCGTAGTCGGGGCTTTTATCTATCCATCGTATCCAAATGGTGTAGAAAGTCAAAAGAGGCCAGAGTGGGGGTATCGACCTGCGAGGTACTATGAGTATTCAAATACGTCTAAAATTGCAAGTCTGCGGGGCGCACCACAGCAGCAGGAACATCACGGTCGTGATCACGATGAGCACCGACCAAATGGCCACCGCAAGCATCTGCAGCCTTCTTTTCCGCGGTACTTTGGCAGGAACGAAACTAGCAGAATCAGCCCCGCGTCCAATAGCTGCAGCGTGCGCACCACTCACTCGATGTTCGCCTGCAGTGCCGCGACCGGTCGCAATGGAGTTGTTGTCAATTTTGAGAGCCTGTCTTTCAACGAGGAGGCAGATAAACTTCGCGAGGCCGCTGAGAGGGCGCGTCCGGGCTCCATGTCGGGCGAGACTTGATAGCTGAACGATGGCAGGAGACGAAAAGAACTGTGGAAGTCACTGTACTGACATCAAGTGGCTTATGCCAATGTGAGTGGGACCCTGCAAGATTGATCCACGTGAAGGTTGCCCATCGTGCAATGAAGTCATTTAGCTTTGATTTGAGCGCTCGCGCAACCAACCAACGTCAAGGGACATGATGAAACAAAATTTCTATTTTATCGTGAACGTACAAGCTACAGTTGTGCAGAGGGGACATCAAGGAAATCACTAGCGGTGTGGACATCAAATTACGCGTAAAGGTCATCGTCAGCAGTCTCCTCAGCGAAGCCAGCATTTCCAGCAGTAGTCGAAGAGCCACCTGCGGGACCTTGCCCCTCCGGGAACTTGAAGTTGTTGCCAAAACCACGGGATTGTTGCAAGTTCTGGGATAAATTGTTAGTGTGGTCCTCGGAATGTTGCGGGAAACGGCATACCTGGGAGAACATCTCGTAGCGTCTGATATCCTGGTCGGAAACGGAACGACGGGCATACTTCATTGCCTCCTCAAAGTGCTCCCTGCCGATGAATGAGTATTGCGGATATCAAGAGCCAATCCAGACAACGTACCTAGTGATTTGAGGAACGGGGTCCTCTTCATCCTCCATTGCGGCATCGTCCCCGGCTTCCTCCTTCTCTTTCTTTTCTCGCTCTCGTCTAATATCGGACTCAATAGACTCTCGAATGGCCAATTTAGCTGCACGTTGGCAGATTTCAGTGAGATCGGCACCAGAGAAACCGTGCGTGCTCTTAGCCAAGAAGCCGAGGTCAACCTCAGGAGAAATGGGCGATTTTTTGAGCGCCGCTTTCAAGATGCTCAAGCGCGAAGGCTCGTCGGGGAGAGGAATGTAGATAAGCTGGTCGAGACGACCAGGTCGGAGAAGAGCAGAGTCGATTTGGTCGGGCCTGTTAGTCGCACCGATGATGAAGACGTTCTTCTTCGAGTTCATACCGTCCATTTCGGTAAGGATTTGGTTGAGAACACGGTCACCCGCTCCTCCACCGTCGCCAGAGGCACCTCCTCCACCACGGGCCTTTGCGATCGAATCCAATTCATCGAAGAACATGACACAAGGTGCGGCAGCGCGAGCCTTGTCAAAGACGTCTCGGACGTTGGCCTCGGACTCACCGAACCACATAGTCAGCAGTTCAGGACCCTAGAAGCGTAGAAATACTTAAGCGTCATTTCTATAAATGGAGTGGCTGCGACGAACCTTGATACTGATGAAGTTGGCTTTACATTCGTTGGCAATAGCTTTTGCCAGCAATGTCTTACCAGTACCAGGGGGACCGTAGAAAAGAACACCCTTCGACGGCGACATACCGTACTTGAGGAACTTCTCCGGGTGGTCGACGGGGTACTGGACAGTCTCTTGCAGCTCCAACTTGACCTTCTCCAAACCACCAATGTCGTCCCATGTAACAGTGGGCACCTCGACGACAGTCTCGCGAAGGGCAGATGGGTTGGACGTGCCGAGGGCGAAGCGGAAGTTGTCCATAGTAACACCGAGCGAATCGAGGACTTCGGCATCAATTGTGTCTTCGTCGAGGTCAATGAGATCCATCTTTTCACGGATCTGCTGCATGGCTGCCTCCGAGCACAGCGAAGCGACGTCAGAACCAACATAACCGTGAGTATCCGCGGCAATCTAAGGGAGATTAATGAGAACATAGCACCATCACGATCAAGTATTTACGGACCTGCTCCAAATCAACATCGTCAGCAAGCTTCATGTTCTTGGTGTGGATGCGGAGAATTTCGAGACGACCAGTTGGATCGGGGATACCAATGTCGACTTCGCGATCGAAACGACCGAAACGACGGAGAGCGGGGTCAATGGAGTTGGGACGATTGGTAGCAGCCATTACGACAACATTCGAGCGGGCTTTGAGACCATCCATAAGGGTAAGCAACTGGGAGACAACTCTGCGTTCGACTTCTCCGTTTGTCTGTAGAGCCAGTTAGTAGCTATAATAGTCTCCAGTTGGCGACGAACCTTTTCACGCTTAGGAGCGATAGAGTCAATTTCATCAATGAAAATGATAGCGGGCGAGTTCTTCTCCGCCTCTTCGAATGCCTTTCTGAGATTGCTTTCACTCTCACCAGCCATTTTACTCATAATTTCGGGACCATTGATTAGGAAGAAGAATGCGCCAGTTTCGTTGGCGACAGCGCGTGCCATGAGGGTCTTTCCAGTACCCGGAGGGCCGAACATGAGGATACCGCGAGGTGGTTTGATACCGATGGATTTGAAGAGCTGGGGATGTCTCAGAGGGAGTTCGACAAGTTCACGGATTTGGGCCATCTGCTTTCTGCATCCACCGATATCATCGTATCCAACGTCTGCAAGGTTGGCTTCCTCGTCCTCGCGCTTGACGGGATCGCCCTCTGGATCATATTTAGCCTCTCGAACAGGACAAGTCATCGTCGTGATTACTGACCAGTGTGAATGACCGTATCCTGAGCCACTATACAGAATTCAGCAGGATCTGTTTCGATGACTTTGAATTCTACGGTGCGCATTCCACCGCGAACGAGGAAAGTATCTCCCTTGCGGACTGGGCGATAAGCTACAATGTCGTTAGCGCGAACAGTCGAGGAGCGAACAGAGACACGTACCCTCCAAGAAATATGGCTTGAGGAAGACGTCGAAGATGTTGCCACTGAGGCCCTCGATTGAATCGTCAAATGGAAGGATGTGGACCCGCTTCCCGTATTTGATATCGAGGCATTGGTGGACGTTAACGAGGTCACCAAGCTTCACTCGCAGGTTATTGCGGGCCACTTTGTTCATCTGTATACGACCTTCCTCGACATCGTCTGAGCTGAGACAGATAAGCACTGTGTCGCGACGTTTCTTCCCGCTGATGGATTAGTGAGCAACTACACGAGTCCATCGACAAGCTTGATTCATACCGCACGATAATCGTGTCCCCTCGGAAGAGTGATAGAAGCTCCATCGTTGCGGGGTTTAGCGTCGCAACTAGATGAATCAGAATGAGCGCCGTTTCGTGCACTGATGTATGCGTATAACCCACCAGAGTTGTCGTCTGTCGTTGCTTCATCGACGATGAGACGATTTGGCCTTGATATCC
This sequence comes from Pleurotus sapidus, assembly GCA_026743855.1. NCBI lineage: Eukaryota > Fungi > Basidiomycota > Agaricomycetes > Agaricales > Pleurotaceae > Pleurotus > Pleurotus sapidus. The sequence continues at coordinate 6,930 of JANBWZ010000008.1, forward strand.
GGTTAGTACTGGGCTACACAAGAGACACCAAGTCCTCACGATTTCTTTGGTCGCAGGATGGCCGTCGAAGTATCGTTCGGCCCTGGTTGGGGTGCTGCACCACTGGGATCAGCCATTGTTAACAGTCAAGCGGGATATGGAGAGTGAGTCCGAGAATGCGTCCTTTGGGTTTATAAAGCAGACTGTCACGAAGTACGCGCGTCCTGACTCTCACAAACATTGGCCTGCCGTAAAGTCCGCAGATCCGCGTGACTTAGACGCCTCCCTTTATATGTTCTCGTCAGTTCTGTCAGGTTCTAGCGACTGCGAGTTCGATTATACACGTAGTGGCTGCCTTTACAAAACCGCGGGTTGATATAGTAGAACAACATCGAGGTCGGTATATCAAGCATCGGGGATGAAGAGAATGGGAAAGACTGGCCACATTCTTCCAACATATTGTTGCAACGGAAGGTCCTCTGCTCATTGCTTTCCATCAAATTTGAACGTGCGCGTTACATCTCCTCATCGTCAAGGTTGAGTTCCTCTACAGGATAGTCGCCGACTTTGACTCGATCAGGTCGTACGAAGATGCCGTAGTTTGGCCGACATGAAAAATAGCGCTCCCCATGTACCCTGTAGTCAAATATAATCAGTGTGCGTAAAGTAAAGAAATGTGAATACCTACGAGCCATCATTCTTACCCATGGGCTCATCGAACTCGATGCCAACCCATATACCTTCCTTACTGGCAAAGTTGGTTGGACCTACGAAACGAACAGTACCCCGTTTATGCAGAGTTTCCTCTGTACTCGCAACTTCGCACCGCGATCCAATTGGTATATCTATTTGTGGAGGGGGAGTCGACTTTTCGGCAGCCTCCTTGGGAGCAAAGCGTCCAACTTTGTGGAGTTGCTTGTACTGCAATACAGTATCTAAGACACAGTGATTAGGTTCAACGAGGACGTTATGAATTCACGACAACATACCTTGCCTCTGGGCGTATGCTTCATCGCTCAGCTCAAACTTTTCTACTTGTGATACGTCGGTAAGCTGGCCAGTGAGCGTTACCGACGGGTTCGTGTCGCCCACCTATATTTTACTTGGTGAATTCCGTGGATCAGGAGGTAAGCCGTGTACCACTGACTTTCAGAACCTGGAAGTCTTTTAAACCGTAGAAACCAAGCTGTTGCGAATCATCGGATAAGGTGGTGACGGCTCGGGTGTCCTCCTCAGAATCTAGAACAGAGATTGTCTGGTTGCTGACTGGGATCCCCGTGATGAGTTCAAGCTTTTCCTGATCAAAGGAACCTCTTTAATCGAGGGTTGGGATCGATGTGGTTGATCAAGACCTTTAGTTGCGCCACAGTGAGGTGCAAATCATAACGTCGTTCAGAACGTGTATCGGGAGAGGAGACAAACACGGTGACCACTGGCATATTTGCTGAGATGAAGAGAACGTCAGAGTCCTCAGTCAGGGAATCGATCACTATTGGGCGCCTATTTCTACCGCCGCCTCGAGTCTACCATGTCCCAAGTTCAACGCCAGATGTCGGCGCCGTTATTGCGGTGTGAACCATTGATGATACTATTAGAAGCCACTGATATCATCCAATTGTAAGTACTGGGATGGCAATGTGCGGTGGCGGCGAAATCACCCCGTAAGTACCACTAGAATCGTGGCTTCTCAAGCCAATATTAGCCCCAACCAGTGAACTCGAGGTTTAGATGCAAATCTTATCAACGCCGTGTATTGGAACGGGCGGGTCTCAGCTCCAACCGTGTTGTTTCAAAAATGATTGATGAAGATCGCGTCAATGCGGCGTTGAGATGCCTTAGGATTTAGACGCGTCGTGTGTCGGCCAATAAGTCCCTGTAACCTTGCTACAGGTGCTACTAACCCACTGCATCTCTGTGAGTACTTCTGCACGTAATTGGTTGATATCTGATTCTGTGGGATCTTAAAGACGTAGGTTGCGCCGCTCGGGGACGTCTGTCAATGCTTGTGTTGCATCACCGAACAATGTCTGCCACTCCAGTGATGCATCAAGGCTGCAGCTGTGGTCGGCGCGAGTTGGCGGCATTTACGTGGTCCAGTTGCACCATCATCACTCCAACCACTCGGTTGGACCACGACCATGCCTCCCTAGGGAACTGACGGCGTGCTCCATTTGTCCCTGTGAGCTTTTTCTACCTAGATTTCTATTGGATTTCGCTTATTTTATCCTTCTTTTCTCTAGGATATGGTTTTCCTCTTCCCACCATTTCCCTCTAGCAATTGATGCATCACACCTACCCCGTCGTATTTGAGCCTACAAAAGTGTAGCTTCTGGCCGTACTGCCTTGGTTGCCCCGAATCCGGAGCCCGTTCAAGTATGTCCTTTTCCAAGGAAGAGGTCGGTACATTGCGTTCCACCATTCGTGTCTGACTGTTACCGATCCCTCCAGTCGAAATTCGTTGCGATATTCTGTCAAACCTTGCTTTATGGTGCCCATCGCCTTCTTTCATAGCCGCGTGTACCATTGACACCAACCCTAGGTGCCTATGTGGTCATCTTCCTGATCACCCATTGGGTCCTCGTGCATAGGCAACCCAGAGGGAAGCCGATTAATTGGACAATGGTCGGCATTTCATTGGCAATGTTCGTCCTGGCGACCATGGTAGGTGGATGTCCGTGCTCGGGCAATAATTCAACCGTTAACCCGCTCTCTAGCACATCGCCGTCAATTTTACGCGAATCATCAAGGCTTTCGTTATCCTCAAAGACGAACCAGGGGGACCAGCGGCCTTCTTCGACCAGCTAGCGGAGTTCACGCAGCTATTTGGCAGTACCATTTACGTTGTCCAAACTCTTCTAGGCGACAGCGTCGTGGTAAGAGCATACCGTTGGACAGCCCCAAGACTCTGATTTTCCGTTTTACTATTAGCTCCTTAGGTGTTACATTGTATGGGGACGGCGTCTCTCCGTTGTCCTGTTCCCAGCCATCCTTCTTCTAGGAAGCACGGGTACGTTGCTGTTCGTCCGCTTATCTCGCCGTCTGACGCCATACCGTGCAGCTTCTGGCATCGGAATCTTGTACTCAATGGCGCATGTGGTGCCTGAAGCAGAAATATTTGCCGTCCAATTACAGAAGTGGATTTTGACTTTCTTCTCCATGACGTTCGCTACCAATATCATTTGCACCTGTAAGCACTCTCACACCCAATCCGCACCCGCGTCGGCTTGGCCAGGGTCTGGCTAAACACCTTCCTAGCGCTCGTTGCATTCCGCATCTGGCACAACATGAAACGCGAGAGTGCGGTATTTGGCGGCGGGAGGAATTTGCGTCCCGTTCTCCTCCTTGTAGTAGAATCTGGCGCGGTATACTCTGCGACGTTATTGGCTTTGCTCGTCCTCTACAAGACTGAGTCGTGGTTTCAATACGTGCTACTGGACGTGGTGCGTAGTCGGCTATTCAAGTCAGTACTACTTGCTGACGCGATTCTACATAGGTATCCCCGATTGTGGTGAGGACTTGGCATCACAGACCTCTTGTATCCATTGGTTGACCTATTAATAGGGCCTGGTCTTCTCCATGATCATCGTGCGCATCGGTTTAGGTCTCACCACTACTGGCGGAGAGACCCGAGGGCCGTTCACTAGCCGCAGGGACAACGCTCGTCCTTTGGATGCCGAGAAGGAAGAGGAGATAACGCTGGAGACTTTTGCAGCCGCACCGCGGGTGCTCGGGGTGACTACTATGTCTTCGGGCTACAGCACATACCCAGACACGGATACGACATACGCACAGCCGTCAAGCGGGAGCATCGATGCGAGGTAAGCTGCCAATTGGCCGCAGCGTGGGTTCAGGAGTCCTCGATTTAACCTTCACAACTAATAGGGAAGACGGTAGACACTGATGGGGATCTCAAATATACTATGTTTTTGAAGCAGTCCGCTCGAAATGCTCCGATATCATAATTCCTGCTGCTGGGCAATGCAGCATATGAACAGTAAGTATGAACTACCCTGGGACTACGCCTCCCAACACCATGTCCCACCCAAGTTGCTCGTACGTCCAGCCAAAGCATGATCCGCCGAGCGCTGAGGAATGAAAACCACATACACTGTGATGCATCCCTGTCTCCTTGTGAAGTTCATTCAACGTATGCATTTCCTCCGTATTCAGAGAAATCAGCTGGAAACAATTGGTTCAACAAACTACGCATTATTCTCTTTGCGACTTTGCGACTTACGGTCAAATTTTCTTTCAACCGCTCGAGATTTGCACTCTTTGGGATGACGATAGTAGAGCGCCCTATACCCCAGCTGAGTAGTACCTGTGCCACCGTTGCGTTATGCTTTGCTGCAATCTGGCGTAAAGTGCCGTTGGCGGATAACTTATTCTTCGCTATGGGGGAGTATGCTGTGAGTAGGATTCCTTTATGTTGGCAATATTCTAACAAGACGTGTTGCGGTAGACATGGATGTGCTTCGACCTGGTTGACTGCTGGGATGATGCGCGCAGATTCGAGGAGTTGTTTAAGTAACTTGACGCTGAAGTTCGACACACCAATGCTTTTAGCTTTGCCTGAACACCAGTATGTGTCAATGATGAATGTTTGAACGCAGAATGCAGCAATGTTCGAGCGTACCAATGTCAACGAGTTGTTCCATCTCGCGCCATGTTTCAACGAACGTTGGGCTCGCGTCAGGAGAAAGAGCCTCGCCTACGAACCATGCGCCAAGGCGCGGTCAAACGGATTACCCAGTATCGGACGGGGCTGACTCACCCGCCTTTGTCAAAGCCTGGGGCCAATGCATCAAGAAGAGGTCCACGTAGGTCGTGCCGAGCTTGGCAAGGCTCTCATCAAGGGCTGCAGACACTCGACCATGATCCTCGCTTCTGTAGCATCGTGAATCAAAATGTGCGGGAGTACTGAACCTACGTACGCAAGCTTGGTTGTGATGAACACTTCTGTACGATCAACGCCAGAGTCCCGCAAGCCTTTTCCGACGGACTCCTCGTTCCCTAGACGCGAATTAGAAGAGTCCTTGGTGACGAGGCTCAACATTATAACATACCGTAGTTCGATGCCTGGGGAACAGCGCCGCTTTGTAAATAGACGGCATTGCTAGTCAAATGCATCCATACCGTGTCGATGTGGCGATAGCCCAATTCAAGTGCCCACACTATCATCTGTCTGACTTGGTCGCTTTCCCCAACTTGCCCCATCCAGCATCTGTGAGGGGAACCGACATGAGTTGATTCGTTTTGGTGTAAGGAGGAGAATACCCAACACCGAGGGCTGGAATTGAGAGCCCGTTGTTCAGCTTGAAATGTGGTATGTCATTCATGTCAACAGTGGTGATAAGGACCAACTCGGGGTACCAAGTCAACCGCGAAAGGGTAGGCTTATTTCCTGAGATGCGTTGTACGCCACACAGTGAGAAAGTTCTGCGTTCACCACATGTCTCGTGAACAGATGGGATAACAATACTATGGGGATCAGTGGTAATCTTGGATGGCTTCGTGGGCGCGCTAGGGTCCCACCAAAAACCGAAAATTGGGGCATGGATGCATCACTGCAGAAGCTATGGCTCATGTTGACATGTCATGAACATAACGAGGTTGTAAATTTGAACATGGCCACATCCCGCCAGTGTCACATTTTGTACAATCCTATCCAGTGGCTTCACGCTTATATCTAGACATGATCGTTCAGTTAATTGACTTTCTACTCAGCTAGGGTGAAGTACTTACCAATGGATGATGATATTAGCTGTGAGAAGATGACTGGAGGGGTCCCCAACAAGCTCGACGTTGAACTTCCTCGCTTTCTTGTTCGTGATATTGGCACTCCTCTGGAACTTCTTCCTGTCCCGTTCGCGAGCCTGCCCATCGTAGTACTGCATGTTCAACTGGGCAGAACTCTTCCCTCCAATATCGGTGTCGATATCGCACCATACATTTTTATCGTGGTTGCCCAATAATACAACGACATGTTCACTGCCGGCATCCAGGCGGATCGCGGCGGAAGTGTCATATCCCAACAAGAGAATATGCTCGCCGTCGTTATTTGACCAAGTGCCAGCCTTGTACACGGAGGTCTCGACTGGTTTGAAGAAGGCGTTTGTGTTGGTTTGGTAGACGCGAACCACGAATTTGTACGACATGCTTCTGGGAGCAAGTGGTTATTCCGATATCCACGAGAAATTCGCGAGGAATTACCTATTGAAATAATGCCAGAAGGGTATGGGATTGGGAGGTATGAAAGTCGATCTTCCACAGCTACTGTATGGTGTATATCTATCGAGTGGAGCGACCCTAGCCGCAAACAAATCCTACTAATCCTGTGCACGTCAATCGATCAATCAGTCATAACGCCCAGATGGATTCTATGCGTTTGGTGGAGAGTACTTACCATGAGGCCGCCAACGGTACTGGTGGTAGACCCCTCGGCGACCGCCGACGGACTGGGTGCTTATGGTCGCGTTCCTGGGAAAAAGAAAGGTCCTCCAGACCACCTCTTGTTCGTTGTTCCGAACGTTGACCAAAGGGTAGCTCACTAGCAGCGCCCAGTCACTACCTGTCTCTGACGCGTGTTCAGAGTGGTAGACAGAATACTAGGTGAGTAGCCACCTAGGCTAGCATGATCGTCGATCAGGATTATCATTCAACCAAGCCACTTAGATATATCTCGGCCGCCTTCCTAACGGTTCGTATACCAGCTTAGTTTTGATGCCTACGGCGGCCTTCGTCAGACCCGAGGATACTCTTGTATTGGGACACACTGTGAGGCCGGAGCTCCGTCCTGACATTCACGTCATCTTCTGTGGACCTTCCACATGTTGAACGATGATATTGTCGAATGAAATGTTCTAGCGGTCGACGTTCTATATACCCTTCGTCCCATCCAGAAAACTCATAGTTCTGGAAGGCTATCAAAATCATCACATGCTCGCAGATTCAGGCTAATCGTCGCTATCCAAATATAACGTTCGTAAGTCATCAGACAGCCTCCTCACGCTCTTCTCCGCCTATGCTACGGGGGCAGCTGCTTCTTCGCTTCTTCTCGTCAACTTTGCTTGCTTCTCAAACATCTATGGTCCGACACGGTCCCCCGCGCCCCTACGGCAATTTCTCGGGCCTCTAGCTTGATCATCGCGTTGACACTCACTCATGCTACGGGTGTGCTATGAGGCCTATTTTCCGATTGTCCGAAGTTGCTGAGTTAGCCGCTCTACTTCCCGACCCCTTGCACATGGTCTCCCCATATATGAAGCCACGACAAACCCAGTTCCCTACCTGCAACACCAGCTCTCCGAACAGACATGTTGACCTTACTGAGCGCAACATTTCTAGTACTTGCACCTGTAGCATTGGCCCAGCAATCAACCTGGGGACAATGTAGGTGAAACGAAAGTCGTTGGGATGCATATTGACCAGGTCTACCAGGCGGGGGTATTGGCTGGACTGGTGCTACTACTTGTGTCTCAGGGTATGTTTTCATATCAGTTCGCATGCGGAATATCATAATGATCTTTGCGTAGGAGTATATGCTCAAAGCAGAATGATTGTATGACTATTCGTTCGTAGAGACGACCGACATCTGAATATGAGTAGGGTACAGTCAATGCATACCTTCAACAGCAGCGCCCGCTCCCAGCACTACCTCTGTCTCAACCCCTTCTTCCACGCCTATTCCACCTCCCGCTGGCGTCAACTACTGGTTCAGCTTGTACGGTCCCTTGGTATATTCGCTAACTTCCAAATTCGCTAAACCCTTTGTAGTGGGGATTCATACACCCAGACTGGCTTTGATCCCTCTGGTGCGATTCCGTCGCTTGCAAACCCAATAGGAAACCCACCGTTCCCGGGATGGACTGCCACTGGTGGTGCCAACTGGGTTGGGTTCGGAACGACGACCTTCAACAAATCGAAGATTTTGACCTACAACTACGCCTACGGCGGAGCGACTATTGACGCGAACCTTGTTGCTCCCTACATGCCGACCGTTATTTCTCTCACTGGGCAAGTTGACCAATTCCTCACAACGGTCGCCAACAAGCCCGCCTCTACGCCATGGACCAGCGCTAATTCTCTGTTCTCCGTTTTCATTGGAATCAACGATATCGGGAATAGCTACTATCTTTCAGGCGATCGGGCTGCGTGCGTACAATCCTCCTGAAGAATTAGGAGGAAATGTTGCTGACATGAGGAATCACTAGTTTCTCTGATACTCTCCTGAACGCCGAATTCGCTCTTGTGCAGAAATTAGTGTGTTGTCTTTTATTTCGACATTCCGCTGTACTGACAGTTTCTCTCAGTAGTAAGTCATTTGAGCTTGGAATTGAGAGCCGTGGGGAATCAAGGCGATCTCTACAGCGATTCTGGAGCTAGGAACTTCCTCTTTGTCAATGTCCCACCCATTGATCGGTCTCCTCTGGTGCGAACACTCTATCCTAATAGTCCATCCCTATATTCAAGTTGGTACCTCCAGATGCTGGCTCAAGGAGCCTCAGCGCAAAGCGCGGAAAAGACAGTCCTTCAAGGCTTCAACACTAAGCTCGCCGCTAAAGTAGCTGCATTCAAAGCTAATCACTCCGGCGTACGTGTTATGTTAAGTTTTAGATTTGGAGCCGTGCTGAAGCATGGCCGCCAGGTTCAAACTTACACTTGGGACTCGAGTGCTACGTTCACTAGGATTTTGGACTCGCCTACGACGTATGGATTCAAAGACGCTACTACTTTTGGTGACGGGACTGGCATATTCTGGGGGTAGGTTTTAAACGCAGCTGTCTTGTTCTTCATCAACTGATGATTATATCCGCGTTCGAATCCAGAAATAACTACCATCCGTCAAGTAAGTGGAACCGCTTGTCGCTGTATAGTTTCAATAAGCTGATGTTGGGGCAGGTCAAGCGCACAAACTCTTTGCGCAGGACGTCGCCACCGTTCTTCAAAGCACCATTTGGTAAATATCAGACATAGGTTGCGTGGCTGGGACTCCTGGCGTGGTTGAGGGGTGTGTCACATTTGCAGTCGTTTAAACCAGGAGACTTGAATCCAGCTAATCAGAGTTACGGTTTCACGAACATTATCATCATAAGTGCTCTCCTTCGTTTTCTTTCCCCCAACTTCCGATTGGGCGAGATGGATGGTGGCGAATGCGATTTGCTGAGGCGACAGGGGTGCACCTACTACACAGGGTGTTGTGGGTCCTCGGGCCTCAGATCTCATTAGATTCAGTAAGTCGTTATCACCTTCGAGGCCGACGCAAGTCTTGAGACGACATCGACGGCCAACGACCTCGCACTGTCCATGACCACGCGTGCAAGTGCGCTAGTGATATCACAGCCGCCAAGGCGGAGACGTACGCAAGCACTCGCGAGCCACATGCGCTGGGTCAATGTTTTGATTTTCGCACATGCCTCCTCTGATCTGAATCCTGATATGCATGACTCTGACTCTTGAGTCGCAACGACGCCGCACGCGTCGACCAACCTTCGGCGTTTCCGCTCATCGTCGAAGGTGAAACGTTTCCCCTCCTTGCGACCACATCGTAGCACGGTGCCTCCATGCGCACGTAGTGTCTATGTGCCTGATCTGACAGGGTCTGACCTCGAGTGTTGCTGCTCCAACCTAGTGGACTAAGAAAGTGCAATACACCAAGTATAAATACGTTCGATGTGCACTCACGGTCCTCCAGCTGGTCTCACTCATCCCTCCTCTTACCGTCAACTTCCCGTTCCTGTGCTGGTCACCGGTCAAACCCATCCTCACCACCCAACACCCACGTCATCAGCACATCTAATTGATAATGGTCGGATACGCTTACCCTTCCTCCACCGCCCTGGTCGCCGCTCTCGCTATCATTACGCACGCTACTCCCATCTATGCCACCCCCTTGTCGTAAGTTTCTCCCCTCTATCTCTCTACCCGTCTCCTGCTGTCCATCCGTTTATCGGTTAACTGATTTTACTTGCCTATGACCTTCAAGTGCTCCAAACGTCCATGCTAACGCTCAAGAAGCCTCACGAACCCGCGACGGTGGCGATCGACGGCTTGCATTGGACCTCGAGGCTCGTGCTCTCTCCATGAAGCATGTTATGGGATCCGCCGCTATGGCAGCCGCCCTCCAGCCAGTTATTAATTATTTCGTCAACCCTCCCAAGAAAGAAGAGCCTAAGAAGGAAGAGCCTAAGAAGGAACAAGCACAGCAGCAAAAGCGAGATGTCGTCGACGAGGCCGAAGATACTTTGTTCCCGTACGTACTCGCGGGCACGTATATATATATGATTGTCTCCTCTGACGAGTTTGTCTACGTAGACGTTTATTCCCTGGCAACTCCGGGGATGGTAGCGAGTCTCTCGAGCGGCGCCTCGACTGGAAATCTGCCGGCAAATATTATGGTCCCGGACTCTTAGGTGCTGCACTCACACCTGTGTTCACACACGTTCTGAACCACATGGCCGGGCGTTCTTTGAACGACGAAACGAGCGGGGAGGATATGAGGGAAATCGTTGCGCGTGCGCTCGAATCACTCCAGGACCTAGAAAACGTAGGTCACCTCAAAGCTCGTACTACGCCTCCCCGGACGGGCATGTCGGCGAAGACGAAAGACCGCCTCATGACGTGGGGTCCTGCGGCCATCGGGGGGCTGGTGTACCCTGTGGCGTCGCTAATCATGGACAAGGTACGAGCGGGGCAAGATAGCAAGGAGAAGAGGGAGTTGAATGAGATGTTCGCTCGTATGCTGGTAGAGGGTGGGTTGGATTCGCTTGATTAGGTGTATCTAGACCGTGGATGTACTTGTTCTGGACTATGACTGGCTTTCATTCACTCAGGCCTCGGGACTTGATTAGCCTCTATAACAACATATTTGTCACCCGACAAGCGTCGTGGCTGGTCGCACTTACAAGAACGTCGAGTTAGCCCAAGTAAGACTTGCAATCGCCGATAGGATTATCTCAGAGTCCACCGACCGGGATGTATATGTACGCCGAACAAGAGTCAAAGCAGATTCACGCGAGGGTCAGGCAATCGTTAAAACTCAGCTGAATCTCCTTGGTACAATTGAAACCGCGATTGGCCTCCGATCATCGATTGTGCAGCGGACTCGTAGCCCCCAGTATTCTACTCCTCGAATTCAAAGTCGATTTCCAACGTTAGTATTTCGTTATTATACCCTTCATAAATATACTAATGCTCACAGGAAAATACCCCAAGTCTAGATTAGACTGCCATCAGGTCACGGTTTGCTCGCCAACATCGAACTCGTCAGCAACGGAACGAGGACTGCACCCGGAAAGTTTGAAAGCTAGCAAGATTGATATAAGGTAGGTTTTCCGGATGATTTACGAAAGGTTGGAGACACAAATGGTCCGTTAGCATGGACATATCCCGCTCGTCCTTCTCGAAGCTTCCCACCGAACTGATTCTCAAGATTATCGCGGGGCTCGACGATCGTGGCGACATCAACACGGATACCTACTCCGTGAAAGGCGTGTCTCCATGTCTTACAGCTTGCTCTCTTGTATGCCATGCATGGAACGAAATATGCCGGCCTGATATCTTCCGTATCATTGAAATCAACGCTGATACGTTGATCCCTCGGCTGTCCTTCCTTCATTTCGAAGCTGCCCACCTCAGCAGCTATGTTCTAGACCTTCGCTTATCCCTGGACATTAAGAGGGACTGTGAACCATTCCCAGCGTGGATTCCGGACTGTTTCCGCAGATTTGGGAATCTCGGTACTTTGTACCTCAAGGACGGCGGCAGTATGGACTCGTCACTGAAAGCATTGTATTTTCTTGACATGGGAATTACCATTCTTCTTACCGCCCCCCACCTTCGCAAGTTGCATTTTGAGGCGTGGACTTTCGCTGGAGATATCCTCAGTGTCCTCCTCCCCACCTCCTCCCGGATAGAGGAACTGTCCCTAGACGACATCGACACGGCCCTCTTCCCAAACAAGATCGATGTTGTCTCTTCGCCCGTACGATTCGACGCGCTGCAAATTCTGGGGTTGCACAATATACCCTATCCATTGCTCGAACTCGAGACATTCATCGAGTGTCCAAATCTTCGTTCATTGGTCGCTGAATGGTATGGTCTCGGGCGTTGGAATTTACCACCCTGGGTTTCAACTCGCTTCTCAGAGCTTACTCTCAATGGTACGGTGTCATCCTGTTCCATCCAAACACTTGTTGGCTCTTACACAGATTTAGTCAGCGTCCGGATGTCCTGATTTTGGTGAAGCGATTCGGCCATCTGTGTTGACGATCAATATATCTGGTTACGATTCGTCCTCCAACTCCACCACTTGGATTAAGGATTGTATAGCCAGCCTCCCATTTCGCAGCCTCCTTCATCGGCTCACAATCAATCTCACGACTACAGGCGTCAATGAACGGAAACAAGAAGAACTTCATCGCGAGCTAGAAAGTTTGTCTGTGTTCTTCCATGAACTCTGCGATCTGGGAGCGTTGCAGAGGATAGTCCTGAATGTCAAATTACTTGTCGGCCGGGCGAACACAATCAATGATAGCTATGATATACTAGATCCTTCGAACGAGGTACAAGAGCTGGCGAAGCTGGGAGACTTGTTTAGTACGTTATTGCAGAGGGTCAGCCTAGACTTTGATGTCACCCTGGAATGGCGCTCGACATCCGGAGGCCTCGTCTTTTGGACCAGAGTTCAGGATTAGTAGATATCTTCATGTGTATCAATACGGCCAACCCCCTCCAGCAATTCGAATTTGGTGACGGATGAGAAATCCAGCAATTACTCTTCACTGGATAATGATATTGGCTATGAATTGATTCCGGTCGCCCTCAAGTTCCAAACTAAACCTCCTAGTCTTCTTGTTCACAACGGTCGCACTCTTCGCATGCTTCTTCCTATCCCTCTCCCTCGCCTTTCCGTCGTAATATTCTGCATTTAACTTGGCAGCAGTATTCCCGTCGATGTCGGTGTCAATATCACACCAAACTTTCTTGTCGTGATTCCCAAGAAACACGACCACGTTTTCGCCTCCAGAGTGGAGACGTATGGCTCCGGATGTGTCGAAGCCCGTCATAAGGGTGTATTGGCCGTCGGTGTTCGACCAGTACCCCGCGTCGTGCACGGAGGTCTCGATGGGTGTGAAGTAGGCGTTTGTGTTGGTTTGGTAGACGCGAACCGTGAATTTATAGGCCATGTCTCTGGAACCTGTGTAAGAGTGGTAAAGCAACAAGAGGTTACAATTGATCCATCGATGATGATCCATCGACACTCACTTGTGGGGGGATAAGAAAGACCTGATAGTTATCGATGTCGGAAGGTGCCCTATATACACATCGAGCACCATGTACCCAAAACGGATCCGGCGATCTGAAACTCCTATGGCTGCGTTGAGGGTGAGCTCAGGGAGTTTACGAGTGAGGAGGCCGCTGAGATGAATCACAGAGCACAGATCTTATCTAATCTTAGTTTCAATCCAACGATGTGTCATCACAAACAACTCGCTTCCGATCAGCCTCCGAATTCTCCTCATTTCCCTCAAGAACGGTGGGCGGGCGCGTGCAGAGCTCCTGAACGCCGACCACGATGGCCCCGACACCGATCTTGAAGCCTACGTCTAGCAACTACGCTGTATTTCTGCTGCTGCTACTCACCACGCTCTCGGCAGCGCACAAACACCACGACCACCTATCTGAGGAGCAATCCAAAGCACCCACCGATGCTATCCTCTGGATCCACATATTTCTCCAGGCTACGGTCTGGGGGATCTTGTTCCCCGTTGGGATGGTGCTGGGTATCACGAGGAGCCGCTGGCATGTTCCTTTGCAGGTATGCTCTCGCGACCATGTTAGGTTCGGCCTTGAAGTTGCTGATTCTGACCCCCGTCCTACGTGATATGATGTAGAGCACGGCGTTCGCCCTAACCTTCGGCGGGTACATCCTTGGGCATTCTCATGGTGGACGGATGTTCCTCCCCTCCATCCACGGGTCCTTCGCCTCTTTGCTTTCCATCCCGATCCTCCTCCAACTCGCCCTAGGTATCTACCTCAAGCTCCACATCCATGAAGAGACAGTACGGCCGTACGCTGTCGTAGCGCATGGTGTACTGGGGAAGGCGTACCCTGTCCTCGGGTGGTCGCAGATGCTGTTTGGCGCGCTTACGTATGGAGGCTATTGTCGCGATGGTAATTTGGGACAGTGTTTGGCACACTATATTATGGTGGGTCGACTTCGATTATCGTCTTGAAACGTGGGCAGAAGTGCTGATGATCCATGTTCGCAGGGAAGCGGCTTCATCGCCTATGGTGCCATCATGGCCATTCTCTTAGTGGTCGGAGAGGCTTGGATCATACGCAGTGGTAGAAGTCCAGAATGGTGGGATTCTTGGTAAGCCCACAGATTCACCCTAGAGGTTGTTTGTGAACTATTTCTTCGCGCGTTCAAGGATTATTATGTTATGGGTGGGTCGAAAGCTTTGGTGATGATTTATGCCGTTGAAATCGCATCGTCTTGTGTATAGGGCATCGGTGAGTACTCCGCTCCTTTCAGAGCACATTACACCGCCACGACACTATCCAGTCCCTTTGCCTTTCCATATCCCATTACCTCGCATACTTCTTGCGGTCAGACTGTGATACTAATCCGTCGCTCGCAGTCAACACATTCACAGAACACCGTGGCTCGACATGGTCCGTCAAAGATATGCAACATACGTACGTTTCACGTCGCCCATAGCTTCGCCCCCATTTTTTCCTCCAATCCCCTCCCAATTTACGTCCCTTTCTACGCGGCCGATAGATCACTAACATCGTATTGCATAGCATTCTAGGTGTCTTATGTATGTCCATTCCCATCTCGCCACCTTTCCCTTCCTTTATCTACCACAGAAAGCACGATGGCTGATGTTCTACAGGGTGGACGGGAGGTCTCCTTGGTATCTTCTTGGCTAGAAACAACCAGGTGCGTCCAGTTTTTCGCCCTTCGCAGTCTGCAGACTGTTGACGCACGATTCCCTGCTCTTCTAGCGCAACGTCGTTCCAGGGTTGATGTGAGTTCGCTACGTCTTTTCGTCCTCGTCTTCCTAGACATTCCGATCAGCGCAATAATCCTGACGCGTTTGGCTCTGTTATGTTATGTAGTATCATATTGACGGGATGGGCGATGTCCGAGCATGCGCAGAAACTGAAGATGTCTACTATGGTGCGGTATTTTATTTGATACGTATACTACACGATAAGCGATGACTAACGATCACTTGCCACACCGATAGGTTCACGCAACATTCGGGCACACACTCATGCTCGCGGGCCTGGCACGCATTGTCGAAATATGCTTCGTTGCGCCCGACTATGCCAAATTATCCCACTCGTCCACCCACCCTCATTCCCTTGCCGGTTCCAATGGAGAGGTCGATGTCGTCTTCGACGAGGGAGATGATGCGGGGAGCGACCATACGTTAGCGGAGAACAATAACAACCACTCCGTCGGTGGATCGGCAGGTGTGGATGGCCGCAGAGGGAGTGCCGGTGGCGCTAGTGGCGCGGCTGCTGGTGTAGCTATTGGTAACAACAGTAGCAGCAGGAATGCAAGTGCCGGTATGGGTGTGAAGAAAGCGTTCAGACATTTACCACCGTTCGTGAGTGTTTTACTATGCGTAAGCTTGGAGGACAACTGACTGAACGACTGGTTGAATTTTAATTCTTATCTACGTTTGTGTTATGTAGTTGCTCGTTGCTGCTGGGTAATGTGTCTCATTTACTAGACATCGTGGTCAGTTTGCTAACTTGTGTGTCGCTTTGTGCATAGGTTGCTCTTCATGTCTGCCACGGACGAAGAGATCGAGGCCGTGCATGAGAGTGGCATGGATCATGTCACGTATATTTTGATCATGTTTAGGTACGCACACGTTCTTCTTGCTTTCCCTTGTATCGATATACTCACCGTTTTATCTTTCCTTTACTCGTACGTAACAGTTTGGCGTTCACGATCTATGGCCTTGTACTCCTACTCCTCCACCTATACGCTATGACGGGTCGACACGCATCCTCCTCCTCTTCATCTCCGCTGTTTTCTAGCGACGAAGAGATCGAACTGAGGGACACGAGTGGCAATGGGGGCAGCAATAAGTGGTATGCGAGAGTCCCACAGACACCTTTGACGGGTGGGGGCGGGGTGCATGTTGTGGGGGATGACGATGATTGATGCTCGTTGCTTGATTCTATGGGATATGAAATAATGTATGGTGCGGCACCGCTCTGTCGTCTTGTCCAAGTGCTGTACTGCTGTGTCATTGTTTTGTTTGATTAGCACTTGTAGGATTCGGTGGGGGGTAGAATCGCGTGCACTGTCTTGTGCATCATGTATATAGCTTCAATAGATCTGGTTGCATGGTCACTCTTGTACCATAACTATATATGTAGTTGGGAGCACCAGTAACTAATGTTCTGGTATTTTGCCTTGCCACCTCAACTCTTGGCATGAAGAAGAGGGATTATGATAACTGCCTCCTTGGATAGACTCGATCCTGTCTACGCTGGTACGTAGTTCCTCGGCGCGGTAGGGGGGGATGTAGAAAGTAGTCAGAATACTTACCAAGTTAGTCTCATGTAATCAGACTCGAATATAAATAGACTATGACGACCTACGGATGTATAGTAGTATTTAATATCGAGTCTGAGTCAAGTGGTCATCCTCATACCGGGGTGCAAAAAACGTGACATTTCCGTGATATTCTCGTGATGGCTAAGGCCCAACCAAACTCTGCTAAGTATATGCTAACTTGCTAACCTATAGGCCATACTCGCGTGACTATAATAACACGGCGCGTTCTGTATGCGGATCCGCATGGTGCCATATCTCAAGGCGAAAGGTTAGCAAGTCAGCCATCGCATACTCTCACATTGCCTTGGTAAGCCGGTGTTTCGCAAGGGTCGGCTCTTGCTGCTTGCTGCTGTTGGATTTGGGGCTAGCGGCGAGCTACTGCGAGCCCAGCACTATCACGGACAGGCATCTTGCATGGAATTTAGTAGGTAAATTAAGTATTTAAGTACTGTATTTACACCTGGATCCTCCTGGACTGCAACGAGCACCCACCGTATTGCTTCGTCATGACGTCCCTGTGGGCTGATTTCAACAGCTGCTTGTAGATGGCGGGGGCACGGCCTCAGGTTGGAAGCCGCTACATCTACATGGGCGATCGGTGGTAGTGTTAGAGACCATGGAGCAGCGCATGCAAAAGCATGGTGCATCAGAGGTTGGGTTGTCGTAGATTTCGTCAAGAACTGCGGTTTTGCAGGAGGCTGAGAGGAAGCGCCCAAACACTGAAGAGTCCAGATCAGCAGACACAAGAGAGCGAGACATAGATAAGTAATGTAGATGATACTGCGTGGATCCTGAACATGTTGCGGATGGCGGCCCGCACGCCCAATCTTTTGAAGAATGTCATCTAGATCTGCGTCAGCTTCGTTTTTGAGTATGATGACGACGTCCTGGCAATGGGGGATGTCAACGCCGACAGACAGAGTATCCGTTCCAATTGCGATGCATGGTAGGGCACCAAGTTCGGGCATCTGCTGGAGTAGCTCCCGAGTTTCAGTGTTGAACGACTCCCAGTTTAGAGAGTTGTACATGTGCAGTCTCTTGTTGCGATTTCCTGGTGGAGCCTGCCGGGATAAATGGACATACAAGCGAAACAACAGAGTGATTGTCTTTGCGAACACGAGCACTGAGCGTCCAGACGAGAGGATCCAGTCAAGCTTGGGGAAGGTATTGCCATTGAGCCCAGAGGAAGGTTCATGAACCTGTAAGGGCAACCTCAAGATGGCCGCACAGCGCAGGCCTAGCAGAGGGAGAATCCAAAGAGAACAAGATAAGGATCCTCCATGCTAGGATGCGAAGTATATACTGTAGAAGCGTGGGAGAAGAGTGAAAGAACTGTATAGTACACCCGCCACAAGTCCGATGAATATCACAAGGTACGAACACAAGCATGTGATAGTAAGTGGAGGGGAATATACAGGAGTCGTGCCAGCGACCCAGGGAAATGGGAATAAGAAGGGAAAGGGTAGGAAAGGTGGGGGGAAGTCGTCCCAAGGAGTCCAGAGGCATGCACACGAGTCCGGAGTGAATCCGGACTGCGCGAACACTTTGGGGTCATCGGAACGCTCTGGAAGGCAAGGGAGTGGGATGGAACGATGGAACGAGGGATGGGACGAAAGGGAATGTAAATAAGAGTCCGTGGAAGGAAAAGGAGGGGGGAAGGGACGAGGGGAAAGGGGAATGGACAGGGGAATAGGGAAAAATAGGAGTATCCCCTTACAGAACCAGTATTTGGATTGCGGAGTGGCGGTTCAAGCGATGGATGAGGTGAAAAGATCCAGTACGCAGGCCAAGCAGATTGCAGATATTCTGGAATGGCCGTCCAGTTTGACATGTCTGTAAGGGGACACTCCTATTTTCCCCTATCCCCCTGCCCATTCCCCTTTCCCCTCGTCCACTCCCTCTCCCTTTCTTTCCACGGACTCTTACTTACATTCCTTTTTGTCCCATCCTTTGCTCCATCCTTCCATCCCACTCCCTCGCTTTCCAGAACGCTTCCGATGACTCCGGAGCGTTCGCGCAGTCCGGATTCACTCCGGACTCACGCGCACGTCTCTGGACTCGTCGGGACAACCCCCCCACACCTCTCCTACCCCTTCCCTTCCTATTCCCACTTCCCCAGGTCGCTGGCACGACTCCTGCATTTCCCCTCCACTTATTATCACATGCTCCTGTTCGTACCTTGTGATATTCATCGGACTTGTGGCGGGTGTACTATACAGTTCTTTCACTCTTCTCCCACGCTTCTACAGTATATAATTCGCACCCTAGCATGGAGGATCCTTATCTTGTTCTCTTTGGATTCTCCCTCTGCTAGGTGTGTATTCTCTCATGTATTGTAGGTAGCATTATTCATATCTTTGGATTCTCCCTCTGCTAGGCCTGCGCTGTGCGGCCATCTTGAGGTTGCCCTTACAGCAGAACAAGATCCCCCATCCTGGCACTAGAGCCCTACGGAAAACGTCCCGCGTCATCCCGGACTCGCTCCCGATGTCTTTCCGGTTTTGCGGACATTCCGGACGCTCTCCTGCTACTCCCACCCACCTCTGAGGACCCAAGGAACCCCATCCCTCGCTCCCCTGACGACTCCGAAATGACGGGCGCCTCCAGCCAGATCCCGTCATCCGAGCCAGTCGCTCCAGGATCGGACTCCGAGACTTTGCGGACCTTGTGGGCTCAGACGTACGAGCACCAAACCCAAATCAGCACTATCCATGACGCCCTAGCTCGAATCGAATCACTTCTCGCCACACCCCGTCCCCCTACGCCCAAAACGACTCCGGAACGTGAACCGGAAGGCACAGCAGCCTCCCAACACGCCCCGGGTCGACACAATGCCACTCTGCGGTCCCGTCTGAAGCCCGCCTCTCCTCCAATCTTCGACGGAAACCGCAAGGATGGTTGCGCATTCTTCAACGCTTGCACCATCTACTTCCAGCTCTGTCCGGACCACTTCCCGAACGGGCAAGCCAAAATCCTCTGGTGTCTCTCCTTCTTCCAAAAGGATCGAGCCAAGGAATACGCGGACATGGTCCTCCGGAGCACCCGGGATCCCTACTTCAAGTCCTGGGACGACTTTGCCTCAGAGTTCCGGAGCCGCTTCCTTCCGGATTGGGAACGCGAGTCCGCTATGCTCAAGTTGGAGTCCACCCGCTACCACCAAGGACGCCGGACCTTCCAGGAATACCTTGACGAGTTCCAGGACCTCATTGACCAGTCCGGATACACCGAGGGCTCCAACATCACGATGAAGTTCCGACGTGGGCTCGACTCCGTCATCCAGAGCCGTGTCGCGGAGTCCGCGGACTGCCCCAGCAAAGAAGACTTCGAAGGATGGTACAGCGCTGCGCAACGGGTTGCAGACAATCGTGCCGCCAACCAGTCCTTCCACTTCGGCCAGCATTCCGTTCACTCCGGACCTTCTCCCCGACCTGCCACAAACTCCGGAGTCGCTCGGAACCCCGGAGGGATACTTCCTGCACCTCGGACTCAGCTCCCGCCTCTCCAACCCCGTTTCCAACCCCTGCCTCCTCCGAAGGCTCTCTCACCCGGCGTCCCAATGGACGTTGACCACACCCGCTCCCGGCCCGCCACTTTGCAGCTCTGCTACCGATGCGGCAAACCCGGTCACATGTCCCGCGAGTGCCCACTCCGGTTCGACGTCCGGTTCATGACGACCGAGGAGCGGATGTCCGCTATCGAGGATCTCTTGACCGCGGCCGATGTTGTAGAAAGTACTGGGACTCCGGGAGGAATAGACGATGAGGGAACGGCCCCGGTTGAGGAATCTGACACGGCGGATTTTCCCCGGACCAACGAGTGATCCGTGCAGCCTCGTTGGTGAACAACCGATTTGCTTGTCTTAACGTAGATGAAATACACGATGATCATTCCGACCTTTCCGATGATTCGTCCGACGTGAAGCAAGCAACTCCGGTTGCAATCCGCACACTCCGAAGGTTTCGCCCGCAGTGGGAACGGCGGCTACCCAGTAGCTATAAGATTTCCGCCTTGCCCGGCAAGCTTTCATTAGACATACCCGTTGAAGTGCTGAGCACGGATACACAACACCGATGCACCCTGCAGGCCTTGGTAGACTGCGGAGCCACCGGAGTCTTCATGCATCCGCGATTCGCAGATGCCCATGGTTTCACCCGTCGCAAGCTTTCTGCTCCGATCCCAGTCTTCAATGTTGACGGTTCGCCAAACGAAAACGGATCCATCTCCGAAGTCGTGGACCTCGTACTCCGGTTCAAGGACCACACGGAACGGATGCTTTTCGCCGTTACAAACATCGGACGCCAGGACGTCATCCTTGGATACACATGGCTCCGGAAGCACAACCCCGAGATTGACTGGCAAACAAAGGAGGTGACCATGAGCCGCTGCCCATCCGGGTGCGATACCTGTCGAAAGGAGTTCCGCCATGACAAGCTGACCAGACGCAAGGAGTCCGTGCGACTCCGGGAGTGTCGTACGGGTCCGATGCCAATGGTCGAGGAACTCCACTCGGTGTCGTACACACTTACTGATTTAACAGTTTAGTGTCTAGGCTCTCTGGGTCTTTCTGTAGATCAAGTAGATACCTAGTGGTTCGTAAGATACAATATGCAACACTTCTTTGTAAAAGAGTTGTCTGATACTGCTCTTGAATGCCTTATTGAAAGTATCGTGGACTTCTTCAGTTATCTCAAGGTTCCGGTGTCCTAAAAACAAAGTTAGTTACTTCGAATGAGGACTCACCAGTATTTAGCTTGATGTGTGAAGCGTAGGCCTAAAGGATATGTCCTTCTGACTGTTGATGACTAGACTCGGCTAGTCTATAGTTCTTGCTGGTAAATGACTTGATGTCACACTGAGGAATTGATGAAGCAACTTCGTATTGCTGAATTCCTCGTCTTCAGTTTCACTCTATAGTCTGACTTTGCACTCGTTTGCTTAGTCAGATGTCAAATGATTATATTAGACTGTAGACTCTGTTGTAGAATCTGCAGAGGGCCTTCTCTCTTAGAGCTTTCGAGCTGTGGTTATTAAACTTCCGAATTTATTTTTTTTTAATCGGACTTCGGCCCGAGGTTTATATACTCTACAAGGTTTGGTCTTATTTATATCCCATCAGACCATTTTGGGATGTATTACTAAGCTAGTGACTCATTATGACTCATAGTCCATTATAAATAGACCAGGTGAATCAGTACAAGTCATTCCGAGTCAGAGTGAGTCATAATGAGTCGGAATGAGTCAGGTTGAGTCAGAAGAAATCACAGTGAGTCAAGGTGAGTCACAATGAGTCATTTCTAAATTTAGAAACTTCTCATGACTCATTCAGAGTCAGAGTGAGTCAGAGTGAGTCAGATGTAAAATTAGACTCTTCCTGTGATGTACCAAATTAGCATGCATAGCTTTTCGTCTTTCATCCAATCAGATAGTCACTGTATTTGATCGTGGGAATTCAGTGATCATCAGTGTCAGATTATGACAGGGGTTGATGAGATAACATCAGGGGATAGGGGTATTCATCATCTCCGCTGTAGTATGCTTGCAAATGAGGTTTTAAAGGTACATAAGAAGGTATTAAATTTAATAAAGTAAGATAACTGTGAATGTGTAAGTAGAGTGTCTTATTTAATTTTATAATCAGATTGTAAAGAGTGCAAATACATGTTCATATATGCAAAATTCAGTTTTGCGATATGACATCTGCAGGCGACATAAAATTTAACCGTCCCCGGTTATGTCCTGGGCAAGCTTTCAAATTTAACAATATATTTGCAAGCTGTCAATCTGATTGAGAGAAAACAAAAGAATGTAGAGACTCTCAGAGTATGAAAATATGTCGTACTCGTAGGGTTGTATCAGGTATCACGTTCAATGTAAAACCTGGATTGAATTGACGAAATTCAATCACTTGTGGTAGTGCCTGAGGTGATAGACACAGGGCAGTCACTGGGATCCATATTGCACATATAATCCATTCTTCCAACTCCTCTTTGTCCGATTTCCAAGCCACCGCAAGCTCTGCAAGAGTCCCTACTCCCCGAACGATTCCTTGAATGTACCCATATCCAAGATCACGATGGTAGAGAATGTCTTGGCGGGTTAAAGGAATTCGAAATGCCTCTGATGCCGCTGTGCTGCCTTCAAGCATTGTGGGAGAGGAGATAGTACATGTTCGTATTGGCTTCAAGTTTGGCGGAGGGTTTTGGATTCTGATCTTTTCTATAAACTCCTGGTTTGTGAGTTCTAGATGAGTGGTGATTCTGAGATTGGGAATGGTGATGTCCTGGTAAAGGACAGATTGGCCGATTGCATGGATGGATTCATCGGCGGTAGGGATAGTGCGTCCAATATAGGTGCGGCAATCTTTGGGAAAGCGCCATATGGATTTGTTTTCAAACAGAAAGCCATTGAATGCCATTTCAGTTGGGAAGAAACGGATTCCGAGGCCACTGTTATTCTTCTCTACCCAGAGTCCTCTGGAGTAGTATGTCGATTGGATGTGGTCCATTGTGACTTTGTGCTGGTCGTAGTGATGTAGTCTCGTACAATGGCTAAGGTATTTATCGTTCTTAACACGTGTCAGTCATGCAACATGAAATGTGACGAAACATGTGTAAGGGATGGTCATATAAATTAATTAAAGACATGAGGCACTAATGGATGTAGCTATTCATGATCTTCGTGGGGTGCTAGTACTATGTATTGTCGACTTCGGTACCGTTGTTCTGGAATGTAGGCAAATGCAAAGTCCGGGAAATCAATACGGTACTGAACAAATGCGCAAAGTCCATGGTAATCAACACAAATGGAGTGATTGCGGACCCAAATAGCAACAAGGGATGTGTCCTCAGTTGATTGCTCGGAGCCCCATCGAAATGCAAACAAAATTTGCGCAAAATCACCTTTCCCCCTGAGTATTCCTTGGATTCTTCCAAATCCAAAGTCGCGATGGAAGACCAAGTCTTCTAGTGTCAATGGTGCTCGTAGGCATCCATTCATGATGAGGTCACCTTGATGAAGCTGAGGTGCAATGATAAAGGCGGTGCGGATGTGGTTGATAGTATGTGGGTAGTGCGAAAGTGTGTAAACTTCTCCAATGGCTCCGTTTATGATGAGATGTCGAATTCGGAGGTGGATGTTTTCCATAGTCGGTAGCTCGGCTTCAATGCCCAACAACCATAGAGCATCTTCTACACGAGTTGATGACTCGCTAGACCCACAATCATATGGCCATGTCCGTATTGGCTGATGGTTGAATACTGTTCCGCCTAATGTAAATTCTTGGCTGAGTAGGGGAATGGCTAGCCCATTTCCTCCGGTGTCCACTGCATAACATACAGAGACATCATCAGAGTAATAAAGGGTAATTCGCTGGTCGCGGCTATGTGGAGCTTGATTCATGGTAGTCGATAGAAAGGTTATTAGCACAATGGCCGTGTATTAAAAAATTGATATGTAAGTTTCCAAAAGGGGATAGGGAAAAGTCAAACGTCTTTGTAACGTATTATAGCTGGGCTGGAGCGGTATACTGTAGTTATTTGAAAAAATGGGTTACAGAGAAAAGCAATCCAAGCCTTGAACCATGCAACCCAGCCTAACCGTAGGAAATGTGCTGGAACCCAAGCTCCAGCTACTCGAATTCCTTTATTATAAAAGCAGAAGACGGCATATGTATACTGTCCTTTGTAGGCGAGTATGCCTTTGACTTGTCCAAATCCGAGCTGATCAAAATATATCCTGGACTGGGTATGGAGATTAGCGGTGGTATCAACAAGGCAAATTTGGTGTCGGTGGATGACAGGTAGTCGGACAGCTTCAAAAGTACAAATTGTCGATTGCAGTCGGTCATTCACCAAGACATGTGCTTCAGAAGCAATGGGGTGAGGAATGACTCGTACTTGAACTCCTTCGTTGTCATCTTCATCTTGGGTAAGGACAACAGTGTCATCATCGGAAATGTCTTCCTCTTCCTCTTCATTGTTTTCATCTCCGTCCTCCACGTACTCAGTATTGACAGCATCAATGTTGTCTAAGTTTTTGTGTTTCAGTGCAGGCGACATGAATTTTGAGTGGTACACACATGGTAAATGCAACTTCTCTGTAATCGTGTAGTCGAGGAGGAATGAATAGAACTTGGCTAGTTCGGGAATAGCATCAGACACATAGGTCTGGGTATAGAGAGTATACCAATTCCAGAGTGTTTGAGCATAATGAAAAACATGTTGTAGTGGCATGGATGCAATATTCGTAAATGAAAGTGATCGTTAGTTTTCAGTGGCCCAGAAATTGCTGACTCAATGCATACTCCCACGGTGTGTTTTCCTTGGAGTTCAGAATTGTGAAAAGGTAACAACTGATCAAGTACTACTATTCGACGTCCGATGAAAGGCAAAACATAGTACTCTTAAAATATCCCCAGTATAAATGAAAGGGAAGTACAATGTCATTTGCAGAAATGAAGACACGCTTGTTGTCAATCAAGGCACCTTTTGATGTGTCGTAAATTCCGATCCTGATCTGCACATCACCTCCACGGAATCCCATGATTTCTTCAACCTTTACTTGTTTCTTCTTCTCAATGCGTAGCCAATCTCCCACTCTGATGCGGTTTTCCGAGACTATGTTGAGGTAGGGGAGAAGTCGATCTTTTTCTTGTCCCTGACGTAGTTGGATTGATCCATCCAATGTCTCGGTTGGTAGTCTGCAAATTGGTACTGTGTTGGCGGCTATTTCATTTATTAGTGACTCAGGCGCGTTCTGACGATCGGTGATTACCTTTGATCATCACGGGTTCCTGAAGAATCTGTCTCAGAGTTATTTCTTCTGAAGCGTGGGTGCTCATGGTGATGATGCAGGTCGTGTTTGAGTGTTTTGATGGAGTGAATAGTGGGTCGACAAACAAGTTCTCATGTTTGTTTCACATTGTTTGTCTTTTAGGGGCTTGTTTCCATTTCCATTTCTGTCTCTGTCTCCGGTTCTGATTCCGATTCGCTCTCTGGCTCAAAAGTCATAGGCGGAGTTTGTGGAATCTCCGGGTCATCTCTAGAAATATAGCCTATCACTCGGAAGGCGGCTATAGTATTTCGTAGTAAGGCACCATCTAATTCTTGTAGTACATAGTTTCCCATACTTGTGCGCTTGACTACTTGATATGGTCCTAAGTATCGATCGACTGTTTTCATCTTGGCTAATGACTCTTCGATCTCGCTATTGCGCATGAGAACCATTTCTCCAGGTTCGTAAACTTTCTTCTGGATCCGGTGGTGATATCTTCTCATGAACTGTTCCCGAGATGTGCATCTGGCTCGCTTTAAGGTTTCGGCAGCGGCAGCTAAATCCTCTTCTCTCTTTTCTAGTTGCCGCATGCGCAGTGCCAATAGTTCAGATGTTTCCATGTTAGGGTGAAATCCAGTTACTAAGAAACTGGCTTGTATGTAATCAAATGGTAGAATTGGATGAGTTCCATGAAGTAAATAGAAGGGAGAGAATCCAGTGACCGAGCTGATAGTGACACGATCAGCAAAGACGGCTAAGCTAATTGTTTGGTGCCAATTCATGGGAGTTCCATCAGGCCGTTTCCTGCATGATCGAACTATTGATTCCCGCAATGTATAATGACCCCTTTCTACAACTCCATTTGCGTGTTTGTTGTACCGGGTTATTTGAACATGGGGAACTCCTAATCGCCGAACTAGATCTTTGAATCCTGCTTCGACTTCAGATCCATTATCAGTAACTACACGCCCGACTGCACCATATCGGCAATAGATTTGTTCCCAGAAGAAGTTTGCAAGGTTGGCTGCAGTCTGCCGTCTAAGAGCTCTTGCTTCAGTCACACCTGTCAAATCATCTCGTGCTGCTACAATAAATTCAAATCCACCGGATGGTGGCATTTTCATTACATCAATATAGACCTTTTCAAAAATCCGCACAGGTGCTGAGACTTCATATGGCATTTGCATTCGTATTGTTTTTCGAGCTTGGCATTGATGACAAGAAGAGACATAATAATGAATGTCTGCTTTCAACTGTGGCCAATAAAATCGTAACTTGACCAAGTCCGTTACAGCTTGTTCCCCTTTATGCCCTAGTCCGTCATGAGCTTGACTCAAGATTGATAGTCTTGTTACAGAGTCCAGAATTACTTTTTGTGGAGGATGTGGAGAGTTTCGTCGAAATAAGTCATTGTTGTATATGAAGAATTGCTTGCTTCTAGCAATGAATCTCTTGATAGATTCTGTATTAGTTAGTGTAGGCAATACCGAAGATTGGAGATATGTTTTGACCTTTTCCAAGAACTCGTTGGAGGTTAAATTTTTTGCAGTTGATGAAGGTAGTGCATATACTTTATAATTTATTGCTGGACTAGCTCTTGGATGGGGTTTGATATGGAATAGTAAGGCTATTTCATCTAACCATTCCTCATCTTCCTCAACATATTCAGATGGAGTATGTTGTCTTCTGGAGAGTCCATCTGGTCCCTTGAATTGTACTCCTGGTACA
Source organism: Pleurotus sapidus (assembly GCA_026743855.1). Taxonomy (NCBI): domain Eukaryota; kingdom Fungi; phylum Basidiomycota; class Agaricomycetes; order Agaricales; family Pleurotaceae; genus Pleurotus; species Pleurotus sapidus. Next base: position 34,000 of record JANBWZ010000008.1, read on the forward strand.
TGAACCAATTGAAAGTCAAACATCAGAATCCCTTGTATCCATCGGTTCATAGCATTATTTGGTTGGAGATCAGGTTCCTTTAACATTCCTTTGATGTATTTCGCATCTACTTCCACTGTCAGTTGCTTGACTCCAATAATATATATTCGCCAATGTCTCAATGCTCGGTATAGTCCATATAGCTCCAGCTTTGGCTGGGAGTACCTTGATTGAGCATCATTCATTGGAAGTGAACCATATCTGGCTGGTCTGCGTTTTCCATTTTCATCTTCCTGGGATAAAATAAAGCCTGTAGCAATATAGCTTGTGTCGACTGATAATATCACTGGTTTATTCGATTTATAGTCAATGGGTCGCAAGGCTGGTGCTGATGCTACTTTTGCCTTGAGTGTTTCAAATGCTTCTGCTCGGCGTTCGTCCCAAATGAACTCAGCATCCTTATGCACAAGTTCTGTTAGTGGTCTTGCAAGCTGTGAGTATCCTTCAATCCAGATTCGGACTGTTCCACATAATCCAAGGAATCCTCTAACTTCTTTTGGAGTCCGAAGCTGTGGCCAATTTAGTATTTTAGCCACTCGATCATCATCTGGAGATCTTCCTTGAGGGGTACATTTATGTCCTACTATGACCACTTCCTGTCGACAAATCTGTGTCTTCTTAGGGGAAAATGTTGCTCCAGCGCACTTGATTCTATGCATTATTCGATGGACATCTTTTGCATGTTCCCAAATGAATCGTCGAATGCCTGGATTTTCTTTAAGAACTTCTGGTTTTCCATCTTTGTCTGGATATTGAGTCTTTGGTCCTTTTACAGGTAAGTCATCTATAAAAATATTTGCGACATCAGGAATTTCATCTTGTAAAATATGCACCATGCATTTCTGAAATTCTGCTGGAGAGTTTGTATATCCTGTTGGTAGGGCTGTAATCCGTAATAATCCTAGAGGTGTCCAAAATGCGGTCATATCGCGAGATGCGGGATCTACTATTCGCGCATCAAATCCCCAGAATAAGTCAAAGGTTGTACAACATTGACATCCTGCATAGGGTTCCACAAAGTCATCCACAATTGGCAGCAATCCTGCATCTCGGATAGATACTGCATTTAGTGGTTGTAAATCATGTACAATTCTGAGTGTTCCATTCTTCTTGAGTACACAAAACCATCGTCCACGATATGAAGATTGGCACGGTTCATACACTCCTGCTTCAATCTTGTTCTTCAATACCTCTATTACCTTATCCTTGATTCCTGGAGGTATTGGAATATTCTTATACTCCCATGGAGTATGAGGTACAGTTGGCATGACATAATCGGAAAAATACTCCTTTCGTAAGGTTCCTCTATCTCTTTCTTCAAATGCTAGAGTGTCTTGATTTTCCCTTAGAATGTACTTGAATAGCTTTTCTTCTTCAGGCCAAAGGAAATTATCTTTGTTCACATTCATGGTATCAAGACGTTCTTGTGTAAGCCTCTGTGTGGGTATAAACTCAGGTGGATGAGTTGGTAGTTCTGTTAAAGTGTCAAGTGGATTGAATGGAAACGTTCGCTGCACTTTTGCATCTTCTGGATATACACCTGAGACAGGATGGACCTTTTGTCCTACCTTCTTGTAAGCTGTATAGACTTTGAATTCCAGAGTATCAGATACAGGGAATAATAATGTATCTTCATCCCAATCAATATCTGATGCCTGTAACTGAATTCGTTTCAGTTCTTCTGGGATTATCTCAGGAGTGTATAGATCATTTGTTTGAGGTCTGGTAGATGATTCGGTTCGTCTTTCAACGACATTTCTATACATTCCAACAAACACTCTTTCTTGGTGGTCTGGCTGGGTGATAGTGTTATCAAGATCTCTTGATAAGCTGAACATTACATGAGGTTGCATACTACGATTCTGTTGGGATAGATTCTGGTTTTTATGTTTTATGCAGTCAAGTGAGGCCTTTAGAATGATAAAGAAATTAAGAAGAATAATTGAGAAAGTAAAGTAGAGAAAAATCAAGCTTTGAACAAGGTCATGTTGGTCTGAGACTGACGTTCTATGAGTCATAGGAGCTATTAGAGAAGAAAGACATCTTTTGGTAATGATCTTACCACATAGTTCTTCAGTTGTGAATCCCATTTCCCCAATCTTCTTTGCGCCAAATAGCAGGTCTGCGGATACCATTCCCATCATAATGGAGATTTGGCTCCAGTAGTTTGTAGTGAAGAAGGGATGATACAAGATGTTTGCGGTATAGGGCGCTTTGACGAAGATGTCGAAGGGCATTGGCAAAACATCCTTGTCCCATAGCCTCAAGTAGGCAAGAAGAGTGGTAGAGGAATTCATCTTCTTCTTCATAGAGAAGAACATTCCTTGGTGTAATTCCTGTAGCTGGACATTCTCTACCAGGTTCTCTGTTATTGAAGTGTTTGCAGTCTGCTTGAAACCCTTGATATAGCAGTACCACTTCAGGATCAAGATAGCGAAAAATATGGCAGTGAAAATAGAAGTAGTGTCGTGTGTCTGCTGTGAGGGCATGCATGTCGTGGTCCACAGTGCCCTTGGCATTGGTCGACTTCAGGAGATATTGTGCAACACTTTGAATGATGAATTTGGTCTCCATTCTCGCTTTGCGAAGATAGGTGATATAAGGCACCCATGGATTGAACATCCAGTTAGGTTTCCCATTCATGTATGGTGATGCGTAGTGAGTGACCCATGGGTTGCTTCCAAAGGCAGTTTCATATTCTTGTGGCTTCAGGACATCTCCTGAGGGAAAAGGTTCGGTTGTGGTGATGATGGTTTGTGGATCCATTGTGGAAGCACACTTGTGAGTTCTTCTGATGAACTCCACTCCTGGAGGAAAAACTATTCCATCAACGGTTCGGAGCGACCTTTGCATTCCTGTGTAGGTTGTGCCTTGATGTTCGAAGTCCCACATTTCTGAAGTGATTTGTTCTTTGTGCATGGATGTGCAGAGTCGAGTGATGCGCCGTGCAATTTCAAGGTCTCCATCATTGTGCCATACTCCATAGGATGTATCAAGTTCATCAACCAAAGCATTGTCGAAACGTTGAAGTGGATGATTGTCCACTGGACCTGTATATTTGAAGGTTACTTGAGCTCGTTGAGCCCAATCTCCTCCTACAAGTCTGGTCAAGGGATGTCCCACTGGTGGTTGTGCAGAAAACAGGGGTAGTCGAGTGGTTGGTGGAATTGGTACTCCCATAGGTAGAATGAAAGTGCTGTAGGCATCATTGAATCCCCAGATGTCTGGGCAATCTGTTTGGACTTCAACAAATGACTGGCCAGGATGTGAATCCTTGAGTTTCAACAGAATGTTGAACATCATGTAAGCATGGCGGTTGATTTTGGCAAAGTCTAACCTGGGGTCGATTGTGGGTGCGCGATGTGATGCTGGTAGTGGCTCTGGGGACGAATATTCAGATGAACTAGTTGATTCTTCGTCTTCACCATCTGCAGAAGCAGATTGAGATTCAAGGTCTGGCATTTCGGAATCGTCATCCTCCTTTGTGGACTGTGTGTCTGGGGGGCTTCCTTCTTCATTCTGTTCTGTGTCCTTGTTCTGTGTTTCAGTCTCCAGAGATGTCTCTGGTGCTGAAGTCTCCTGGGGAACCACAGGTCCACTGGCTTCAATTCCTTCAACATGAAGGACGGGACTGTTGGGATTGGAAGGTTTGGAAAATAGCAGGGATTCTTCAGAGGATGTTGAATGTGTGGTGGACAAGGGAATGTCAGTCTCTGACAATGCTGGTGATGCCGCTCGAGTAGGAAATGGTGAAGATGTGGTCCATTGGGGAACCTCCAAATGCTCTAACATGTTAGTTAATTCTGTACGTAATTTTGATAAGTCTTCATCTTGGAGCATGAACTGAAGGTACCTACTCCATTCATTGGAGGTTCCTTGAGTATCTTGAACTGGATGATCCGTCCGCATTGGTGTTAATTCATGAGGTAAGTCGATGTTTGTCAAGGGAGGCAACGGCTTGCATGTTTGAGTGACGGTGGTTTCAACAGAAACTGTGATATTTGGGCTACAAATGAGGTCGATGGGATTTACAGTGCGCTCCTCTACAGTCTCAGGTGTCTGCTCTAGCTCTCTTTGCCCTGTGATGCCCTTCTCCAGTCCAGTCTGCTGAAATCCAGTGTCAGTAAAATGACTGACAATTGTTGTACTGGATTGACCTTCTAGCAGATCATCTGGACGGGATCGCTTCAAAGCGGGCATGACGTCAGGGGATGAGGTGAGAGTGTTGAGCTCGTTCTGAGTGAATGCATAATTGAGAGCTGAGGTGAGTTCTTGCGCAGTGTCATTAGAGGTGAGCAGGGATTCTGTTTCAGATCCGTCTGCTGAGCGAGAGCGCTTTCGAGAGGATTCTTGAATAATGGGTAGTGTGCGCATAATGGGTCGTCCTCTGGTCAGAATAAGGTGAGGCTTTCGTGCTCCATACAGAGATGGTGGCTGATGGACGAGGTGAGCGTTGTTGTGAAGTTCGTCATGGCTGAGACTTGTCGCAGACTCGACTGGCACCTGTGAAAGGAGATCTTCTTCTGCTCTATTCTCAACCTGAGTCCTGTCTTCGTCTGCTACAGCCCACTCCATTGATGATCCTTCCTGAGAAACAGGGGAAGGAGTACGAAAGGCGGTCGTTCGAATAAAGTCCAAAGCGGCTTGCTTTGGCGAAGGCGTAGGCGTAGGATACTTCAACTCCATGTCTTCTTCTGCAGCCACAGAGTGCGTGTTGTCAACCTGCTCCTCATCACTCCCCAACCCATCTTCATCTGAATCTTCACCTTCAGGCACGTGAGCGTTTCTTTCCAACCCAGGCGGGGTTAGCGGATCAGTGTGTCGATCTTCGAGTTCGATGTCCATGTCTGTATTGGTCGAAACGAGGGCTGTGGTGATGGTGGTGGGTTGATCCTGATGGTCTGGGCAATCAGTGGGCGGAGCTAATTGTGATTTGTCAGCATAAGACCAACTTTCGCAAAGGGACCCCATTGTTTGTAGGGTTTGCTCACCGGGATGTTGGAACACTGGATTCTGAGGAACAAATAAGTAGATCATACTGCCATGGGTGGCAGTGGGTTCAGCCTCATGGTTGCGTTGCTGAGCTAGTGTGGCATTGATGAAGACGCCTGCCTGTAAAGGAAGTCCAAAGAAATACTGCGTAGGAAACTCCAGTGTATTAGCCGACGATAATACACCAGCTGCTGGGATTGTTGGAGTGAAGTACTCCCTCTGATGAGTAAGCAGCATTCGATGGAGAAGGCCAGCAACTTCGCGACGATTCAGGGGCTGAATAGGGGCGGTTAACTGCGTGCGAGGGGCTTGATTTCCAGTGGTAACAGTGGTGAGGTTGTCAAGAATAGAGCGAAGCACTTCATCAATTGGTGTGTCACCAAGAGGATGTGCAGATGGAATAGAAGAGGTAGCAGAAGCGTCAGGGGTAGCTGACATAATCGAAGCAATAGGGGCTGAAGCGGTAGACATGTGATCAATTGATTGAGAGAATTGTCTGGGGACTTCTGCTATGTGTTGCCTGCTTTTATATGTTTTCAACAGCTTATTTAAATGGAATAAAATTCGGAAAAATTGCCCAAAATTAGTATCATTAGGGCGGCCATCCTCTTCCATTTTTTCTGATGCTTTCATCGTCATTTGACTCCTATTTCTCTCGGGGTTTATTTTAATTCGATGGATTTCGAGGTTTTTATTGGTTGCATCGAATTCTTGACGAAAATGGTTAGCAAAATTGTGGGAAACCTCGGAACAAACCGGGGAAGAATTTCGCTGATTTGCTCCGGAGTTATCTAAAGAAGTTCCCACATCATTTGATAACCTAGCTGTTTCTTCGGTAGAACTTGAAGAACTTGATATGTTCTTTTTGATGGAAAAAATCATGACTCGTGAATGCTTCTGATGTGATGGTCCATGAATCGAATTCCCAGGGTGAATTTGTAGCCTAGAACTCTGTCCCTGAGACCGCTTAGGTGGTCTTTGCTTTCCCACAGTTGTTTTTAATGATTCCAGCACTCGAATTTCGTATTTTTTGAATTTAATATTGCCATGATAGTCTGGTTCTTCTTTGATTAATGTGAGATATGTCCCATCAGAGCGTTCTTCTATTGATACCTTGTTCTCACGCTGCCAGGACCGTCCAAGCAACATATCATATGGTAAGTTCTTTCCCAAATAGAAATTCGCTCGTGTTTCGATATGTCCGCAATTCAGAGGAACTTGACTGGCATAACCTTGCAAAATGCCCTCTCCTCCATTAGCATCACTCATAGTGACGAATCTGCCCACATCAACAGGCCACTTTAATGATTTCTGCAATAATTCTTCATCCACAACATTAATTTGTGATCCTGAATCAACAATTGCGTTGATGGTTTGTTGGCCGATTTGGATGGGTACTGTGATCAGTGTTCCAATATCTTCTTGTTCATCTTCTGGATCATCATTATTTAGAATATTGACCATGGCGGAGATGTTTTCTTTTGACGGATTCATTTCTTGACCTGCTGACAGATTGTTTCGTCGTCGAATGGCATTTCCCAACAAATCTGAAAGTCCTCTGGAGGTTGCAAGGACTGCTCGTAAACTCATAGGAATTGTTGTGTTCAGTATATCGTCAATTACACTTTGTTCATTTACTTGTGTTGAAAGTTCAGACTTTCGAGGGTTGCGTGACCGGATATTTCCTTGCAAATTTGACTTATCTGTAATGTTCTTACCTTGATTCTTACTTCCTTGACCTTCATATGATTGGTCTCTCATTTCAATATCTTCTACAGTTACCCTTTGAGGTGTACGTGCGTCTACTGGAACAGGCTTTGGTATATTCTTTGGTGGGTTAGTTTTGGATTTTTTGATTATAGGAGCCCTAGAATGATCCAGTATAGGTCCTTTAACGTGTGATGACCGTGTTGTACCAGCATTCTCCTTATTATTCTTGGGTGGTGGTATCACTACACCATCAAATATCTGTTTTCGAGAGTTCGTCGTCTGGCGAGGAGGACGTTCAGCTGCATATACTTGAGCCATGAAGCTATTAATATTTGAATCGCTTTCTTCATCCTCATCTTCTGAGTAATAGCAGTCATCAGTATCATCATCCTGGTTTGCAACTGTCATATAAAAATTTGAACGAACTTTCAAGGGAACAGCAAGTCGTCTGATTGCTTGAGCAATGGTTTCGCCAGACTGAGGTCTTGCTAATGTTCCATCTTTCAATACAACCTTTCCTATACTATTTCTTGATGCTAATCCCTTTTGTATGAGGTCATCAATTTGAGCACATGTTCGGACTGTATGTCCCTGTTCTCCACAGCCAAAGCATTTCATAGTATTTTGGCGGGATGGAAATGATACTCTTGGGGGTATGGAGTTACTTGGTGTTGGTCGTTGAAGTATTGTCTTGGGGAGCGCAATCTGAGGACTAGTTGTCCCCTGTAAAGGTGGTGCTATGTGCCAGATTGGTGGATCAACAATATCTGATACATCCGGATCTAGCTTGACGGCACGATAATACATTGCTGCAAATTCTGGATCAGTAATGGACATGCTTCCCATCTTTCGAATGAGTTGTTCCACTTCTTCATGCTGACGTTTCTTTGTTAATCCATGCTTCAATTTACTGGTTCGTAATGTTTGCCTGGGTGGATCATCATCTGATTCATCATCTGAGCTTGATTCTTCTTGTTTTCGGTGTGTATGTTTCTTTGTCTTCTTCTTCCTATCCTTTCTATCCTTCTTTGTTTTCTTGGAATATTTCTTGTCATTATCTGAACTTTCGGAATCAGTGGTAGCATCACTATCACTGTCGTCTGTCATTCCCCAATCTGGAAGGTCAGATTCAGATTCAGCTAAATTGAAATCAAATCTTTCTCTCTCAAATATTTCTTCAGCGATGGCAGAGACAGTTTCCATGGGGTATACCGATTTTGGAGTTAGTCCAGGAATTTTATTAGGTAGCCTCATCTCAATTTCTTTTCGCAGAGACTTCCGAAGGCCCTGCCAAAAGTAAGCAGCTTCTGTGGTTTCAGTTATCTTATCCTTCTTTCGCAACCATCCAGCTATCCTTATGAATTCCCGTTGATATTCTCTCCAAGTTGTGAGGTTCGTAATTTTGGTTCCTCTCCATGACTGTACACAGTCAGTCAAGTTTTTGAGGATAAAGCGGGTGTCTTGGCGTTCTGCATCAAAGTATCGTAAAATTTCCTTTTCCAGATTGGCCCAATTGTATGCTCCATATCCAGGAAGAGCTTCAATCAGTTGAGCAACCTTACTACTACAATAGTCCAATATTCTTTCGCACTTTTCCTTGGAATCTGTTAGATTGTATGCTGTACTGAGCCTATTGAATTGCTTGATAAACATCTTGACTTTGCGATGACTGCCTTTGAACTTTGCTGGTGCAGACTTTTCACCAGGACCAGGCATCATCTCAGGAGTTCTTCGGGAGTGTGAGCTACTCGACTCGATGCTTCCTAATTCCGTTGAGGGTGGTGTAATAGTCGTGAATCCTGAGGGTGGAGAAGACGGTCCAGGTGCTGCACGAGGCATATGGAAGGCATTTAAGACTGTATCAGTCATGTTGCAATTTATTTACGCAGTAGTCTTCAGTGATATGAATTATACTTTATGTATATCGTCCTGCGGTGGTCACCAATTGTGTCGTACACACTTACTGATTTAACAGTTTAGTGTCTAGGCTCTCTGGGTCTTTCTGTAGATCAAGTAGATACCTAGTGGTTCGTAAGATACAATATGCAACACTTCTTTGTAAAAGAGTTGTCTGATACTGCTCTTGAATGCCTTATTGAAAGTATCGTGGACTTCTTCAGTTATCTCAAGGTTCCGGTGTCCTAAAAACAAAGTTAGTTACTTCGAATGAGGACTCACCAGTATTTAGCTTGATGTGTGAAGCGTAGGCCTAAAGGATATGTCCTTCTGACTGTTGATGACTAGACTCGGCTAGTCTATAGTTCTTGCTGGTAAATGACTTGATGTCACACTGAGGAATTGATGAAGCAACTTCGTATTGCTGAATTCCTCGTCTTCAGTTTCACTCTATAGTCTGACTTTGCACTCGTTTGCTTAGTCAGATGTCAAATGATTATATTAGACTGTAGACTCTGTTGTAGAATCTGCAGAGGGCCTTCTCTCTTAGAGCTTTCGAGCTGTGGTTATTAAACTTCCGAATTTATTTTTTTTTTAATCGGACTTCGGCCCGAGGTTTATATACTCTACAAGGTTTGGTCTTATTTATATCCCATCAGACCATTTTGGGATGTATTACTAAGCTAGTGACTCATTATGACTCATAGTCCATTATAAATAGACCAGGTGAATCAGTACAAGTCATTCCGAGTCAGAGTGAGTCATAATGAGTCGGAATGAGTCAGGTTGAGTCAGAAGAAATCACAGTGAGTCAAGGTGAGTCACAATGAGTCATTTCTAAATTTAGAAACTTCTCATGACTCATTCAGAGTCAGAGTGAGTCAGAGTGAGTCAGATGTAAAATTAGACTCTTCCTGTGATGTACCAAATTAGCATGCATAGCTTTTCGTCTTTCATCCAATCAGATAGTCACTGTATTTGATCGTGGGAATTCAGTGATCATCAGTGTCAGATTATGACAGGGGTTGATGAGATAACATCAGGGGATAGGGGTATTCATCATCTCCGCTGTAGTATGCTTGCAAATGAGGTTTTAAAGGTACATAAGAAGGTATTAAATTTAATAAAGTAAGATAACTGTGAATGTGTAAGTAGAGTGTCTTATTTAATTTTATAATCAGATTGTAAAGAGTGCAAATACATGTTCATATATGCAAAATTCAGTTTTGCGATATGACATCGGATGACCCTCCGAAGCTCCTGGATTGCGACGATGACGATGAGGACGATGAGGATGCAACTCCGGACGACGATAGTCTTGAGAAGGGTGACCGTATCTTTGCGGCCATTCCTCCTCCGACTCCGGAATACCTTCGGAGTCTTCGAGAAGAACACGTCCGAGCCACGGAAACTGTCTCGCAACGCCTGGCATTGGCTTTCCAGCGTAACAAGGCTCCGGACCCTCGTCACAGCGCGATTCCTGACTTCCTTCAGGAATTTGAGGATGTCTTCGCCAAGGAAGCCTTCGACGAGCTGCCTATGCCCCGTCCATGGGATCATGCAATTGAACTGGTGCCCGGAGCGGAGCCTGTCAACACCAAGTGCTACCCGCTGTCCCCGGCGGAGCAGAAGCAGCTGGACGAGTTTTTGGAAGAAAACCTCCGGACTGGTCGCATCCGCCCCAGCAAGTCGCCCATGGCTGCTCCAGTATTCTTTGTCAAGAAGAAGGACGGATTGCTCCGCTTGGTTCAAGACTACCGGAAACTCAACGCCATGACTGTCAAGAATCGGTACCCGCTTCCGCTCATTTCCCACTTGGTGGACAAACTCCGGAACGCCCGCTACTTCTCCAAGCTCGACGTCCGGTGGGGTTTCAACAATGTCCTGATAAAGGAAGGCGATGAGTGGAAGGCCGCGTTCCGGACCACCCGCGGACTCTTTGAACCCTTGGTGATGTTCTTCGGACTGATGAATAGCCCGTCTACCTTCCAGACCATGATGAACGACCTGTTCCGGGAGCTCATTACGGAAGGTGTGGTCATTATCTATCTGGATGACATTCTGATCTACACCAAGACGCGCGAGGAGCACCGCCGGGTTCTCAAACGAGTCCTGGAAATCCTCCAGCGGAATAAGCTATTCCTGCGGGCGGACAAGTGCGATTTCGAACAAACCAAGGTGGAGTATCTCGGAGTCGTCATCTCCGAGGGTAAGATCGAGATGGACCCCGTAAAGGTATCCGGAGTCCGGGACTGGCCAACGCCCCGTAACCGGACTGAACTCCAATCTTTCCTCGGGTTCGTCAACTTCTACCGCCGCTTCGTCAAGGACTACTCGCACATCGCTCGACCCCTCTTCGACCTCACCTGCGCTAAGGAATGGCAGTGGAACGACTCCGCTCAGTCCGCATTTCTTCGGATCAAGGAGCTGATCACTTCGGAGCCTGTTCTGGTCTTTCCGAAGGAGGATCGGCCATACCGGGTTGAAGCGGACTCGTCGGACTACGCTACGGGCGCAGTCTTGTCGCAGCTGGATCCGGGTGATGGTAAATGGCACCCTGTCGCATTCTACTCTAAAAGTCTACAGGCTGCGGAGCGGAATTACGAAATTCACGACAAAGAGATGCTTTCAATCATCCGGGCGCTCGAAGAGTGGCGGCACTACCTGGAAGGCGCGGAGACTCCGTTTGAGATCTGGACCGACCACAAAAACTTGGAGTACTTCATCAAGGCCCAGAAGCTCAACCGTCGCCAAGCCCGCTGGTCCCTCTACCTTTCCCGCTTCGACTTCACACTCCTGCATCGAGCCGGACGCACTATGGGTAAGCCTGATGCTCTCTCGCGACGCTCGGATCACTCGGACGGTAAGGATGATAACAAGGATGTGGTTTTACTTAAACTGTCCTACTTTGCCGTTCGTGCCACGGGTGTCACTCTTGAAGGGGAGGAGAAGGATATCCTCACGGCTATCTGGACTGGAGTGCGGAACGCGAAGTTTGAGGATGCAGTGGCTAAGGCAGCAGAAGAGTTGAAGAAGGCACAGGGCAGTCGTAAGACAGTCCGGAGTGCAGAATGGTCTCAATCGGACGGACTCCTGATGTTCCGGGGTAAGATCTACGTTCCGGACGTTCCGGACTTGCGTCGGACCATTGTAGCCCAGCACCATGACACCAAGGTTGCGGGACACGCAGGCAGGTGGAAGACTCTGGAGCTCGTCTCACGCAGCTACTGGTGGCCCAACATGTCCCGCTACATCGGATCCTACACCCGAAACTGCGATCTCTGCCTCCGGACGAAAGCCCAAAGGCATCCGCCCATGGGTGAGCTCCATCCGCTTCCCATTCCGGACGAACGCTGGGATCGCCTGAGCGTGGACTTCATCGTGGAGCTCCCGGAGTCCGACGGATTTGACGCTGTCATGAACGTGGTTGACTCTGTAAGCAAACGCGCCCACTTCATTCTGACTCACACCACAGTGTCCGCCCTCGGTTCCGCCAACCTGTACCTGCAAAACGTCTGGAAGCTGCACGGACTCCCTCGTTCTGTCGTCTCTGACCGCGGGCCGCAGTTCGTTGCAGAGTTCACCCGGGAAGTCTACCGGATGCTCGGAATCAAGCTGGCTGCTTCCACTGCGTACCACCCTCAGTCCGACGGACAGACGGAGCGGACTAACCAAGAGCTCGAGTCTTACCTCCGGATCTTCGTCGGAGAGCGCCAGAACGACTGGGCTCAGCTCCTACCTATGGCGGAGTTCGCGTACAACAACCGTGTCCACGCTTCCACCCAGCAGTCCCCGTTCCTACTGGATACAGGTCGTCACCCCCGTCTTGGGTTCAAGCCCCACCAGCCGCCGTCCCGCATGGAGTCCGCAAACGAGTTTGTCGACCGGATGAAGTCTGCCGTCGATGAAGCTCAGTCTGCCTTGGTCAAAGCTCAGGACGACATGAAGCGTTACTACGACCAACGTCGGACTCCTGCTCCGGAGTACCAACCAGGTGATAAGGTTTGGCTGGACTCGTCGGATATCAACCTTGCTCGACCTTCCCGGAAGCTTGGGCACGCGCGTCTCGGTCCTTACAAGGTCGTCCGAAAGGTTGGCAAGGCAGCATACCGACTCCAGCTCCCTCCGGGCTTATCCCGTCTCCATCCGGTCTTCCCAGTCGTCAAGCTCTCACCATTCGTTCCGGACCCAATCCCGGGTCGACGCCCTGTCGCCCCGCCGCCTCCGCAACTTGTAGATGGCGAAGAGGAACACAAGGTAGAGGAGGTTTGGAACAGCAGGCGTTTCGGTCGGGTGTTGAAGTATCTGGTACGCTGGCGGGGTTATGGCATTGAGCACGACTCCTGGGAACCCGCGAGCAACCTCCAACATGCTGCCCAGAAGGTCAAGGACTTCCATGATCGCCATCCTGACGCAGTCCGTGTACTCCGGACGACTCCGACGACTCCTGCGACACTCCGGATGACTCCTACGGCACTTGACCAGTCTTGGGAACGTTGGCGTAGCCGGAAGGCTCCGGGTTCTGTCCAGTCGTATTTCGACGTCTTCTCGCAGCATTCTGGAGTTTCGGGGTTGGTGAAGACATGGTGTGGCAAGCAGGAATCCTCGCGTCGGGTCGCCGCAAGCTTGAAGGGGGGGTGATGTAAGGGGACACTCCTATTTTCCCCTATCCCCCTGCCCATTCCCCTTTCCCCTCGTCCACTCCCTCTCCCTTTCTTTCCACGGACTCTTACTTACATTCCTTTTCGTCCCATCCTTTGCTCCATCCTTCCATCCCACTCCCTCGCTTTCCAGAACGCTTCCGATGACTTCGGAGCGTTCGCGCAGTCCAGATTCACTCCGGACTCACGCGCACGTCTCTCGACTTGTCGGGACAACCCCCCCACACCTCTCCTACCCCTTCCCTTCCTATTCCCACTTCCCCAGGTCGCTGGCACGACTCCTGCATTTCCCCTCCACTTATTATCACATGCTCCTGTTCGTACCTTGTGATATTCATCGGACTTGTGGCGGGTGTACTATACAGTTCTTTCACTCTTCTCCCACGCTTCTACAGTATATAATTCGCACCCTAGCATGGAGGATCCTTATCTTGTTCTCTTTGGATTCTCCCTCTGCTAGGTGTGTATTCTCTCATGTATTGTAGGTAGCATTATTCATATCTTTGGATTCTCCCTCTGCTAGGCCTGCGCTGTGTGGCCATCTTGAGGTTGCCCTTACAATGCCTGTATGTCCTAGCTCCCCCTGTTTCCACTATCATTCTATGAGGAACAACAGACCCCATGGGTCTGAAGACAGACTTCAATTCTCTGTTAGATGTTCTGGTGTGTTTGTATAAAATTTTGGCTAGGCATCACTAAGCTCTATTTTAGGACCACTCAAGGCAGATATAGTGTGTTTTGCAGTGCTATTGTGATCTGTGTAGGAGGCTGAAAACTGGTTGTTGGGGCGATGAAGACAACACCCCAGGGTAACAAGTTATATTCTGCCCAGCATGCCCTCAACCAGGCATCAATGTGACAAGCAAGACATGGAATGCTGCCACTGATCCTGACTGGCTGCTTTCTCCATTGCTGATGGCTGATGGCAACTTCAAGTTCAATCAGCTGCAGTTAAAAAATCCCAATCTGATGTCACCTTTGGCGATGGCACTGGGTTTCTGGTCACTACTAGCACCTACAAAAACCACTTGGATGTCACATCTGGGATCCAAGAGGAATCAAACTACACCAATCACAAGGCAGTAAATCAGGCATCACAGTCTGTAATGAGCTGCTTGGTAGAGCACAAGTTATTTCAAAAACTTACTTTGTTCTATCTTTACATCATAAATTTTAAAAGCCTTACTATGGAGCAAAGATGCTTGCTCTGCCTGAGAATTGCATGACTCCAAATTGTCCTCTGTCAACTGGCATCTAAGATCATCACAAGCCTCTTTCATGTCATCAAATGATGTTTTGGCACACTCCCACTTCTTTCTCAGAGAGGGAACTGAAACATGAAACTGTTTAATAATACTCATAGCAATTAAGGTTGAAAGCATACTTAGATCAGTTATTTTCCTCCAGTTAGAGTCATAAGCACAATCATCCAATACTTCCTGTCAGTGAACCAATATCATAGATCTTGTACTTCCAGTGATTTTGTTTAGTGGAGCTCATAATGTCTCCAAAACTTCTCCATCTGTATGCCCTGCACCCCAAAGGAAGTTCAGACTGAATTTGGAGAAGCAAGAGTCAATGTATACTCCAAGATGAAATTTACTGATTGCCTACTAAATCAGCATTGTTGGCTTCTCTAAAAAGGGACCATCTTCTAGGTGTTGTCACAAATGAGTACCATACTGGCACATGCCATCATAGATAATGGTAATGGCAGGTTGCAATGGCTCCTTTTCCAGGTGGTAAAAAACTTCATCACCTCAGAGAGTGCAAAGTCCATGTTCTTCTGTCTTTTGCAGTGGTCATTTGAAGTACATGGATTTCCAAATTGAGAAAACTCACTGCTCTTCCTTCTTAAAATTGACAATTGAGTGTGGAACAAAGAAGCCATGCCTTGCACAGGTGATTGCTCCAATACCAGTGTTGTCCTCATGTTTTCATTGGCATCATCAGACAAGTTGAATCAAGTCCTATGAACATTGTGTTATGGTTATAGACATATTTTACCTTACATTGCCTTTTTTCAAACCCCTTTTAATTTCCCTTTACTCCTATCTCACTTCCTTACATCAGAATTATTCAATCAGTTACACACTATACTTCCCTCAGGCATCTTGAAGAAGATTGTAGGAGATGGTAGAACATTACAGAAACCTATAGGACCTAATAGGATGTTCTGGAATGTAACAGAATTTGGATTCTACTTTACTAAGCTATTACCAAAGCAGATTGCTTGGCTTTAGGCTTGACACAGCTGAAACATGTTTCAACTATTGTTTTAGCATAGCATTGCACAGCCCACCAGTCTTGGACCTTGCATAGCCTCACATCTTAAAAAGCATAAATACCCCCCTAGATAGACAATCCAATTTTATTAGAGTTATTTCAGAACCAGTCTGAGGAACTTCCTTTGCCCTCAGTCATTCTTTGAGAATGAATCCCCTTCCTCTTAATCTGAAGTTAAATTAAGGTAAAAATAGTATCCTCCTCTCAATCTGATTATCAAGAGCTGACTTGGAGTCCTTTCCAGATACTGACCTGAAGATATTTGGTCTGCTGTTCCATGCAGTGGGCCTTTGGATGCCCACACAGGCACCAAGAGAAGAAGACAGTCAGATCTCAGGCCAGGTGGGCCATGTCTTCTTTTTCCCAAGAGTGTTGTTGAAGGCTATGTGTAGCACTTAGTGGGGCTGAAAGTTTGTCAAGCCAAAGGGCCAAAGTCAATTCATCAATTGTGTATTCTTCCTCCAGAGATCAATGGAAAAGAAGCGGATTGGAGGAGATTGCCTTGATTGGTGTTTTGCAATGACAAATAAGGGCACAGATGAAGTGCTCCTGAACGGTGACATAAGCCCACAATGTTATTTTGTTAGGCAAAGCTTTAAACTCCCAGATGGACTTCGTTTGTCTAAAAGGAATAGGCTGAGTCAGTACCTGTTAGTTGCTAAACAAAGAAGACTTACAAACTGCAGTCAATGAAAGAGTAGGTCACAGATGAGTGGCTACAGCCTAGTGGCTCTACGTCGACAAAAAGTGTGTCCTGTTACAGGGAAACCAGGCACTTGTGTACAGGATCACAGGCAGTGATGTTAGTACAGTTGTAGACCAAGGCTTTGTCGAATTTTGTCAAAAGCTGATCAATTCCTTCTGTCTACCAAAAGGAGTCCTTTATTACCCCATGAAGAGGAACCAAAGGGTAGAGCTCTGCTTGTTGCTGCTGAAACAATTGCTCTGCTGAAGTGAGCTTAACGCCAGGGATTACTGTAACTTCTGGGATGGTCAGGGGCGTGACTTCAAACCAGCAAGTATAATTTGATGGATGGTAGCTCTAGATATACCCTGTGTGCCTGAAATTTCTTGCATTTTGGAGCATGCACAAATGAGGCTTGGGCGGATTTGCAGCCCCTGCACAATGTCCCTTGGAATGTTTTTCTTGAATTCAGGGAATTGTTTCAACTGTTTGTCTTTATTTTCGCTGCTTGCTGCCTTGATCCCCTTGGTTAGAAGCCACTTCTTCAGCTGTTCCAAATGTTTCCTTTCTGATTCTAGTTTCATGTGATTGGCTGTTCTACTCTCCAGCTTATCGGGCACACCATTAGAGGAGGGGACATTGACAGGGTGAGGCTCCGTAAAGTGCTTGAATACAGATTCAGGCTTCATACCACTATCACACTCTGTACATATGAGCAGTGTGAGAAACCATCCCAGACATAAATGATTTAACAACTGGGCCAAAAGGCTACTATGCTGAAGCTATTCAGTACCATTGTCTGAGTCTATATAGGCAACTCTGTAAGGGCAACCTCAAGATGGCCGCACAGCGCAGGCCTAGCAGAGGGAGAATCCAAAGATATGAATAATGCTACCTACAATACATGAGAGAATACACACCTAGCAGAGGGAGAATCCAAAGAGAACAAGATAAGGATCCTCCATGCTAGGGTGCGAAGTATATACTGTAGAAGCGTGGGAGAAGAGTGAAAGAACTGTATAGTACACCCGCCACAAGTCCGATGAATATCACAAGGTACGAACAGGAGCATGTGATAATAAGTGGAGGGGGATATGCAGGAGTCGTGCCAGCGACCTGGGGAAGTGGGAATACGAAGGGAAAGGGTAGGAGAGGTGAGGGGGAGTTGTCCCGACGAGTCCAGAGACGTGCGCGCAAGTCCGGAGTGGGTCCGGACTGCGTGAACGCTCCGGAGTCATCGGAAGCGCTCTGGAAAGCGAGGGAGTGGGATGGAAGGATGGAGCAAAGGATGGGACGAAAGGGGGTGTAAATAAGAGTCCGTGGAAAGAGGGGAGAGGGAGGGAACGAGGGGAAAGGGAAATGGACAGGGGAATAGGGGAAAATAGGGGTGTCCCCTTACATCACCCCCCCTTCAAGCTCGCGGCGACCCGACGCGAAGATTCCTGCTTGCCACGCCATGTATTCACCAATCCCGAAACCCCAGAATGCTGCGAGAAGACGTCGAAGTACGACTGGACAGAACCCGGAGCCTTCCGACTACGCCAACGTTCCCAAGACTGGTCGAGTGCCGTAGGAGTCATCCGGAGTGTCGCAGGAGTCGTCGGAGTCGTCCGGAGTACACGGACTGCGTCGGGATGGCGATCATGGAAGTCCTTGACCTTCTGGGCAGCGTGTTGGAGGTTGCTCGCGGGTTCCCAGGAGTCGTGCTCGATGCCATAGCCTCGCCAACGTACCAGATACTTCAACACCCGGCCGAAACGCCTGCTGTTCCGAACCTCCTCTACCTCGTGTTCCTCTTCGCCATCTACAAGTTGCGGAGGCGGCGGGGCGACAGGGCGTCGACCCGGGATAGGGTCCGGAACGAAGGGAGAGAGTTTGACCACAGGGAAGACAGGATGGAGGCGGGATAAGCCCGGAGGGAGCTGGAGTCGGTATGCCGCCTTGCCAACCTTCCGGACCACCTTGTAAGGACCAAGGCGTGCATGTCCAAGCTTCCGGGAAGGTCGAGCAAGGTTGATATCCGACGAGTCCAGCCAAACCTTATCACCTGGTTGGTACTCCGGAGCAGGAGTCCGACGTTGGTCGTAGTAACGCTTCATGTCGTCCTGAGCTTTGACCAAGGCAGACTGAGCTTCATCGACGGCAGACTTCATCCGGTCGACAAACTCGTTTGCGGACTCCATGCGGGACGGCGGCTGGTGGGGCTCAAATCCAAGACGGGGGTGACGACCTGTATCCAGCAGGAACGGGGACTGCTGGGTAGAAGCGTGGACACGGTTGTTGTACGCGAACTCCGCCATAGGTAGAAGCCGAGCCCAATCGTTCTGGCGCTCTCCGACGAAGATCCGGAGGTAAGACTCGAGCTCTTGGTTAGTCCGCTCCGTCTGTCCGTCGGACTGAGGGTGGTACGCAGTGGAAGCAGCCAGCTTGATCCCAAGCATCCGGTAGACTTCCCGGGTGAACTCTGCAACAAACTGCGGCCCACGGTCGGAAACGACGGAGCGAGGGAGTCCGTGCAGCTTCCAGACGTTTTGCAGGTACAGGTTGGCGGAGCCGAGGGCGGACACTGTGGTGTGAGTCGGGATGAAGTGGGCGCGTTTGCTTACGGAGTCAACCACATTCATAACAGCGTCGAACCCGTCGGACTCCGGAAGCTCCACAATGAAGTCCACACTCAGGCGATCCCAGCGTTCGTCCGGAATGGGAAGCGGATGGAGCTCACCCATGGGCGGATGTCTTTGGGCTTTCGTCCGGAGGCAGAGATCGCAGTGTCGGGTGTAGGATCCGATGTAGCGGGACATGTTGGGCCACCAGTAGCTGCGCGAGACGAGTTCCAGAGTCTTCCACCTGCCTGCGTGTCCCGCGACCTTGGTATCGTGGTGCTGGGCTACAATGGTCCGACGCAAGTCCGGAACGTCCGGAACATAGATCTTGCCCCGGAACATCAGGAGTCCGTCCGATTGAGACCATTCCGCACTCCGAACTGTCTTGCGACTGCCCTGCGCCTTCTTCAACTCCTCCGCTGCCTTAGCCACTGCATCCTCGAACTTCGCGTTCCGCACTCCAGTCCGGATAGCCGTGAGGATATCCTTCTCCTCCCCTTCAAGAGTGACACCCGTGGCACGAACGGCAAAGTAGGACGGTTTAAGTAAAACCACATCCTTGTTATCATCCTTACCGTCCGAGTGATCCGAGCGTCGCG
Source organism: Pleurotus sapidus (assembly GCA_026743855.1). NCBI lineage: Eukaryota > Fungi > Basidiomycota > Agaricomycetes > Agaricales > Pleurotaceae > Pleurotus > Pleurotus sapidus. The sequence goes on from JANBWZ010000008.1 coordinate 53,471, forward strand.
AGAGAGCATCAGGCTTACCCATAGTGCGTCCGGGTCGATGCAAGAGTGTGAAATCAAAGCGGGAAAGGTAGAGGGACCAGCGGGCTTGGCGACGGTTGAGCTTCTGGGCCTTGATGAAGTACTCCAAGTTTTTGTGGTCGGTCCAGATCTCAAACGGAGTCTCCGCGCCTTCTAGGTAGTGCCGCCACTCTTCGAGAGCCCGGATGATCGAAAGCATCTCCTTGTCGTGTATTTCGTAGTTCCGCTCCGCAGGCTGTAGACTTTTAGAGTAGAACGCGACAGGGTGCCATTTACCATCATCCGGGTTGAGCTGAGAGAGGACCGCGCCCGTAGCGTAGTCCGACGAGTCCGCTTCGACGCGGTAAGGCCTGTCTTCCTTCGGAAACACTAGGACTGGTTCCGAAGTGATGAGTTCCTTGATCCGGAGGAAGGCGGACTGAGCGGAGTCATTCCACTGCCATTCTTTGGCGCAAGTGAGGTCGAAGAGAGGCCGAGCTATGTGCGAGTAGTCCTTGACGAAGCGGCGGTAGAAGTTGACGAACCCGAGGAACGATTGGAGTTCAGTCCAGTTACGGGGCGTCGGCCAGTCGCGGACTCCGGAGACCTTTACGGGGTCCATCTCGATCTTACCCTCGGAGATGACGACTCCGAGATACTCCACCTTGGTCTGTTCGAAATCGCACTTGTCCGCCCGTAGGAATAGCTTATTCCGCTGGAGGATTTCCAGGACTCGTTTGAGAACCCGGCGGTGCTCCTCGCGCGTCTTGGTGTAGATCAGAATGTCATCCAGATAGATAATGACCACACCTTCCGTAATGAGCTCCCGGAACAGGTCGTTCATCATGGTCTGGAAGGTAGACGGGCTATTCATCAGTCCGAAGAACATCACCAAGGGTTCGAAGAGTCCGCGGGTAGTCCGGAACGCGGCCTTCCACTCATCACCTTCTTTTATCCGGACGTTGTTGAAACCCCACCGGACGTCGAGCTTGGAGAAGTAGCGGGCGTTCCGGAGTTTGTCCACCAAGTCGGAAATGAGCGGAAGCGGGTACCAATTCTTGACAGTCATGGCGTTGAGTTTCCGGTAGTCTTGAACCAAGCGGAGCGATCCGTCCTTCTTCTTGACAAAGAATACTGGAGCAGCCATAGGCGACTTGCTGGGGCGGATGCGACCAGTCCGGAGGTTCTCTTCCAAAAACTCGTCCAGCTGCTTCTGCTCCGCCGGGGACAGCGGGTAGCACTTGGTGTTGACAGGTTCCGCTCCAGGCACTAGTTCAATCGCGTGATCCCATGGACGGGGCATAGGCAGCTCGTCGAAGGCTTCCTTGGCGAAGACATCCTCGAATTCCTGAAGGAAGTCCGGAATTGCGCTGTGACGAGGGTCCGGAGCCTTATTACGCTGGAAAGCCAATGCCAGGCGTTGCGAGACAGTTTCCGTGGCTCGGACGTGTTCTTCCCGAAGACTCCGAAGGTATTCCGGAGTCGGAGGAGGAATGGCCGCAAAGATACGGTCACCCTTCTCAAGACTATCGCCGTCCGGAGTTGCATCCTCGTCGTCCTCATCGTCACAATCCAGGAGCTTCGGAGGGTCATCCGAGTGGAGTTCCTCGACCATTGGCATCGGACCCGTACGACACTTTGCCAGTCAATCTCAGGGTTGTGCTTCCGGAGCCATGTGTATCCAAGGATGACGTCCTGGCGTCCGATGTTTGTAACGGCGAAAAGCATCCGTTCCGTGTGGTCCTTGAACCGGAGTACGAGGTCCACGACTTCGGAGATGGATCCGTTTTCGTTTGGCGAACCGTCAACATTGAAGACTGGGATCGGAGCAGAAAGCTTGCGACGGGTGAAACCATGGGCATCTGCGAATCGCGGATGCATGAAGACTCCGGTGGCTCCGCAGTCCACCAGGGCCTGCAGGGTGCATCGGTGTTGTGTATCTGTGCTCAGCACTTCAACGGGTATGTCTAACAAAAGCTTGCTGGGCAAAGCGGAAATCTTATAGCTATTGGGTAGCCGCCGTTCCCACTGCGGGCGAAACCTTCGGAGTGTGCGGATTGCAACCGGAGTCGTTTGCTTAGCGTTGGATGAATCATCGGAAAGGTCGGAATGATCATCGTGTATTTCATCTACGTTAAGACAAGCAAATCGGTTGTTCACCAACGAGGCTGCACGGATCACTCGTTGGTCCGGGGAAAATCCGCCGTGTCAGATTCCTCAACCGGGGTCGTTCCCTCGTCGTCTATTCCTCCCGGAGTCCCAGCACTTTCTACAACGTCGGCCGCGGTCAAGAGATCCTCGATAGCGGACATCCGTTCCTCGGTTGTCATGAACCGGACATCAAACCGCAGCGGGCACTCGCGGGCCATGTGGCCGGGTTTGCCGCATCGGTAGCACGACTGAGGGGCAGGGGGCCGAGAGCGGGTGTGGTCAACGTCCATTGGGACGCCGGGTGAAAGAGCCTTTGGAGGAGGCAGGGGTTGGAAACGGGGTTGGAGAGGCGGGAGCTGGGTCCGAGGTGCAGGAAGTATCCCTCCGGGGTTCCGAGCGACTCCGGAGTTCGCAGCAGGTCGGGGAGAAGGTCCGGAGTGAGCGGAATGCTGGCCGAAGTGGAAGGACTGGTTGGCAGCACGATTGTCTGCAACCCGTTGCGCAGCGCTGTACCATCCTTCGAAGTCTTCTTTGCTGGGGCAGTCCGCGGACTCCGCGACACGGCTCTGGATGACGGAGTCGAGCCCGCGTCGGAACTTCATTGTGATGTTGGAGCCCTCGGTGTATCCGGACTGGTCAATGAGGTCCTGGAACTCGTCGAGGTATTCCTGGAAGGTCCGGCGTCCTTGGTGGTAGCGGGTGGACTCCAGCTTGAGCATGGCAGACTCGCGTTCCCGATCCGGAAGGAAGCGAGTCCGGAATTCCGAAGCGAAGTCACTCCAGGTTTTGAAGTAAGGATCCCGGGTGCTCCGGAGAACCATGTCCGCATATTCCTTGGCTCGGTCCTTCTGGAAGAAGGAGAGACACCAGAGGATTTTGGCTTGCTCGTTCGGGAAGTGGTCCGGACAGAGCTGGAAGTAGATGGTGCAAGCGTTGAAGAATGCGCGACCATCCTTGCGGTTTCCGTCGAAGATTGGGGGAGAGGCGGGCTTCAGACGGGACCGCGGAGTGGTATTGTGTCGACCCGGGGCGTGTTGGGAGGCTGCTGTGCCTTCCGGTTCGGGGTCCGGAGTCGTTTTGGGCGTAGGGGGTCGGGGTGTAGCAAGGAGTGATTCAATTCGAGCTAGGGCGTCATGGATGGTGCTGATTTGGGTTTCGTGCTCGTACGTCTGAGCCCACAAGGTCCGCAAAGTCTCGGAGTCCGATCCTGGAGCGACTGGCTCGAATGACGGGATCTGGCCGGAGGCGCCCGTCATTTCGGAGTCGTCAGGGGAGCGAGGGATGGAGTTCCTTGGGTCCTCAGAGGTGGGTGGGAGTAGCAGGAGAGCGTCCGGAATGTCCGCAAAACCGGAAAGACGTCGGGAGCGAGTCCGGGATGACGCGGGACGTTTTCCGTAGGGCTCTGGTGCCAGGATGGGGGATCTTGTTCTGCTGTAAGGGCAACCTCAAGATGGCCGCACAGCGCAGGCCTAGCAGAGGGAGAATCCAAAGATATGAATAATGCTACCTACAATACATGAGAGAATACACACCTAGCAGAGGGAGAATCCAAAGAGAACAAGATAAGGATTCTCCATGCTAGGATGCGAAGTATATACTGTAGAAGCGTGGGAGGAGAATGAAAGAACTGTATAGTACACCCGCCACAAGTCCGATGAATATCACAAGGTACGAGCAGGAGCATGTGATAATAAGTGGAGGGGAATATGCAGGAGTCGTGCCAGCGACCTGGGGAAGTGGGAATAGGAAGGGAAACAGTGGGAGAAGTGAGGGGAAGTCGTCCCAACGAGTCCAGAGACGTGCACGCGAGTCCGGAGTGAATCCGGACTGCGGGAACGCTTCGGAGTCATCGGAACGCTTTGGAAGGCGAGGGAGTGGGGTGGAAAGGATGGAATGAATGATGGAACGAAAGGGGGTGTAAATAAGAGTCCGTGGAAAGAGGGGAGAGGGAGGGGACGAGGGGAAAGGGAAATGGACAGGGGAATAGGGGAAAATAGGAGTGTCCCCTTACACCGCCTCTCACCTTGCTTCTTCCGAAATTGGGACACTGCAGAGCTAGGAGGGCACAGCATCAAAGCTAAAGCCAAGTCCCGTATGCTCCGCGCGTCCACGCGTCCACGCTCCCACGCTCCCCGTGCATTCCCGCACCCCTTACGGACGAGTCAGGAGGCCCCTTGACATGGTCCATAACATATTGCCGAATTCCTCCTCTTCTGTTTCACTCTGTAGTCTGGCTTTGCACTTGTTTGCTTAGTCAGATGTCAAATGATTATATTAAGCTGTAGACTCTGTTGTAGAATCTGCAGAGGGCTTTCTCTTCATTCTGGTCTGTGACCTTGTTCTGTGTCTCAGTCTCCAGAGATGTCTCTGGTGCTGAAGTCTCCTGAGGAACCATAGGTCCACTGGCTTCAATTTCTTCAACATGAAGAACAGGACTGTTGGAATTGGAAGGTTTGGAAAATAGCAGGGATTCTTCAGAGGATGTCGAATGTGTGGTGGACAAGGGAATGTCAGTCTCTGACAAGGCTGGTGATGCTGTTCGTGTAGGAAATGGTGAAGATGTGGTCCATTGAGGGACCTCTAAATGCTCTAGCATGTCAGTTAATTCTGTACGTAATTTTGATAAGCCTTCATCTTGGAGCATGAACTGAAAGTACCTACTCCATTCATCAGAGGTTCCTTGAGTATCTTTAACTGGATGATCTGTCTGTGTTGGCATTAATTCATGAGGAAAGTCAATGTTTGTCAAGGGAGGCAACGGCTTGCATGTTTGAGTGACAGTGGTTTCGACAGAAACTGTGATATTTGGGCTACAAATGGGATTGATGGGATTTACAGTGTGCTCCTCTACAGTCTCAGATGTTTGCTCTAACTCTCTTTGCCCTGTGATGCCCTTCTCTGATCCAGTCTGCTGAAATCCAGTATCAGTAAAATGACTGACAAATGTTGTACTGGATTGACCTTCTAGCAGATCATCTGGACGGGATCGCTTCAAAGCGGGCATGACGTCAGGGGATGAGGTGAGAGTGTTGAGTTCTGAGTTCTGAGTGAATGCATAGTTGAGTGCAGAGGTGAGTTCTTTCGCAGTGTCATTAGAGGCGAGCAGGGATTCTGTTTCAGATCTGTCTGCTGAGCGAGAGCGCTTTCAAGAGGATTCTTGGATAGTGGGGTAAGGTGCACATAATAGGTCGTCCTCTGGTCAGAATAAGGTGGGGCTTTTGTGCTCCATACTGAGATGGTGGTTGATGGACAAGGTAAGTGTTGTTGTGAAGTTCGTCATGGCTGAGGCTTGTTGCAGACTTGACTGGCATCTGTGAAGGAAGTTCTTCTCCTGCTCCATTCTTATCCTGAGTCTTCCCTTCATCCTCTATAGCCCACTCCATAGATGATCCTTCCTGAGAAACAGGGGAAGGAGTACAAAAGGCGGTTGTCCAAATGAAGTCCAAAGCGGCTTGCTTTGGCGAAGGCATAGGCGTAGGATATTTCAACTCCATGTCTTCTTCTGCAGCCACAGAGTGCGTGTCGTCAACCTGCTCCTCATCACTCCCCAACCCATCTTCATCTGAATCTTCAACTTCAGGCAAGTGAGTGTTCCTTTCTAACCCAGGTGGGGTCAGGGGATCAGTGTGTCGATCTTCGAGTTCAATGTCCATGTCCGTATTGGTCGGAACAAGAGCTGTGGTGGGGGGTTCATCCTGATGGTCTGGGCCATCAGTAGGCGGAGCTAACAGTGATTTGTCAGCATAGGACCAACTTTCACAAAGAGACCTCATTGTTTGTAGGGTTTGCTCACCGGGATGTTGTAATACTGGATTCTGAGGAACAAATAAGTAAATCATACTGCCATGGGAGGCAGTGGGTTCAGCCTCATAGCTGTGTTGCTGAGCTAGTGTGGCATTGATGAAGACACCTGACTGTAAAGGGAGTCCAAAAAAGTACTGCATAGGAAACTCTAGTGCATTAGCCGACGATAATACACCAGCTGCTGGGATTGTTGGAGTGGAGTACTCCCTCTGATGAGCAAGCAGCATTCAATGGAGAAGGCCAGTAACTTCGCGATGATTCAGGGGCTGAATAGGGGTGGTTAACTGCGTGTGAGTAGCTTGATTTCCAGTGGTAACAGCAGTGAGGGTTGTCAAGAGTAGAGTGAAGCACTTCATCAATTGGTGTGTTGCCAAGAGGATGTGCTGGTGGAATAGAAGGGGTAGCAGAAGTGTCAGGGGTAGCTGACATAATTGAAGCAATAGGGGCTGAAGCGGTAGACATGTGATCAATTGATTGAGAGAATTGTCTGGGGACTTCTGTAAGGGGACACTCCTATTTTTCCCTATTCCCCTGTCCATTTCCCTTTCCCCTCATCCCTTCCCCCCTCCTTTTCCTTCCACGGACTCTTATTTACATTCCCTTTCGTCCCATCCTTCGTTCCATCGTTCCATCCCACTCCCTGGCCCTCCAGAGCGTTCCGATGACCCCGAAGTGTTCGCGCAGTCCGGATTCACTCCGGACTCGTGCGCACGCCTCTGGACTCCTTGGGACGACTTCCCCCCACCTTTCCTACCCTTTCCCTTCCTATTCCCACTTCCCCAGGTCACTGGCACGACTCCTGCACATTCCCCTCCACTTATTATCACATGTTCCTGTTCGTACCTTGTGATATTCATCGGACTTGTGGCGGGTGTACTATACAGTTCTTTCACTCTTCTCCCATGCTTCTACAGTATACACTTCGCATCCTAGCATGGAGGATCCTTATCTTGTTCTCTTTGGATTCTCCCTCTGCTAGGTGCGTATTCTCTCATGTATTGTAGGTAGCATTATTCATATCTTTGGATTCTCCCTCTGCTAGGCCTGCGCTGTGCGGCCATCTTGAGGTTGCCCTTACAACTTCTGCTATGTGTTGCCTGCTTTTATATGTTTTTAACAGCTTATTTAAATGGAATAAAATTTGGGAAAATTGCCCAGAATTAGTATCATTAGAGCAGTCATCCTCTTCAATTTTTGTGATGCTTTCATTGTCATTTGACTCCTATTTCTCTCGGGGTTTATTTTAATTCAATGGATTTATCTTATCATTTTGAGGTTTTTATTGGTTGCATTGAATTCTTGACGAAAATGGTTGGCAAAACTGTGGGAAACCTCCAAACAAACCAGGGAAGAATTTTGCTGATTTGCTCCGGAGTTATCTAAAGAAGTTCCCACATCATTTGATAACCTAGCTGTTTCTTTGGTAGAACTTGAAGAATTTGATATGTTCTTTTTGATGGAAAAAATCATGACTCGTGAATGCTTCTGATCTGATGGTACATGAATCAAATTCCTAGGGTGAATGTGAGGCCTAGAACTTTGTCCCTGAGACCGCTTAGGTGGTCTTTGCTTTCCCACGATTGTGTTTAATGATTCCAGCACTAGTATTTCGTATTTTTTTAATTTAATATTGCCATGATAGTCTGGTTCTTCTTTGATTAATGTGAGATATGTCCCATCAGAGTGTTCTTCTATTGATACCTTGTTCTTATGCTGCCAGGACCGTTCAAGGAACATATCATATGGTAAGTTCTTTCCCAGATAGAAATTTGCTTGCGTTTCAATATGTCCGCAATTCAGAGGAACTTGACTGGCATAATCTTGCAAAATGCCTTCTCCTCCATGAGCATCACTCATTGTGACAAATCTGCCCACATCAACAGGCCACTTCAATGATTTCTGCAATAATTCTTCATCAACAACATTAATTTGTGATTCTGAATCAACCATTGTGTTGATGGTTTATTGGCTGATTTGGATGAGTACTGTGATCAGTGTCCCAATATGTTCTTGTTCATCTTCTGGATCATCATTATTTAGAATATTGACCATAGCAGAGATGTTTTCTTTTGATTCATTTCTTGACCTGCTAACAGATTGTTTCATCGTTGAATGGCATTTCCCAAGAAATCTGAAAGTCCTCTGGAGGTTGCAAGGACTGCTTGTAAACTCATGGGAATTGTTGTGTTCAGTATATCGTCAATTACACTTTGTTCATTTACTTGTGTTGAAAGTTTGGACTTTTGAGAGTTGCGTGACTGGATATTTCCTTGCAAATTTGACTTATCTGTAATGTTCTTACCTTGATTCTTACTTCCTTGATCTTTGTATGATTGGTCTCTCATTTCAATATCCTCTACAGTTACCCTTTGAGGTGTATGTGCGTTCACTGGAACAGGCTTCTGTAAGGGCAACCTCAAGATTGCCGCATAGCGCAGGTGTAAGGGGACACTCCTATTTCCCCCTATCCCCCTGTCTATTTCCCTTTCCCCTCATCCCCTCCCTCTCCCTTTCTTTCCACGGACTCTTATTCACATTGCTTTTCGTCCCATCCTTTGCTCCATCTCTCCATCCCACTCCCCCGCTTTCCAGAGCGCTTCCGATGACTCTGGAGCGTTCGCGCAGTCCGGATTCACTCCGGACTCGCGCGCACGTCTCTGGACTTGTCGGGACGACTTCCCCACACTTCTCCTACCCTTTCCCTTCCTATTCCCACTTCCCCAGGTCGCTGGCACGACTCCTGTATATTCCCCTCCACTTATTATCACATGCTCCTGTTCGTACCTTGTGATATTCATCGGACTTGTGGCGGGTGTACTATACAGTTCTTTCACTCTTCTCCCACGCTTCTACAGTATATACTTCACATCCTAGCATGGAGGATCCTTATCTTGTTCTCTTTGGATTCTCCCTCTGCTAGGTGTGTATTCTCTCATGTATTGTAGGTAGCATTATTCATATCTTTGGATTCTCCCTCTGCTAGGCCTGCGCTGTGCGGCCATCTTGAGGTTGCCCTTACAGCAGAACAAGATCCCCCATCCTGGCACTAGAGCCCTACGGAAAACGTCCCGCGTCATCCCGGACTCGCTCCCGACGTCTTTCCGGTTTTGCGGACATTCCGGACGCTCTCCTGCTACTCCCACCCACCTCTGAGGACCCAAGGAACCCCATCCCTCGCTCCCCTGACGACTCCGAAATGACGGGCGCCTCCAGCCAGATCCCGTCATCCGAGCCAGTCGCTCCAGGATCGGACTCCGAGACTTTGCGGACCTTGTGGGCTCAGACGTACGAGCACCAAACCCAAATCAGCACTATCCATGACGCCCTAGCTCGAATCGAATCACTTCTCGCCACACCCCGTCCCCCTACGCCCAAAACGACTCCGGAACGTGAACCGGAAGGCACAGCAGCCTCCCAACACGCCCCGGGTCGACACAATGCCACTCTGCGGTCCCGTCTGAAGCCCGCCTCTCCTCCAATCTTCGACGGAAACCGCAAGGATGGTTGCGCATTCTTCAACGCTTGCACCATCTACTTCCAGCTCTGTCCGGACCACTTCCCGAACGGGCAAGCCAAAATCCTCTGGTGTCTCTCCTTCTTCCAAAAGGATCGAGCCAAGGAATACGTGGACATGGTCCTCCGGAGCACCCGGGATCCCTACTTCAAGTCCTGGGACGACTTTGCCTCGGAGTTCCGGAGCCGCTTCCTTCCGGATTGGGAACGCGAGTCCGCTATGCTCAAGTTGGAGTCCACCCGCTACCACCAAGGACGCCGGACCTTCCAGGAATACCTTGACGAGTTCCAGGACCTCATTGACCAGTCCGGATACACCGAGGGCTCCAACATCACGATGAAGTTCCGACGTGGGCTCGACTCCGTCATCCAGAGCCGTGTCGCGGAGTCCGCGGACTGCCCCAGCAAAGAAGACTTCGAAGGATGGTACAGCGCTGCGCAACGGGTTGCAGACAATCGTGCCGCCAACCAGTCCTTCCACTTCGGCCAGCATTCCGTTCACTCCGGACCTTCTCCCCGACCTGCCACAAACTCCGGAGTCGCTCGGAACCCCGGAGGGATACTTCCTGCACCTCGGACTCAGCTCCCGCCTCTCCAACCCCGTTTCCAACCCCTGCCTCCTCCGAAGGCTCTCTCACCCGGCGTCCCAATGGACGTTGACCACATAAGCAAACGACTCCGGTTGCAATCCGCACACTCCGAAGGTTTCGCCCGCAGTGGGAACGGCGGCTACCCAATAGCTATAAGATTTCCGCTTTGCCCAGCAAGCTTTTGTTAGACATACCCGTTGAAGTGCTGAGCACAGATACACAACACCGATGCACCCTGCAGGCCCTGGTGGACTGCGGAGCCACCGGAGTCTTCATGCATCCGCGATTCGCAGATGCCCATGGTTTCACCCGTCGCAAGCTTTCTGCTCCGATCCCAGTCTTCAATGTTGACGGTTCGCCAAACGAAAACGGATCCATCTCCGAAGTCGTGGACCTCGTACTCCGGTTCAAGGACCACACGGAACGGATGCTTTTCGCCGTTACAAACATCGGACGCCAGGACGTCATCCTTGGATACACATGGCTCCGGAAGCACAACCCCGAGATTGACTGGCAAAGTGTCGTACGGGTCCGATGCCAATGGTCGAGGAACTCCACTCGGATGACCCTCCGAAGCTCCTGGATTGTGACGATGAGGACGACGAGGATGCAACTCCGGACGGCGATAGTCTTGAGAAGGGTGACCGTATTCCAGACCATGATGAACGACCTGTTCCGGGAGCTCATTACGGAAGGTGTGGTCATTATCTATCTGGATGACATTCTGATCTACACCAAGACGCGCGAGGAGCACCGTCGGGTTCTCAAACGAGTCCTGGAAATCCTCCAGCGGAATAAGCTATTCCTACGGGCGGACAAGTGCGATTTCGAACAGACCAAGGTGGAGTATCTCGGAGTCGTCATCTCCGAGGGTAAGATCGAGATGGACCCCGTAAAGGTCTCCGGAGTCCGCGACTGGCCGACGCCCCGTAACCGGACTGAACTCCAATCGTTCCTCGGGTTCGTCAACTTCTACCGCCGCTTCGTCAAGGACTACTCGCACATAGCTCGGCCTCTCTTCGACCTCACTTGCGCCAAAGAATGGCAGTGGAATGACTCCGCTCAGTCCGCCTTCCTCCGGATCAAGGAACTCATCACTTCGGAACCAGTCCTAGTGTTTCCGAAGGAAGACAGGCCTTACCGCGTCGAAGCGGACTCGTCGGACTACGCTACGGGCGCGGTCCTCTCTCAGCTCAACCCGGATGATGGTAAATGGCACCCTGTCGCGTTCTACTCTAAAAGTCTACAGCCTGCGGAGCGGAACTACGAAATACACGACAAGGAGATGCTTTCGATCATCCGGGCTCTCGAAGAGTGGCGGCACTACCTAGAAGGCGCGGAGACTCCGTTTGAGATCTGGACCGACCACAAAAACTTGGAGTACTTCATCAAGGCCCAGAAGCTCAACCGTCGCCAAGCCCGCTGGTCCCTCTACCTTTCCCGCTTCGACTTCACACTCCTGCATCGAGCCGGACGCACTATGGGTAAGCCTGATGCTCTCTCGCGACGCTCGGATCACTCGGACGGTAAGGATGATAACAAGGATGTGGTTTTACTTAAACTGTCCTACTTTGCCGTTCGTGCCACGGGTGTCACTCTTGAAGGGGAGGAGAAGGATATCCTCACGGCTATCTGGACTGGAGTGCGGAACGCGAAGTTTGAGGATGCAGTGGCTAAGGCAGCAGAAGAGTTGAAGAAGGCACAGGGCAGTCGTAAGACAGTCCGGAGTGCAGAATGGTCTCAATCGGACGGACTCCTGATGTTCCGGGGTAAGATCTACGTTCCGGACGTTCCGGACTTGCGTCGGACCATTGTAGCCCAGCACCATGACACCAAGGTTGCGGGACACGCAGGCAGGTGGAAGACTCTGGAGCTCGTCTCACGCAGCTACTGGTGGCCCAACATGTCCCGCTACATCGGATCCTACACCCGAAACTGCGATCTCTGCCTCTGGACGAAAGCCCAAAGGCATCCGCCCATGGGTGAGCTCCATCCGCTTCCCATTCCGGACGAACGCTGGGATCGCCTGAGCGTGGACTTCATCGTGGAGCTCCCGGAGTCCGACGGATTTGACGCTGTCATGAACGTGGTTGACTCTGTAAGCAAACGCGCCCACTTCATTCTGACTCACACCACAGTGTCCGCCCTCGGTTCCGCCAACCTGTACCTGCAAAACGTCTGGAAGCTGCACGGACTCCCTCGTTCTGTCGTCTCTGACCGCGGGCCGCAGTTCGTTGCAGAGTTCACCCGGGAAGTCTACCGGATGCTCGGAATCAAGCTGGCTGCTTCCACTGCGTACCACCCTCAGTCCGACGGACAGACGGAGCGGACTAACCAAGAGCTCGAGTCTTACCTCCGGATCTTCGTCGGAGAGCGCCAGAACGACTGGGCTCAGCTCCTACCTATGGCGGAGTTCGCGTACAACAACCGTGTCCACGCTTCCACCCAGCAGTCCCCGTTCCTACTGGATACAGGTCGTCACCCCCGTCTTGGGTTCAAGCCCCACCAGCCGCCGTCCCGCATGGAGTCCGCAAACGAGTTTGTCGACCGGATGAAGTCTGCCGTCGATGAAGCTCAGTCTGCCTTGGTCAAAGCTCAGGACGACATGAAGCGTTACTACGACCAACGTCGGACTCCTGCTCCGGAGTACCAACCAGGTGATAAGGTTTGGCTGGACTCGTCGGATATCAACCTTGCTCGACCTTCCCGGAAGCTTGGGCACGCGCGTCTCGGTCCTTACAAGGTCGTCCGAAAGGTTGGCAAGGCAGCATACCGACTCCAGCTCCCTCCGGGCTTATCCCGTCTCCATCCGGTCTTCCCAGTCGTCAAGCTCTCACCATTCGTTCCGGACCCAATCCCGGGTCGACGCCCTGTCGCCCCGCCGCCTCCGCAACTTGTAGATGGCGAAGAGGAACACAAGGTAGAGGAGGTTTGGAACAGCAGGCGTTTCGGTCGGGTGTTGAAGTATCTGGTACGCTGGCGGGGTTATGGCATTGAGCACGACTCCTGGGAACCCGCGAGCAACCTCCAACATGCTGCCCAGAAGGTCAAGGACTTCCATGATCGCCATCCTGACGCAGTCCGTGTACTCCGGACGACTCCGACGACTCCTGCGACACTCCGGATGACTCCTACGGCACTTGACCAGTCTTGGGAACGCTGGCGTAGTCGGAAGGCTCCGGGTTCTGTCCAGTCGTATTTCGACGTCTTCTCGCAGCATTCTGGAGTTTCGGGGTTGGTGAAGACATGGCGTGGCAAGCAGGAATCCTCGCGTCGGGTCGCCGCAAGCTTGAAGGGGGGGTGATGTAAGGGGACACTCCTATTTCCCCCTATCCCCCTGTCTATTTCCCTTTCCCCTCGTCCCCTCCCTCTCCCTTTCTTTCCACGGACTCTTATTCACATTGCTTTTCGTCCCATCCTTTGCTCCATCTCTCCATCCCACTCCCCGCTTTCCAGAGCGCTTCCAATGACTCCGGAGCGTTCGCGCAGTCCGGATTCACTCCGGACTCGCGCGCACGTCTCTGGACTCGTTGGGACGACTTCCCCACACTTCTCCTACCCTTTCCCTTCCTATTCCCACTTCCCCAGGTCGCTGGCACGACTCCTGTATATTCCCCTCCACTTATTATCACATGCTCCTGTTCGTACCTTGTGATATTCATCAAACTTGTGGCGGGTGTACTATACAGTTCTTTCACTCTTCTCCCACGCTTCTACAGTATATACTTCGCATCCTAGCATGGAGGATCCTTATCTTGTTCTCTTTGGATTCTCCCTCTGCTAGGTGCGTATTCTCTCATGTATTGTAGGTAGCATTATTCATACCTTTGGATTCTCCCTCTGCTAGGCCTGCGCTGTGTGGCCATCTTGAGGTTGCCCTTACAGTTATTTAGTTATCTAGTTCATCCCATAGGTTTATCACGAAGACCTATACTACTGTATATACTTGCTATTTATCGTACAAGTAGATACACCACCACACCCCTATCAACTTAGGAGTAGTATTGTTGATTGACATACTATTTCTATTAACCGACCTCACCCTATCCATACCCCTCTGAGAGTATTTCCTCTATTCCAATAATCCCGAAATCAACGAACGACCAGGTGCAACTCGACGCAGTAGTCCACGACCATCTGGGCACTATTTCATTAACCTGACATAGTGTGACATCGTATGGAGGAACATATACTCCATCGTCATTTTGAAGAGATGCACCGTACTATAAAGTATATCAATAGGGTTTACTCCAAATACAGACTGTAATCACACCTTGAATGGAAGAACGGCGATGGCATAGGTAATTACTGGTGCTGGTGCCGCTGTTGCTGCTCCCACAGAGAAGATGTTTCCCTGGACTGGTATTGCCCGGTGGCCTCCTATTCTTGACATGGATTGGCTCGTGCGAGGTCTTTGTGTGTTTGTCCCAGAGGTCACAGGATGGCGGGCAAGGCTAGCCTGTCGGAGCTGGTGAACAGTACCAGACTCTGAGGTTGGCAGTATGAAAGGGGTGATGGGTGAGGACCGAAGAGTACTGAGAATGTCAGGGGCAGATGGAGGGGCAGGAAGCGTGAGGGACTGTGTGGTATTGTTCACGCTAATGTCCAACTTGAGCTTGGAATCACAGTAGAAAGGATGAGCTTACATTGCATGATGGAACCAAGGTGCGCCACATTGGCATAGTGTCGATGGTATCCAGGGGTTGATATTCTGAAGAGGTGTATCAATGGAGATCGTGTCAAAGCACTAGAGAGACACACTGAGTAGAATCCAGCACATTCTGTTGAAGCACATTGGCCACGATGCCACGAAGCAGTTGGCTGTTGAATGTATGTTGCAGTGATCCGATGGCCAAGATAGGCATGGGTGCAGACACAAGGTGTATTCAAGCGGGGGGGTATCTGAAAAGTGTTAGAAAATTTATTCAACCCCAATAAGACACGTACTTTGCTTGGATGCCCATCAACGGTGATAGAGCAGTATCCGGGACAGGGGCAAGTGGGATCTGAGCAACCACCTTCACGAGGAGGGTTGAGCAGTCGGTCAGCATCCATGTTGTTGTAGATGATCAGAGAGAAGGGAGGAGATAAGGATCAGCTTGATAATGTGTCGCTGTTAAGGACAATCTTGAAAACGAAGAAAAGGGGTATTAGAGTTTGTCAGGGGACATCCCAGTTTGGATAGATATGCACGTGGTGGAGTTCATTCAGGGTGAACATCCATGTTCACCGATGTTCATTGCGTGTTCACTGATGTTCATTGCAGGTTCATTGAATGATCCTGCAATGATCATTCAATGAACATAATGAAAATGATTGCATGAATCAGCCATTCCCACATGAACATGGGATGACTTATCATGAAAAATTGGGAATGACGATCTCCATTCAGTCGCAAATAAGTAATGTTCATTGTCCTTCAGCTTAGACTACTGGTGAATCATGGATAATCATGTCAAATCATACTGTTCACCAAAAGTAAGAGTGATTCATGCCCATTCACGATGGTTCATGTGGTCATGACCGGTCAGCACTCAATTTTGTCCGATAACGACCGTCATAGATTGGCCTCAAGCCTCGGTGGATCAAGCCTCAGTGGATCAGGCGAACGAACGAACGACGAATGAACGAATGAACGAATGACGAACGAGTGGAAAGAGAAGGATGTGATGATTGATTGATTACGATACATCGTTGACGCAATACATTGGTACATCGGCATATACATTGAGACGATGCATTGGGATACACGGATACACGGATACATCGGTACATTTGGTGAGATGGGAGGGGAATGGGAGGAATGGGAGGAATGGGGAGAATGGGAAGAATGGGGAGGAGATGGAAGAATGGGAGGGGATGGGGGTATGAAGCGCGCTGCGCCGTGCTCCCTATCCGAACCAAAAATACAATTCCAAAAATACAAAGATACAAAAATGAGGAGGGTAGGAGGGTAGGAGGGGGAACGAAAGCGAGGGCGGGTGATACAACATTGACAGAACACGCGGTAAACAGAAAACGTTAACAAGATGACAAGCAGAGGGAAAGAGATAACGAGCAGAGGGAAAGAAAACGTTAAAACAAGAAAGGGGTCTTTGAACTTTAAACGAGTGTCGAGTGCGCGTTGAGGTTTGCGCGTCGCGTTGAGCGTCGTGCATTCGCGGATTCGTCGGGGCTGAGCCGTAGAGAAGGGGCTGAACCGTAGAGAAGGGAGTTTCGTCGAGTCGTCGAGTGGTCCGATCGTGGATTCATAGGATGTTTCGTAGAACGGTGTCCGGTAGACTGAGTTGCGTCGTTGGAGAGGAGTTTCGTCGTTGGGGAGGAGGGGGGCGTTCAGAGTGCCCAGAACCCGAGCCCGGCCATGCCCATCCTCTTCGTCTTCCCATTCCTATTCCCATCCCCATTCCCATCCATATCTACATCTATATCAGAGTAAGGCGTAGAAGTGAGGAAAGGAGAGTGAAGGGTAGGCGTAAGTGTAGAAGAATAAGGCGCAGGCGGCAGCGCGCCGCACGGCGGCGTCCGCGGGACCCTCCTCACGAGCTCGCCGCGGCGTCGCGTGGCGAGTTCCCTGCGCAGCGCGTCTTTCTTCACTAGCGAGTTATTCTTCACCAACGCGTGGGAGTGGGAGTGCGCGGATTTTCTGCACCGCGTGAATTTGTCGTTGAATTTGTTGAGTTTATTGGAGTTGGAGTTGGACGAGGAATTGGAATTGGTAGAATTGGCAGAATTGTTAGAATTGGTGGAATTGGTGGGCGGCGGGAAGGACGGCGAGGAGGGCGAGTATGCCGTGAACGTGATCCACGCTCCTGCCTTCTCCATCCTCTCCATCCTCTCCTTTGCTTCGAACGGGAACGCTGTGAAGGGGGAAGAGGGCGTGCTCGGGAAGGAGACGGACACGATGGAGAACGCGGGCGAATACGGTGTTTTAGGAGAATTCGGCGAGCGGGGTGTGAATGAATAGGAATACGTGGGCGAATACGAATACGTGGGCGAATACGGTGTTTTAGGAGAATTCGGAGAGTGGAGAGTATACGAATACGAATACGTGGGCGAATAAGGAGACGTGGGGGATGTAGGGGACGGCGCGAGGAGGTGCGCGTACTCGAGCGCCTCGTCCGCGTCGCGCCACACGCGCCCCGCGGCGTCGGTGTACACCCACTCTCCCCCTACACCATATACACCCTTATTCGTTGCACCGCTCCCCATTGCACCGATTCCACCACTATTTCCTCTATTTCCGTTTCCTTTTACGGTGGAGTTGTTGGAGTTGTTGGAGGAAGGTTTGGGGGAGGTTTTAAGAGAGGTGGAGGTGGAGGTGGAGTGGGAGAGCGCGGCGATGTTGTCCTCGAGCGAGCCGCCGTCGAGGAACTGCAGGAGCGCGAGCTCGGAGGCGAGCGTCGGCGGGAGGGGGTGCTTCTTCTCTTTCTTCGCTTTCTTCTCTTTCTTCTCTTTCTTAACTTCCTTTCCCTTCGTTTTGACTTCCTTTTCGTTTAGATCCTTCTTAGATTTCTTCGTATCCTCCTTTACGGGGGAAGGAGAGGAGGCGGAGGTGAGGTACTTGGCGGGTATCGCAGGCACCGGAGGGACGTCCGTCTCGACACGCGGAGAGGAAGGTGTGTTGGAGGACGTGGTGGGTTTACGCGGGCGCAGGAGCGCCGAGAAGGAGCGCGCGCGGAGGCGGGCAAAGGCGGCCTTGATGTTCCCGTTCCCCGCATTGCCTTCTGAGTGGGCATTACGATCCGTGTTATCGGTGATATCGTTGAGATTGGGATTAGGAGTTGAGGTAGAGTTGATATTAAGATTATGGGTAGAGTTGTTGTTATTGTTATTGGTATGGGTGGGATTAAGATTAAGGGTAGGGTAGTGGGGCGTGGCGGGGGTGGGGAGGCGCAGGAAGAGGGAGGTGTACCCGAGCGCGGTGAGGTCGAAGTCTGCGGAGCCGTGGGCGTGGAGGGGGGAGGATTTGGGGGTCTTGGGGGTGGTTGGGGTCTACGAATAGGAATAAGCATATGTCAGTTAATCGAAGAGCATATACGTATATAGGACACATACATTATTCATAACATTACCGCTCCCGTTCGCACTCGTGAGGGCAGGACGCGTCGGGCTGGGCGTAACGACTACCGCGCTGCCCGAGGACGTAGACGGCGTATCGAGGATGTGGAGGAAGGACGCAGAGCCAGAGCGTGCGCGGGCGTGCTTTGGGAGTGCGGGGAGGGAGGGGGCGAGGTTGAGGTGGAGGCGCGAGATGGAGGGGCGGCGGTGTTTGCGGGGGCGCTGGTGGGAAGGGGAGGAAGGGGAGCCAGGTTGAACGTGCTGGGCCCAGGTCGTGATAGAGGACATTGTCGATGTTAGTGGTGATAGGTGTGTAGGGGGGTCGTGTCGTGTCGCGAGTGGTAATGCTAGTAGAGAGCGGAGAGTGGAGTAGATAGAGAGAAGCAGCTCAGCTGTCTGTCTGTCTGCCCACCCCCTGCCTCGTCGCTATATATACACTCACGTATGCCATGTGCATAATGGCGATGGGTGACAATGACCGAGGACAATGACAATGAGTTCGAGCGGATATGCAAACAACCCCAAACAACCGCCTATGCTCGCTACGACAAGCCACAATAGACGCAATTTAAAAGTCCGCTGCGAGGAATGGCCGACAGACTCGCCTACCCACAATTACTCACAATTGAGATTATTGATTGTTGTTGTCGATGTTGCCAGACGAAACAATGCACACTCTCGTCTCTGCGATGTCGCTGCTACGTCCCTACTACGCTCACCTCCATATCCAGATCTCGATTACCAGGCTGATCATGATCCGATATTGCACTGGAGGCTTAACCATCAGATAATGCCTATCGTCGATTCAAGGAAACCTATAAATCGTAGGCGCGCTTCGATGCTCCTCGATGCACCTGCACCACTCGTAATATTAGCGAACCCCCTGAATCTCTCCTAAACTCCTATATTCAGCAATGACCAAGGTGCCTGATCGAACGCCGATCGCATGGTGATGAAGGCTGGCCCTCTTCCAGTTCTTCCAGGTTCCTCGACTTGCCGTAGGTTCTCGCAGACTAGACGCGCCGCACCTTGCGCAGACCTACTCCTACATACATACGCCGTAGCCGCATCGCCCCAACGCAAATTTGTCAAATGCTCAGCCGGGTCGGCCTATCTACCCCATCTATGGACTGCAGTAGACTCCAGTGCCCAAAATTAAGTATTTAGTACTCCCGGCGTATCGTTCAACCCTCATAAAGTCAAATCAGCGAGTATAAAACGGGGGCGTTCGTCGCCGGAATAGGCCCCCCTTCTACAATAATATCTACCACAAACCACAAACCACAAGCCATACCTCTACAACTAACTTAACTCCACATACACCTAACCCGCCACGAAGACGATGTGCCGCATCCTGTGTTTCCTGACGGGCGCGGGGCTGGCGACCTACCTCGCGCGCAGGCGGCACGACCCGCTGTACGACGACGACGACGACGACGACGTGTATTACGGCGATCGGATGCGCGAGAGGGGCGCTGCTGCTGCTACTACTACTACTGCTACTACTACCGGAAGTCCTGATGCCGCTGCCCCCCGTGGTATCGAGCAAGGCGACCGCAAGCAGCAGCTGCTGCAGCAGCAAGAACGGGACTCGCAACATCAACAAGAAGCGCGGGACACCGGGGAGCGCGGCAGATTCCGTAAATCGGTGCGTACCGTATTACTCTCCCCCCTCCTTTCTCCCGCCTTTCCGTCTTTCCGTCTTTCCGTCTTCCTCGGTGAGAGGGAAGGGAGGGGAAGGGGATGGGATGGGATGGGAATGGGATGGGATGGGATGGGGTGGAATGGGATGGGATGGCTTATGTTGTGCGTTTGGTAGGTCTCGAAAGCGACGAAACCGCTAGTTGAGTTCTTCCAGAACGTGGGGGATGCGCTCGACGACGCTGTGCGTGTACTTTCCCCTCTTCCCCTCTTCCCCTCTTCCCCTCTTCCCCTCTTCCCCTTTTCCTCTTTTCCTCTTTTCCTCTTTTGCAGTAATATATCTCTGACGTATCTGACACGTCAATGTGATATTAGGAACGCGAGCGACAGGCGCGTCGTACCACCTCCACCACCACCACCACCACCACCTCCACCACCACCACCACCGCCACCTCCACCACCACCACCACCACCGCTGCTGCTGCTGCTGCCGCCGCTCCTGAAGCACCCCAGCCCCAGCCCCAACCCATGGCCGAGAAGTCGCCCCTCCCCGACGCGGGGGCGAATCAGCCGGGCGAGCGCTAGAAGCATCATCCTCACTCCTCCTGCATACTCGCGCATACCCCTCCCACTCCCCCCCGAGCCCCGAGCCCCTCGGGCCACATCGCTTTTGTACTTTTTTATGCGTCGTAGTCATACCTCGTATCCGTACCTTTGTATCAGTACCTTTGTATCGTTCATCTTATTATACCGTCTAGTATATCACTAATACCTGACACATAGTCAACGAACGGTCTCCCAACCGATGGTGTAGCAGAGGAAAGAGGAAGATCGATTAATTGGGATATGTACTCCAAATCATCGTGCGGTGTACAGTGTGCTAGTTGCGTACAATGCGTAGCCCGACAATGCCTGAGAGAGTTGACTCTAGATCTATGTAACTCAAATTGAGCAAGGCATATGCATAGGCGCCCACCCGCGTGACGTCACTTCGAATTTGAACTGGTTACTGGAATTGAAATATTGAAGTTTGAACGTTTGAACGCGTTGACGGGTCCGCGGCGTCCAGCAAACAACCGGGCGACCAACATCCACATATATGCAAGAGTCGTTTTCGTTTTGTCTCGTAAGACTGCTCCGGGTCCTCGCAAAAGTCACTGTTAATACCCGTGTCAGGAGAGGTCTTGAGAGGTCTCGGTGCGCGATGTCGTGACATGTGTCGATGCACCAATGCCATCCTAGCTGACGTTTGCGATCTTGGCGACAGGACGATTCGGGATATCCAGGACGATATTCAGGACTCAAGCACCCAGCACTCAAGCACTTAGGACTAAGGACTCAGGCGATACATCGATTGGAGTTGTTTCGTTGTTTGGCGAAATCGCAATGCGAGGAATCCAGCCTCCTCAGCCTCCTCTGACTGAGACTGTCCCCCTCAATTGACCTGCCTGCCTGCCTGATGAATCGACGATGCACGATGCACGATGCATGATGCATAATGGCTGTGTCCCCGGCCAACTCCTTCCGATCCCCGGGCCTGCAAACGTGGTGTACATATGTATCTGCTATCAGCCCAGTACCTCAGAATCTGCACACTCTCACCGACTGCTTGTTGGTCGACGTGTTCGGGCAGCTCGGGGTGCCCGTTAGTGATGGTGAGTATGATCGAGAACGGCGCCAGTCCATCGTCAGCTTGAGTTACATTAATGAAGACCTTCGATCGCGAAGCTCAGAGATCAGAATTCCATATTCCCCGCTTGAGGTACCTTGTAAGGCGCCTCGCGGAATGTTAAGGTTCTTTAGCCTCGAATACAACAACAATCAATGGTGCCTGCTTTTGTCTATCTGACCGCATCCTCGTGTCGAAAACATATCATGTAGGAAACCTCAGCAAATGCGCTACAATTGAAGCTCGAAGGGTGTCTGAAACGGCAGCGAAGAAAGTGGCAGGAGGACCGTAGCATGAGTCCGGGAACTCCGGCGCTGTGGAGCTTGCAACAAACCCCTGAGAAAACATGGTGACAAAATACTAAGGGTGGGCGCGACCGTGACAACTCTCGCACCGACACCAACAACCACTACCCTCCCTGCTTGGCTTTTCCTGCTCCCAACGCTAGCAGATGTTCATGAACTACCCCAGGCTATAGTCCCCGCGCAGTATTACACCCACGTCCAGTAAGCTTCCTCTGAAGTCTCTATGAGACTATGATAGTCGAGAAATAACGGCATCTGACAGATCCTGACATACACAGCACAATCAACTGCTCTCCCCCTACACCGGCACCGCAAACATCGAATGTCGATGTCTCTCTCAAGCCCTAGCACCAGCAGCGGCAGCATATACCAACGCGGGGTCCGCCGCCCCCCACCCCCTTCTGGCCCCCGCCTTCGAGGACGACAGTCATCCGCGCTAGCGACCCCGATCGCCCTCTTCGACAGCAGCAATGGTAGCGGTGGTTTGAGCTACGATGGGAGCGATGCTGGGTCGCCCCCGGGCACGCCAGTGCCGTTCAGCCCGCCGCCAAGCTACCACCAGCACTCCCAACCCCCGGCATCGCCTGTTCTTTCGACGCATTCGAATTCGAGCTCGTTCCGCGCTGCTGCTGCTGTGGCTAGCTCACTTGCCCCTTCGACGCTGGCGACGAGGGAGCGGGAGGAGGAGGGGGTGGGGGTGGAGACGAATCTCGCGAGGCCGAGGGTCGGTAGTTACATAGCAACATCGTTGACAACCTCAACCTCAACCTCAACCTCAACCTCGAGCCACGTATTGTCGCCTACCCGCTACACGAGCAGCCCAACATCCTCTCCTTCGCCCCCGCCGCAGTCTACCAGCACTTCACCGACGTCCGCGCCGAGTATCAGCGACCACGATGGGAGCGGGAACCGGAAGGGCCTGCCATCGTCGCTGGCGGCAATCGAGGAGCGGGACTCTGAGTACCCCGGGATGAAGATGGGAGACATCGGGGAGGGGGAGGACAGCGATGGTGTCGGTGTGCAAGTGGAACAGCGGCGTGGAGGAGCGAGAGTACGTCCATCTTCGGCACTGCAATCGCCTCTCTCCCCGATCTCCCCGCTCTCCCCGCCCCCGCTGGTCGACTCCGATGATGATGATCTAACCGATCACCGGCGCTCTCTCTCGCCTTCGCCCCCACCTTCGCCGCCGCCGCCGCCGCCCCACCCTCCAACTCCGCCACCTCTGCACTCGTATCCGCAGTCGCCCCAATCAACCCCCTCGAGATCCACCGCTGCCTCGACGCCGACGCCGACGACAACGACGACGACACCAGTACCCAAACCTTCGATTCAACACCTCTCACCCCCACCCCCGATCAACTACGACTCCGTCCCTCTGAAATGGAAATCCCTCCCGCTAGAAGCCGCCATGTGTACGTCCAACTCCTCCTTCCTTCCCCTTCTTCTCCTCCTCATCTCACCCCCCCCCTTACCCCCCGTTTCGTTTCGTTTCGTTCCACAGGGACATTCACATCCAAAGAACTCCAGCACATCGTCTCCCGCGCGATCCGCACGTCCGCGCGCGAGTCATTCATCCGCCTCCTCTCCCTCAACATCCTCGACACCGAGCTCCCGAACGAGCTCGCGCGCCTCGACCACGCCAAGCTCACCGCCCAGGCCCGGTACCGCTTCTGCGTGCACCGGCGCACGATGCTCCTGCAGGCCGTCAACGCCTGCTCTCTGCAGCAGCACAGCGCCGCGGGCACCGGGGGCGGGGGCCACATCGCGCAGCTGGCGGCGCAGCTATGCGAGACGACGGCGGAGTGCGACCAGTTGCTGGAGCAGATGATGCGGATCGTGGATCAGCAGGCGCAGTGCGTGAAGCTGCAGGACGTGCATTGGGCGAGTGCGTTGGCGGTTGCGCTTCGTAAGGTGTGTGTGCTGTTTGGTATATCATTCATTCCATCCCGTGAGGGTTTTATCTGACTGATTGATGCTCTGTTCTTATACTCCGTATACTCTTGTGCATTCCATTCTGCGCCTCGTCCCGGTGCCGCTTGATTGATCTGCGTTTGCATTTGCTGTGCTCGTTCATCCCGGTGGGAATGATGGTGGTGGTGGTGTTGATGGGAATGATGGGTTGTGTTTGATGTTCGTTGCGGGTGAAGTTGAATACGAGCTACGGGAAACGGACAGCCGAGCTCAAGGCCGCGAAGGAGCGGATATCACAGCTGGAGGCCGAACTCGAAGAGGCGTGGAAAGAGGCGGAGACCATAGCACGGGAGCTGGATGACCAGGAGGACGAGCTCGAGGAGGAGGAGGAGGAGGAGGAGGAGGAAGAGGGCGGGGAGGCGACTGCGGATCTCACGGAGGATGTGCGACGGCAGGCGGGAGAAGAAGATTTGACGGAGGATCTCACGGGTAGCGTGGACCGCGGTGGCGAGGGAAGCGATACGGGCGAGTTTACGGGCGACGAAGACCAGGAAGAGGCGCACGTAATCGTTGCCGAGCACCTCACAATCCTCAAATCGCCGCCCGCCGTCCTACATGACCTCCCCTCCCTCGTCGACCTCAACGCCAGCGCCAACGCCAGCTCGAGCTCAACGCCAGCATCCCCTGTTTCTACTTCATATGTCCATGTGTTCTCGTCGCCTCCCAATACACCGACGCCCTATGCGCAAGATGGCCAGCCTAAGACGCCCCGTCCCACGCAGCACACGCGGTACCCTTCCGCCATCGCGTCGGAAATGAGCTACCAGATAACGAGCTCGATGGATTCAAGAGTCCTTGCCGCTTCGCCTCCCCCTCTGCCAACTGCTACAACTGCAATTGTGGCGCAGGCGGACGCACCCATACCTCCACCAAAAGACGACGACGCTGCTACAATCCACAGCGTGCATAGCACCCGAAGCCTTCGGAGCACGAAGAGCGCGAAGAGCACAAAGAGTACAAAGAGCACAAAGAGCACCAAAAGCGTGCGTCCTCCGGGAACGAGCCGTGTCAGCCAGGTGTTCGCTGCGAGGCGGCGGAGTATACGCGCGTCCTTGGGCAGCTTGAGGATCCCCAAACTGCGCCACGGCTCGAGGCACGCGAGCTCGATGAGCGCAGGGGGTATTGCGGATGCTGGTGTCGGCGACGGCGATGGTGGGTCAGAGGGACGGAGCGCTCGTCCACCTGTCCCCGAACTCCCGAGCGCGTATATACGGAAGCCTTCCGTGTCGATCACAACGATGGCATCGACGCACTCAAAATCGCCCTCGACCACGCTCCCCCCTTCCTCGTCGTCCTCGTCGGTGGTGTCCCCCGCGTCCGTCCGCAGGGTATTCTCCTTCGGGCGCCACGGCAAAGCCCAGCACCCGAACCTCCTCCTGCAGTCCCACCCCCAAGCCCAGCAGCCGCAGGCACCGCTCCCAGCGGCAGGCGCGAGCCCAGGATTGGCGGCGGCGTCGCTGGGATCGCGCAAACCGCGGATGAGCGTGGATGATATCCAGGTTGTGCCGCGGTCCCCGCGATACGACGTTGCGCGCAGCCGGCCGAGCGCGGTGGATGATATTGGGATTGATGCGCGTGGAGGGGCGCATTTGAGGCGGCGGATGAGCGGTGTTGGGGGTATTGGGGGCGTCAGTGGGCTGATGAGGAGGCTGGAGTGGGTGATGGGCGGCGAGGGTGAGGGTGAGGGTGCTGAGGAGGCGCGGGCAGAAGGCGCGTCGAACGGCGGCGGCGGCGGCGGTGACGAGAAGGGGAAAGACGAAGCGAAGCAGGAGAGCAGCCACCACCCTCTCAGCGCCACCTCAAAAGCTCTCCATTCAATCAAAACCTCCCCCGAACGACTATTCCACCGCGTGAACGGGTCATCGTCGTCCTCCACTTCTGCCTCCAGTACCACCACTACCTCGGCGCCAAGCCCCGGCGGAATTCTCCATAGCGCACGAAAACGATACACGATGTCTTTCCCCCTCTTCACCGGATCAAATACGGCAGCGTCTCCAGCAACAATCCCGGATTCGACGCCCCCGTCTGCGTCGACGTCGAGGCTGGGCTTGGGACCGAAACTGAGACCTGCGTCGTCTGCACAGTATTCGAATTGATGCCACGGTTGACCCATGTTGTTGCTACACCCTTGCTTTCGCGTATTATGTACGTCGTATGTACGTTCCCCATCTCGTTATCATCTATCTAGTATATCATCACTCTATCGAGTTTCTTGGTTACATTACTACTATACCATGTTGTCTTCCGATTCTATGAATCATTCATTCGAAAGTACCAGGCGAGCCCAAGGCATACATGCATGGGACCTGTCCCGCCCGATCTCGTGTTGGTTGCGACTTCCTATGCTAAGCATCATGGATCCAAGATGTACGTTGACGTTAGCCCAAGTCCGTGAAATTGAAGCACGACGAAGTGATAATCTCCAGCTTTTGACAGACCACTAACAAGATGACCAACTGCCATCAATGACAACGAGTTTCATACCATACTGTTGACATCAGACATTAGATCAAGTATGCATGCTCGTCAGCCATCAGCCTCATCGACGCGTAGATGGGTGTTGCGAGAACACTTGGATACTGGGAGTTGAGCGGCGGTCGCCTAGGCGCTATCAACACTTGCTAAACGAGACACCTAATAAACCTTCAGAGTACATTCTCAATCAAATCAACGAAATCACCCACTTCCATAAGGCCCACTATGGTCGTTCAAACCGCCCGTAAACGCTAAAAGGCATCACAATCTCAGCATAAGGGACCTCCCGAAATAAAACTACGTCGACATCATACGGATACGGCCACATACCTGAGAAGATACTCGCACCGCTGCCGTCCGAGCACTCTTTCGACTTGTCTTCTTGCCCAGTGCATTTGTACCATTTTCTGTCTTTGTTCGAAATGTGCTGTTCGCGGAGCCGACAAGAGTAAGTACAAATGACATATGCTAGTGCGAAGCCAAGTGGTGAACGTACGATTTCGCCAGAGGGATGGTGATACCCAGACTGAGCGTCTGATGCGCTGGCATCAGTGTGACGAATTGAGCACCGTTACAAGATTGTACAGACCAGGCATAACCGGTACTGGATCCTCTCTATCACCAAAACCGTCAGCATGCATTGGTATTCGAACGAATGAAGATGAAAGGAAGCAACGAGAGGGAAATAGTCTAGAAGCGTTGTGCTACATACCCATTGTTTATCCGCACGAGAGATTTGACGTGAGCGTCGACGTAGTCTGCGAATGCTTTATTACCAACCTGTATGAAAAAGGTATTTGATACCAGAGCAGATGGCAATGAAGCCTAATTGGAGCTTACTCGAGGCATTCCGTAGCCTACCACGGAGAACGTGACGCCCGGGACATGGAGGGGGAGGTATATACCGTCTAGAAGCGATAGTGCTGCCCCTGCCAACACGTAAAACATTCATTTATTGGGGTCAACAAATACATATAATGGGTGTATGTGTGCGTACCTAGGGAATGCCCGACGAGCGTTATGTGTTTCGTCACACCAGGCTCCTTGAGGGTCTTCTGAACGGCTGCTAATACAGCAGGCGCAGACCTGATACACTGAGATAAATTTGAGAGTCTAACGACGCCGCCGCCGTGATCTTACCGAGAATGAGATTCGGCGAATCCCTTGTGGACCAGTATATTTGGGCTGACACCGGGGAAGAGGGCCTTGCTGAGATGAACTTGGGCGATGTCCATAATAGTCGCCACAGCACCACTGCCAGAGAAGATTTCAGCCTGGTTTTGGCACCAAGGCAGAGATGGCCACGAAATCATGGGGGGCCGCCGCCCTATGGAATTGGACGCACCTGTTGGACGTATCTGTCCCTTGGTGGGCTACGATGACCGTCTTCAAGGTTGGATCGTACCCAACATACCCTATCAGACAATTGTGGCTTCGTTAGCGCCACCTCCGGATACTTAGATACGCAGCAAACCAGAGCTTACAGTACTGCGTCAGGTTACCATCCCCGCCGGCGTCAGTCAACTTGAACGTCGGGTTCTTCGTGCAGCTCTCTAGAGTATGGAAGTTGCCGCGACGCGACAAGTACACGGGACAAAAGGAACATTTAGTCGATCAGGGATCCAGAAGGCCAGAGGACGAACAGTTTACCTCCGCAATTCCACTTCTTCGTCGACACGCCACAGTATGTTGCGCGAGCATAATACGTGTAGGGCGTGTATTTACTGATTTCCGCCTCGGTCAGGGTGCTAGGACTTGTCTGAGGCGCTGCATGGACGCCCAGGACACCTAGCAGCAGCAGGAACAACAACCTAGCAACCACAGAGTCCATCGAGGCGACCCGGTGGTCTGGTCGTCGATGAAAACTGCAACGAAGCAGAGGGCAGAAATATGGGGGTCATGGAAGCCTGGTCAGGTCTTATATATATACGCTACTTACAACTTGACATGCTTGACATGTCATCTCGCGAACTATGGAAGCGGCATGCTGCGAGGAAGAAGTCACCCAACTCTCCGAGTCGATTGTGTACTAATGAAATCCTTCCCACGCTACTACTTCCACGTATAACAGTGGCGCAGCGTTTCGGAGATACTCCGTCAATGATCAAGAAAATATGGATACACGCAAGCTAGCACAATACAGTAATGTAAATTGCAAAGGAATCGTAGGGTTCTCTGGATGCGATGTCTGAGATCATAGCTCGCTGTCTTTAGTCGAGAAAATATGGGATGAACCAGCAGGATCTTGCTCGACGAGCTTAGGTACTTCTGGCGTAGACGCGTTGATTTCTCCTTGAGGCGACGCGTTAGAATCAGCCGGCGACAGTGTATCTGCCAATGTGGATGGGCCGCAACCAAAGATGATTCCTATTACACGCGACTGTAGTGAACACCCATATTATGAGGAGTGAAGCACAGGAAGGGCTTACCGTCGTATGGGCCGGAATGGTCTGTTATGGAGCCCGCGAACATATGCTCTATGGCACCAGCTGAGCATGTCCCATCGTTACTTTCTTGACCTGGTGACTGCTAAGCACGGAAAAAGGATGGTATGGACAATGACTTTACCTGCACAGACTACCCATTCTCCTGTTTCAAGGATGTGCTATGTCGAGAAAGGGTATGTCAGTCAAGTAACGGTAAGTGATAACGATGGCACGAACAATTTCCCCAGAAGGATGGTAGTAACCGTATTCCGTAGCTAGAGGAATTCGCCGTCAACGAACCACCAACTATCATCTAATAGAAAGGCCATACGTGGTACGACAGGTATGGGGTCAAGCCTATGGGAATGAGGCAAATAAACGGATGCCGACATAACGGAGTAAAGGGGGACCTACTTGTTGTTGATACGGATGACCTTGAATTTTTCATCGACATAGTCAGCAAATGCCGTGTTCCCGATCTGAGCAACATATAAGATTGATATCACTGTACTTAGAAAAGAACGACTAACTCGGGGCATGCCATATCCGATAATCTTGATGTTGAAACCTGGCTCCTGCAACGATAACTGGACAGCGTCCAGCGTACCGAGTGCAGCACCTTCACCGAGGATTAGTAAAGAGGTAGAAAGCACAAGGCAAGCAACAGATACCTAAGGAGTGACCAACGAATGTCACGTTCTTAGTATTGTGCTTTTCGGTGGCTTGTTTTATGGCGGCCATCACGTCAGAAGCGGAGCTATGGGACCAGCGTGAGCGAGGACATGGAGAAGTAATGGATCTCCTTACGAGGCGTGTGTTCGCATGAACCCAGCATGCATCGCTATGCCTTTCTTAATCAGTCCGGGAAACATGACTGGATCTGGGTCAACGATGTCGATATCCATTACTGTCATTATAACGTGTCTATAAGTTTGTCCAGTCAGTCGCTGAATGTACAATTTGACGGGTAATTACATACTCCAAGTTGATGTCGACGCCTTGGTGTCCAACAATGACAGAGTCGACTTTTGGGTCATAACCCGCATACCCTAGAGCGGAAACTTTCAGTTCACAAAGACAAAGCAGTCTCCGAGGTCGACCTACAGTACTGGGTCGCATTCCCATCACCTCCGGAGGCAAAGGGCTGGAATTGGGCGTTTGCTTCGCAATTCTCTACGATTCGTCGGAATTAGACCGTGTAAACACGATGGTTTGCTGAGAATATACCTCCACACTTCCATGTCAAAGTATCTTCAGCCTTACAGTATCCGGTACTCGCGTAATATGTATAAGGTTTCAGTGCCGCGATATCTTCGGAAGGATATATCTTCATGGACATCACGAGGGACAGAGGCTGGGAAATATAAGCAGCCGCCAGAGTCAGAGCAAGAGATCGAAGCGCCATTATGTTATGCGGTAGGTGGAATGGAGGAAGCTTGAGGCGAAGGATGGTTCTCTAGCGCGTATTATAGCAAGCCTGGGACACGTAGCAACTTTGACTGTCGGCTGTCATTCCAGCTGACATTGGCTTTAACGACGTGTTCGACATGATATTCGCAGACGACGGAGACAATAAGGCAGCTAGAGGATACATAGATTTGAGTCCTGTCGCAATCCGACATCGTGAACATGGTGGCAAGAGGGGAAGAGGATTGCCGCAAGGAGCCAGCCTCCTTCCCAGACCTCGCTGGAGAGGTTTTCGCTAGATTCCGTGTTTGTGAGAATAAAATATTGAATTCCGATCCGCCGGAAGTAATGCCGATGAACGTTAATTTGCTCAACCTCTCCAGGAGGCCTGGCACAAAACATATACAAATACTCCGCGCCACCAGTTTTATCAGTCGATTGTCGCTGATTGTCGTCGAAACGATTAGTCGGGGTATCAAAACGCTAGGGGATGTTAGGAGTGGTGAAACCCTCGATGAACACGTGAGTCGTCTCTTGATTCCCTTCGCGTCGCGTCGCGTTCTCATCATAGGTGCAAGTACCGCCCCATGGCATCCGATATCGACGCAATACCCGACGACGCCCAAATCCGCGCGTCTACGTTATCCGCATTCGGAAAACGGCCGTGTCTCTGGCAAGTCAACGTTACACGAGCCGTACTACGAGGGGATAAAGATATCGTCTCCATAGCAGGCACTGGCATGGGCAAGACACTGACTTTCTGGATGCCCTTGTTATTCCGACGGCATGGCGTGCAGGTCATCGTGACCCCGCTAAATATCCTTGGGAAACAGAATGTGGACGTCCTCCAAAAGGCTGGGCTGAAAGGTATCTTCATTGGGGCAGATACTGCGACAGCGGAGAATTTCAGGGTATGTTATGACACGTCTGCGTTGGTTTAATACTAACTAGTATCAGCGAATCGAAGATCTATATTACCAGGCCGTTGTCATCAGCCCCGAGCAACTCATGAAACCGGGGGGCGGTTTTGAACGCATCCTTCTTAACACATTATTTACTTCCCACGTAGTCAGTGTCATCTTCGACGAGGCCCACTGTATCAGCACCTGGGGGTCCTTCAGGCCGGAATACTCTGAAGTTGGACGGTTACGATACTTCCTGCCTCGACATGTGCCCATAATGGTGACCTCCGCAACCCTCCCGCGGCATGTACTCGTCGACATCAAGCGCACCCTTCAATTCCGCGCAGAGAAAACGGTGACTTTCCGACGGAATTGTGATCGAACTAATATCAGTCTTGTTGTACGCCCAATAAGGAATCCATACTCTACTTTTATAGATCTCCGCTTTCTTCTTCATGATTGGGAGACGGAGGGGATCCCGCCAAAGAAGTTTCTTGTATTCTTTGATAATATCAATGATGCAATCGCGGCCTGCCAATACCTGCGAGCCCTTCTGCCCCGGGAGCACCAAAATAAAGTCTGCTGGTTTTGTTCGGACATGACTAGTAGCTTTAAGGATCAGGAGACAGTTAATATCACTGCGGGTGCGAGCTGGGGACTACTGACAACAGATTCATTTGGCATGGTAAGTATCGTACAGTTTATCAAAATAGTAAAACAATGACTAAATGTTATACTAGGGAATGGATATCAGTGATATCCTTCGAGTCGTTCAATGGCGTGCAACCTGCGGTAGTATATCATATTGGCAGAGAGGGGGGAGAGGGGCCCGTGACCGCTCACAAGAGGCGGTGTTCATTTTTCTGGTAGATAAGGACTTCTTTGACAATGAAGAAGCCGAGACGGACAGACAAAGCAACGGGAACACACAGAAGCGGAGAGGGGATACCACTTTGCAACTGGCCGCACCTCCATCAAAACGGGTCAAGATCTCTCCATCCACGTTAGCAACGGGTACACCAGGTTGCGAAGACAATGGACAAGGCTCGAATACGATAACTGAGGATTCGACCCATCATGATGAAGATATTGCTCCTCCAGATATCTTGACCAGATTACAGTCAAAGTATTTCGGTTCGGAGAAGCAATACATGAAGAAACCACCGAGGCGTCAAAAGCGGCAGCTTGACGCAGTCCTGGACGATGTTGTAAATGCGGACCGACGTGGTTGGGGTTGTCGTCGACTTCCCATTCTCGCGGAACTGGAAAACGAGAAAGCTGGTGAGTATTTACTTCCAGATTGGGTACTGACCGCTGATTGGAGGGTAGACACTACCGTGTGTGATTCTCAAGCGTGCACACGTTGCTCACCACCACCTGGACGCTTATGCTGCGACCTCTGTAATCCTGGGGCTTTCACCGAATTTGACGTCGAAATAGAGAAACGCCCACGACAAGCGCCACGTTCAAAGATTTCACTCAAGATCACTATGAATTCCGAGGACGTTCAGCTGCAGGAGTCCCTCGAGACGTGGAGGGAGGCCACCACAATCAATGATTTTGGCAAGGCACACTTCCGCGACTATGGCCCAGCACTGGTAATGCCAGACAATGTCCTTGACCGAATTGTAGCGTGCGTGCAAGCTAAGAAGCTGGAATCGATACCGGATTTAGAGAGGGAGACTCGGTGGGGAAAGGTAGAGGTGTATGGCCAGGCGGTCATGGCCATCATCCGTCGATGTGCCCCTGCTGCTCCTGCTCCCCTTCTCATCAATACTCCCCTCCGTGCAAGTACAGGCCAAGTTCCCCTGGCACCAAAAAGGCGGGTGTATAGATGTGGTCGATGCGGTGAAACAGGCCATATTGGTACGTAAATCTCGGTACATTTCCTGGCTATTCATGTCCATTGTCCTTGTACAGCTTCGAATGCATTGTGTCCCGCAAGGAGCAAGACTGGCACCGCAAAGGAGAACATCAATCCCTCGTTGCTCTCTTAATTTCTTCTCAGGTACGGTACTATCGTTAAAACAAGGGGTTAGACTAACAGGTCGTGCAACTCTAGATGCATGTGCTCTTCACTTTCCGCGATTACGATCCCATCGCCGTCTCCATCATCACCATCCATTCCCAATCCACCCACGTCAATCAAAGCCAGCCCCTTCTCTACCATGTCCGGGATAGGATGCTTACTCGTTCGTCCAGCACAATACTTGTGGGCATTCTGCTCTTCTAGGCGTGTTCGGATTCTTGTGTATGTCTTTGACATATCGGGATACGAGTGCGCAATGTTCAACTTGCCGAGGAATAGATTCTCACCCATCGAAGTTTTTACGTCGCGGTAGATCTGTATCAATGGCGAGTCTTTGATAATGTGATCTACTGTGTAATTGGAGCCATCGCCACCGTATACAGCCTATTATAATGGTATTATCAATTAACATGAGCATGTGTGAATGTATGCGGCAAACCTTTGTATACAGGTTGTTCAACTCGACACACCAATCAACAGCACGAAATTTACCGTGCTTACCTGTGGGGTTGACAAGAATGTTGTAGCGAACAGCGCGGCTATGAATGAAGTATCACGACAAGTCCCTGCCCCTTGTGATGAAGCGAGGACATACCTTAAACCCTTCGGATAGACAAAATGCACATTCCATAAGTAACGAGTCAGATGTGTTGCATATTTGTGCTTTCCCGTTGCCTTGAAAATGAGAATCCATTGGAGCATGGACTCCTCAACACGACCAATATCACCGTGATCCATCGCGTAGGAGAGTTCCTCATACAGCAAGAAATACTTGTTGAGCAATAGATTGTTCTCGTATTGCTGATCTCGTTCATTCTCTTTTCTTGAGCGACGGGTACGGTTGAGAGATCCATTGGCCACGTATTCAACAGCAAGATGGTCGGCCATCTTCTTTAGCGTTGCCAGAGTTGGCTTCGACGCGGCAAAATCATCCAGACTTGTATATGAGGTGGTTTGCTTCACAAGTGTAAGCCAACAGTCGAGGCGGCGGCAGCGTCCCACGTCCTTGACTGACTCGTGGATCTGCCGGTAAGTGGCCTTCGATGTGATGCTTCCGGTCTCCTTGGGACGCAGTATTCCAATGTCTTCCATAAAACATGTCTGATCCATTCGTGCACCTGGCGGCTGAATGTGAATTCGAAATAAAGCGTCGGCACAGGCCATCTTGAAATGAAATAATCCAGGGACAAAGATTGCAAACTGAAGCCGCTTCCACGGTGTTGCTTCAATGCTTCGTCGGCGTTGCGCTGTGAAGATACGGTCCCCTGTTCCCAAATCCCCATGAAATAGAATGACATGATCATTGATATCCTCAACATTGTCATCACATTGTTCATCCTCAGGATCTCCAACACCGCCCTGCTGCAGAAGCTCGTTGATAGTCTGGATGTTACCTGATGCTGTAGAATTATTGGCATCCATCGCACGAGTAGGGATGATAGGGGTGGTGACAAGGGGTATGGCTTCTATTTCTTCTGGCTCACCAACGTCGCTCTTGTATATCTTGAAGGAATCTGGCCCGTAAGTGCAGAGCTCATGTAAGAACATCCATGCATTAAATCTCTCGTGCCGTGATAAGGAAGCATTTGGTAGAGGATCAGGATGTATATTGATCAGCTGATTCCATGTGGGATTTGGAGGGATGTTCGAGGCATTCTGATTCAACGATGACCTGTTCCAAAGCTCCTCGGAACATTTTAGATCATCGGAGGTGACCTCATGCTGCAAAGGGAATATCAAGCCTGATGTCAGATGCTTGAGCGTGTCGGTAGATTTCTCCACCGTGGATGTAGTTGCCTTGAGGTTGACATCAAAATTGTCATATGCGTAGGCGACAAGAAGTGTACGTCCCATGGACTGTAGTGTATCTCTGGACTCATTTGAGAGCGATGTGACGGCATTGTTGACGGAATTGATGGATATGGCGAGACCAACTCGGGCAAGAGCATTGACAACCTTCTCTGGTGTTCGACATGAGTGCAGGAATATACCGATTACACTCTCAAGTGCATTGGCCTTCTGATTGGAGCTCTGCATTAATATGCTAATAATGACAACCTTCTTCTAGATGATAACGATCATTTTACTTTTGCGATCAGACTCTTGGGAACAGATAACTTACTACTGTTGTAATGGCCTGACGGCGACGGGCTTTCCTTTCATCAGGAGTAATCCCTTGCTCCTTGATTGTATCTATCATTCCCTCAACATCAAGACCATCCAACTGCGCCCACATTTCATCGGCCTCTAGATCTTCATCGGGACACTGAGTAGTGGTCGGCACATCTGGATCTCCATCATGGTCCACTCCTGGCTTCAACGCGGATAGAAGCACGCCTAATAGATCCCACAGCTTCGGCGCAATTGATTTCATCTCTTCGGCCATTTTATCAACACGGAAGGAGTGTAATTGATCGGATTTGGCATGATGTGCGTTGAAATGCCAGCCACTCTCTATATCGACAAGTTTGCGTATTTCGTTTGAGTACTTGCGTCGAATTAGATGAGTTGCCCAGTTGATGGATGTGTCTTTTTGTTTGGGGTGTCTCATAATTGCGTCGCAGATTGCATTGCCGTGTTTGAGCAAATCAACAAGCAGGAATGTAGTAGACTCTGATGTGGCAGAAAGGGCTTCAAATATGAATTCCGAGACAGGGATTCCGCTTCGATGGAAAGCTGACACGATATCATCCATTGATGTTAAGATCTGGTGCATTCGAGTTACTGCCAGGTCCTTTACCCCCTGAACGAGATATTCAAACTCAGTTCAGACAATCAATCTCATCGACTGATAAAACTGGTGGCGCGGAGTATTTGTATATGTTTTGTGCCAGGCCTCCTGGAGAGGTTGAGCAAATTAACGTTCATCGGCATTACTTCCGGCGGATCGGAATTCAATATTTTATTCTCACAAACACGGAATCTAGCGAAAACCTCTCCAGCGAGGTCTGGGAAGGAGGCTGGCAAGGAGCTCACCCTTGTGTGACCCCTCGTGACCATACGTGCGCGTGACTGACGCAGGGTAAGCGCGTCTGTTTGGGCGACTCATGAGGACACCACCATGAGGACGCCTCATTTCAGCGATGTACGGCAGGGCGAGCGAGCAGCTGAACACACTGCGTATCAGAAGACCGGCCTTCCTACTCTCATGACTTGCCCGGGCACTCGCAGAAGTCAATACCACACGTCGGAATGGTGTCGGGTTGGTCCACGTCGCACATTCATGCAAAACGAAGCTAGTGTCGTGCTAGCCGCCGTCCGATGTAATAATATCTGATAGCGATCCTTATTGCTTATCCAGCCAGCCCGTGCCTAACCACATCTGTACTAAAGCAATGCTCGAGCGGGCTGTCTTGAAACCTTGTCTATTTCGTTCGCCCCATGTTCGCTTCTCGATTTTTGTCTGCGGCACTTCTCCTTTCGTTTCTGAGGATTGTCCTTGCCGGTCTACCCAAGAAAATCTATGGCGTCAACCTTGGTTCATGGTTAGCGCACTAGTATACAGTCGTAACCTCTCAGGGCACCTTCTCAAACTAGTTCACTTATAGGCTACTCCTCGAGCCGTGGATGCTTCCAGCAGGTACGCTCAACAACTATACGGAAAACATGTTCCGCTTGGATCTCACCTGGATCTAGGATGGTTGGCCATGGGTGGAGAGATGTGTTCTGATTGTTCGACATGCATAGCCTCTGAATCGTACGTTCCACTGCACACATAATGATATCCTCGATGAATCCAAGGTGGCTCTGTGACGTAGTGCTTTTGCTGAAGCTTATCCCGAGAAAAAGGTTTCGGCAGAGTTCAATAAACATTGGTAAGATACCGCCTTGATGAACACGTTCTGACTTCACGAAGTTCACATTGAATGGCGGTGATTAGGACCACTTGGTTTAACCAGGATGATGTCAACGAGCTTGCCTCTCTCGGCATCAACACAGTTCGCATTCCTGTAAGGTCCATTCTTGTTGTAAGGTATAGTTTAGTGCTGACGAAGCTGTTCTAGCTGGGATACTGGATAATCGAACCATTGGTCGATAAAGGCGAATTCTTCCCCAAAGGTGGACTGAAACATCTGGTTTGCTGCTCCAATCAATCAGACGTGAATCAATCGGCTCAGAATTTCTTCGCAGCGGAGAGGGCTGCGTCAACTCCATGATGCTGGTATCGTTGCGATTCTGGTAACCATTTTTCCTATTCATATAACATCTCCCTCATTTGGAAGTATAGGACCATCATGCTTTACCTGGTGTCCAGACCGCTCAGCAAATGTTCACCGGAAGGTCAGATTCTCGCGCAGGACCCCTTGATCTGTATTTGACCCTCGATGAGTAGATGCACAAGAGATGTCGAGTTCTATGTGAGTGAATCTTGGCTTCAGATGAAAGAGAGAAAGCTCAAACAGGTCAAGACCGACTATAACTATCACCGTGCTTTGGTGTGGACCGCCGTAATGACCGGCTTGGCACATCTCGATCCAATGTTCAAAGGCGCCGTCTCAATTCAGGCAGTCAACGAGCCTATCATGGACGCAACTTTGACGCCTGGATACGGTGAATGTATGGCTCCTTCGTATCTGCATGATCTTCCTTCCTTTGCTAACCCTCGTGTAACCAGTCCAAAAGAACTTCGTCTTGACCGTCCGCGTGGTCGAAGCACTCCTAGGAATCGGGGATCACGATGAATTTCCCCATTTTTCCTCAGCAAACTTCACGACGGTGTTAATAGAAGCTTCGACTACGGAAAACTTCAATCCCGAAGTCCAGGATGCACTTGCAGCTGCGGGCCCGGTTTTGCTTCAGATAGCGGCGGAATTTAACATCCAGCCTGTGTTCAACGTGCACGCTCAGGACAGTGGACAGCGAGAACCATTGACTACTAAGTAAGGACACTTCGATCCCTTTGCTATGCATGGTAGATGGCTGATCTTCGACCATCATTTTCCTGTGTGATCTTTCAGTTTCATGGATATCAACTGGCAGTTCAATGACCCGCCCAATCCTGCCGATGCCACTCTTGGTCCTCAGGGTTACGACAACCACTTATACTACTCGTACGTTACTCCCATTCAGTGAATTTCCATTCCTGATCATACGTACGTTCTGATTAGATTTGGAGTGGGTTTTTTCGATCAACCTACCATTAATTCTTTTGTACTCACTCATCGCCCCGTAGGGAGTGGCCGATCCCAACCCAGATGCTTACCTCCAGAGCATTTGTAGTACGTCGCCCGCTTATGGCGCACTATGCGTTGAGCTCACCGCAGATCATACAGATTTACGCCGCGTAGAGAACGACGCGGCGCTTGGAAATTCTCCTCTTTGGTTCGGAGAGTGGGCGCTCTCGACCCAATTCGACGCTTCCGACGATTTCCTTCGCGACTGGGCAGATGCCCAGAAGTTGGCTTATAGCAAGGGTCAGGGCTGGATAGTGCGTTGCGTTGATTTTTCCTTCGTGAATATGTCGTGATGGACCGCTGGTCTTTGTAGTTCTGGAGCTTCAAGATTGAAATTTCGCCAGAGGCCGGTGATACGGCGCGTCAGTGGTGGGCTCCTTCTGTATTTAATTTATCATGAGAGCTGCTTCTGACATCCTGGCTTTCTCAGGTCCTATACAGAAGGCGTCAAGCGTGGATATCTCACTCGGAAACCAGCCGAGCTTCACAACCCACATGTGTGCGATGACTTTGTGGAGCAGTAGAGGTATTTGTGATTCCCTTTTGCAACGTTCGAGTGCAACGGCACGTTCTGTTGGTGCTCCGCATGTGGTATCTTCTTTCCGGCATGTCGTTCGTTGCGATATATATCTTTCACTCGACGAGTTCAGTGATTGGATAGCCCCTAACCGGAACCAGTTCTCACACGAAAGTCAATATGAACCTATTTTTAGTCCAGCAACTCAGCCTGTCCATGCTCAAAGTGTTCGATTCTTCTAATCATTGACATATTGCAGGAAACATCATATGGGGCTGTCAGGATCCTCTTACAGCTATCCAGCGTGACTGCCGCCTGGCTCATGGTCCCAATGTTCCCTCTTCCCACCATATCGGTTATTGATAGCATGGGTACTCCATTTTGCGAGACGTTATAAAGGGGACAGATAGAGTAGATTGTTACAGGCAGCTTTCCAGACACACTGGTGGGCGGGTAACTAGGCGCGATACGATGAAGACCGCATCCAACCTACTTCAAATTATCGTCTTCGTCGCGACGGTCGTCTCGGCGGCCCCGACGCTAGAGACCTCTTTGTTCGCCCGCCAGGCCATAAGCACTCTGTCGACAGCGCAGATTGCTGCATTCAAGCCATTCTCGTTCTTTGCAAGTGCTGCATATTGTCAACCAGCCGCGACATTGGCGTGGTCTTGCGGTGGTACGTATGTACCATCCCCGAAGTGGAGCACTGCATCTGATTATATTTTTATACCCAGCTAACTGCAACGCGAACGCTGATTTCATTCCAACTGCATCCGGCGGTGACGGCTCTTCGACGCAGTTTTGTACGTATTCGTTTGACCCGTCTACGAAACCATTTGGTAACATTTTCCTATGAATAGGGTATGTTGGGTTCTCGCCATCGCAGAACTCGGTCATTGTGGCCCATCAAGGGACGGATACTTCCAAAATGTGAGTGTCCTGCTACTTAGGAGTCTATATTCTCACTCCATTACCACGTAGCCAAGCTCTGCTCACTGATGCAGAGGCCGTTCGAGGGAAACTAGACGCTTCTCTCTTTCCGGGTGTTCCGAGCACTGTTACAGTCCACGATGGGTTCCGTAACGAGCATGCGAAGTAAGCCACTTGCATCTGGTGACAGCCTTTCCATGACTCATCTGTTATTACAGGACCGCACCTACGATTCTCGCCGCCGTTCAACGTACTTTGTCCGCTCACCCTGCTTCGAAGCGAGTCACCGTTGTCGGCCACTCCTTGGGTACGTCCGGCTCCTTTTGTCCTACTTCAGTAGCTAAATACCGAGCCAGGCGCTGCTCTTGCTCTCTTGGATGGTGTTTACTTACCACTTCACATTTCGGGTGTTACATTCCGCACCATTGGGTACGGCATGCCGAGGGTAATCAAACTTTCCTCGTCAATGAATGTGTCTGATGCCACGAGCAATAGGTCGGAAACGATGATTTCGCCAACTACGTCGACTCACACATCTCTCTGACCCATATCAACAATAGGTACGCGATATTAGTTGTCTTACTTCAGCATCGTCTTAACTTAGATAGGGAGGATTTCGTACCCATCCTACCTGGAAGATTCTTAGGTTACAACCATCCGGCGGGTGAAGTCGTACGTTCCTTGCTTCCTCCTTGACGATCCGTCTGTGACTTCTTTCCAGCATATCCAAGATTCTGGTGCTTGGACTTCTTGCGCAGGTCAGTACTGCCGCAAATAACCCCAAGCTTCTCTCTCATGATTGTGTACAGGGCAGGATAATACGAACAGTGCTTGCACAGTTGGTGATGTCGGGAACATATTCGAGGGGAGTGCAGGTGACCACAGTGGACCGTACGATGGTGAGCCACCTGTTACCCCCGCATCAGATAATCAGCGCGATTGACCCACTTTCAAAGGCGTCAACATGGGTTGCTAGGTGGTCGCTTGTTAGATACCTCCGTTGCTTGCGTCGTCGAATTATTTCAATTCAGCAAGTGAAGTACTAGCATTACCTGATTTGATGTTCGTTCATCAACTCAACTCGCCACCACACGTTCTTGAACTGCCCGGCAGTTGTAAGATCAACATAGCCGTGCAAAACACGGAGCTGACCCATCGAAGCCTGCCAAAACGTCTGTTGCTCCACATGAGAAGATCCACGTATACGCTTAATTGTGAGAGCCCACCATTCTATAATGAGAATGACCATATGTCCCAGGGTACAAATCTGCACGTTTGGAGATGTTCATCGTTGGTGAAGTTGTTCCAATCATTACCTGGTGACAGAACACCGCATGCCTCCATTACTTGGTAAGTACTCTGTTGGATCTTCCATGCCATACCCGGCTTCCTGTGTCAACTTGGTACAAAGTTATTCTCGCCTGGTGATCGTAGCACAGTGCTGATTATTTTCCCGATAAAGTTCATCAAGCTATGTTTGGTATTACGACATGGAGGCGCTGGACTGTGTCTCGGTTGAGATGCTCGCCAAGTGAACCATGTCACCTCCTCTTGTCAAGCTTCTGTCACAGAACAGGTGGCTGTCGGCAGGCTGGAATCCCATCCCGGTTCAATGAAGTATTTAATCTTTGATGCTGGGCTGAACGAAGTCCAAGCGGACACTTTTTAGTCACGATGGTCCTTTCCCCCTTCTTTCTCGC
Source organism: Pleurotus sapidus (assembly GCA_026743855.1). Lineage (NCBI taxonomy): Eukaryota > Fungi > Basidiomycota > Agaricomycetes > Agaricales > Pleurotaceae > Pleurotus > Pleurotus sapidus. The sequence goes on from JANBWZ010000008.1 coordinate 94,730, forward strand.
GCTTGGTGCCTTCATTGGATCTGTCGTCGCTGTGCCAGTGCTTGAGACCCGCCAGAGTATTAGCGTCCTTTCGGGTGCCCAAATCTCAGCGTTCAAACCGTACTCATTCTACGCCTCTACGGCGTATTGCAAACCTGCGACGACAAAGACGTGGACTTGTGGTGGTAAGGACCGTCTACCTTGTTGAAGTTATCTACTTCACTAACATTGTTGGCAGCTAATTGCAACGCCAACTCTGGGTTCAAACCTGTCGCTTCTGGTGGTGACGGCTCGATCGTCCAGTTCTGTAATTACCCTGCAACCAAGTCAGCAAGTGAACTTCTAAAATAGATTCCAGGGTATGTCGGATACGACCCCAGCCTTAAATCCGTCGTCGTGGCGCACCAAGGCACAGATACCTCTAAATTGTGAGGATGCCTTCCTCTCCTTCCTGTTAAGGATGTCGCTGATCCGATACCATAAAACTTAGAATACCCCTGCTCACAGACGCAGATTTCTTCTTTGACAGCTTTAATCCAACCCTATTCCCTGGAATCAGTAGATCCATCCAGGTACACAATGGCTTCTCCGAAACACAAGGACGGTATGTTATCAATGCATCTCCTGCTCTGGCACTTTCTGAGGCTATGCCCGCGGAAAGAGCCGCACCTGATGTCCTCGCAGCTGTCAAGACCGCGATGTCCCAATTCTCAGCCACCCATGTCACTATCGTTGGCCATTCTCTAGGCGGTGCGATTGCTTTGATTGACTCGGTCTACTTGCCTTTGCACCTGCCGGCTGGTACCACCTTCAAGACCGTCACGTTCGGCATGCCTCGAGTGAGAGCCCCCTCTTATTTTAGATATATTTCATCTCAACTCTTTTGAATCAGGTTGGAAACCAAGCATTTGCAAACTACGTCGACTCCCATGTCACTTCCCTTACGCATATCAACAACAAGTTAGTTCATCTCCCCCTTTGGTTGAACCAACACCAACTTATCGCATCTAGGGGAGATATTGTTCCCATCGTCCCGGGGCGTTTTCTGGGTTTCCACCACCCGAACGGTGAAGTGGTTAGTCTGATAAGTGTACCGTTCAATCAGAATACTAAGCTCTGCAATTTATTGGGTAGCATATCCGAAGATCAGATGCAGCGTGGCTGTCTTGTTCAGGTGATTTCAATTGATAAGTATGGCATAGGCTATGCATTGACGTCCCGCTAGGCCAGGACAACACAGGTGACGGGTGTACGATCGACGAGGTCCCTAATATCTTTGAAGGTGAACCATCTGACCACTCCGGCCCTTATGACGGTGCGCTAGCTTTCTTGTAATCTCTTGGAGATGCACGACTTAAGTATATGATTTCTAGGCGTTACGATGGGTTGCTAGGTGGTGCTATAACAAGAACCAAGGCTATCCCGGGTCCTTTAATCTCGTTCCGTTATATCAATACCAGCTACGCCCAATGTACCTCTATCGCCAATCTCTTGTGCGTCATCAATGTGACGCACTTCGATCGTCGACCCAGGCGACCCTGACCAACCTTCCTTGTGTCCCCAAGCAACCGAAAGTGACGTCCACAGTGTCCACATGGTATTTGATAGAGCGTACAAGCTGAACCACCCGGCCCAATTTCAGGATGAATTCTCTAACTTGACAGCCCACATGTAACGTAACAATACCTGGGCTTCGCCAGGTTTCGCCGGTCACTTGTCGACCTTGCTCTCGCGCTGCAGCGTGCAAGAGAGTTCGCTCCCGCGTCACCTGATGGTCGGTCCCCGTGTCTACTCCAGCAGGGAGCGTTCGCTTATCACCATCTCTGAGTAATAAGGTTGCAGATTGACCTGAACGTCCGTTCGACTACAGATCGACAAGGATTCCTTGATGTGGTTGATCCGCCTAATGCTCCGGCGCATCGGGTAGATGGCTGCTCATACGACTGTACCACACGCCCCGCCTTCCAACTGAGCAAATTCCTGGGGAGCACCCTTATCGCAAGGTGGGATGAGCATACGCTGCACGCTGCCCTACCCCAACATGCTGTGTAAGCGACATCAACAGTTTCTGCAGCATATGTACTTAATGAGATACGACGGACGGAGGAAGACCAACCTGCACCCCATATCTGCAGCGCCCCTAGGATGTTCCCCCACTTTCTCGCAGCTGTCGCGGTGTTCACCTCCCTCGTTGCATCCGTGGCCGCTGCGCCGCTGCTGGAGCCGCGGCAGGGTGGCGTCACTGTCCTGCAGAGCCACGAAATATCGAAGTTCAAGACGTACACGTATTTCGCGTCGGCTGCGTATTGTCAGCCTGCAACAACGCTGACATGGACATGTGGGAGTGCGTTATTCTCTGTCATCGTAGGCCTTCTTGTGCTGAGCGAGGGCTTGCTTTCCCACTAGCCAACTGCGAGGGCACCCCAGGGTTCACGCCCGTCGCTAACGGGGGCGACGGGGAGGCGATCCAGCTCTGTACGTTCGTATATTTATAGTTCTGCAGAGTGCTAACTTGGAGAACCAAATAGGGTTTGTGGGATATGATAGCCTCCTCGAGTCTGTCATCGTCGCACATCAAGGAACGGATACCTCGAAACTGTGGGTTCGGCTCCCTCGTCGTCTTCACGGCACGCGATTGATGACATTTCCATACGCCGCCTGTATATAGGACGTCCATCCTAGTCAGCGCAGACATAGGCTTAGATGGACTCGACCCGAAGCTGTTCCCCGGACTCAGTGAAGACATCCAGGTGCACAGTGGTTTCGCAGATGCTCATGCAAGGCTAGTCCTCCACAAGTGCTTCTGACTTCGAGTCACTTACCCGCTTGGTTTGATTTTATAGGGCAGCGCCAGCTATTCTGGAGGCCGTGGAGAAAACTATGCAGGAATTCTCCACGAATCGAGTGACTCTGGTCGGACACTCACTGGGCGGCGCGCTAGCCTTACTGGACGCCGTCTACTTGCCACTGCACCTTCCTTTGGACACGCGGTTCAAGACTGTGACATATGGGATGCCCAGGGTGAGTATCTATTCAGTTGTTCATACGACATACGACATAATCGCTAATTCCTATCAATGAAGGTGGGCAATCGGGCGTTTGCTGACTATGTGGACAAAAATGTAGCCTCGTTGACGCGGATTAACTACAAGTGAGGACCCACTTTACACTGCGACGCTATAGCCATGTTGACGACAATTCGTGAATAGGAAAGACATAGTGACCATATTGCCCGGCCGGTTCTTGGGCTTCCGACACACGAGCGGTGAGGTGGTGCGTACCTCCTTCCCTAATGTTTCGGCGAGTGATATTGACTCCTTTTTCTCTGCCCCAGCACATCAGGGACTCAGACTCTGCATGGGTTTCTTGCCCAGGTCAAGACAGTACAGAGCCCGGCTGCACCATTGACGAAGTCCCAAATATCTTTAGCAGTAATTCCGGCGACCACTTCGGGCCATTTGACGGTAAGCAGGATGAATAAGAATATCTATCCTATGTTCCTTACTTTCTCCTACTCCAGGCGTTACGCTGCGGTGTTAATTTATTGGTTTGCTTCCTGAATCAAATACCACGCCATGTACTATTGTATTTTTTACCAATGTATTTTACTGCACTCAACCGTTTTGATTGGGATCAACTTCCGGTATCTTATCAAACGTTCTTTGTGCATATGGGTTAATATTCCAAGTAGCTATATCGTCGCGTCTGACTAGACCATAAGTAACGATGGACTAAACTTGACAACGACCCATTCTCGATACTGCAGCCTGGGATGATATATGTCTGGTGGATTGAGCACTGCGTAGATGATCAGTTCATTTCAATCTTAAACAAATCGCGGGCACGCACGGCTCAAGCGGTATCAGTAGGCGCGTCGGTGCTAGCAGCGGGGTCGGCAGCCTGAGCGGCAGGCTTCTTCTTCTTGCCCTTGTCGCTAGAAGGGCTGGCGACGACGAACACAGCGGCGAAGGCGAGGAGGAAGAGTGCTGCGCGCATTGTGAATAAGGTTGCTGACGTTAAGCCTGTACTTTGAAGTCAGTGCCACGATTTATAAAGGGGGAAGGGTAGAGCTTACTACTGAAGTGTGGCTAAAAGTTGCTGGGGAAATGTCGTTGAGTAAGGAGGGCTTTTATACATTTTTTGTTTATGTCAGTGCGTAAGCAGAGACTACATACGTGACTGACAACATCTGTGTAGGATTAGCGTACTCTGCCTTAGATATCTACCATGCATGCCATCCATCAAGCTCCAAGGTTGATGTATAATTCTGAAGAACTCGTTGTCCAGTAGACACAGGGTTTACTCCACATTATTGGAGCATTGCCAGGCTATCATAAATTTAGAGGTGCAGAACTACCCTAAACAGTGGCTACGGGACCACAGCGTTAGTCTGTCCCTAACGACGGCACGCATCCATTCATCGCCTCTCCTATTAGATGCTCCTATGCCACGACCTATTTTTGGAATATCGACTACTCTATTCAGACTACATCCCAGACTACTCATCATCGATCCTTCACTTAGTCGAGTTTTATTTCTGGTCCAATGTTTAGACAAAAAAGCTTAGCATAACCAATTACTTGATAAAAGTAACAGGAGCTGCAGCAACATGTTTATGCAACGAGGTCGAACGGTTACAATGTGGCCACCAGGCAGCAAAAACGGTCTCACTTAGTGAGTTTGGTGAGGCTGACAAACAATGAACACACCTATACGGCCCGACATAGCGTAGCAAAAGGTATTCCATTTCATCTTCCATTGACATGAGTAACAGAGCTAGTGGTTGAACGGTTTGAAATGGTCTCTCCATGACAGAAGATATTGATTCACACGAAGTACGTGTCTGTGCACCATGGCCTATTTATACGTACACTTGCGTGGGTTTTGTCAACGACTTCATTGAATTCGCGCAGTGGTAATTCTTCTAGCCCCGTTTTCGAAATGAATCATGTTGGAACTTCCATTGATTACGAAGACTTGACCTTTGGATTTTTTTTGCGGAGGACTGGACAGCGATCCTAAAAACCAACAGTCTACTTACTTCTGGACTTCAAAAAGGTGCACTGCCCCGGAGAGACTTGAACTCTCGATCTTCCGATGTCTTCTCGAAATAACAGTCGGACGCCGTAACCAACTAAGCCACGGGGCACATGTACCACCCGTTCTCACAAGCCACCTTCACCTGTCTAAATTATCACCTCCTGCCCCTCGTTCGAGTCGGCCCTCCCTCATATCGAATCAATGGAAGAAGGTACCGTCACCGCAAAAAAGACCGTCTTCGTAGGAGGCATTGGCGACGAGGTCGATGAAGCAATCATATACGAGACATTCTCAACATTCGGTTCGTCCATAGCTCGACCTCGACACGACATCTCTTTGACCCCAACCGTTCAGGTGATATTCTGGAAGTACAGCTCCCCCCAGCCAATACGAACCCGAATCAGCCGCCTGGTGCGTGTTGTTCCATAGCTGAAGCATACAAGGGCTCATTGGATCCTGTTACCAGATGGGAAACACCGTGGCTTCGCATTCGTGACGTTCTCTTCTGGGGCAGATGCACAGGATGCCATAGACAACATGGATCTAAATGAACTGCGTGGTCGCGTCCTCAAAGTCAATCTAGCCAGACCGATAAAAGCCCAAGTACAACCAGGCCAAAATCGGGCTAGTGCGTGCTTATCTTTCCTCAATAAATACTTGATTGACTTAGTCCTCCGTTTGCGTATCCATAGTTTGGGAGTCTGAGGAATGGCTGCAGACATATGTCAAGCCTCTGGCACAGAGCGGGGGCGTCCAAGGGCGGAGAGGAGGGTCAGAGGATGCGGATGGCGAGGATGCCAATGGGCAAAAACCAGACGGAGAAGGAGATGCTATGGAGGAATAGACTAGCTTGAAACCTTCGAACGACCTCTCCTGATTCTGTTACTTCACAGTTTCATCGAACTACGCTCAGCGTCTTACTCAAGGACCTCTCCATGTGCCCGGTGTACGTTTACGATTTTAAATGTCGAGTGTAGTCTACGTAGATACACGGATAATATAAAAGTACAGTAAGATAACATGGTGTGCATTATCCGAACTCACCGAAGATGATAACACAGCAAAAAGTCCGACATACTCGATAGTTTCCCATTCTCAGCCACTCAGAACGCCTTCCCCCCGCCCTGCATCTCATTATCGTCAAACTCTGCTCTGGCTCGTTTGATATCTTCCTGCATGAAGAGCAACTCCTCCATTCGCGCTAGCTTCTTCGCGTCTGCGGGCCTCGACAAGACATGTCGTAGATCCTCAATAGACAACCGCACTTTTCTGTTTGATGTGCTGTGCTGTGAGGCTTGCGTACACTGATGGAAATGCAACGCCGAAGTTAATTGACAAACGGGTAGTGGTGATAAGCCGTGGAGAGGGAAAACAGGGGAGGAACGCACCACATCCAAGATGAACTCTACTAGTATCTCCTCCATGACATTGACGGTATCACTAGCTGGGTTGCGGTCATCGCCAAAGCCATACATCAGATTCTTCACTGTGTAATGTGTCAAAGGACTCTTCATGCCTAAACCACGCAGCTAGAGGCGATCAAACTCACATTCTTTCGTGAACAACCCCTTATAACTAGCCCCCCTCCTCGCGTTTCGCGCGCCACCAGTCCCAGCATTACTAGAGGTAGACGCGTACGTATCCCGCGCATACGGCGAGAACGTCGAGAAAGTCCCCGTATTCGTCCGATTAACCCCCCCCATCGCATTCGTCGTGGACGCCAATGTCGACGTAGACGTAGCCGGATGCATCGTCATCGTCGCCGCATTCGCCTGGGCCGCCGTCGCAGGCGCCGACGAGCCAGCAGCATTTTGCCCGCTCCCACTTGCCTGGGTCTGAGTCTGCCCGGGAGTAGGCGTGGCTGAGGGCGTCGGCGTGCCCGTTTGTCTCGCTGGTTGCTGGGGGATAGGATATCCATATGAATACGGCCACCCATACCCAGTCACCCCCGCCTGGTATGCGTTCGCGCCATACGCTGCTGTTCCGGTCCCGTATGCGGTTGTACCTGAAGTGAAAATGAGCCTCAAGCCTGATCGCGCACGGAAAGACAAACCTGTTGTTGGATATGGCGTTCCTGGAGGATAGGTAGCTGCGTACGCGCCTGCTTGGGTCCCATAGGGCCCTGGAACGAAGTAAGTCCCGTATGGATACTGATTCGACGTCGGGGGCTGCGGCGTTGAGCTCGTTGGTGGCGTGTATGGCGTGTAGGACATAGTGAAAAGTTGGAGGCGTCGCGCACTTTCAAGCCGCTCAAGGAAAGAGCCCGTGAGAATCAATTGAGTCCAATCAGTATTAGCAGCATGAGTTCCACAGCAGAGGAATGATGTTATATACATGGGCAGAGCAATGCAAAAACGATAGATCTGAGAAATGAAAACGTAAAGTAACTAGTCCGTAAATCGTAGATTTGTTCATCCCCTCCATCCCGAAGGACCGGCTGTCGGTAACATTTGAGGAGATCGTGGGGGTGACATTGACTGAGGGAAATATGTTGTCGTAGATGGTGATGCAAGAGAGCCGGGAAGATAAAGGGGTATTGTTGGGATGAGTTCGAAGATGTGTTGAGCCACGGCTTTGGGCTGCCTCCCTCCCATACCACCAACTCCCGGTATAACGGTCTCCGTGGCATTCATCACACCATGAACTCGTGCCTCTTGGACGACCGCTTCCCCCGAAGGGCCAACCATGGGTGTAACGGAGGCATTAGAGTTCAATCCTCGGCCGTCCCATATGCAGCGAATATCGTTTCCTGGGATAATTTGCGCTAGACGACCAGTCTCGACATGGCGTACCTCGATGAATCGCGGGTCGAACAGCAGAATATATGGTAGATGAAGAGCTACGCGTTCCGCGGAGCCTTCCCATTCAATCTGACCCATGCCTCTACTTGGGTCGCCATGTTTATTGACATATAGGCCGAACGCTGGAAAGAGTCAGTGATAGGGCCTTGGAAACACTGAGAGAAAACCGACCATCATAAACCAAAAGGAATTCGTCATCTTTGGAGCGGAACATCCCAAGAGGGCGGGATGATTCACAGCGCTTGGCAAGTTTCTCCATGCGAGGATCATCCCGTTGCGGAATAGTGACACTCTTGAAGCTATGAAGTAACGATGCTCAGCAGGGTATTGAACAAAGCCAGGATTGACGTACTCGGCGAGGTCCATAATCTCAAATCCTTTTGTGCACAGAATGGCAATCTTAGCCTTCAAGAAAATGAGATCAAACGATTCTGAGGGTAGGAAGAAATCCTACAGAAGTGTTAGTACGCGGTCAGTGTTATGAAATGTGCGCTAGTACCCTGTAGATACGGAACCACTCCGACTTCGCGGGGCGGAAGCCCAGCAGACCACTCAGACCACCTGGCGCCTTTGCCCGTTCATTGATCTTGTCTACCACAGGCTCGAGAACACGGAACACGCTATCAAGCTACAATGCATTCAGTACTTGGACAGAAAAAGAAGAGAAGATACATACCCCTTTCTTCTTCATATAAATGACCAATGTTCGCTCACGAAGCTGGCCGACACTGAAGAAGTGCACGTCTTTGGTCCCATTTAGCTTCTGTGGCGTCTGGGAAGCATGTGTACTTTGGGGAGATGAAGGTACCAACGCCTCGATATGATAGGCAAAGAGGGATTTATCAGCTAGAACCAGGAATATTCCGAATTCCTCAAGCATAGCACATTGCGTGACTTGTTTGAGGTGAAGAACGCGTCGCAAGGCTAGGAGCGACATCAGCAGAGGTCATATCGTTACACGCTGATGAACTCACAACGTGAATCATGGCGGAAGCCAATCCATACTCCTTCGGCGCAACCGATTGCAACGAGTCCTCTTCCATCAGCAGTGGCTGAAAGTCCAATTAAATATGACAATTCGCGACGATCAGAGATCCAAACTCACTAAAAGGCACAGAGCAAGAGACCTTTCCGGTGAACGAGTTCTCCGTAGTCCACGCAGGGGACGTGGCACCATTCACAAGGGATGGAACCAAAAAGGTGTCGGCACTAAGGGTCTCGACCTCAAACACCTTGTTAGATTCTTGTACCACCTTGCGCAAGCCGAGCGCTTCTTCCAGCTTCTGCTTCCACTCTAATCTTATTTGCTGTGATTCCGCGTATAACATGTAAGGTCCTCCCAGGCGTCCGTTGTGGTGCACCGTCATCGGGTAGACCGAACGCGAATCTGTTGCTGACTCGGGCGACGCTCCGTTGAGTCCCGCTGGAGGAGCTGTATCATGTCGTTCACCACCACGCAGACCACGAAGAATACCGGTGCCGCGTTGCGTCGGAGGGTCAGTGAAATTAACCAGAGTCAAGAGATCAAGGGGAATAGGCTATTGGCGGTATGAGAAGCAATGAAGAGCAAACAGCGCGCATCACTTACGCGTCGATTGACATGATATTTAACGATACTATCTTTCTCTTTGGTCTTCGTCATAACCACTATACGATAATGAGTCTAGTCTCTGCACTCAAGGCGAAGCACCCACGATAGTTATCAAATAGAAGTACGAATAGCTCGCTCCAGCCGTTCCATTCAAAGCCGGTCTCAGGCTGACGCAGAAGTTTTCCGGCGTGAATCAACGAACGGTGCTCGTCGAGGAGGTCCATATCCTTCGAGAGGTGAGAAACACGCAAAGGGTAGCTGGACCGTACGTACTATGACTTCCCCAGCCTTGAAGACAAGATTAGAGTTGTATCTCCATAACTCAACCTTCTGCTTGGCAGAGTCTACACCAGGTTCCGTCTCTTTGCCCAAGGATTTGATGATCTCCAAAACCTGTGGAATCGATTCTCGGTCTTCATGCGTAGGGGGGGACTCTTCCATAATTCCTTTAAGCAGCAATTCATACCGAAGCAAACGAGGGATAGGTCGATTGACGAAGCTCTTCATATCCAACCTGTGAGCGTCAGGATGTTTGACGCATTGCTAACAAATATGTTACTCTGCTGTCATATTGGTTCGATAGCGATCCACATACCTCCACGAAGGCCTTGAACGCAGGGTTGTTGTTCATTTCTTCGTCGATTCGATAGGCTGCTATGGGGTAATTGGGGATATACTCCATGTACGCATCGCGGAAGTTTAGGGCAGCATCGAGCATAGCTTCTGTGACACTCATAATCACTGGATGCTGCTCACGCTGGATTTCATGGAATTTCTCCACAAGTCGACGATGGTGTGCGTGCAACTCTGCGAAGTTGTGGAAAACATCGATAATGAATTGTTGCAATCTCTCCTTCTCGATAATCGGAGGGTCCGCAGCCCGCAGAGGGCGAATATACATCTGACAGAACTTTGAATTCGGCAACGAGAACACACAGCGTATTACTCACCACCTCGATATTCTCGAGGTCCTTGACATATGCCATTTCTCCTTTGATCAGCTCGAATATGATGCTGGTAGCATAATGTCAAGATAGACTCGTTACAGACGGCAAAAAACTCACGATTGACGCTTGATTACATCCCTTGTCAAGGCTTTGCGCGCCTCGGCGGACACTAGATCGTGCCACTCCCACTTTCCAGTAACACCTCTACCCATGGCAGACTGGAACGTGCGCAACTGGGCTACAGATTGCAAACCTTTCAACGCAGCCATAGCTTCTTTCAAGAAGTCTGCATCAGGGTTTCCGTTAGCTGTCTCGCCGTAGATGGCTTCAAGAAGATATGGGTATTTCTGTAGATGTTCAGATGGTCGGTTGAGCAATTGTTTGAGGTCAAGACGCATAGTTTCTCCAGGGCGATGCGGCACTTCTCTTGCGCATTGCTACCAAAAATTGAGGTGAGTTGAGGATATAGAAATGGCCGCATTGTGGATACCTCAAGGAACAGCCGAAACTCCGCATTACTCTCGGTTTCGTCCTTCAGTCGTTTCTCTGCCAAAGGCAAGTGTCCAACATATTCAGGGTACGCCAACCTAAATTCAGTGGCTGCATCCAGAAGGATGTCGCCTATCCTCTGGATCACAGGGTGCTGCTCGCGTTGCCTGACATGCATCACGTCCAATAGTCGTCGATTGCATTCTCGCAGGTCGAGAATATTACTGAACACATCGTCGATAAAATCTTCCAAGTCTTGGCGAGGAATTACTGGTGGATTAGAAGCGCGAAGGGGCTTGAGGAAATACTGTGGGAGTAGTGATTAGAAATAAATATATACACCAAGAGAACGATGATACGCACAACGTCGACGTTATCAAGGTCCTGAAGGTATTGCACTTCTTTACTGATAAGTTTGTGGATGATACTGGGGGAATCGTCAGTAACATCCTCGTCTTTGTAAAAGATGTGACTTGCGTTTGCCGATTGACTTCACTAGGAGGAAGCGCGTCGATCACTTCAGGTGGTACGTTCTCTGGCCAACCCGTTTCTGCAGAACGGGGGGCAACATCTTCGTCGACGCTGATGTCGACAGTAAAATTACCCTACGAAGGCGGCGTCAATATAGACATTGACGTTTCATTTAACTACAACTTACCCTCTTGGGACATGACCAAGCGTAGCATGGACCCTCTCCCGTACACATCGTCGTATAACATGTGGTGAGGATGGTGATTACCCCGGTTGGGAGTTCCTGTCTATCTGGGGGAGCGTCTGAGGAACCCTCGACATCATCCAAGAACATGTACACATCCTCCACTCCATCTTGCAGGACTTGGTTTCCCCACTCAACCTCGTAAAAGAATAACTGGCTCTGCAGGCTGCGAGCAACTTGCAAGGCAGCCCTTCGATCACTAGTAGGGACATTGTGATTTATAAGGAGTTCACGTTGGATAAGCGATTGGATTGTAGACTGCGCGCAGAAACACGGTCAGCGGTGTTACACTTCAGCGCGCAAATATCATACATACCACGATGTCTTTGCCGGTGAACGCTCTAGGATAGGGGATGCCCCCTTTAACGTGGATACCCCTTGGCACCTTGTCACGCAACTGCATCGCTAAGTTTGAGAGTAAAGAATATGTTATGAAACGGCTTTCATCGCCGTCTTCGGAGTCAGACCACTCATCATCAGGCGTATACGCTGACTGTTGTCCGTTGGCGAGGTCCGTTAACAAGTCTGTAGGCCGACGGGTAACACCTGGTCCGGTGGTCGCGTCTCCATAGGTGTAGTAATCCGACGGAGTCTGAGAAACAACAGAACCAGCGGAAAGGCCCCTATTCAACGTCGACGTGCTGGGTGGGAAGCCAGGCTTAGGGCCGAGCCCAAGATATGTTGTTGGGCTCGAAGCATATCCGTTCAAATAAGACGTATCGCGCACAATTGATGGACCCGAGACATTCCTGTCCATGGGCGGTGGGTCGTCTGGCAGGGCTTCCTCAATGGGTTTTACACGAGGGAGAACGCGTACAACTCACATTGATCCATGAACGAATTACCGGAGACTGTGTGATCAGAGTAAGTCCTCATGTGTTCAGAAGTCGAAGAGGTCGGTGGAGGAAGGGTAGGTGGAGGAGGTGCAGGTTGATAATCCCCGTAAATATAACTGTCGTCTGCATCGCCGCCGTAAATATCATCAATGTCTGCCGATCCTCCAGGGATTCTGGGAGCGGAAGTACCGTACGGGCGAGAAGTGTCGTAGGGTGAAGGGACAAGATCGTTTGCCCTGCCTGTCCCGTTTTGATTGGTGTACGAGACATCCAAATTGCTTCCACTTGCGGAGGAGAATCGTGGAAAGTAAGAGGAGTTGCCTGATGACGGGCGGTCTGATGAATTTCCCGCCCAGGGAGGCGCAGGCAATCTTCGTCCACTGCCTGTGCTACCCGTGGTTACCTTCCGTAAGAGGTCCGAGGACCCATTGGTTGAATCCGCGCTTAACGGTGAACGCTGCGCACTTGGAGGGTCGTAGTATGGTTCTGGTTCAGGCATGCCATTCATTGGTGCAGAGGCGGATGAGGATGTTGCTGGAGTTGGTGGTAGGGGTCTGTAGATTTTAGATGTCTGTCTCGATTCCGCCTGCTTGCGTTGATGTTCCACCGGCGTCGAATCTGAAACTCGGTAAATGAGACCATCAAATCAACTGAAACTTAGAGGTTCTACGCACGCGATGAAGACTGAGCGGGAGATGTAGGCGAAGTGTTCGGCGACGACGCGGCGTAGTCGTACGAATCCACTATGTCGGCATCGTGACTACTTTGGAAAGGTTTGAATCCCTCCCAGACCTCATCGTACAATTCCTGAAGCTCCTCATCTCCTGGGGTGTGTGGGCGCACCGGGGGCATCGTAGCCGCTGCTATCGACATAGTGGTTTTGGAGGAAGAGTCCAGATCTGGTGTTAGAGTTCGTAGGGGTGAGATAAGATTGCGATTGGGCGCAACAACTTCCAGACAACAAAATCAGGTGCGCGTCGACATGAACAGGCAGTGCTGAGGTGCTGGTATGAGTGAGTACGAGTGAGCCTATAGATCAGCCGAAAAGCGCTCAACTGTTGATGCCGAGGGTAGATGATAACTCACTAGCTAAATTTGATAACTCACACTTTTGCTGACTTAGCACCTGTCAGGGTTCGTTATGTCATAAAGGAGATGAAGACAGCCTATACATAAATTTAGAAAAGAAGCAGCGATAACTTCCGTAGTCATGCTCTAACCAATAACGATCGTCGTACAGAATAACTAAACGCGTGGGCAACGTCCAAAATGAGTAGCGAGGATTCCATGGCACTGCCTTATCCTAAGCTGTAGACCTCCTATTAGCTCTCCTATGTGACTAGGGCGCGTGCCGAATTCACGCCACCGCTTTTCAAAGGCCACTAAGTTGGATGCTAAGCCGCGAATATGGAAGAAACAAATGATCAAGGCGCTGAATCGAAGGTCTCTCCAAAGACCACATCATCAGTCCATAATATTGGCGACGACAAACCACCTTTCGGTTCTAGGTAAGTTGCTTAGGGAGCTCATGAAATCGGATAGGTGATGGTTGATCTTCACCAACTGCCTAGATTTCTCACCGACGAGGCCCAAGTTTGGTCTCACAACGCTTGGGATCATGTTCCACCCCCAGATGATCAAGCAGAAAAGATTGCCCAGTCCCTCAACCGGCAAAGAGCTGCACCTGTACCTCCTGAGGAACGATCGAAGTATAATGATAAGCCAGCTCGTCACTGGTACGCATTAAATTCCCATCAAAATTTGACCACATAGCGCATGTTCAACATCGCACCAGGGACAATTTTTACAAAGCAAACGCAGGAAATTTCTTTAGGAACCGAAAATGGTACATTCACTTTGACATATTTGTATTAACTCGGGCCTAATCCTTGTGGAGAAGGCTGTCCAACGAGTTTCCCGAGTTAATTGAAGCCACCAAACCTGGAGTGCGCTTTCTTTTGAGGATTTTTCTCAATATTCAATAGTAGTTAGGCAGGACCAACCACCATCGTCGAAATCGGATGCGGTGCTGGAAATGCTGTATTTCCACTGCTAGCCGACAATCAAAACCCCCTCTTGAACATCAGGGCCTACGACTACTCGTCGCACGCGGTCAAAGTTGTACAGGTCAGTGGAATATTTGTAGCTGATGTTTAATTCCGACGCGCCCGCAGAACCATCCGCTGTACACATCTCCACCGATGGGGAACATCCATTCCGCCGTGTGGGACCTCACATCAGCCGCTGGCTTGCCCGATGGCCTGGTTCCCGGCACCGTGGATATCGTCACAATGGTGTTCGTCCTAAGCGCCCTCCACCCCGACGAATGGGGCCGAGCACTGGTGAACATCTACACGGTAACCAATTCCACAACAAATCTCAATTGATCTGACACTGCGTAATGTGAAGATGCTGAAACCTGGCGGCCTCGTCTTCTTTCGTGACTATGGCCGCCATGATCTCACCCAACTGCGGTTCAAGACTGGCCGCATGCTGGATGAAAACCTGTACATTCGCGGAGATAAGACACGCGTCTACTTCTTCGAACTAGGTACCTAGCTGATGCGATCACTGATATTGATGCGCTCAAATGACCCACCTTCAGACGAGCTCGCGTTGCTTTTCACAGGACACCGGTCCGAGGGGGTAGCTCAGAATATCGAAACTACAGAGTACGTTGACGACGTTAGCACTGCTGGTGATGGAACCGAGGCACTAGGTGCGTGCCGAAATTTGTATACCGGTGTTGGATTCATAATATAGGTGACCTTTTACGCAGCTCTGTCCGCGCCTGACATCAGCTCCGGCTCCACTTCGGTTCTTGTACCACCGACCGATACTCCTTCTCCGCCCCCCAGCGGGTCCGAGACGCCCCAATTGCCCGCTCCATCTGTCGCACCGACAATTCATCCCAATTTGCAATCCCCATTCCCCGACCTCCCTCCGCATCCATTATTCTCAATCGAACAGCTTGGGGTAGATCGCAGACTGTTAGTCAATCGGAAACGCATGTTAAAAATGTACCGCGTCTGGATGCAGGGCAAGTTTCGCAAATTGGACCCATCACACTTCGGGCGCTCGGGGCCATAACGCCACCTCCCATTCTAATTTAAGCATTATGTAGCAATATCAGCATGGCTTCAGGTCAGCGGGGCGTTGTCGTATTATACATTTACAGCGCAAAATTATACAATTTTTTTTAGAATAGGAAAGCAGCAATCTTCCCTGACACCGTCGTGGGCGGCACTTCGGGGCTCTCTGTCTCTTCAATAGACGGTACGCCCTTTATTAATCATGCGTCAGCCCTACGGGGTGCAGGTACGAGGAACACGGCACGACTCACCGTCCACAAATCCATTTCATGCGCCCTCCAGAAACGCGTACGTCCAATGATCTTGTATCCCAAAAATAGAGCGAAAAAGATAGGGATATTGATATCTGTGGAGTTTATGAGGCTCAGACTCGCTGCTCAGTAACCCCAGGAAGGGTCGCAATGGAACGTACACGCTGTCACGAAAGTGTCGGCTTGGAAGTCGAAAAATACCTCAAACCCATTGATCAAAATGAATATGGTCGTCCAGAAGATGCCCCAATACGCGAGGTAGGGCTGGAGGCGATTGTGGTATATGTTCGCAGTAACATCGTACCCTTGAACCTTCATGGCCCGGTCTGTGAAAGATCCAAGCATTACGACGAGGGTGAAGCTCATCAAGAAGGATGCTTACTGAACCGAGTATACGTGATGTTTATGGACCACCATAGAAAGAATCCAGCCACTGTAGACAGACTCACGAACCAGCTGACATCAATGTTAGCACCTTACCGTCCTCGACCATCTAGTGTGACAAGCACGTACTTGAATACCGTCTCAGAGCCACTGGATACGTTCATGAAAGATAGAAATGCAAACGCTGACTATATATGAGGTTACAGTCAGCCGTCGTAGTGGTCGGAAAACCCGATACATACCGAAGCAATGACAGCCGCGACAGGTAAACCATTCTTAGTGCAGTAAGCGAGGAACTTTGGTGCTTGTCCTCTTAGGGCGAGGCCGTACAGCACTCGAGAGGCGCAGAAGAGATAACTGTTCCCAGCAGAGAATGCACTGGTGAAGACGCAAGCGTTGATTATATGAGGCAGCACTGTTACATCATAAGTAATGTTACTTTGGTTGAATGGGCCAGACATCCAGACCTTTAATTCCGGCTCTGTTAATTGCGATAACGAAGGGCGATTCTGCTGCATTGCCAGTGTCTTTATAGGGGGTTAATTAGGGGCGTCCAAAAGGGGGAACATCACCGTACCTTGCAACAGACCAGGATCATCTGAAGAGACGCACATGCCGATAATAAGAATACCAAGCACCTAAGTTTCGTCAAGCATAAGTTTTCACTGATATAGTAGGACTCACATAGAATAAGATAATGCGGTAGAACACCCGGCGAACAGCTTTGGCAATGTTTCGTCTGGGGTTCTCAGTCTCCGACGCAGCACTGTGAGATGGGGCGGTAAGCAAATCGCCAAACACGCGGGTGAAGGGTGGCTACATAGCAACTAGTTCCATCCCCTGGAACGAGAACGCGGCTTGAACGATCACACTGAGTATGGCTAGAAACCTGTCGGTGTGGACGTTATCAACGAGACCAGCCCTAGCAATAGCCCCAGGGTTTCGCCAATACTATATCCAATCTGTTGTCAGACCAAGCGTCTCTCAGATGGACGGTAGCTTACACGAAAACCAATACGATCTCGGTTTGGGGCTCCACCGAGATCAATTACGAGGCCGCAAATGATAAGGCCAGTTATCAATGTAACTGAATGAAATTTGTTAGGTTCACACATCGGAATAAGGGAAGCTTCCTACGCTTGATGATGGAGAACACAAATTCAGCTAAAGTGACATGTATGTGAGAACTAATAGATTTCCTAGAATTCGAAATAGACCTACATTCACCGAAATACTTAACCCCAAAGACATTAATGGCACAAACTGCAACACATATTACAGCAGTATATATAGGCAGATGATCCGCCTGTTGAAGCTTGTGAATACGAAGCAGAAGTGTAAGTGATAGTGGGTACGTACATTATCATCCCAAAAGGTTAGCAGAATGGTAGCTGCCGTGATTTCAACTGGTGTCGATATGCTATTGGAGTCATACGGATGAGACTAAATGCGTAAGTCAATAATGCCAATGAAACTCCTCACGCGCTGGACCAGAAGTAAACCTGGGATCTTATCAGTTCATTGAATCATTGATTGATAGGTATACACACCCAACCAACTGCAAATCCGAAGGCGGGGTCTACCCAGCGGGATGCTAGATTGAATGTGGTGAGAAACAGTAGCACAGCTGCCAGTTAGGTGACTTACCAAAGTGTGGAAATGTTCCCGATATGGGAGCATGTGTTGACAGCTCCCCAATAGCGCACAATGACCTAAGAAGCGATTAGTGAGTTATCTCAACATTCGTGAGACGGAGCTGAGCTAGTCACTCACGAATAGGCCACTGTTCCGACTAGAGCGTATGCTATAAGGGCACCGAGTGGACCAGCGCCACGTAGAGCAGCGCCAGACCCAAGAAACAAGCCAGTCCCGATCGTCCCTGCTATCTGCAGGCTCTCACTCAGCCTCACCAAAGGCAGGCTTAGCTAGCACCTACCGCAATCCTAGACAACAGTCAATGGCTGAAAGGAGAAACCTGACGTCCAACGCACATTTGCACATGACGCTGCTTCAGCTTACGCTGTACTTTGTCGTCCGCGGAGGCATTCAGGTGGTACTTTTCGATGTTCCGCGCGTCCAACTGTGATTTATGTTGTAAACCTTCTGGGGAACTGTTATCGACGCTGCTGCTACTTCGGTTCGCGAGGCCTTTTTCGGCCAAAGCTGGATCAGTTTTGGTGTCCATGAGCCCAATCCTCGTACTTTTGACGGACGTGCAGCGAGAGGCGTTTGTTTGAGGGGCAAGAAGGAAGAGTAGCGAAGTGGATCCATCGTTTATTTATAATGTCGTGTGCCGGCTTCATCGTATCTGATCCAAGGAAGTTTGTGCGAAACCATGTGCACGGAGCATTCGAAGCGGGGGGTCGACTCCGTTCCCCAGGTGGCAAATAGTGGTTCAAGAAAGCTCAACAGTACAGTACCCTGTTGTCCCATTTGGGACATAGACCTGCCCTTCTTGGACAATTCCAATTCGGCATCCTGCCAAAGGACCAAGTATGTGTACGTATACTTCTGCACAATGCGAGGAATGACCTTGAACGCTACCGGTATTAGTGAGGGACACAGTGGTCTTTTTCAGGAACGCCGGCAGATGTCGGACATAGTGGGTCCTATGTCGGCCAGGCGGCCTGATGTGGAACCGCACATTGTTCGATAATCATCTGGCACTTTGACGAGGCGGATGAACGTCGCAAAAGTAAACATTAATCCAATCATGGATCCACATAACATACAAAAATCGGGACTAAGCTCATCAGAACAAAACCGCAGCAATTTTCTCCCCAATTGTCCTTGGAGGAATTTCTGGGTTCTCTGTTTCTTCAATGGTTGGTATGCCCTGTGAAATATCCCGGAGTTGAGTGGTGACAGCTACCTAAATGAGACCGGAGACGTACAGTGACGAAGTCCATCTCATGGGCTTTCCAAAAGCTAGTGCGTTTGACGATCTTGTAGCCGAAGAACAACGCGAAGAAGATGGGAATGTTAAGGTCTATCCAGAGCAGTATTGGTCAGTACATCCCGAGATGGTCTAGGCCCGTCGGAGCTCACAAGCGATTAAGAAATCGGCGACCTGGAAGTCGAAGAATACAGCGAACCCGTTGATAAGGATGAAGAGAACGGTCCAGAATATTCCCCAATATGAAAGGTATGGCTGAAGACGGTTGTTGTAGATGTTCTTCCTCAGGTCAAATCCTTGTGCTTTCATGCCGGCGTCTGTGGGAGGGGTCAGGAACAAAAAGGCAATGATCCAAGGGAAACCACTGACAGAATCGAGCGTAAGTAATGTTGATAGCGCACCAAGAGAAAAATCCTGCTATAGTAGTCAAGTTGACAAACCAGCTGATGAACGTCGGTCAGCCGTCCTTCAATGACATATTACACAGACAACATACTTGAACACTGTTTCGGCACCACTCGACACGTTCATGAAAGATAGGA
This sequence comes from Pleurotus sapidus, assembly GCA_026743855.1. Classification (NCBI taxonomy): domain Eukaryota; kingdom Fungi; phylum Basidiomycota; class Agaricomycetes; order Agaricales; family Pleurotaceae; genus Pleurotus; species Pleurotus sapidus. The sequence goes on from JANBWZ010000008.1 coordinate 114,293, forward strand.
AAGCGAATGAAGACTACAAAAGGCTAATGAGACCTAACCATGCTAGACGGAAACGAAACTTACAGATACGAGGACGGCCGCAAGAGGCAGGCCACTCTTTGTACAGTAGGTCAAGAATCTTGGCGCTTGACCACGGAGCGCAAGGCCGTAGAGGATACGCGATGAACAGAAGAGGAAACTGTTCCCGGCGGAGAAGGCACTAGTGAACACGCCGGCATTGATGATGTGAGGGAGCACTACAAGAGCCATACAAGTGGAGATCAGGGGGTCAGGATCATCTAGTAATTGCCAAGACATTAACCTTTGATGCCGGCGCGGTTGATGGCGATAACAAAAGGTGATTCCGCAGCGTTGCCAGTATCTGAGGGAAGGCAGTTTGATCTCGCCGTGGATAGAGAGCGGGGATTGGAAAACTACCTTGGAGGAGTGCTTCGTCGTCCGAGGACACGCACATCCCAATGATGAGAAGACCCAGCATCTAGGAGCGACAATGATTATCGCCAAATAGAGATAGGCAATGAAGACATACATAAAAAATGACAATACGATAGAAGACCCTGCGTACGGCCTTCGCAATATTTCGGCGAGGGTTTTCCGTCTCTGACGCAGCACTGGGGTGCACTCAGTATGAGCAGATGCCAAAAAGGGGGCTCTTGATAGAACGTACATAGCGACAAGCTCCATACCCTGGAAGGAGAAGGCGGCTTGGACAATCACGGAGATGACGGCAAGGAACTTGTCGGTATTGATATTCGGGACGAGTCCTGCGCGCGCAATTGCTCCAGGATTCTTCCAGAACTATGGAAAGATACTCAGCGCTGATCCCTACAGGGATTAATCTCGCACTCACGCGGAAGCCAATACGTTCGTGATTTGGTCCTCCTCCAAGATCAATGACAAGGCCGCACAGAATCAGCCCGGTAATCATCGAAACTATTGTTTGATCATGTTAATGGCATGCCGACGAATGGGCGCGGGACGTACGCTTGATGAGCGAGAAAAAGAATTCAGCTAGGAGGGTTGGCTTGAGCATTGATTTGATAGGAGGACTATAAACATACATTCTCCAAACCATCTCACACCGAAAATATTGACGGCGCAAACAGCGACACAAATGACAGCAGTGTAAATTGCCATGTGGTCGTGCTACATGCAGCCCCAACCGTTATGTTAGAGGATTCAACGAACGGTCGAAAGACTACGGTACTGACGTTGTCATCCCAAAACGTCAACAAGATAGTCGCCGCTGTGACTTCGACCGGGACAGAGATACTAGGGGAGAGTATTAGAGTCACAATAGACGGCCAAACACGTTTGGATAACCTACGCATTAGTATAGAAGTAGTTCTGAAGGAAGGGTATGGGTCACTAATCTCCCTATTAGTTGTGATATCCTAAGACGTACCCATCCAACAGCGAATCCAAGGGCGGGGTCTACCCAGCGACTAGCTATGCATAGGGGTGAGGGAAGCGAAGAAGTGATAAAGGCGCAGGATCCTACCAAAGTGTGGGAATGTGCCAGAAACCGGGGCGTGCGTTGTCATCTCCCCGACTGAGCACAGGGACCTTGGCGAAGGGCGAAGAGAGTCAATCCCGATCGTCCAAGCCCCCAAGCAAATGTTACTTACGAGTACGCTACTGTCCCGACCAAGGCATATGCGATCAGGGCGCCAAGGGGCCCTGCGCCGCGGAGTGCACCTCCAGAACCAAGGAAAAGACCAGTACCAATAGTACCCGCGATCTATCGAGGACATGAAGGCAAGTGAGAAAGGTGCGTCAAGTACGAAGCGAGCACGCGACCTACAGCAATCCTGTTATATACGAGATTCAGTGGCTGAACATGAAGAGGTACGATACGACGAACATTTGTACATGGCGCTGTTTAAGCTTTCGCTGCACTCGGTCGAGGTCAGATGCCTCGAAGTGGTACTTGTCTGAACCTCGCGCTGGGCGGTCATCATATTGTATACTCTGGGAATCGTCAAGGCCCTTTTCGGCCAATGCTGGATCCTTGTAGTCTGCCATCTCTTTCTTGTTAATGAGGATGGGCGCTCTCGACAATGGGCACTAGCGATAGAGCAGGGAGGGCGCACTAGACGAAATGGGCCGAGAGGGGAAGAGGAAGGCGAATCCCTTGAGAAGCTCGATGCCACTCGCCTCTACATATTGTAGACGTCCAGAGATCCAGATGTAAATTTAGAACATTTCTGGGCAGCAGCGTGCCTGATCCAATCTGGGGAGTCCATATGGTCACCGTTGTCGGATTGGGATAAGCGAAAGGGGAGTGCCACAAGTGAGAGGAGTCGCATGGATTATATCTGGAGCACCTGTGAACAACTGACAGCTGGAGCGGCTGTAAAGGGATCATGCATATTGATGGGAAACAAGGAGGAGATTCGACCTTCGGAAATTACCCGACCTTGCCATCAACGAGAAGCTGTAGCGAGTATCTTTTCCCGGGATCCATTCACTTGATAGGTGGTCTACTACAGCTTGGCTGGAGGTGAGTGAACGACTGAAGAGATATCCCCATGGGAAGAGATACGAGGATTGACCGCTGTGATGCGCCAGGTGCTACCGGGGGAAGTACATTCACATGGTCAAGCGTTATCTAGAGGCATATAGTCTGTGAGCACGAGTGGAACTTTGAAGCAAAAGTAAAAGTAAGCTCCAGTGGTGGCGTGAAAATCGACGGAAGAGTACTACAATCATCAGAAACCTCTTACAGATAACTATTGGATTAACGCATTGCTTCAGAAGCATTCAACAGTACAATCAGGCCGTCTTCAAAGCGGAGGTCAACACTCCGAGTACTAGACACGACAATTGATGGGCTGCTTCGGATGTCAAAGAAATTTTGGATGTGGCACTCATTCCTTTCCCCCTTGATATCTGGATCGTGTCAAAGGCGTGTGATCGAGGACTGTCCCAGAATTGTTAGTTGAGGAGTCCCACCATCACCGAACTGCTCGTTGATTAACTTCTGCCAATATCTCCGCCACAATCGGGAGCAACCCGCGGACCGGCCGTCAAAGAAGATATAACCTGTGGAATGAGCCAAATTTGCAAAGTAGTTGATAGGCACATTACAATACACAATGATGGATCAACATATCAACTCAAGCTTCGCTTTCTGCTAATTTGATAGCACCTCCATTGTTTATGATGGTGAAGGGTGTATCGGATGATCCAGCCTTCACTGCGCCAGCGCTTGCGGGCAGAGCGGAAGAACCCAAAGCGCCAGCGATTCTCATGCTTTTAGCAAGTGTCGAAATCTTGGACAGATATAATCAGTACATATCACCGGAGACTGGAATAAAGAATAAAGGTTCGTACTTCGATTTCCAAGCTTGAAGTAAAGTGCGACAGGAAGCCAGTAAAGTACCTAAAGCATGCCATAGGTTAGTTACAACAGAAAACGATGGTAGCAACGGCGTGAGACACACCCTCCCATCGTTTCGGCTAGTCTGGTATCTTCTCTGGCTGCACCCTTTAGGAATGCTGGTCGGAACACGATCGTATCACTATAACCTAGTGAGGCTAAACCCTCTTCGGTGAGACCTTTACTCCTACAGAAGGATGAGCAATTTATTTGAAACAGCAACGAAGGAGCTACCTTGTGTACAGGGAAGAGGACTTTGGATTGGCCATTACTGCCTAAAATCACTTGAGGTGAGTCATGTAGGCGTACATATTAAAGAAGTAGTGACGTGCTGAGCAATAGACCACCCTTTGAGTATGGGTTGGGTCGTCCAACTTAGCAGCCTTTGCGGCTTTCAAGACGTATCTATATCAATTCCTCAGCGTGGTTATACAACAAGCCCTTCACACGTACTCTCGGTCTATCTTCTCAAAAGCGCTTGCGCTTCCCGCGAGGGCACGAGTAGTTCCCAAACTTCTCGTTAAGGCAACCGTCAGTAAATCTCCCCTAAAGGCAAAAACGAACGTACGTGATGAATACGACGTCCCACTTTCCATCCTTCCACTCTGATTCTTTCAAATTCTCGTAGTCGACTACCTTCTGTTCTAACTTCTCCTTTCCTACGGGAATCTTATCTGCAGAGGTAACTCTGCGGCCGTATTCGCCAATTCGGGAGAAGTCGTTGGACGACAGCAGTTGCTGCAGTAGTTGTCGTCCAGTCTGGCCAGTGGCGCCAACTAACAAGGCACTCTTGCCAACTAGTATTGTATGTCAGCACAAACTCAAGGATGCCCGAGGTGTAAACATGCCGCTCATGATTGTAAGGTGGTGGTGGTGGTGGTGGTGGTGGTGGTGGAATAAAGAGCTGCGAGCTTTCCGACACTGTTCACGACATAAACTGGTGGGCGCAACCGGCCACAGGCGGTGGTGTCTTTACTCCATTCCATATAGGGGCTAATACACGCAGATTATTGAACAACGTTGAACGAACACTTTCAATTTAGCTACATATACTGGGGAGCTACATGTACATACAACAACCAAAAATTATAGAGTGAGTCTTCCTTCGTTTACATTCCTAGTACATTAGCAGCTTTTGCTCAGTTGAGCCCTCATCCATGATCCATCTAGATTTCACCCTCGACCTCTACCGCGACCTCTTCCTCTGCTTGCGACACCTCGAGGAAGGCCCCTTGATTCTCCGACGTTATTGCCGCCACGACCGCGATGATTGGGATGCGCTGCGCCAAGTACACTAGGGGCCGAGGGGACGACAGGGGAGTTGCGATCAACCTTCATATCATCCCCTCCATTAACTTGGGATGGTGCTCTTCCCCGGCCACGGCCACGCAGGACCCCACGGCCTCTCGAGTTGGTGCGCCCCTTCCCACCGTCTGATCCAGAACGATGATCTTGCCGTCTGCGCTCGTCTTGTCCATTCTGCTGGGGCCCTTGAGCATCGCGGGGCGTATTTGAACCGTTCAGATTACTTTCTACAGGGTGGACTGTGTGTGCAGTCGAGTTATAAGCAAATCCAGTCGTCTTGCCGCCTCGGCCGAAGCGAACCGAGGCTGGGACGAGAGACAATGAAGAAAGGCTGTCCGCAATCTTGTCCATGTCGGTATCATCGAGTGTTCTCGTGGCCCTTGCGCTGGCTTTGGGAGTTGTGTCATATCCATCCTTTCCATCCACTTCCATTACCTCGCTCCCTTCGTCCTCGTCAGACTCGCTGTCATCGCTATCATCGGCAGATTCGGAGCCTCCTTGAACTCCTTGACCATCCTTCTTCTCCCTCGGTTTCCATTGACCCCGAATCATGCTGGCGCCGTCTCCCCATTTTCTCAGTAAGCCCCCAATACCTTTGTTAGTTACGGCAAAGAAGTACTCTTTGGGGAAGCCATGGGCCTGGATGAGATGTAAGCGTCGCGTCTTTGGCGTTGAGAATAATCGGGGACATGAAGCGAGGTGGCAAGCAAACTATTCAGGTGGGAGTCAGCTTCATTGCGATCAAACGATGAATATGTCCACGACGCACGATCTTCTCCCCTCGATCCTTTCGTATAGCAGCGAGTGGATCGTGGCATTCCGTTTGATGCTACAATGGTAAATTAGATCAAGTCAGCATCAGATCTCTTTGAACCGACAACCACGAGTGCGACGCGCTGCAACACGTCGTGCACAAACACGTACCAGAGCTAGTAGTCGGTCATCTGGAAAGACACAACCACACCCCACTTCTGCGCATACTTGTGCATGGCATCTAGCATAATGCGCCTCCAAATCCTTGGAGTGAGCGATTGGCGTCGGACGTCGCTGGCACGTGGGAGGAAGGGTACACAAGAACGGGTGGCTCGAATGAGGGTCGGTGGCTTCGCCATTGGGCGAATGGATCGTTCTGGACGACTTGGGAGGTGGTGAGGTTGTCGTTGTCGAAGATGTGGACGATGAATGCGATGAGGAGAGCGTTCGCGGCCGCTTCACCGACATCGACATCGTAGAATGGGTTCAGGCTTACTCTTTGTGACTTGTTCTTCTCATAAGTACGGTGTGACGATATCTGTGACGAGTAACGGTATCCATTTGAGTCGGTCACGTGTGACATTGACATTCCTTCTCCTCACTCGAGTGACAGCTCGAGTCCTCTTGCTAAACAACATGTCGTCTAAACGCAAATGGGATCAGCCAGCACCAGAAGAGGGTAGCACGAGTGCAAAACCAGACGACAGCAAGTCTGCATCCGATGCGGCGGCGGCAGCGGCAGCGATTGCCGCCAAAATTGCAGCACAATTTGCTGGTGGAGGCCTGGGTGGATTGGGTGGAATGAAAGATCCTCATGACGGAGACTTTACGAAGGATATTGACATTAACGATGTCCGGAATAGGTGAGTGTACCTTGCAGCCAAAATGAAGTAACGGCCCAGTCAACTCGTACCCCAGGTACATGTTGACGAAAGGATCAACTCAGGCTCAGGTGCGCAGCATTCGAACTACTGCAATACCAACCGTGACATTGTTTATAGATTAACGAAGAAACCGGCGCGTCAGTGAGCACGAAGGGAATATGGTATCCGGACCGTAGCAAAGCCACGGACAAAGACCCCCCTTTATACCTGCACATCTCTGCCTCTTCACAAGAAATGTTGGATAACGCCGTAGAAAAGATAAACGAACTTATCGCTGTTGATCTTGGCCCCCTCGTCGAGGATAAGAAAGACCGACTAAGAGAAAAGGTACGTTGAACCTTTCTGAGTACAGTTAACCACATCGCGTTCTAGCACGGTTTGTAGCTGACCACTGACTACATTGTTCACTAGCGAAAATGGCCTGAGGAGAAGCTACCCGTTGGCCTAGAGTCGATACGGAACTTCAATGTTCGAGCAAAGGTTGTTGGTCCATCCGTAAGTATCGCTATTTGCCCTCCGAGAACAAGTCTAATATAATAATATTCAGGGTATGTTCGTAAAGTACATTCAGCAGGAAACCAGCACTCGAGTCCAGATTAAGGGCCTTGGCTCCGGATTTGTTGACCAGGAGGTAAATGAATAGCTTCCAATGCTCGAAGACGGGACGCTCATGAATCTACAGACCGGCAAGGAGGCCGAAGAACCGATGCACATACATATAACGTACACCTCTGCCATCTCGCACGTTAAAGAATGTACTAAATATTTCCTAGCGGACCAGATGAAGCACAGGTCGCCCGTGCTAAAGTCCTGACAGAGGATCTGCTAGAGGTAGTCAGATCGGAACACGCCAAAATGGCCACGATGGTCAGCCAGCAACAGATGGAGTTGCATCACGCACAAGCCCAATATGCTGTTTACAACACTATGTCGGTGCGTGGGCTTGTCACTAAACTAGATCCAACGCAATCCTGAGTGCTATAAAACAGGGATACGCTCCACCCCCTCCATCAAACGCACCCCCACCCCCACCTCCTGGAGAACAGCCCCCACCACCGCCTGATGGGAGCACCCAAGCAGGTGCAGAGGGATATGCTGGTGCTCCTCCTCCGCCTGGAAGTGATGCGGCTAGCCATGATGCTTACGCTCAATACTGGTACGTGTTTGCGCTGTCTTGATCGAGCTATCTTGTGACGACCCGCAACTTAGGGCTGCTTATGGCTACGATGTCAACTCTCCTCAGTTTAAGGAGTGGGCTGCTCAACAGCAACAACAGTATAGCCAGTACTACGCTCAACAGGGATATAGCGTAGACCCGTCTCTAGCTGGTGCTGCTGCAGCGCCAGCGCCCACAGGAGCTGCTCCACCCCCGCCCCCTGCTTGATATGCCTGTAGCTACTATACTCCTGCTGTATCTATGTATCCGCTGTGCTATACATACTTCTGCCTCGCCATGTCACAGCCGCCCGGGCGCTTGTCCTGTTTTGTTCGGAGTTCCAGATTCCCCACAGTCAGTCAGTGACGCGTCGAGGCGACGACCTTCTTTATAACTTGACTCTTGAGAACAACTTCCAGTCAACATGCCTTCGGATAAAGATACACTGCTGAGCATGGGGTTTGATGCTGCCCGAGTCGAGTGTTGGCATCATCTTCTCTTTCACCATACCGATTTCACTGATCTCATTTATCACTATGTTCGCGCTCGACTCGCGCCACTGACTGGACTTCCGCAATGCAGGGGCACTCAAAGCAACTGGAAGTCGTGGCCTGCAACCAGCGATGGACCATATACTTGAACATGAAGGACAAGCAGTACCTGATCTATCTTCAGTGTCGGCATCCGGGTCGTCTTCCACTCAAGCGCATGCAGATGACGACGAAGACGACGAAGATGCCGAGGCGCTGAAGAGTCTGGGCGTTGCTGGGAACGCTGTCGAAGCGAAGGCATGCACGCGCTCTCCCGCCGAGAGGCCGTTCGTTTTACCAGTCTTCCCTTCTAGAGCATCAAATGTTCCCTCTGTGGCAAGGTATTCAAGAACACTGCCCTAGCTAATTTCCATGCGGAGAAGAGTGGGCATGATCAATTTGAAGAGTCTACGGAGGAGGTAACTTGCCCCTTCTCTTTGGGATCCACAAAGAATCCTTACGATTACATAGGTCAAACCATTGACGGAGGAAGAGAGGGTCCAGAAATTAGCTGAACTACGCGAGAAACTTGCTCAAAAGCGTGCCCTGAAGGCCGTCGAGGAAGCCAAAGAGGCCAAAGCTAACGAAGCGTTAAGACGTAAATCAGGAAAGGTTCACAATCCCCTTATTTGTTGGTTTGATCCTCGAGGACGCTGATGTCTTCATGCCTCACAGGAAATGGATCAGATCAAGGAGAATCTCAAAGTCAAGCAGGCACTGAAGGAGGCTGAAGAAAGGAAGCGAGGTAAGCTCCCTCCTTTCTCAGTTCTCCGTTACACGGGATTAACTGTGTGCACGAAGATAAAATCGAAGACGCCAAAGCTAGAGCTGCAGTCAAAGCACAGATTGAGGCAGACAGGAAAGCGCGTGCTGAGAAGGCCGCTAGGGAGAAAGCACTCCGCGAGGGCAGGGAAATAGTCGACGCCCCAAGTGCGTCGGGTCCCGCTCAGTCGGCGGCTAGCTCCTCCAGTGGCATATCGGGCAAAGATTTCAAGGAAACCAGACTTCAGATACGAATGGCCAGTGGTGGGCAGCCGTATACGACCACCCTGTCAAGCGATGCCCGTAAGTGCTTGATGTGATCGTACAATCATATATATAACTAAGTATCTGTTAGCTTTACGAGAAGTTGCCGAGTTTTTGGCTGGTCAAAGCCTTTCCGTAGATGTGGAGTCTGTCTCTTTTGCCCAACATTTCCCGAGGTAAGTGTCCTCCAGCATCGATGACCCCGGGCTTTAGTAACTTGTTCGGTTGCGTTGCGCATAGAAAACAATTCAGCCGCGCCGATTTTTCCAAGTCACTTCGAGACTTGGGTCTTACCCCTTCTGCTGTAAGTCGTTGCAGTTCACCATACATCAGTGTTGACAATGGTCTCCTAGGTTTTGATCGCTTCCACTCCATGAGCCAACATTTGTGTAATATCCATAAGTGTACATAGTGTACCAAGTATCAAACAAGCTCTATCATCATCTCTTGCGGTGCATCCAGGTCCTTGTATATTTACGATATGCCATCGCCATCTCGATGCTAAGCAACAAGTTAGGTTGCAAGGACATTAGAGTCAACCTTAGTTTCTTCCTCTGGCTGTTGTCAACCGTTTCGCCCAGGCTATTGCTTCCAAGCGTGCCGAGATGTGAGCACCGAGTTCTTCATCGAACGAACGAATAGAATGTTCCTTGCGGTCCTCGGTAGTTTCATATTACTCTGCTGCAATATAGCGGTCGTTAGGGGCGTGTCGCTGCTCCCGCCGGCTCGACGAGTCAAAGTCTCAGTTTCTTATATACGTAATCCCTTCATCGACGATGCTGGCCAGGCTGTCACGTAACTGCCCTTTTTGCTTTCTAGACCTACCAAGGCCGTCTCAGTCGTGTGTTGAATGCGAACTTCTATCAATCTATGGATATAGCCAAATACTTATTCCCCACGAATTCGTTCGACAGTCCACAAATTAGTGTTTATCGTAGCTCCCTAAGATGACGGTAGCCAAGTCCACGAGCTTGTCGTTCACTCCCAAACCTTACTATGTACTTCAGCACATTGCCAAACAGATGAATAGATCGGTATCCCACGAATGCACCGCTCCATCAAAGCTTCTATGCGTAGTCGTAGATAGTGATCTTCCCGTTTGAATGCCCCGCGGCTAGTCTCCCTTCCGCTTCGTCGATGGCCAATCTGACCCAAGTGTCTTGTTCATTGAGATCAAACATGGTGGACGCTACCGTGGTTTGTTGTATCTCTGAGCCCCCAATGTCGTCCGGGACATGCTTGAGGCAGTAGCCAGCCAGTCTTTGTCCACAGTCTGGCGCGTAATAGTCTTCCGTATGAGTGTCGATCCAAACCGCTGAACCATATTCTCCAAGCACCATATGGGTTATGGAAAACAAGCGGATGGGTGATGCGATGGTCTGCATTATGGCTGGCGGCATAAGGTATGGGAGGTTGGTTTGGCTGACAACCAGAAAGCTATCGTACGCGGGGTTGGGCGTGAGTTGGATGTGGTGTAAAATGTTAACTGGCCACGGAAACCAGCTTCCGAAGCGAGCGAGTATATAGATGGGAGGCAGACTCTTCTGTTGTGCCGCGAAATGAGACACCTGGGGAACGAGACAACCGCTGTCTAATCGCCATTGCCACTTGTGGCACGCTACAGCTTCGAGTGTACGCTGTGGTTCGACTAGATCTGGGTCTGCGTTGCGGAAAATGAAAAGGTCGTATATTTCGAAGGTTTTCCCTCGCAATACCATCAAAAAATCTGTATGGACGAAGACACTGTGGCATTCGTCGGGCTAGAGTATATTGTCAGGGTCAACGAGTACACTACATAATAAAGATATGGCACCTGGGGATTTGCAGGATTGAATAACGAGGCCTCTGTGTCAGGATCATCAACGTTCATGATACTCAATGACCCGTTGTCGTTAGCTGAGAAGACGACCGTATAACCCGCAAAGGCGAACAAGCGGCGATGGTGATCGGGGAAGGTTTTTTCTCGCTTCAGAGTCCCCCAAGCGTCCATGGAGTATATTTCAAGACTGAGTTGGTTGAAATTTGAGAAAGTCGCAACAGATGATTGAAGGACTCACTGCGGACGTTGCACCGCCAGAATGAATGGGTGTCCAGCCTGTGCATTAATCGCCAACCCACCGAACACAGGGGAGGTCAAACATATCGTTTGAACCGGAGGATTGGCCAGAAGGTCCCAATTGCGGACAGTAAATACTACTTGTCCGCCGATGTGGAAAGCGTGGACGGAAATCAGCCAGCGGGCTCCGTGACCTGGGAGGAAGTAGAGGCCGATGACGCGTGGTGCAGAATTCCCAGCATGATGAGACATAATCGTCGTCTTCCGGGCTGCCAGAGGGAAAGCCGACGTCCACTTATTTCGCAGTCGTAAACTCCGTATCGTCATGCCCTCTAGATCGTGGGCACCCATTGACTCGATCGAGCGTTCATTGCCCGTTTTTGGTGTCGGAATATCTTGTTCGAGGACATATGTCTGGTAGAGAAGAGCCCAAACGCTTCGAGATTGGGTCATTGCCTGAAAGTCTTTACATGTCTATACCGAGTTGGATGGAAATAGAGTGGTTAACAGTGTCTCTGAAGTGACACGATAATAGCTCTTACCTGCCGAAGGGCAAGTATGTCCTCAATGGTGAGATAGAGGAAGATATGCAGGAATATCTCCAGAGGGAGAGCAACGGTGTTCATAGTTGACAGCAAGCGACCTAGACCGAGGGAAGTGGTCAGCGGCTGCGTAGTGACGGTGCCCGCTAGTCAAGCCTTAATGCTTCGGCTACGGCGAGGGGCCGGGAGTCTATTTCTTGGGTAGATAAACTCGACACCTTTTCAAGGGCTCCTATACACCCGTAACGGCCAAGTGAAAACGAAGCCGAGCAACAGCCGTAAACTATTGGAAAACGCAAGGAATATTCAACGAGGCAGAAATCAAGAAGGTTGTAGGATGAGATCACATATGAGTGCGTCACTGTGGACTCATTAGTAACACAACAGATAATCGTTATCGAAACGCTGACCACGCTGCGGTAATGCCTTGTCCGTGTGCCTCGCACCAGGTGCTGCACAAGAAGGTCATAAAAGAGTCAGGAGTCCAGACGCAATCCTGTACGTTGGTATGTCTTGGTGTGAACGCCTGCTGTTACGGGATGCGCACAGCACGCGGAGACGTGGTGAAGATGCCCGCCTATAAGACGATTTTATCGGATATTCCTATGCTCGGACCGTTATGTTTCGATGCAATCGCACTTATTGCACCCGGCGTAAGAAGTCGTGACGGCGTTAAGAGAGAACGTGTTGCGAAAGCTAATAGAAACGAGAGTATAAAAACGATCCTCCAAACTTGGAAGCCAATTCACTACTATTTGACACGTGTGAAGTTAATAGTACGTGTTACATACAGGAAATGAATACGATGCTTAACGGAGAGTGAGGATGAAAGCTGCGATTAAGGTTCGGAAAGGAGATCAACGCGAAAATAAAAGATGCAGAAAGGTGGTCGAGCCAGACACACTCATGCCACTTTACGGAAGAATATGTACGACCTCCTCGGCGCACCATGGATGGCCATCGTGGTGAAGTAGGAGACAGTTCTTTCCCATTTCGGGAGTACTTCGCGATTCGAGTAGCAGAAGAACGAGACCGACGGCCGACCCCAACGAAGTGGTGGGATTGGGCCTGGCTACAGAAGGACCATACAGGCCACAATCAAGCGAGAATCTGTTTATGAAAGCAAAAGAAAACAGAAGAAACACGACCTGCCCCGGAGAGACTTGAACTCTCGATCTTCCGATGCCATAACTAAGAAATAACAGTCGGACGCCGTAACCAACTAAGCCACGGGGCACACATTTGCGTGAGCCATAGTTGCATTTAGATGGTGACCGCTCATTTGCCTCTATTGAACATCAGTATCGTAGAGGCAGCTAACCCCCCACAAAGAACCAAGACCCCAGCGAATATGATGAGACCGTTGAAATGTGCTTGGTCTACCACGGGAAGGAATGCCCCAGCAGTCGGGGTACCAGCGATATTGGCCACGGCAACGACTAGAAAAACCGTTCCTAAGAGCAATCAGCAATAATCATTGAGAAATATCAGCATGAGAACCCACCAAGCCGGGCGCCATAGTTCTCCCTGGGGACGATAGTAGCGATGTAAGATGGAAGAAGGGATACAAAAGCGCCTAAGATCGTCAATATTAGCGGCCATTAGAAGTAGAAAAATATTAGTCACCAGAAAATAGGCCGTAAAGTGCGCTAAAAAGGGTGATAGGGATTGCACCGCGGGATGGGAGCCACATCCCTAGGACTAAGATCCCGGATATGTAGGTCGCGGGGATAAGAACGTTCAAGCTAAGTGCAATGTTGAGTGACGAAGGAGATTTCGTACGGATGGAACGCACGGGCCCACGCGATCGGCCAATACCCCAGGAATGATTCGTGCGGGCATGCCGCAGGCATTCAGGATCGCCAGCAGGTTTCTTGAGAGCGTGCGGTCAACTCCATGGTAGTTTGCGTAGGTCTCGATGTAGAAGTACGGAATGAATAGGGCATAGAATAATCTATAAGCCAATGTCATCAGCAACTTTATTTTGCGAGCGGAGATGTGACACCCACAAGAATGCCGCTATGCAGGTGAGGATATATTTACGATCCTTGAAACCTCTCAAGTCAACTGCAGACGATAACGACATATTGCCGAGTAGCGGCAGCCGTGTACGCATCGTCAAACAAGACACGGAAAGACATGCCAGTGTTACAAAGCCGGCGATACGCATCGCCCAGGGAAATCCTGTTTTGCGTATAAGATTCTGTAGTATCAGTGGGTAGATTACCCCGCCCAAAGAAGACCCGGATGCAATAATCCCGAGTAGAAATGATCTTCTCCTGCGGAACCAGTGGGACACTATAGCTAGTGATGGCGTAAATCTATTGAGACGTTAGATGCAGCAGTTCAAAAGAAGGAAGAGTCCATTCACACCAACGCGTTTCCGACGCCAAAAAGTAAGCTTTGGGTCAGAAAATACTGGTACGGCTGCTCAGGCTGGCAGAGGGATGTCATCATCATGGAGAGGACGGTGAGGAAGGACCCTAATGGTAAGATGATCTAGAGACGCGATTAATAGACATCATTTGGCAAAGAGATGCGACATACCTCGATCCCGTAGGCGTCGAATATGCGACCAACGAAGGGACTCAGTCCATACAGGAGGAACAATTGTAAAGATCCGATTAGTGAGATCGTCGAAGACGTTGATCTCGTGAGCAATGTCGTTTGGTAGTACTCTTGGAAGACGCCCTGAAGGGACGATTGATGAGCGAATGGGCTCTAACTCCTCTGCCGTTGACTTACAAAGGAGTTTACCACGCCGAAAGTGGAGAAGAGAGCTAGAAACGATCCCAGTGCGACCAGCCACGCTTGGTAGCCTCCTTCAGGAAATGTCTCAAGAGCTTTAATCGACGCAGCAGAGGGAGTTTTGGCAAAGATTGTAGCGCTGGCACTAGCATCGGGAGATGCATACCCGCCTAGCGCATGAGAGGAAGCGTCATGTTCACTACTCATAGCTCGGCGTTCGAAGGGGACGCAGAGAAAAAGGGATGGTCATGAGTAAGGCAGCGAGTAGCCGGTTTTATGGGGGAATCAAGGAGAACCTTTGCAGGCTGAGTAGGAATCCACCATCTATTTCCATCAAAGACAGATGACTAAAGATCACTCCGGAATTGCAACGGGAACAGAAACCGGGGCTTCTCAACTAACGCGGAAACGCGTTGGTCGTAGCTCCAGTTTCTATACCCGAGACGTGATAACAGTCATACGCAAAGTTGAACTGAGCTGGTTCTCCGATCCTCGCAGGATATCGCATTGTCGTTCGCCAGCCCGGACGAGGATTGGGTCTGCTTGCTCCATGTCGTTAATGAGTCTTCCTCTTTAATGAGATAAGCAGAGACCCACACCCAGAGCATATCAAGCATAGGCTACCGAGTATTGCGCATTGGGAGGTAAGCTCGAAATTAAGTTGTGAAGGGAGATGGGTACGATGAGGAGGCCCAAAGTCACCTTACATCACGTGCGCGTTCAAACAAACTGCAATTCAGACTCCGCTGGCTTGTGTGGGCGAACCACATTCACCCGATATGGATGCAAGTCCAAATCATCGAGGTCGCCTATTTCTTTTCAGAGTCTCCATCTCTCTATCCTGAGCGAGTGTATCATTAATAGAACTGAGAGTACATAGAACTGTTTTTTGCCGTTCTGCGCTGTAGGTCTACTCTATTTTCGTAAGCTTCACTCGGTCCGTGGCTCCTTAAATCTCCATGCATTACTGATAATGAGACAGTCTACCGTATAGGTCGCGAGCGTGCCCCATGGGATCAATTTCTTCTCTTACATGCAACTTGCGTTGGGCTGAAGCTGCTTTGCCACTTGCGTGCCGTGGCGACACGAACAGATCTTGCTTGAATTCCTTGTGATAGAGGTTCCAGGCAACCCTTTGGCGAAGTCGAACAGAGGTAAAACTGGAATTACGGGCCTCGGCTAACATCTTGATGGCGTAAAGACCTTCACTTGTATGAAGGCCCTTCAGTGCTGGTTGTAGATGAGCTCCTAGCGAGCGCGTAGCTACTCGAATGTGGCTCCCATTGTCAGCTAGTGGTTGGATAAGCTGGTAGGTCATCCCTTATTCCGTTTCCTGGTATTATTATTGGATGATTTCAACACTATTTAAACGTTATTTCGCCAGGACCATCTATACAGCTCTCCATCTTGAACAATTTTCCAACATGGCACAAATGTAGGTATTATGTATTGCGGAATATCTCGCCGGGTCTGACGATCACAGCAGGCATCCTCCTCGTCAGGTAGCCATAGTTGGAGGCGGGATAGCTGGCCTTTATGCTGGCCTCCTTCTACAATCCAAAGGAGTAGCTGTCCACATTTTCGAGGCCAATGCCAGGGTTGGCGGCCGAGTCTGGACCTATAGATTCAGCGATGACAAGGACCAATTCTTTGAGGCCGGCGCCATGCGTATTCCTAAATCTCCCATTCACCGACCAGTCCTTGACGTCATTTCATTTGTCAACTCACGACTTGGAAACAACTACGTTGAAGCCGTGCCCTATATTCTCCACTCGACGGGTAATCGCGTATACGTCAACGACCGACGGCAGGATGATGGTAGCCATTACTCCTTGTCAGACCTCGATTCCCTGACCGCACACCGCCTGGGATTCGACTTGCCGCAACCGTATACCAACATGACAGCCACCGAGCTCTTGGAACCCATTATACGGCCCTTCGTCAAGGCACTGCAGAACGATTTCACAATCGGCTATAACGAGATCATGAAATATGACGACCTGTCCTTCCGTATGTACCTCAGGTCCGTCGCTCAATGGCCACCAGAAGTCATCGACTTCGTAGAGCTTCTGCTATCCCAAAGCAATCAGTACTCCTTGGGCTTCACGGAAGTGATCCTTCAAAACATGGACTTCTCCACGCGAGAGTGGTTTACCATCAAAGACGGCATGGACAGACTTCCCAATGCCATGGCGCGAATAATTGGGCCCCAGAATATCACACTCAACGCCAGAGTCCGCGGCTTCGCTGAACTCCCTAGCGGTGGTATAACCCTAAATTTCGACAGCTCCGCCGCCACCAACCCCATGGATACAGTCTTTGACAACGTCATCCTGGCACTTCCACCTGCAGCTATCCGTACCATGCTTACTCACCGTCCGAGATGGTCGCCAAGTAAAGAGGCCGCCATTCGTGCCGTTCATTTTGAACCGCTGTTCAAGCTGGGTCTTCGCTTCAAAACTCGCTTTTGGGAGCGCGTGCGCCGTCCGTCGTTTGGGGGACAATCCATCACGGACCTGCCTAGCCGCTGGGTCGTCTACCCTTCCAATGGGATGGGTTCTCAGGGGCCCGGCGTATTGTTGACCTACTCCTGGATGACAGACGCAAATACGTGGCTACCACTGTCAGACGAGGACCAAATTGATTTGGCATTGAGAGATCTGGCAAAACTCTACCACAAAGAAATCAATGTCTACGACGAGTTCATTGAGGGGAAGGCGATATGCTGGTCGAGCAACTGGTCCTGTGGGGATGCTATGTTTCTTCCTGGCCAACATACTGCGTATCCAAGTGTCTTGGCAACGCCTGAGCATGGTGTTTACTTTGCTGGCGAGCATCTTTCTCGCCATCATACTTGGATAGTTGGGGCGATCGATTCGGCTTTGAACACTGTCCGTGACATGCTGGGCGACCAAAGTTTGCCCTTGTTATCGTAGATGTAATCATCCATTCAGAAACGGTTGGAACCCAATGAAGTCACGTCTTTCGCTCGACGACTAGACCTTAATCGGTTCGGCCACTGTAACCCCTACTCACAGACTCAGTAACCGTGCCTATTGATGTATGTCAAGATACAATATGGTATATGTATATGCGTGTAAGAGTTATAAAGTGGTGATGTACAGTATGAATATGTCCACATGTTGAAGGTTATTGGTATGTCATACGACTCCCATGCGTGCAAGGTTGTCGAGCCATTTTTGCCGTAGCATTGTGCAATCCTCGTTGGGGTCTACGTAGTATTCGCCAGCTCGTGCTTTATTTGTCATGAAGTCACGAAGTGAACGGTGTACTACCTGAATCGGCTCAGTGTCACTGGAAGGGATGGCCAAGATAGATTGTAGCCACTGGAGGGTAACGTGGGCCTCGCCGTCGATCAAGTTCAGGCGATTTTGTAGATCGTTTTCCGAAACGGGTTCGGGGGAAAGTATTATCGTGCCCACGATTGCACGTACGCGGTCGACGTTGGGGTCGCGACGCAGAGTCTGCTTATACATTCCATCGACACCACTGAAGACTTCGCCCACGTAAGGATTATCAGGTGTCGTATCCAAAATGTCGCGAAGCTGCTTCGGGGGGTACTGACGTATGTCGCTAACATAGTGCAAGATGGCTGCCGCCTGAATAAACGACCCACTGGACATCTCAACAAGAGTTGCCAATGCTTCGGGGCCTGGCCATGGTGTTTGTCGAGACCTGAAGCATTCGGGGTGATCTTGGTAGACTTGCTCCAGACCCTGCTTTAGGTACGCTTCAATGTCACTCTGGACATCTGCCTCTTCGTCAAGATTGTGTTCCCAGTAGACCTTCTCTCTGGGCTCTGGTACGCGCTCGAATGCCTGGCGAATATAAAGCTCTTGTCGGCTTGATAACAGGAACTTTAGGATCGGGCGACCATTGTGCATGAGGGGGTAGTTGAAGAGCAGCGACAATACAGTCGCGATGTCTTTGGGGTTACGACATTCGTCTAACGCATCGATGATTATGACCATAGGGAAAAGGAACGCGGGAATCTTTGCCTCCAAAGCGGCGAGGGGACGAGTGATCAGTTCAGCGTAATGTTCTTCAATGGCTGCACGGGTTCTGAGCTTGGGGTTGAGCCCCAGGATCTCGGATAGAATGGGTATAAGCCGATTATCGAAGTCACAAAGCTGTAAGGCCAGCGTGCTGAATAATTCGGAGCCCGCGTGAAGTGAAAGCAGGTCTCTGGAGAAGAAAAAGGAGCCTGCTAGATATCCTTTCTCGTGGCATTCTTCAGCAATAGTCTGTAGGATCGTCGATTTGCCGCTGCCGATTGTCCCTCTTAACCAGAATATTGGGGGTCCATTTTCATCGAATATCCAGTCGTTGATCCGCTTTCTGACCTGTACTCGGGTGTTTTCCATGCAACAAGTCGCGAATTTGTCTCGAGCTGCCGAATTGAAGGCGACGCCTTGCACATTGGGAAGCCTATCCACGTGAAGGCGTTGGCCTAGGTGAAGTCGTAAATGAGACTATAGAGAACGATGGAATTGATACTCACTGATTTCTAGCGACCCACTTATCTGTTTCGTGTGTTAGTTCCAACCAGTTTAATACGGCTATGGGTCCTCACCGTGACTGATGTAAAGGATGCTGTTGCGATCTGGAAGACTGGTAAGTCACTGGCTCAGTGGCTGCTGCACAAGGCTACATATGATTACCTGAAACCGAGATAGAGCGTTGTTTATAACCCTGACCTGCTTTGTAAACAGTCCCGCATCATCAGTGCTCTCCCAAATGCGACGTGTGCGACAATGCGCGACGATTCTTTCGATTACTTGGCAAGACTCTTCGATCTCCCTGGCGAATGATATTAGAACGAAAATTGAGGGTTTCCTGAGCACTCGGAACCTACTTTGTTAGGGTTGCAATAGCTTCTTTCAGCGCCGGCGGAAGATTTGGGGACTTGTAGCTTTCGAACAAAGACTCGTAGGAAGCTAAGCAGTCGCAAAATGCTTTGAAATCTTCTAGATTCTGGGATGCACGCTGTTCCAAATATTAGTGCTCGCAATCATCCAAGGTGAAGTATGGCTTACATCGACGTTGTCCAAAATGAATAGGACGCCTTTGATGGCGCCTTGCAAACCCGGTGCAGGAACGCCATCTAGAGTATCTGCGACCCCTCGGAGAACCATCCTCACATGGTTCATCACTTTGCTCTTTTTCTTTGATTTGGAAGTGACTTTGTTGACCAGGCGTTGGTACCACTCTGGAGGGGTGATTTCGATCTGGACATGCATGGTAGACGAGGTAGGTGACAGACAAAGACAAAGGACGGAGTGGCGAGCATTGCCTAGTGCTTTCAGATAACTTCGGTCGCTTACAGCACTTGTTGTGCAGGTACAGCCTTGTAAACAACTCGGACCCACGTATCTTACCCATCTGGGAAGCCCTTGTAGAGCCTTGTAGTTTTCGTGTGCAGAGGGAAGTAAGGCGCTCACGGACTTTGAAAACGAGGCAACGCGCCTACGGACACCTATTGTTCTCGTCCACGTTGTTAGTCTGCCACGATCGCGAAGAACAGAGGCTAATTGAAAACCGACTGGGCATTCAGTTACCACTCGGCGCAGCGACAGGACGATTGTTTGCTACATCACACGTAACCTTAAAGGGTTCGTCGCAGCAAAGGTCATACTTGATCCTGAACTTGCAAGGACCTCAAACAATCCTCATGTCCGCACCATCGATGAGCTTGTAGTAGCCTTCATGCACTTGATTGGGAGTCCCAAGAGGGAAGACACGAGAACACCTTCAATCGTACAGGGACATGTCTACCATCTCTCCTACCCTCAGCACCATGTCATCCGACCCCCATTGTCCGACAATGGTGACGCCGATTGGCCAGCCATCAGTGTCCCCACTGCGAATAGACAATGCTGGTAGCCCTGCAAGCGATGCGGGAACGGTCAACACGTCCTGAACATACGCGTCCAAGCCTTTTCTCTTGACATTATCATATATCAGCGGTGCGGGTTGAATAGCAGTGGGATGCACAATGATATCGACGTCGGGTCGATCAGGAGCAGCAGTGAAAGGAGAATCCATGAACCGTACATCAGGCGAACGAAACGTCTTGTTGAAGTCGTCACGAACAAGCTGGCGCACTCGCAGCGCTTGTTGGAAATAATTGTCAAACGCACTGGTCAAAGGACAATGAACGGGCCCTGCGTGAAACGGACTTGAAAAACTTACTCAGCGCGAAGTGCATATGTTCCTAGTAATATTCGTTTACGGACTTCTGCTCCAAATCCTTGTGACCGCGTTGCGGCATAACTCCGCATGGCGGTGTTACCAGATCGCGTCCGTTGTGCTGTGACGTTGAGACCTGGGAGAAAATCAGAAGAGGGAATTATATCAAGGGAACTACTCACCATATTCTACGCCATCGTAACGAGCCAAATTGCTGCTTGCCTCAGCACACGCAATGACGTAGTAGGCACTTAATGCGTAGGGCGTTGATGGCAAACTGACTGAGACAATCGTGGCACCAAGGGATTCGAGCACGGACAGAACGCGTCTTGCGTGTGTGATCACAGGAGTATCCAATTCTGAGGGAAAATATTCCTGCATGGCAAGATGAGCGATGTATTGGGTACTACTGCTGCACATACCTCAGGAACGCCAACTCGCAAACCATTCAGATGTGCCGCACTTAGACGCGGAGAATAGGAACTGGCGTTATCTCGTAGCGTGTGCGAAGCGGACGTGGGGTCTCGAGGGTCGGGGGCCATGATTGCCTCTTCATCACAGAGGATGAGACACGAGTGATACAAACTAAGTAACGCCACTTACCAGCGACCCTTCGGACTCGTTTTGTGGTCTTAGCAATAACGCCAACGCAGTCTAAGCTATCTGCAAATGAGACGACGCCATATCTACAGGGAATAAGTGGGGGATCGAATTTAGATGTTCGTGTGTGCTAACCGACTAATGAGCCCATAGGATGGTTTGAATCCAGTCACGCCACAGTAGGATGCCGGGAGTCGAATAGAGCCACCTGTATCTGTTCCTAGCGCGCTACGGAGAGGGTTACTCCTTGGTCACAGCGATATAGCACTCATTCTGGGGAACATACGCATAGCACATGTCGGCAGCGACTGCAGCTGCACTTCCCCCAGAACTCCCACCTGCCGATCTTTTCTCTCTCATCTCCCAGGTCTCGGTTTGGTTTGCAAGTTGAAATGGATTTACAACTGGGCCGTGGATAGAATAGGTATTTAAGGAGCTGAGGAATTTAGTTTTCCTTCGGTGTCAGAAACCGACAAACGCACCCCATCCCGAACTCGTCCAAGTTAGTTTTTCCAATCAAGTCTGCGCCTGCCGCCGTCAATAGCCGTACAACAGTAGCGTCGTACGGTGACCTGAAATCTATCAAGTACTTGAGGTGAATTAAGTAAGGAAACTAAAATCGCTGGGCTTGACCTTCAAGCATATGGGAGCTGCACGTCGTGGGCATCGAGCTCGTACATATGTTGTCCTTGACTGCAATCGCGACCTTGTGGAGAGGACCATTTGCTAGAACTCCCGACGCGTCCTCGGATGCCAGATGGACGATCGCGTTTATAGAGTCATTCTTACGGGTTATTGCGTGGCGCCACGATGAGTCAATTGCCTTCGGCACCAGCGTAGCGTGTCTTCTAATAGTGGTAGTGGGGAGGCATCTAGAGAGCATGTGCAGATGTGCAGGTACTTGGAGGAAGGAACATTCCCCGCCTTCCGAAGGCAAACCGATCGCTCTATTTGTCAACAACCTCCGGTACAAACAACCCTTCGATCGTTTCTCAACGAAAAATTGAATTTCCAGATTTCATCTCAGAATGGCCAAACTCACGTCGAAGAAAAGCGGGGTGCACTCAAATTCAAATAAGCGAGCTCGCATCGAAGTAGCGGAACCAGCGAAGAGAGGTGCTCCAACATCTCGTCCTCGAGCCAAAGAAATAACCACCCCCGAGGCAACTTCGAAACCTCAGAAACCTTCCAAGTCAAAGGGGAAGGAGAAGGCAGTAGACTCTACAACTGACGAAGGATATCTAGCCGATGAATCGACCACCCCTCCGAGAACATTCAAAATTGTCGCTGGATCTTATGAGAAGTTGCTTTACGGTTTGGAGGGTTCTACTACGGCCTCCGATGGTGAATTGGGCTACGAGATTCACATAAAACCGATATTCGCGTTCCCCGCCCACGTATCGTGTATAAAAGCTGTTGCAGCATCACCCAACGGTGGCAAATGGTTGGCCACAGGAAGCACGGATGAAATAACAAAAGTTTGGGATCTAAGGAGGAAGAAGGAAATCGGAGGATTGATGCACCACGAAGGTGAGTCATCATGAACGGTTTCAACATACTGATTCTCTACATGGACTGAATAGGGTCGATAACACATCTTAATTTCCCCTCACGATCACATTTATTATCTGCGTCTGAGGATGGAACACTATGCCTATTTCGAGCCCGCGACTGGACAGTCCTTCGGTCATTAAAAGGTCACAAAGGGAGGGTTAATTCAGTCGCAGTCCATCCTTCCGGAAAAGTTGCTCTCAGTGTCGGTAAAGACAGGATGCTACGGATGTGGGATTTGATGAGAGGAAGGGGGTCTGCTAGTACAAAACTCGGGAAAGGTATGGCGTATGAACAGCCCATTCGCATATCCCGCGTATGCTGACATCGCTCTTAGAGGGAGAACTTGTCAGATGGTCAACTGACGGGTCACTGTTTGTCGTGCAAGCGCAGTCAACGATAGACATCTACGATACAGTAAGATGCCCTCTCACATTCAAGATACATTAGCTCTAACACGAACATCAGACAATGACCTTAATCCGCACCATAAATCATCCATCGCGACTACACGATGTTCACTTTTGTAAACGAGTTAACGGGGAAGGGGAAGTTTTGCTTGCCTGTGCCGAGGACAAAAAGGTGTCGATCTACGACGTACCAAAGGATGACCTTGCCTCAAGGATAGTGGGAATCATGACTGGACATAGCAACCGGTATGTACACCCAACGTCCCAATTTCCATAAGAACGCGATTTCAACAGACCCCAGTGTTAAAGCAGTTGATACCTTGGCCATATCCTTGCCTGCATCGACGCCGAGCGGCAGACTAACTACCACAATCGTCACCACAGTGTCTTCAGACGGCAATGTTCACGTATACGATATGTCCGCTCTCCCCTTGAACTCGACTTCCAAAGAGGTTGTGGAAATCAAACCAGCTGCATCATACAGCACCAAGGGCACCCGCCTTACGTGTGTAACGCTTGCAGACGGAGAAGTCTCGACAAGTG
The DNA here is from genome assembly GCA_026743855.1 of Pleurotus sapidus. Classification (NCBI taxonomy): domain Eukaryota; kingdom Fungi; phylum Basidiomycota; class Agaricomycetes; order Agaricales; family Pleurotaceae; genus Pleurotus; species Pleurotus sapidus. The sequence goes on from JANBWZ010000008.1 coordinate 137,989, forward strand.
AGGTTGACTTGACCAAGAAGCGCAAACATGATGAAGGAGAAAGTGACGACGGTGAAAATGATGACGAGTGGGGCGCGGGGGAGGAGGAGGAGGAGGGGGAGGAGGAGGAGGGGGAAGAGGAGGAGTGGGAAGAGGAGGAGGGGGAAGAGGAGGAAGAGGAGGCCTGACCGTGGAGTATGAGTGTCTACGGCGATTACATATCACATCTTTAGAGACAAGCGGGGGTAGAGGAGATTCAAGTATATAATGTCGCATTTGCACGCTGCTACATGAAATCAACGGCTCTTTTTCTTCCTTTCAGAGATCGAGCATTGCTCCCTGCGTCGTTGGGCTCTACGGACTGAGCGGTGGTGTGGGGAACCTCTGAAGGTAGGCTCTTGACAACTTCCAGCGGGGGTTTATCTACTTGCATACCATCGTTCTCTCCCTTCTTACCCTCTTTCTCTTTGCCCTTCTCTTTGTCGCGCTTTTTCTTCTTCTTTGGTCTCTCTTTGACCGGTACACTTTCTTCTCCCTGATCTTCGTCCATCGCGAAAGATACCATCCCAGTTTTCTTCTCTTTCTCTTTCTTCCTCTTCTCCTTCTTCTCCTTCTTCTCGTCCCCCTTCGACTTGGATTCTCGAGGAACGAAGACAGGCTTAAATGTGGCCAAGTCGACAGGCTCAGAGTCCTTCGTTGTCGCAGAAGCGATTGACGGACCGTTCGTATCTGGTGGGTTCGCTTCATCCACATCCATGGCATCTGGTGGATCTTCCTCGTTATCGCTATCTTCATCGTCGCTAGCAAATATTGCTTTGAAGATGTCCATAGCAGGTTTCGTATATGTCAAGATATCCCTGCCCTGCGTTTCATCATCGCCTAACCCAATGTTTGCAAGATCTCGCCTGCCGCTGTGCCCCTTCTCAGTAATGCCCAAAGCAGCCGCAGACACTGGGTCTACATCCGTGGGATGTTCCCCCTCAGTTTCCCCGCCAGCCGTTGTTGAATGGTGCCCACTACTTTCAGGGACCTTGGTCTCAACCTCCGGGTCCTTCACCCCGAACCGTTTGCACAACAGTTTGGCAGGCACCCAAGGCTTCACGTCACGAGTTAATGGGCCGTACATGCCTAGCCGAGCCGCATGGACCTTCGGGCTGACCTTCTCCTCTGCTAGCTTCTTCGCTTCTGCCTCCTTCGCCTCAATCTCTTCCTTCGTTGGCATGTGTAGGCCCTCGTTGATTTTGGGCGCGTGCTCAACTACGGCAGCACTGGTGAACCGCCCTGCCATAGCGCCAGATATTGGTTTGAAAATCTGAGCGGCCTTTGCGTAATCAGAGAGCTCCTTGTTGAACTCGGAAATGTTTTGGTCTGGTAGCGGAACTAGCTCGACAGTGGAGTCCGGTGATATCTGTGTTTGTAGATAGGCGTTATACCGAGCCTGCTTCACAGGATCCGTGGTGAAGGGCTGGAAGCCATTGAGGGCAGCTTGAGCGATATGTGGATCTAACCGAGTGATATTGATTTCGTCTCGAGCAGGAGCAGGAGCGCCTGGCGGAGCTGTTCCCTTCCCCGTAACTATGTTTTTAAGACGCTCGGCATCCTTTTGGGACATATAGTCGAAGACTGATCTGGGCGCCGAGGGCAATGGTGTTTCACCTAGTATTGTGCCGCGCTGCCACTGAATGTCAGCATTGACTTTCAATTCGTAAAACGGGACCCTACAGTATCTGCTGCCATTGTCGGCCTCCACTTTCCGTGACCTGCTGGCGGAGGTAGAGCCTGGACGCCTGACCGATTCTCTTTATCCTTATCCCAAACGCGTTTTGGGTCAGGCCGCCATCCTGGCGGGGGATCGGGTAATGGAAACCTAAAGATTGTGAGGACAACTGAAGTAGGATAACAATATGAGTGTACCATCTGTCTTCGGCCTCAGGTTTATCCGAGAGGATGAATCCAGGCAAAACGGGTTTCCCATCTTCGAAGATTTGAGATTCTGCAGTCTTCCTCTTGAAGAAGTTAGGAAAGAGAATGTAGTAAGATAAAAGGAAAACCAACAGATGCATCATGCCCCCTCTGACTAACAGCAGTCCTATCGTCATCGTGTCGATCCAGAGCGTCATAAGCCGTGCGTCGTTTAGAATGGGTGCTATGTAATTCATATATGTCAAGATCGTCTTCGTCTGCATCATTCAGCGCCCCCAGGCCGAACCCGGCTTTGAAAACAGCAGTCAGTCCGGTGTATGAACAGACTCGCGAGCTCCATACCAGCCAATCTAGGTCCAGAAGATGGGCCAGCGCCGTTGTCTCCCAGACTTTCGTTCAAACTCATACCAGGGCGATAGCCAAGTCCATGAGAATTATCCTTCCTTGTGACAGCTAGTATAGTTGTATCTCGACGAGCATATGAATGTTTGCTAGCTTCTTCGTCATCTTCGGGAATTGATGTGCTGGGAATTGAGATACCACGGGTGTGCGCTGCCTGGGCATCTTGCTGCTGTCTGTCTCGCCACGATACCCTCGGTCCGATACCTTGACCAATCTTCCAGCCCATTTTCTTTAGAATTCGTGCCCCAGCAGAGTCTTGCGGAGCAGGTAACATAGAAGCTTCCAACGCGCCAGCAATGGAACTATAGGCAAGAATATGACTTCTGGTTCATTCAAACGGCTAAATGGAACGGACATACTCGGTTTCGAGTTCGTCCTTACTTGACCGCAATCCCGCCGTCAAATCCATCTCATCTGTGGTATCAACAATCTTCTTCGAGTCCCGTATCTCTTGGAGGTCCTCCTCGTCCATAAAGTCTTCCGGCCGAGCTGCCTTGGCCTTAGCCCGGTCATGTCTTGACGACACAAATGTTGCAGGAGTCCACCCTTCTTTTGAGCCCACCGTGTTGAAATATCCCGCGGAGAAACCACCAGTGAAGGCGCCATGCAATCGTTTACGGCCTTTCTCGTCGCGTACCTAGTGGGCGGCGAATGAGTGACGAAAACGTCAGGAACTTTTAGGCATGTATACTTCTTGCTTCCACAGAGGAACGAATTCGCCAGTATCTTTGGACTTTTCAAGCGGGGGCAAGGGTGTACCGATCTACATGGTATGCTTCAGTAATTGCGCGCACTCCACCATTGTAAACGCACCAAGCAAAACGACTCGTTGGCTTTCCTGCTAGAGGTGTCCACGCCGAGGTCCCCTAATTTCCGCTTCAGACGGTTACTCATCGAGTCGCTGCGTCGGCACGGCTACAAGGCGAGTGGTCGAATGATGTCGATGGGAGTGAAAGTATATATGGGCGCCTAGGCTTTTTGTAACTTCATTCTGACTCTTAATTTACCTACAGCTCGAAGTCAGAAACAGGTCGTAACTGGCACAAGATACCCGTTCGTCGACCCATGTTCATATTTTCCATTGCGAATTCCTTTGACTCGACAATTTACGACAAATGGTGAGGCATAGGTTACGCTTCAGCTCCAGCGGTCTCAATCTATCGAAGCGAAACATCATCATAACGTTGGTCACCAAGTTGTGTCTTCATTTCATTCCGGTGATCAATTTCAATTTGTATGAACAGAGCCCGATTGAGTACAACAATGGGATCCATTATGTCGCCGCTGTGACCGTTCAACGTTCATTGTGGGCCCCTCGAACCACCCCTTTACCCTGGACTGACTCGCCGCAATGAGCCAACGGGTCAACGGCTGTACAGTGAGTCAAATCAAGTACTCCACAAGTACTACTATTGTCAAATTTCGGCATCAACTCAGCCATTGTTCAACGATGCGATGCTGCCGCGACGAGTTCCACCACTGCGGACCCACCGGATTAGACCTCAGTTTCAGGGGCAAGATACAAGAAATGTGGCGAAGGACAAAACGAGTAACAAGAATGGACGCCACAGCTTGAATGGCGTATCATATAAAAGGACAACCCAGTGACGAATATTCGCAACAACTCCCATACTCTTCTGCATACATCTACGCAACTTCATCGATATGACAAACCCTCGATCGCCTTTGAATACCCTTTCGCACCATAATCTTGGATGCCTCAAGCCCCTGCTTCAATGGACGTTTGCAGGCAGTAATCCTGAAATAACTGGACCAACGCCTTGGGATTTGGAGCATATCCCGAACTTGCCCCTGGTGATTAATGGTTTCATTTAACTCTTCCTCGTGTGCTAAGATTCACTCAGGACTTAACTGGAATGGTGGCAGTTATAGATGAACGCGATATAGCTCTGGGCAGGGGATCCACCTCCCTCGTCATGGAGGGTCAACTCAAATTCAATGGAGCTACGAAGAAGGTATGCCCCGTTTGTCAAGAGCGATAAGGTTGGACACGTTGATATATCTAACCCAGGTAGCGATCAAAAGGCGCTATTTTGGCGGAAATCATAGTAGCGACGCACTTCTGCAACAATACGCTGAGGTATACGTGATATGTCAAGTATCTTACCCCAGCTTACACTCTACATTATAGCGGACTGCCCGAGAAGTGAAAGTACTCCAAGCAATATCTCACCCCAATATCATGGACTTTCTTGGAGTAGCCGTTGATATCCCTCGAGGCGGCCACCAACAGCTGCTGATAGTCTCCACAATCTGTGAGGAACAACATCTCAAGATCTACCTCAGTCGTAATCCAGGAGCTCCGAGGATACCACTGGTAAGGTCACCCCATCCATTACTTACATTCCATTGCTCATGGCCTTTAGACCCTGGATATTGCGTCAGGCCTACAATACCTCCACGATGGATCAATCGTACATGGCCAATTGAAGCCAGTTCGTTGAATTGTCTTGGAGGATTTCCGTCAAGTCACTGACGCGCTATTACTAGAGAAACATCGCCATCAAACGTCAAGCTGGTGGGGTGAGGGCAGTCATTATGGACTTTTCTTTCGCAAGGATCACCAGCGATCCAACTTTTGGTCAATGGCGACCAGGGGTTCATCGATATACATCGCATGAAATCATGCCTGACAACAGTGGGTTGGACACCTTGGTCACCCCAGCCTCCGATATCTATGCATTTGCATTTGTAGCCTTGCAGGTATGTGTCAATGATGTGTTTTCTGTCTGCAGCTGAAAGAAACATCCCTTAGGTTATATCTGGTATGAGAGCGTTCGAAGGCCAGGGCCACTATGCCATCTTGGCGCGACTGTTGAAAGGAGAGCGCCCCAATAAATCAGACCATCTTGGGCAAGAAATGACCAACGAGATCTGGGAATTGTTAACAAGATGTTGGTCTCAATCACCATCTGCTCGACCGACTGCGAGCGACATAGTTACACGGGTTCAAAACTGGGTCGATTGCTGATGCCGCCTATGGAGAGAGGCATGGGTTCATCTTCGACTTCTCGTTACGTCGGTTCATAATATGTTGTTCTCAGGCTTAAGTACCAGACAGAAGTTTAGTATCCATAATCTGGTATTATCAGTTGCACTTACGTAAGGCCATCCACGAGCCCTGGTGGGTCCTTTTTCACACCTTGCGTGTTCCTTTGACGGCAAGCCACCACGCGAACCCCATGTGTGCATGCCCAGTGATGGGGACATGTCAGTTCACGTTAATGGTCCATGATGCCTTTGAAGATGCTTGAAGGGTTGCGCCTCTCACTGTGCAACTCCTTCTCGCAGTTGAGTTTCTCTCGTCCTAAGGACAGATGGCACCCTCGTCGAAGTGGTATAAACGGTGGTTCAAGAAGCCGAACGATAGGAAGCCTACGAGCCGCCATACTGATGTGCCGCGCCTTGTGCTAAGTGGGGTCAAGCTCGCTTTACGAGGATTATCCGATAGCTTGGATGGGGTTCCTGCTCCCGGTCTACAGGGTGCATTGAAAGGTGTTTTATTCATATTGGACAATATGGACGTAAGTATCGGATCAACGTACTCCCTCGACTGTTAACGACGATATTTCTTTAGCAAGCCAAACAGAATGTAGCAGATTTCGAGCACCTGGCCGAGTCTCTGGCTTCGTACGAACCTCTGTTTGAGGCTTATAAGGCAAAGAGACCCCCAGCAGCTTTGCGGCAAGCGATATTGGTATTAACGAAGTGCGTATCAAGCATTGCCTCCCATTCGCGCTCGGACCCACGCTTGTTGGAATAGCAATATTCATAACACCTATCATGCGATCGACCAAATCGTTGATCATTGTCGCGTACGACGAATCATAGAGAGTAGTGAAGATGCACAACTTTTCATTAAGCAATTACGCATCATTGACAACGCTCTCAATCATTTCAAGGTCAATGCTTTGCTTCTTATTCCCTTATTTAGTCGCTGATAGCGCGGTGAAGATATCCATAGCGTCTTACACGTCCTTGACAGTATGTTTCTACCCCGCATCATCCCCATTGGCTTGAGACTGATGTGTGTCCAGGTCAGCGAGTCGCTAGAGATCCGTAAGAGCTTATCCTTGCATATTTTCCTGTGCACATCTCATCTTCGCTTCATAGATCAGCGCCTTCTCATAGACAAACTTCCCATTGAAGTGGGGGCTTTCTACAACTCAGCCGATCGGGAGCTAACATCTACAACATGCTTGCCAAACACTCGTACCGAAATCAGACGACGAGTAGATGACTGGCTTTTTGATGCGAGTGCCCCATCTATCTTCTGGATGAGAGGGATGGCTGGAACGGGGAAATCAACAATCGCTCAAACTATGGCGGAATACTACGATGAACAGGGCTACCTCGCAGGGCATTTCTTCTTCTCGCGTGACATGCTCAGTCGCTATTCTGGAGCCAAATTTTTCAGCACTCTGGCGGCTCAGCTTTGCGCGTTCGACGTCCGCTTAGTACCTCATGTCGCCAACTTATTTTTGGGAAATCCTGCTCAACCCCGTATAAGGGAGCAGTTCTCTTCCCTCGTGATGCAGCCGCTCTCAGCTCTCTCGCAATCTGACCCGGATGCTAGTACAATTCTCTTCCCCATGCTCATCGTCGTAGACGCCATGGATGAGTGTAATGACCCGGTGGCAACAACACTGATCCTCAATCAAATACTAGGACACCCCCTCCTACGCCGAACCAGGCCCTGGTTGAAGATATTGATTACGAGCCGTCCTGAGCATCATATCAGAGAGGCCTTCGACCGCGTGGCGGAACACAAGGAGGCTGTTTATGTTGAGCATGATTTGGACAAGGACGATGTTCGGGCAGACCTTGAAGCTTATTTGAAGAATGGCTTCGAGGATATCCGTGCCAATCGGTCAGAATGCTTTCCATCACGGAAACAAACATGGCCCTTCCCTGCTGTGATATCGATGTTTGTGGGCAGGTCGCAGGGCCTCTTTATCTATGCCTCTACGATCCTCAAGTTTGTCGGCGATCCTCGTCAGCATCCGGCCCAACAGTTGCGACTTGTCGTCAAGATCGGCCGCGAGAAGCTGCCATTTATATATAGCGGGTTGGACTATTTGTATAGACAAGTCCTTAGCCAAGATCCTGCTCCCGAACGAGTTCGATATGTCATTGGGGCAATCGCACTTGTCACCAAGCCACTCTCCATCGGGGATTTGGAGGCACTGCTCGACCTGGAACCTGGCGAAGCATATGTCACCTTGCAATGGCTGCCATCCTTGTTGGTCATACCCCGTGACAAGAATGAACCTATCCGTCTCTACCATCGCTCTTTCTACGACTTCGTGACCACTAAGGCCAGATCTGGAGACCTATACATCGAACCCGAAATACTTCACGGAAAGTTAGCTAGATCGTGTATCAAAATCATCCAAGTGGGATGGCCACCTCGCGATAGTGATACCGGCCGCGGACTGAAATCCATTCTCCGCTACGCGTGTAAATCCTGGTCTTCTCACCTTTGCGGGTGCCACAAAGCAGATGCCCTTGCGGTCGCGCGAGCGGCAGATTTTGTCTTCGCATCTCTGCGATCGTGGTTCGATGCAGTCATTCAACTCGAGCTGCTCGACGATATCTTGGCGGCTATCATAGACATCTTCCGTTCGGTAAGCTTTCAGTCAACTGAAACTCACTTTCGCTCACGGTTTCCACGTACAGCACGTAGTCGTCTTCCGCCCAGATATCTCATCCTTCCTCTATCAAGAAATGGATCGGTTCGGCGTTCTGATATCTCAATACGAGTACCTGCGGTACACCGATACTCTCCACATAGCCGGAAACCTGCACGAGCACGCTGTTGCAACCGCCTCCAAAAAGGACTCTCCGAAATACCGCTACCACCTTGGGCAGGTTAAGCGGAAGATGTTTCAATTTCGCCGATACACAGAGAATTTGAATGAGGCCATGAAACACCTGGACTCCGCCATCGAGGAGCTTTGCGACGATGATGAACTCCGAAACCTGATTCTGACAGAAAAGGCAATCTGCCATCGTCTAAACCGCCGATTGCCCGAGTTATTCAAGTCGCAGGCCCTGTTGGAGACAGTAGTTACTTCCATGGGTGACGATGACCCCAATAAACCGGCATGTCTGAATAGCATGGCGCTCACCCTTGTCAGCATCCATAATCAGAACGGAGATCTAGTCGTTCTCGACGATGCCATTGACTATTACCGCCGCGCCATCATATTGTCCCCCTCCAGAGGGACTGCTTTTAAACCCATTTTCATGAACAATTTGAGCGTAGCTCTTCGTCTTCGCTATGCTAAGAAAGGAAATGTAGAAGACATTGCGGAAGCTGTTGATGCATCTTCCAAAGCCTCCGAGGACCCACAGGCGTCGCCTTCGCTCTCATTCAAAGCTGCCGTCAATTTGGCAATGTCTTCAAAGCTGCTCGGGCCCGAGTCTGCGCTCTGTAATTACCTAATGGCCCTTAAGAAAGCGAGTCGAATCTCCTGGTCGACTCTACGAGACGACATCGCGCATCAACTCAATAGGGACGCAGCAACATGCGCTCGTGATGCGGTAGCCGAGGCTGTGAAGGATGGGGAACTTGAAACCGCATTAGAATGCGCTGAGCATGCAGCCTCGACATTTTGGCTCGGAGGGCTGAATATTCGTACCCCATTCTTTGCCGATGGCGCAGACAGCCTCGAGGCTCGTAAGCTCGCTGAGCAACTTGAAGTTGGGGGGACAGAAGAACCAACAGTCGTCACAAATGCCGATCGATCAGTACATACCGATCTTCAAGACCGGGAAACCCTTGTAAAACAACATCGAGAAATAGCGGAGAGAGGACAGTCATCAGGACCTTTCTCCGAGCTTTGGTTTAAATCTATAGTCTCCTCCTTACCTAGGCTGAGCACTATCATATTCCTCACTGCCACCACACAATGTTGTCATGCACTGGTGCTGCGACCCGGCGGGCATCCTCAGATACTGCCTGTGGATCTTCCTGTCAAAATCGAGATACTTCAATCAGTGGCAGCGGACGTCAAAGATCTGTGGAACCCCACATTCAGACGCGCAGAACGTAGCGACAAAGATATCCTCCAATTTCTGTGGGACTCCATCGTTCAGCCCATCATACAAGCCTTGAATTTAAAGGTATGTACCTCCCTACTCAGATTCCACGCTCGACTGATTTTGATGAACTATGTGACAACAGCGAATAGCTAGCGACCCTTCTCGAGTCTGGTGGTGCCCACTTGGCCCGTTTGCAGACTTACCAGTCCATGCTGCCAGCGATTTCGCCAGCCAACCGAACGACTTCGCAACAAACTACATGATGTCTTCTTACATAACCACACTGGACACCTTCGTTTCCAGGCTTCAAAGCTGGGATCCGAGCACGGAGAGAGGTAAATATCTATTTTTCGACGCCTCCGAAGACAGATACGACACACCTCGGCCGCTCGAGTTCGACCAATTGCAGAAACTAATACCTGACGGGAAGCTGCTGGCCGTGCGAAATGCAAGCTTCTCGCTGAAGTATATTCTTGAGCAGATGCGAACGTCTCCCGGTATACATGTAGTCTCCAGAGGAGAGCAAAGGAACGAAGATCCAGCTGAATATCGATTCGTCTTGCCTGGCCAAATCCACTTGGAACTCGGACATTTCCACAGCGACACGACTATGCCCAATTTTATCTTTGTCTCCACTTTCCCTACGAGTAAGACAACCTCTTAGCTGTTTATACCAACCTGGCTAACACGACCCCAGCGGCCGGGTGGGCAAAGGGACCAATTACTTGTCGCCTTGGCTATGACCTTTTCAACGCAGGTTGCAGATCGATCGTCGTTCAACAAGCCCCGACATCAGACGAGGAAGGAGCCTTGGTGACTGCACATTTCTACTCTGGTCTGAAACTATTAGAGCGCGTAGACCTTCGAGAGGCTCCGAAGGCTTTGCATGATGCTGGGATCAAGCTACGAGAAGCAAACCATTATAAACTATGGGCGAGATACATTCACGTAGGAACATAATTGAAAATAGACGCATGCTATACAGAGCAGAAGGAACAGAAGGACCAGTCAGAAGAGAATTGAGGCCGTAGCATTCCTACTGTGTAGGTAGTACAAAGAAAAAGAAGGCGACGGCTATGACAGCGGACAAATCAAATCCAGCTTCACGCAATGAGGGATGCGACGACTTCTACGAAGTCGGCGATGGTGACACGGGAGTTTGCTTCGTAGCGCCAGCAATCTTCAAGTGCATTCCACCAAGCGGTGGCTACCTCGGGATAGTCCGTGTGTTTGAGATATTGTTGATTACGGATTTCCGTTTGAACGATGTCGTCCTCGATAATATTGTAAAATGGAAGCCGACCAGACAAAATCTAGTGGATCAAGAACAGTCAGGAAAGGATACGTATTGATTCATATCGAACTCACTAACCTCCAAGGCCGTCACTCCGAAAGAATACACATCCGCCTCTTTGGAGAAACCAGCGGTACCCTTCGAGGTCCATGCTTCAGGCGAACTATACCTAGTGAGTCCTCTAGAGTTCGTCGTGTGACCGCGAGATCCTATAATTTTGGCTCTGCCAAAATGCGCGATAGCAGCATCTCCGCTGTCATGAATGAAAATATTGTCCTGTCATGAAAAGTTAGTGAGTGATACAACGGGACCTCAAGCGATTGGACGGACGGGGGATAGATTGCCATGTACTACATCCCGATGGTGTAAATATCTAAGTCCTTCCGCTATTCCAAGGACCTGGTAGCCAATGGTGTCATGAAGATATGGCTTGTATGATTGTGCTTACTAGTTTATATTTGTCTACGCCGGGATGTTTTCTCACGTACTCAAGAAGTAATCCTTGGGGACAAAAGAGGTACACCAATGACGGTGGGCTAGGGTGGGGGTAGTCCTTCAAGGTGCACTTTCCGAAGAACGGGACGATGTTCGGGTGATCCAACCGCACCCAAATAGCGGCCTCTCTATCTACGCTCTGGCGACGATTCAGTTACCTCAGCACAATGACGGAAGACTAACATGACTTACCTTAGCTATCGAAGCAGCCTCTTCAACAGAGTCAACGATGAATTGTTTGACGGCAACTCTCTAGTTATGATGGTGAGATGTGGCCTGCAAGACGCAAGAGCTCTCAACGATAACACGTACCTTTTGTTCGCCATTGTTGGGATCTGTGTAGATGCCCAAATAAACCCGGTTAATCGAGTTTGTCACCATTGGGATAACACCTGGAGCCGTATCTAAGTCGACGACGGTATGCTGTGTAATATCTACGACTGTGGCCATGATGATGAGGACGTTTTATGTAGACAGAGAGGAAAGGATTTTGTAGGCTTCCAAGAAACGGGCTTGAAGCTTGTCCATAGAAGAGAGGTGAGTCCACCAGGTATTTAAACGGAATCAACTATGTGCGCGCTGTGGGAAGCCCCGCGTGTTGCCCATGTGTGGCACGCACGTCGTAAATTTCAGTCTGTTTATACTATATCCAGCCTTTCCAGGTTCACCTCAATGAACAATGGTCTCCTTTGCATCATGGTCCTTGTGTGCTTTGTGTTTGATGTTCCACTTGAGGGGTGGGGGTTCCCGTGAAGTTTCAACTTTGCTGCATGGACGGATGGTCTTCGATAGCAAGCCTCGAGTAAGCCTCGAGGACTCTGGGTCTTTGTTTGGTTTGAGTGAATCTGACGTGGCCTTGAGGATGGGAGTTGAAATTTGAAACGTTGAACGTTGAACCGTGGCAACAAGTTCGCGGAGTTTGATATGGTGAAGTGCATTGTACTTGTAAAGTGTGGGTCCCCAGTATTTTATATGGAAATGCTCAGGTCTGTCCTTTGTTCTGCTTGTTCGAGTTAAAACCATTGAATTCAACCGCATCAGTAGGCCTGTCTCTGATAAGAACAACGCTAGTATCGTAAGGGTGACAATGCCCTCTTATATTTATACCAAACGTCAGATCTTTTCCACTTAGAACATATGTAGTACTCCCACCACGAAGTAAAGAGTAGTAGGCAGGGTGTTATTACCTCCATGCGCCCGCGACAGTATTTGGGTCTGTTTCTGTCTTAGCGAACTTACCTAGGAACCGTCCCAGCAGAGCCACAGGGGAACGCAAGTCAATCAAAAGCACTGGTATTAATCTTTGGGCCTTCTTTTCGTGAGGCGTTTGTTTGGGGTGCATAACTCATAGAAAAGACCCAGCGTCGCTGGGTCAGCACAAGATTTCCAAAGGGAACTTATGACTAACACACCTCATGTTTAGAAGAGGAGATTAGTTAACGGCCCCCTATAGCTGTATTGGTTAAGCATCACAGAACGCGGCCCCAGCGATGATACCATAGTACTAGGGATATAATCAAAATGTGTCATATCGCCCTTAGCGTGCTCGTCTCACTCACAGTCAAATGTGAAGGGCCGATATGGAATAAATTGGACGCTGAGAACGCGGGATCTTCGCCATTAGTGGTTCAACACTGCTTGATATTGCCCAGAGTCGCTGGGTCCGGGGTTTTCCAGTACTCTATGGTTGCAACTACCATACCGGTCTGGAACCAACGAGCGTGATCAGACTAGATGTTCCACGGTTGTGAATGGTCGATGAACGTAGAAATCGAACTTCTCGCTCTAAAGATCAAAGTACAATGTCAATTTGAATGAATTGACTAACTCGACAAACCCCTCGATGGTATGAATGGATTGACAGGAAAGCATTTCAAATCTTAGGAGAGAATCATTCTCTTTATAGCGGTAAACCTGGACGCACATCGGAACGCATGCATGCCAAATTGCGAGTTGATGAATTGGGCAGAGACCGGTTGTAACTTCTTGTGGCTTGTGTCAGCCTTTAACGTCAGGGTGAACTGCGTGGGGGCGTGCTTACATTTTTGAAAAGTTCTCCTTCAACGAGATGGTTGCAAGACTCGAAAGCGAACCGTCCAAAGAGTGCCCGATAGTGTGGTGGCCGTGCGTACCCAGGACGCGAGTTGAGTTGCGGGCCCACCCACAGTCGAGAGGACCTAGAGCGCAATGGAATTACATATGCTTAGTTCGAGAATTTAGATGATTCCAGACGTTCATACAGCATGGACGCTTACCCGGTAACAAACCCTGTGTGCACAAGCTGCCCCACTGCACCACGTATCATCCTGTACACGAAAGATACAACAGGAGACAAACGTGGAGGCCCGGCTCCCGGGGTTATGAAAGGAACGAGAAAGTGTTCATTATCGAGCAAAAATCGGTCGACGATGGGCTGCGAACAGCATCAGGTGCATGACCAAGGTGAGCCATATCTGCGACGCAAGGCAACGACGATTTCTTGCGACCGTGAGCTCGTACGATGAAGCTTGTGTATCGGTCAACAATTAGTCGATTTATGATTCCATTGTCCACCGTAGGACCATGTGTAGTGGTATCGCCATCCGAGAAATTTCGTATATGGGGGCATCATCGATGTCGTGGTACCCATTGTCAATGTCGAAGAAGACCGAGTACCTCAAGTGGATCGACTGTACAGGTCTCTTCACGGTGGGATCGACGACACAATTGCGTCCTAAATGCGTCAGTTCTAACGACATACCATGAAAATTTGAAAAGCTGGCGTCATGGGGTAGTGAACTATCGTGGGCTTGGAGAATCCTGCTTCTAAATCGAATGTTAGCCTCGTTCCGACGCGTCGTGGGAGAAAACAGCACGTAAATATCATGTTCTGGTTTTATATGCCACCCAACTACTCACCTCCAGTCAACAGGCCCACTGTTGAACCAATGAATCTACGTACTGCATATTCTGAGCACAGTGATGTGTTTGAAGGATTGATCTCAAGGACCGCATACAAATTATATGTCGACGAGATACAGGTTCCTGAAAAGTCATCAATCTTCGACTAATGTGGGCGTTGTGGGAGACGTACGTTCCAGACTAGAGCTCCCTGCTTTCATTTCACGTCTGCTTGGGGCAAAACTGAGTAGAGAATCTAGGTCGACGAGAGCGCTAATCTCTATGCATGAGGCACGATACCGCTAGGCGAAGGGACCAATTGTCGAGTAGACGGGGCAAGGGGCAAGATAATTTAAAGGAAGTTAAGCGTAATATACATACATACAAGCGAGTATCAGAGAGCAATTCGTGGAGACGAGTACAGAGCAAAATGGTAGACCAGCACACTAGATGGCAGTCGCTGAGCGACATGTTTAGTTAGAATCGAGCTGATACACACCACAACTATGATAAACATCCTCGTCAGATTTCTTCTCCATAAAATACGCTTTGGGAGTATTCGTCCTTGTCCATGTACTCCTTGTCCGTCAGGATTTCGTAGACCTGAAGAGATTGAGTCACTTCTCATTCAAACTGGGGAGATGGATGCGCCATACCTCTTGAGGAGGACTCAAGCCCAACTTGCTAGCGCGTTCCCAGCGTTGAATGCGCGGGACGCCGACACATGGGCCATATTCATAAGACCTGAAAGAAAGTTAGAACGATGATGCAAAGTCATGGGAGGGTACGACATACAGATCAAACACGCGCAAAATATGATGGATCGCCGACTCGTTCTCAGCGTGAACTGCGCGATGGATGAATATATGCGCATATAATCAACAGAAAAGCGACTCGAGTAACTCACTGGGTTGAAGGCCCCCCATCTTCTGCCTTGCTACGCCATAATGCTTGCGCCATCCTTCCGAAAGTTCAGTATCCACCGCTTTCTTGATCGAAGGGCGCTTGCGAGGGGCAGAATCTAGCGAATTGCGAGATCGGAACATGCCATTGTCTTCGACAATAGCCCTGCTCTCTGCCTTGGTCTTGGCGGCGCTGGATAAACGCGAACTCCTGCGAGTCTTCGGCGTGTTGACGGTCGTATCGTCTGTTGTTGGTTCTTCGATCTCATCAGAAGAGGAAGAGGATGACGGATCAGAATCTTCTATGAGATCTTCTGGGCTCCTGGAGCGATCCTGTGGCATTGCGACGACATTGGTGCGCACAGGAGCGGAATTGGTGCGCTGGACGCTCTTCTTTCCGGCTACATTCCCCGTCGCGGTGCGCTTCAATGAAGCAAAGCCCAGCAGGCCTTGCTTTGAGGATGCAGTGCCCTTAGACTTTCGTTTGTTGGTTGTATTGGAAGACGGCATGATGGTAAGATGTAAGAGTATTGACCCCTGCCCGCCCCCGTTTCCGAGGTTCATTCAGGGGCGGTTCATAAGCGTGGGAGCCCCGCCTCCGCCCAACCATTTTACCAATATGGATCCGCGGGACGCGCCGGCGGTAGCTCGCTTCGAAGTGCTAGGGCAGGTGTTCAATGTATACTCATAGACTAATGATGAGTGTTAGAGCACATTGGATTGAATGTTATTATGGAGTAGTACTACCAGGGTATCCACTATCTACGTGCATTGTCGTCCATGCAGTGCTGTAAGTGTTTACCGGTAAATACCACCTAATTTGCCTACTCGGGAGAAAAGTCCACCCCTTCTGTAAGCCACTCGTGACAGAGCAACAAAAGTAATTGTAAGTTGTAGACATTGTTGCCGTTGCGTGCGTTCTGCAGCATGTTTTGACGCCAGGCGAGAGCAATACATACATACACCGCGAGTCGAATCCCAGTAATGAGGAGTACAGGGGACGACATGAGCACATTCCATGCATATGGCACTCAAGAGGAGATGCTCGGGGATGGGGGGAACAGGGGACATGATGGGGAGAAGGAAATGATCATAGGCGTAGCAACACTACACAGAACACGAGCAGTGATACCGATGCGACGCCCTCATCCACCAAAACAGAGCCCTCTCTCGATCGTTTTAGGCGGAAGCACCATAATTTCGACATGAAACGAAAGCCACAATGAAGGCGCATCCGAAAAGCGCGTGAAATCAACGCACAAAGGCAAAAAATGAGGGGAAATAAGGGAAATACTGGACGCGACGGTGACCAGACGCTGCGCGTCTCTGTTTGTCTTTATTTGTCCGGGCCCGGGACCCCTTTAGAGAATGTATGCGAGCTACGCTCGCAATAATTGGGTACAAAGATCCTACTACAATAAAGAGGGATTCC
Source organism: Pleurotus sapidus (assembly GCA_026743855.1). Taxonomy (NCBI): domain Eukaryota; kingdom Fungi; phylum Basidiomycota; class Agaricomycetes; order Agaricales; family Pleurotaceae; genus Pleurotus; species Pleurotus sapidus. The sequence continues at coordinate 154,364 of JANBWZ010000008.1, forward strand.
AAGTACAAAGAACCATGCCTTTATATTGACTCATTATTCTATACAATCCTAGAACCAGAGGCGAGGCAAGGCGAGTGAGAAGGGGACAATTTGCTATGGTTCTTGTTCCAAGACCGTGCCTCATGTTCCGTCGGCCGACTAGCTCAGCTGGTTAGAGCGTCGTGCTAATAACGCGAAGGTCTTGGGTTCGATCCCCACGTTGGCCAACTTGTATTTTTTTTTTGTGAAAATCCCGTCAGATCTCGCTTCGTCGGGCGCTCCGCAATGTTCTTCCGGTGCCATGGCTTTCCCGCTCATCCAATTGCGCGTTCTTCGACGATGGCGGCGTCCTACATATCCTGGAGCTGTATCTCTGGCCATGATGGGGCCTACTTCTGAACGACCGTCCGTATGGCTGGCATTGACTGTACTAGCTGGCTTGCCCTTAGCGTTGTGGGCTCACAAGGTGCCCTACTTGCCCAGAATACTGGTCTACGATCGGATGAGACTAACACCCCATTTCCATAGTGCTTGATGCTCGTCATATTTCAACGCAAGATAATATACATGGGTGAATATCCCGTGCACATATCCATTTTCTATCGCCGAACTGGCGCAATGGTGTAGGGTACGCCCCAATCGGTGCCAGAGACGAAGTTCTTGCGGACGTTCCAGAGGACCAACTGAAAAGCCTCGTCTGCGAAGAAATTAACATCCAGAACGGAACAAATAGCTCGCTGTCTGGTATCGTGGTTCGTTCGAAAGCCAACTTAGATCCTAAAGCGGCTGTCATCTATTTCCAAGGTACATCCCCCTTACACTCATCGTTGCATCAAACGAGCTCACAGCTATAAGGAAACGCTGGGAACCCTCTTCACCGCCTCCCCGTCTTCCAAGCTCTGCTTTCAGCTCCTAGTCCTACCCGAGTGCCGCTGGACATCATATCTGTCGCCCCCCGATCATACTGGAAATCCACACCTCGAAGGCCAACACAAGCCGGCATCCTCTCAGATTATCGCCACGTCCTCGACTACACGCTCACACGCTATCCCTCGCTCCCCATCATCCTCTACGGACATTCCTTGGGCGGCGCCATCGCCGTGTGCTTGACCGCCCAGCTATCGGACTCACCCAATCCGAAGCACGGAAGCATCCCATGTTACTCGGATCCTCGGTACCAGCAGATCAAAGGCCTTATCTTAGAGAACCCCTTCACGTCCGTTCCAGATATGGTTCAGGCACTGTACCCAGAACGATGGGTTCCGTATCGCTACCTTGCGCCTCTCGTATATGACAAGTGGGACGCATATCAAGCCATGAGTCAAGCTGGCCGCCGCCAGCCTGGTGCCCCCGAGACCCTCTTGGATAGACTACGGCCAGACTCACTCATTTTGGTTAGCGAGAAGGACGAAGTTGTTCCCCCAGAAATGAGTCTCCGCCTCGCTGCAGCCACCAGCGACCCCGCAGCCCCTTCAGACCCCCCACGATCAAAGATACTCGAAGGTGCTCTCCACGAGAACGCGTGGCAGACACGCGCATGGAGGATAGAGATCACTCGATATATTAACGAAATCTTAAAAACCCGGTAAATGTAATGTAAAGCGATACTTTCTACATTCACCACAAGACATATTACAACGATTAATCATAAAATACACATGCGGATCCACAATGGCATCCTGGATGGTTCAACTGAGCTGATATGTTTCATGCCAGCCCTGTGTTTAAGCTACAACTTGCTTGTGTGCGTAACATTCATGCCTCGACGTCGTCCTTGGGGGCTCGACCAGTCAGTCAAAAGATCTGACCTTGACGTTGATTGCGAGCGAGCCGGGAGGAGTCGCTGTGTCTGCCGAGGAGCGTCATGCAGGCGGGATGTTGGCTTCTATCTCTTCTAGGAGTTCTTGCGCAATTTTGGCATTAGACACCTAGGTATAGAGTATTTAGATTCGTGCGAAGGTTGCCAGGCTAAACTTACACGAAGATTGTAATGCGTCGTCATACCGGCTTCAATGACACTGAATCTCAGATATCGGGGGTCTTGGGCTAATGTGCAGCGCATGCCGTGGAAGAGAGTGACGTTGAGCAGAACAGTGTACACGGCCTCCTTACGCATCACTAAGGCAAAGTCAGCCTCCCCAAGACCACTAGAACAACGAGGGACGAACCTAGACGAGCCCCACCGCCGTCCGATCTCCTCACGTTCAATCTTAGAAGGCCAGTGCCTTTCTCCTTCCACTGATTAGTGTCTCCAAGTGTGAACAACTTCCCTCTAACTTGGTGTAGGGTCTCTTCATCCTCTTCTCCCGTCAGCACTGGTGGTTGATGCATAACGTGAGAGATATAAGCAGGCCGAAGGGTCAAAGAGCTTACCATCCTGTTCCGTTAGTACAATCTTAGCGTCCTCTTCTTCGCTCTTGGTGTCCTCCCCGTTGTCTTTGCTCGCGCGTAGCTTTTCGCCGAAGGTTAACTGCCTGTCATCTCTCTCATCCTCGTTCCCACTGCTCTCTACGCCCAAGCTCTCCTTCGTAGCCGATCTCTCTAACGAGCTTCGTGAAGAACTACTAGCACCATTGGGAGAAGCAGCTCTAGCGCGTTTGGGGGTCGGCGCGGAGAACGCTGCTATCCCAGTCGTGGCGTAAGAAGAGAAAGCATTAATATTCGCTGGATTGGCGCGTCGTGAGGGTGATTTATTTCGGTTCAGCTTCGAAGACGAGCCTAGACCAGGTGACTTGGACCTCGCCACGGAAGCAAAGGGAGAGGCCGAGGAAGCGAACGCCTCAAATCCAGAACGTTTGGTGGGAGATGTCAGCGTGGATGTGGACGAGAACGACGAGAAAGGAGATGGCGCAGGGCTTGCCGCGGAGGCGGGGGGTGTCGGGGATTTGCTAGAGGTAGAGAATACACTCTTGCCTTTTACAGCAGCAAAAGGTGAGCTGGCGGACGCGTACGACATGAATCCCCCCTATGAGACGAATTTGAACAGGCATAGCTGGGTATAGACATATTGAAACTCACAAATTTCGGCGCCGGGCTTGTAACAGGCTCTGGTTGGGTCTGTTCTTTCTCTGGGGGAGGGGAGGGGCGTTTAGTTTCTCTCGGATTATCGTCCTTATCGTTGTCATCTCGCGGGCGCTTCGCGGGTTCAGCAATGGCGGCACTTGAAGACGACGTCCCGTTCTCATGAGGTCCCTGGCTCGTACCCCGCTGGAAGAACTTGCGTTTGACGCCTTTAGAATCTTCAGTGCCGTCGCTCTCAGACCCCCTCCGGGCAGACTCCTTCTGCTGCTGTGCCGGAGTATCTTCAGCTCCGGTATCGTTGAGGGTGCCAGCTACCGTGAGGTGGGAGCTATCTTGAGGTTCCGGGGTGGACTGCGCCTGCGAAGGAGACGTATGGCCTGTGACTCCGTTCGCAGCAGCGGCGCCAGTGAGGATGGTCTGAGTGTCATCAGCGACGTTACCGGCCGATGCTTCATGGTCCATGTCTGCCTCTTCATCCTCCGTCATGGGTTTCATATTACGCCAATTGAGGTCCTCTACGCCCTGTGAGATTTGCCGAACCTTCATCTTTATTTCTTGTGGAGGTGAAGTTCCCAGCAATGACGGCGACGGCGATCGCGATCGCGATGCGTCCTCCTCCTCTCGAGTAGAGTCCAAGTGTCTTCTATTTTTCTTCGCAGGCGTTCTCGCCATGTCGTGCCGTATGGAATCACCATCCTAGATATTCGCAGACATTCCCGTCAAATCAGCTCACACGCGCATCGTGCACAGGTGGAGAAGGAATACATTCTGCAATCTTGGGGTTGTGACCGGTTCAAGTGAAACTTCTCGTTCTCTCTTCTTGGGTAACTTGACCTCTGGTCCGAGAGTCAATTGAGTGTATATTCGGATTACAAGCTGAGGCCGACGGATAAAATACCTGAATCATTGGCTTCTGGTGGTGAAGGAGGAGTGGCAGGGGGGGACCCTCTAGCAGAATTCATGGTGAGAGCAGAGGACCTTGGGGAAGGTGGATTTGAGTTTCGTTGCGCCATTGAATGGGAGAACGTCGTGGCTAGGATCCAAGGAACACTTCACGCCTGTAGCCTCAAGCGACACGGGGCCGTTTGCCTCATTCGGCTAAAGCCGACAATTAGCTATCGCGTTCTCACTCGCCACAGTTGGCCACAGTTCTGGATCAAGGCATTGTTCTCGTCCCCAAACACAAACAAGGATGAACAGAGGCCAGGTAATAACGTTATGTTTGAGTACGTGCTAGTGGTGCATAAGGATGTGTACATTGCAATGCTCTAAGCGAACCCCATGAAAGCTGACCAAACCCGTATATAAAGGCCAGAAATAACGCATCAGAATGCCGAAGATGATATAGTAGATGCGATGTTCAACCCAAGCAAAAAAAACGAAAGAGTGTCCACTACAGCCCAAAGAAGAAATATCGACACAAATAATCCCATAGCAGCCATTGAGATAAAAGGTTATGATGGCATATCGTCCATCGCGTTTGAGGGGTTACCTCTTTTTCGTCGCTCACCAGCAATGACGAGTACGTCTTTAAGACTTCGTTCGAGCACTGGCTTCGTCAGGACTCTACGGGTAAAATATCAGAGGGAGTATAGTCTTTGATACCAAATAGCGTACCGATCCACGCCAGCTTCAAGGTATTCCTGTTGATCTAACACCCTTATCAGGACGCGCACGGCCATGGTGCTTACATATCCACTTACCAGTCAAAAGTGCGTTGCCTATCAAACATCAGTTAGACACACTGTTACCAGAGCTAATCATCACAAACCTGTCACTCCTACGACGAAATCTTTTCTGTCCATCTCGCGCAACTTGGTGACAAGTTCGAGTCCCGACATGACAGGCATGGAATTGTCGAGGAAGACAACGGCGTACTTCGTATCTTGACTCTGAGAAGGCCGCTCCTGTTCCAAGATCGGACCATTGCTGTGCGACCCATCGCTAGACGGTGTCTGTCCAGCTGGAGCGAGGATCATCTCCAAAGCGACTTCACCGTTCTCTGCGGTGGAAACAGAGCAGCCCAACCTCGTTAGGATGCGCTTCATGAGCGTACGCGTCAACGGGTCATCGTCGACGACCAGCACATTTAAGCCGGGTTCGAAAGCCAGGGAGGGACTCGAGCAGTTGTTGACGACACGGTTGCTCTCGAAAGTGCTCATACCAGGGGAGGTGGGCGGCGACGTTCCAGACCGACCTGACATATTGGTAGACGGAGTAATCGTATTGGGGTCCGCTGCGAACGAGATGTGACTAGGCATCTGAACAAATTTCGGTCGAGTAGGCAGTATGGCGCTGTTGGCATTGTCTACCGGAAATGAATCTTGAGTGGGAGATTCCTCAGAGGCACCAGATAAATCAAATTGAGTGCCTGTGGAGGAGTCACCAATAGTTCGAGTGGGCACTGAATGTGCGTTGTCCAAAGATATTTCCACCCGCCCGCCTGGATCAAGAAGATGAGAATCGAATTGACTTCGATCTGACGAGACACCGCACCTTGATCCATTAAACCTTGAAGGGCTGAAGTCGACCGTACTGTACCAGCACTCGTGTGGGACGCAGACATCATGCTACCAAGACCGGGTGAGGGAAGGTTGCCGTTTGGAGTGTCATCGCCAGATTTATCAACTCTCCATAATTGATGCAACCGCCCAAAATCGCTTGCTTCTGGAGGCTCAGTCCCAAGAACAGGGACAGTCCCGGAGTCGAAGGTCTTCAGGCCAACACCCAAAGCTGTAGAGTAAATGATGAAGTGTCGTCGATGAAAGATGCCTGAATTCACTGACGTAGTTCTACCCAAAACGTTGATCCTTCATTAACCTTGGATCTCACACCTAGCCGCCCGCCACTTAGCTTGACAATCGATCGAACGAGAGCCAAACCAAGTCCTGTGCCTTTGCCGCCTACAGTGAAGGTGCATCAGCAAAATAAACATCGTACGCACCCCCCCCCCAAGATACCTTGTTGTCGCCCTTGTTCTGTCTGATTAAAGGCAGCTGAACTGCGGTTAATACAAACTAGTAACATATTTTGACCCGAAGACTTACAAAATAGTTTGCTTTCGGTCATATCACGGCGTCGAATACCGCAACCTTATGGGGGCATGAGTGGATTGGTCGATCGACGGACTTACAGGCCTACCTGTATCAGACACTTCTATTCTTACAACAATCCATTCAAGCGGCGGAGCATCTGTGTGGTTCCTATTATGCTGAGAAAGGTGTGAAGTCGACAGAGAGTGATGGGTCTGATCTTCCATTGAGGGTCGAGTAGTCGTTGACTCTGAGGGCGCTTCCCCAGTCGCGTAAGGGGGTGGGGAGGTGGGGAGGATAAGCTGTGTCGATATGGTCAATGTTCCTCCAGACGGCGTAAATTTGCATGCATTGCTGAAAAGGAGGTAAGCTGCGAACCCTGAAACTCCGTGCATTGGTTCTCACCTCGCGAGATTGGTGATGATCTGCCGGAGGCGAGTTTCGTCTCCCACTACAATGCCATCCATATCTGGATACTCGCCAAGAATCTTCCTCGTGTCTTCGGGGGAGTATTTCATGGCTTCGTATGCGGCGCAGCGCGCAGCCTGCAGCAAGTAAGCAACTCATATCAGAGACGGCCGTCAAACCAAGAAGAAACCACAAACCAGGTCAATGTTGGGATCAAGGTTTATGACCAATTCCAAACCTCGGGCATCAGTGGCCAGGCGAAGGGGAATAAGCAGCGAGCGCATGGCTTGATGGAAGGAATAGGGCTAGTGCACTGATCAATACAATGCATCGACGTGATCTATGAAACGGGGTGCTGCTTACTCTAGGCGCTGATTCGAACCTCCCACTATCCATTCGATTACTAAAAATATCCAACCGTAAGCTTGACGCGAAGCACATACTGCAGGCGACGTACAAATCAAGAACGTCATTGAGCACTACCCAGAAGAAGTGTTAGTAAACAAACAGTTCACAAACATGAAACACACCTTTGCTCATCATGGATAGTGAACCTTCCAGTGCCTTGAACTCGATTTCTTGCGTCTTAGCAATCGTGCCGGACGCGTCCATATTCTGAACGGCAAGCACTGAGTGTATGAACACACATCAAGTCACGAACCATTGATGAAGGGAGTGGGACATACGTGCGGTATTCAACGGCACTCGGACCTGTGATAACGTTAAGAGGGTAAATATACGATGCAATATAAAACTTTTGACTTATCATGGAAAACGTATCTTGAAGAAAGTGAGCATGGAGAGAAGGGTAATTTGTAAATACGTACGAGGTGAGACGACGTTTCGACTCGCCTGCTTTGCGTTCATTGACCTGCGCTTTCTGGGCTGGTTTGCATTCTGAATACGAACTGAATTGTGGAGTGGATACCGACTCACTGGCTTTGAATTGCACCTTCAGCTGATCGCGCATGATGAAGACCCGACGTTCAGCCTGAGAAGATAATGAGCAATGCCACTGCAAAGTAAATCAACTTACCGATTCCCGCTTATAGTGAACATAGATCATGAATATGTGGAATATCTACCAAATCATGAGGTCTGTGGTCAAGCAGTACAGCCAACATGTTGCGACGTACAGCAAAGTTTATCATCGCTAACAGGACATTAAACCGTGAGGCCTCACATCCGAATTCCGAGGGAAGGAGGAAACTTACTTCGTGTCCATGTTAAGCGATCAGGAATTATTGCGGCACATGAGCTACAACAGACGTGAGAGGGGACTAGGGTATGGGAAAATATGCCTACAAAATGAAGAAAACTGTCGCTCCAACTGTGGCCGCTAATCGATCCAATTTCAAACCAAAGAGTGCGATGGTTTGAAGCGCCTAATGATGTTGATAAAAATCAGGGTGTACCAACCAGTAAATGCCACTGCTCACCGTTGTATAATACATTACGCCAACAAAATCTCTAGAACCGCAGTCGAACAGGGCCCGTTCTTTGTTATATGTTCCACATAAATACCTGAAACAATGTCAGAATGTGGGGGTATAACTATAGATGAACGATTTATACATAAATAGGACTTGGTACGTAGCCCTGCAAAGATGTTAGCAGAAAGACATCACATAGGAAAAGAGGAATCTCGCTACCACATCCAGACCGACGCCGCGACGAAACATTGATAAAGCACTGGTCTATCGCGGGGCCAGTCGTAAAGTGCTAGGAAACTGTAGATAATAGGGGTTAATTGGTGTCACTAAAAACGAAGATGACCAACGCACAAGACAGGGAAACTTAGAGCAGGGGCGACCTAGTGATGAAATAAATCAATGTAGCCACCAAGTGTCAGAACAGACCCACCGCCCAGTAGAATATCTTGTCCATCAGAACAAACGGCTTGGGGACAAATCCGCACCCAAGAGCCCAGTTCACGACCAACCAAACTGAAGACCAGAGTGCCAGACGCTGAGGGCAAGTTCAGATAACTATAAGCCATACGACGTGAGTCAACTTCGTAGGGGCGCACCTTGCTGTGGAACCAATTCTCCTGAGCGTAGTGTTGCTCAGACTTCTCGTCCGTGAACTTCGAGTCGAAGAAGTCCTTGACTGCTGGCCAGACTCTCCATCTGAGAATGATGAGAGCTGTCGAACTAGCCCAGAAGCCACCATGCGGGGCGATGCTCTCATGATCGCTGACTACTGTCTGGGGATGACTGTCACCCGATTTCTCGGGAGAGATACCGTTCTCCGAGTGTGAGACCGACGACTTGAGCTCCTCTGACCATACCCTATCCACAACGACATCATCTACGTCTACATCGTCGTCCTCATGCCTGTAGCAATGAGTCGGTTGGAGGATACTGCTATCAGCAGCACTCTCGTTCAAGATGGAGCTCGTTGAAGGTGCTGTCCCGGTCCCTATGCGCCGCCTGAACTTCTCCCAGTGAACCGAGAAGCTCACACCGACGCGTGCGGACTTTCGCTTGCGACTCGTACCACCATTTCCATTCGAAAGAGCCGGAGGCGGCAATGTCGGTCCATCGCTCGGGGTCATTGTCTTGACGGAAGTGTCGAGTCCCTTCTCCGCAAACTTGAGCGCAACATCCTCTGTCCATTTGGTAGAGGCGACGCTCGAGACAGTTGAACGAGTCCAAAAGGGCATTCGTTGTTGCCTCTTACGACGGCGACGAGCTCAGAGCAGCTCCGGGGGGGATGGTGAGCAGCAGAGTAGTGGGGGTGCAGGTCAAGAAAGCGTTTGGCTGGCGCCAGATTTCCCAAATGCGTCACTTCCTTTTCCGTATTCGCGGGGTTGGATCATGTTCCTGAAGCATGAAGGAAGCGCTTAGTCAGCAACCCTGATTGAATTACCTCCGCGATACCTTGAGACCCCTTTTCGTAATAATCCTCTACTTTGTAACTTAACGCTAATTAAGATCCACGATCAGAGTCGTGTATGTATGTTTATTCTAGATTTTTTGTTGACGGAAAGCTGACACGCGGTAAAACCACCTGGAGTGAGTGGAAGTACAGCGCCGCGGTGTGACAGCCGAAGAGAAGCTGAGAGCCTATACGGGACTTGACCCACTCCAAAAAGAGTCCGCCAGGCAGCGCTGAGATGCATATCGCTCAGATCAATAATAAAAACCTACTACTAGCAATACACACATCCGGTGGCACGCCAGAAGGACGGGACAGAGCACATTGGCAGAGCCTTCTGCCAAGGTATTTGCTGATGAGGGTACACGAACCACTGATAAGACGCCGCCGTGATTTGGGGGCGATGCTAATGTCAGCTTTCTGTGAACACACATAGACAAAAACACGCCCTTACAAGACATGGTGTGGGAATGGCAGGTCAAATTGTTCGTCCATAACGCTTACACGCAAGTGGCTCTTCTTCGACCCGTTGTGACAATCAAGAAATATCCATTGGTCCCCGAGTGCCCTTTTAACTTCGCGCCTTCTTTCGAACCATGTTCTAGGTCATGTGCGCGTAAGAAATTGACGTGTGGATGGGACACGATTCGGGCACACATCAGCAATGGATAAGGTGGTCGGCGGAGAAAATGAAGGGCCTTCGACTAACTCGAGCTTGGAGCTTAACCGTTTCGAAATTCTATTGCTGCTCGTCACGAGATACTAGGAAGTACTGGTGCGGCTTACTGTCACCGGTCAAGTGAGCTTTGTTGCAGGAAGGTCGGGTGTAATGTGTGGTATTTTCATGATCATTTCGCTCTCATCACAATCCATCTTGGTTATAGACAATACATTATCTCTAAGCACCCCGAGGGACACCAAGATCTCATTAAAGCTGTGGCCTGACACCCAGCGGAGCAACAAGGAATTAGATGTTATCGATGTTGGTCTTAACACATTCGGGCAAATCAGTTACTGTGAGGGCGAGGGATAACGGGGTGGTCTTCGTAGAACCATAGCCCAATTCACATCCTCTGACACCGTCATAGCACGAAGCTACGCCCTTGACCCAACATTGGGTACCCAACCTAGTCCGTATTCGCGAGTTCGGGGTGCGCTCAGGTCTGACGGATCCAGCGGCAATACAACTTCCAAATCTCCCAGTAATCAACGTATACCACCCCAGTGGTTGACATTATATCTTTTGAAGTATTAACTCTGGTGGGATGATACACGCGGGAGTGTGTTAGCAAACGCATGCCGACGTTCAACGCCCAACAACGATGATATAGTTGGATGGTCGCAGGGGTAAGAATAATATTCGACTGTGTGGCTCTCGGGCTTCCAGATTCGTGCCCATCGCTTGTGGACACTGGCAGAAGGTATTACGAGTCGACGTGACAGTGCCAGAGAATGAGGGCCAAGACCCTTCAAGACCACGATCGGGAGCCATGAAAACAGACCTACCCTCAGTAGTTAACCGTTTCCTCTCACCGCCGACTTTCGCTGGGATTGGGGCGCTTGCAGGCCAATTTCAGAGGTACACTGTAGCTAGCTTGGGCTTCAAGTCTGGTGAACCATCTCGATCCATCGCTTGCTTCTATTCAGTGGTGAAATAATGGCGAGTACTGATGTTGTAAGAGGAAGGCCTCACTTCATGGTGTAGCGATATTTTACCCGCGCGAATTACTGATCGCACCGATTGGACACGTTTTACCCTTGCGGTAGTATTAAAAGAGGGTAACGATGGCGCAAGGTTACATACGGGCGCAGTCCATGCCGTTGGATGCATCTGTCCTGAAAGCTGCAATTGGGGCCTAGATAAATTTAGTTAGCTGGCCTAAGTTATGGAATATTGGAGGTGGCTTGGCAGAAATAAAACCGAAGCACACCCACCTAGCAGTCTGCGGAGGTCTTAGAGTCCACATAAGTAAGTACACCATTGGAACACCTCACAGATAAGGCTAGGATGGGAGAATAGCGACAAACGTGATCCCATGTCATCCACAGGGCATCGAATTACGTGTACGCCGGAGAAAGGAAGGCCCAACAAGTATACATGACCTAGAGGGGCTGGGTTCGTCTGGGGTTTGTTGTTAAGGGTGAAATTCCGGTATCTTGATCCCGGGGTCCAATACAAGTGCATGATGTGTGCATAGTCGAGGTGGTAAATGAGTCGAGTTCTGAGGCTCACAGCGGCACCAAACTGGGCCAACTACGTCCGCACGCTGTCGGGCTCTGGGATAACTCAGAGACATGAATCCAATAACCAAAACAAAAGCTCACTACGACGAAATGCTTCTTCCCCTCGCGTTGGTCTCGAAGTGGTGTGTGATAGGTGTGTTTGGGTTGAGGGGGGTGGTTCTCAGCTTTTACGTAGGATCCTGGAGGACCACAAAGAGAATACGAACAGAGGAGATGTTGAACATGAATGACATGGGCTCGCTTATTCGACATGTATCCTCGCCAACCTCCGGGTCCGAGAGCGCTGCTCCGTTCAAAACGACGTTGTCCTGATATAGACTTACTTCCAGTGGCCGTAATTCACCATTCCCCTTCAAACTCTACCGCTATGCCCGTTCGTCGCGCAGCCATCATTATTTAGAGACAGGGGACTTCATAACCTGATTATAGGACCGGGAAAAGAGTCTTGGGTGGGTGGCGCTGATGAAGTGGCTTGCTGTCGGAGAACGAAACTTGAACCATTTCCTGTTTCCTTCTTAACCTCCATCAAATCCATCTCCCTCCTCGTACCTCGTACGTGGAAACCCTTCCACTGTCTTCTTAAATTCCTGTAATCCTAGGCTCCCTATTCCGCTTTATTTCTGGTTTTCTTTTCAACTTCAAGCTCAGCATCTTTGCGTGGACTCCGATTCGTAATGTCCTTCCCCGTCTTTCTCAAAACCGGCGACCAGGTAAAAGTCAATGGTAAATTACAAACGCTTTCGTTTCGCATTCTCTGAACATCATACTCACATAATTTCCCAGACCACGTTTATTGCTCGCCGAGTTGGTCGGTTCGAGACGGCACCCCTTACTCCATAGCACGAATCATGGAGTTTCTCCCTCCAGAGGGAACCCCCAAGGGCTTGGGAAGTAATTCTCAACCGTACCTCTACACACGGGTGCGGCTTGCCTGGTATTATCGCCCCAGTGATGTAAGTGATCGCGCGGTCAGCGACTCTCGCCTGCTGCTGGCCGCAATATACTCCGAAGTGTGCGACATCAATCAACTGCGGGCCAAATGCCACGTTGTGCACCGGGACAAAATAACTGACCTCGCTGGATGGAAGAAACGCCCGGATCGCTTTTATTTTAATCGGCTTTTCGATCCTTACATCAAAAAGGAATTCGAGGTCATCCAGGCAACAGACGTTCGGAATTGTGCGCAGTTTCCTTTTTCAGCGATGACCCTGGCGCTTATTGCCCGTTATAGTACCCGAGAACATTCGAGAGACTCTTATCTCGCGCTACGAATATGTCGTTGCAGAGAAAGAGGTCGTCCCCGAGCTGACAGATGCCATCCGACTCTGCGACACATGCACTGAGTGGTGTGAGAGGTATGTACCGTATGTTTGTTCTATTGTATCCGGCTATTTATTCTTGGCATAGTCCCGAAACGGTGCAGTGCGATCGGTGCAAGAAGTACTTCCACATGCGATGTGTCCAACCGCCTTTGTTGGGGAAACCATCGCGTGGATACGGTTGGACGTGCGCACCCTGTTCCAAACAGCACGAAGAAGAGGTCGAAGGTCATGATGTGCGCCATCCAACCCCAACGATCACAAAGCCGAAGTCCAATGCTCCCCCAGTACGAGGGAGGGGACGGCCGCGCAAGGACAGGGGACAAGCTGAAAGGGAAGAGAACCTCCCCGTCAAGCACTTTAATATGTGGCCCTTCCGATACTTCGGGTAAGTAGTTCATTCATTATCAACCTTCACTCATCCAACCGACCCTTTAGGCAATACACCAATGCGAAAGATACCCTAGGTTAACTTTTAATTCTTCCCATTGGGACCTATTTCTAACTGTTGCGTGTATAGATCCGGATGATCTAATCTTCCCAAGGACTGCTACTCGTCAAGGGCCCAAATACCAGGCCACTGTACCATTAGCCCCAGACCCAAATGCTATAATGAGCACTGGTGAGCGAATAATACTGCGTTCATGATCCACGATTAACCAACCTTGTTGGATAGACCCCGACGAGCGCGGCGGCGATAGCACGATTCAAATCCTCAGTGTTATAAATACGCTTACAGATGCCGAAGGTGTGAATGTCGTTAATGATTTAACTGTTCGTTGCTAACTTTCGCGGATGGTTATCTTAGTGGATGAGAGTGAGAACATTCGTCGTCATACAACGTGTCTCAAATTAACAGTTAATCGTTCTTCAGTGGAATCTTACAAGGATCATCTCAGTTCGAGCGAAGAGCTGAAGCATGGGGTTGATTGGTTGACAGAAGTAATACGTAGATATTCTGACGCCATCATGACCTCGCGGCCCCTTTCGTCGGTGAACATGGCTTCCCCCCTTCGTTACGAAAAGGTACGTCTGTTCACCAGTAATAACGTGTGACTCTACAATGACTGTCTATAGTGGAAGAAGCATGAGACTCGCTACACCGACAAGGAGTGGAGTAAAGAGGAGAAGTACGCTTTCGAGGAAGGCATATTCATGCACGGTGCCGAGCTTCGGGCAGTTCGAGAAGAGGTTGGCACGCGGCAAATGCCTGAAGTAGTCCGATATTACGGGCATTGGAAGAAGTACGTCTACCCAATTCAATTTGAGGAGATCCTAACATCCTCGTAGCTCCAAATTGGGCGAGGAAAACCGTCGCATTCTGCGCCAGGGTCAGCCCTCCAAACCCCCGAGCAAGCAATATAAGAACATCACGGAGGCGAACGGTGGTCAGCGCGTGGGATTACCTGACGACGACGCGTCCATCATTGAACCTTCCGCAACGCTTGTTTGTGGCGCATGCCGCACGCGTGAATCTGAAACTTGGTGGAAAGCACCGAAACATATCTCCGCGAACGCTTTGTGCGAGACCTGCGGTATGAACTGGCGCAAGTACGCAGATCTGAATGTTAGGCCGTCCAGAGAGGAGTCTTTGCCTGTGACCAAGACCAAAGCTACAGAGAAACGCGAGGGGACGCCCTTGCAGGGTCCGTCGGCGAAGAGATCAAAGGTTTGTTCGATACTCACGATGGTTTCGTAATTAATCGTATATCTTCTCCAGACTTCGGCGTCAGCACATTCCACCCCTCCTCCCATTCAGTCCAACGTGCCGCAATTAAGGTGCATGTGCTGCCAGCAGAGTGGCCCTTTGGGTAAGGTGTTGAAATGCAAGAAATGCCAGCTACGCGTTCACACAGGTGTGTTTTTTTATCAGCCAAATCCTCGTTACCCTTGATTACCGGAGACCAGGCTGCTATGGTGCAACTGTGGACTCGGATAGTTTGGACTCGTGGAAATGCGACCTGTGTCGGAATGAAGAAACCATGGAGGCGTCCGTGGTACGTACTTACCGTGTTTTCGAAGATGATGAAAGTATCTAATATTTCTTTGAAGTATTCTGACTGTCTGCTGTGTCCGCGCACCCGCAAGAACAACAAATCCGCGCCCAGTGATAACTTCTTGCGCGCTTTCAAGCCTACAGAAGGGCAGGGATGGGCACATGTTCTATGTGCAGTATTCACGAACGAGCTCACCTTCACGGATGCCTCTCGCTTGCGATTGGTCGAAGGTATGAATACTATGAACCCGCGTCGATTCTCGGGTGTAAGTTTTTTCGACTGCCCTCTGGCAGTGGTGAACACTAACATCTCCGCGTAGAAATGCCATCTGTGTGGATTATCGGACGGGGCTGTCGTCCGGTGTAATGATTGCCCGAAGGATTATCACATCTCCTGCGCGTGGAAGCATGGTCTCAAGTTTGGCTTTGAGATACAACCGGTCAGTATCCTTCTCCTGTTGTTCTGGTCCACGCTCATGTTCTTTCAAGGTCAAAAGCAATCGCCGAGAAGTTACAAGCTTCAAAGGCGAGACGGGCTCTATGGTTGCAATCATTCTATGCAAGGACCATGATAAATCAAGGCGCGATATCTATGATATTTGCGAGGTAGACGACAGTGGCGAGGTTTGTTGTCCCCTTTCACAGACATCCTGTAGACTTCTTACCGATTCTTTACTAGACGGCATTGCAGGTCTACTGCCGCACCTACAAGCAGGCTCCTGTGTCTCAAGCTCACGGTCTGTTGCGCAAGGCCCGTCGCCTAGACCAAATCATCAATTTGCCGGACAATCTCGTCAATCCCGATCCGGGGAGCAAGGAGCCCAAGTGCTTCGAGTGCAAGACTGAGTTCGCGCCCGCCTTCTACTCGTACGTCCCGCCTAAACAGCAAAACAAAGTTTGGCTGTGTCATCGCTGTTCGCTCGGATCGCCGCATAAGCGGGAAGTCATCCACGGTTCCATGTCGGACTCTACATAATCAATTGTATCATTAAACTAGTACTACACTTTCCATTGGGGCATTGCGGGGAGGGTATTGAATACAGGAGATTGACATCAACAAATAGAGTGATAAGAAACGCGAATGTCGTAAATATGCAAACAAACGGACATAGATTAGAATATGCAGTAACTTATGCTTTGACTCGCTTGTAAAATAGGACATATGCTTTCTGGTTCTGGGGCGAGACAAATTAAGCACAGACGCGAAAGGAAGGAGTCAAAGGACGTACGACAACTTGCTTCGGATCCGCTGGCCGAACGCTACTGTCGTCACAAGACATCCAACCCCCTCGCGAAGCGATGTAGGCCGTATCTAACGCCAAGCATCAGCAGGCTGGTCTACATTTAGATTGCAGGTGAACATACAGTGACCGCTACTGAGATTACCATAATGATTAGTTACGCCGTACAGGTCGTATCTATAAGGCGGTAGTTGCGTTCGCGGGTCGCTTGGATCTATGCTAACTTGGCCTTTGTCTGCCCCAGTAGGGAGCGGCGGAGGCATGAAATTTGTCAGGTCGAGCGCCTTCAATGGGTACTCGACGAAGGTGTCAATCTTGTCCGAGAATCGTCCCCGAGTTTCAAAGCGTTTAAGATGGATCAAAAGGATGGGAGGCAGTCGGGCCAGCGATAGTTGTTTGGTGGCCTTGCGCTTCGTTTTACATCGTGGACAATCCCTGTTGAAGGAACAAGGGTCACCAAACAACAGGGATGATATGAAAGAACGGGACAGACCACGCATCGTCTTTCTCCATGACCTCGTGGTTGAAGAAGGCGTCCAAACACTTCTGCAGATGTATCTTACCGCTTCTGCTGGGTACAGGAAGCTGCAGCATGGAGAACACGTTGTACGTTGTTGACGTCTACGTGAGGCGCTGAGATGCTGCATTCCTGGATATGAAAAGCTGATCCTTACCTGATGGCAGGTCATGCACTCGAGACGATTCCTTAGCTGGCCCTGGAAGTAGTCGACAATCAAGCTATCATTCCTCATCTTCCATGCCTTCCACTCCCGTTCACTAGCAATCTGAGGAGGCAGCTTCTCTAGCTCCGCTTCTTCCTCCGGGGTTGTCTTCCAGACTGGCTTCGTGATGACCCGGTTCAAATCCTCGTGTATGATGTCCAACAAAAAGCTCAGGAACTCTTGAGAATCGTGCTGGTCGCAACCACTGTATTGCTGGTTGAGCGAGACCACCATTTTCTAACGACGAGTGATAAGAAAAAGGCCAACGAAAATACCCTAAGCACCTACCCGAAAGTCGATCGGCGTTATGTAGGGAAGGTCACCTTGCCACATGCTCCGTAGAAGAGATGCAAACGATTGTACGAGCTTCCCCTGGGAACCCATCTTGTTTAGCATGTTAATTGCTTCCCGCCATCTCCCGTCTTCACAAGAAAGGCTAAGTGGGCGTGAATATTAGAAGTCAAAATGAACCTACTTGTAAAGAACTGGGCGAATGGCACGGTTGCACTCAAGCACTGTATCGGTGCGTTCATGTAACACGTATTCCCCATATTCTTCAACCCACTTGTTCCAATCTGCGTATCGTACCAATATACAACTGAGTAATCTTGCTTTAGCCTTGGCGGTAGGGGAGCCATAGCAGAGGGTTGCGGCATTGCAATGGCGCGATTATGATTATCTTGCCGATCTAGAGCAATAGCGGGAGCAGCGACTGGCGCCGGCCGTGAAATCTGGGTGGATAGTTCCGGGTAGTCGATAGGGCCCCGAGAAGCGATCCCGGACCCGGACAGAGCTTCTTGCGTCTGGTCGATGTAGTCACTCCGCCTTCGGGGGAAAGAGGGGTTGATAGAAGCTTGCGGCGGAGAAGCGATGTTGTCGTAGTGAGCGGGCGGAGAGACGAATGGGGAGCCAGAGAGTGAACCAGTGGTATTCGGAGTAATGCGAGAAGGGAATTGAGGGTATGTGATTGATGATGAGCCGTTAACCAGAGGCTGCATCATGCTAGGACCAGATAACTAGCAATCCCCGTCAGTTGCTGTCTCAACGCATGCTGTTGATGAACCTACATTATTGGGATATGCAGCTGATGTCGAGACTGGTCCACGGGATATCGCAGGTCGGCGTGCTAGAGCGCTTCCGGGGGGCGAATGATAAAGCGAAGGACTTGTTTCCGCGGGATGCCTATTGGCCTTAGCATGCGGCTATATCTCGTAGTAATGAAACTCACCTAGAATGAGATACATGATCTACAGACATCGTCGACCGATGCTCGCCATGACCTTGCCCGAATGGTAGACCGGCAGGTGTCCGCTGCTCCAACGGTGGCGAAGTAGCAAGGTTGTCGTATCGTTCCCTTTGGGCGGGCCACTGCTGTCGGGGGTCTATTAGTCTAGGGGACGTAACAGGGCTTCCTATCGACACCGGTGGTGGAGATGTTGACCCATTCAACGTAGGAGACATGAGCCCATTCATCAGTGCTCCTGAGGATGGAGCTGAGCCTTGACCGTGTGTAGTCACGACGGCGCCAGGGCGGAATGGATTTGTATCCTGGTACCCAGGCGAATGCTTTCCGTCTACCAACCGCCGCACAGAATCGTCCCCCATCTCCCTCTTCCATCTATCTAGACCGCCGAGTAGGAGCATCGGCACCCGCCGTAGCATCTTTTGTATTGCACCCTCGTATATGGCCATCACCAAGACGTTGATAGGGGAATTCTGCGGCCCAAAGGTGTCGGAATTTTGGTCGTACAGCACTATCAAGTCGAACTTTTCCCGGTTCGAAAAGACGACGCCTTCGTTGGTGGGTGCAACGACTAAGGCGTCTTCCAGACTTTGACCTGTAACACTTTCAGAATAAATACCTCGTTAGAACGTCAAACTGTCAATGACTTTGACTAGTCGTGGATAATCACCTTTCGCGCATTAGTATGCTGGGTTCCACACACACTATGGGCTTGTGGCTGATGTGTTCGCGATCGAAATCTGCCCGGTGCCTCACATCCAAAAGCAATACTTTGTAGTATTGCATGTATTGCGCTAATTCGCTTGGTGTCGTAGAGTTACTGTTTGGGATAGGTGGTTTATCAACCGTCGGCGTCTGTGGCGTGGTCGAACCGGATGATGCAGGACGCGACGAGCCCAGACCGAGCCCACTCAACCCGATAGTCGAAGGTTTAGTGGCGAGCGGAGGGGGAGCTGGTGAGCGGGTTGGTGAGGCGGGTTGGCTGCCGAATGAATTAGCGATCGGGGTCAAGGGGGTGCTAGATGGTCGGTCAACGGGTATATTGTACTCGGCAAATCCGTTGAGCGAAGGCTTGTGCTTGACGTTGGTGGAGGTGGTGGGCGGGATCGTGGGTACTGAGGGGAGATTGAGGCCGGTCGCTTCGTCGAGTTCGTCGATGGAAGGGAAGTTCTGGGCGAATTCTAGGAGGCTTAGAGATTCGCGTTCGGGAATCACTGGCGAGGTGGATGCTGGCGACGGGGGACCGAGGGTTGACGGGGATACAAACGAAGTCGGGAGGGGAGGCGGAGAAGGGAGCACCGATGATAAGGATGTGTGGATGTGTGTCGACGACGAGAAAGTAGGAGAGGTTGCCGGCGGAGAGGTGGGAAGTTCACGAGATATTCGCTTGGAATTTGTGGTGAGGACAAGACCATTATCCTGCAAGGACTTGAGACGATCAGCAATAGTCTTTCGAGGAGGGTCGTCGCTTGAGCTAGCTATCTAATCAGCAATAGTAGCGGACGATACAGAGGACGCACCTTTTCTCAAAAGCCTTGAGCTTGTCTTCGACAGCGTTCTTCCTTTCGGCTAGATCACTTCCTTCGTGCTGCGGTCCAGTCGTGAGCGTCGATGAGCGAGGCTGAAATGAGCACAATCACCTCGAAAAAGTCGTTGAATTCTTTCTTGAGACCACCACCTTTCTTCATCTCTGGATGATCCAGGGTCATTTTGGCAAGCGCAGCGGCTTGGGTGTATGCGGCTAGAGCACTCTTGAGATCGCCTCGAACTTCATAGTCTTTCCCCTGCTGGACCTGGCGTCTGGCGGTCTTGATCATCGACATGGGGGTCGCCCCGCGAGTCTCCCGGTTGACCGCATCCTTCGCTGACGATGTGATTTCCGATATGTTCATCTCATCGTACACACGGGGAGAACCATTGACTGTATTACGGTCAGACTTTGCGGCAAAAGGGAACTTGAAACATACCAGACGAATTCAAATTATTATTCGGTGATAAAACTGTGACTCCGGGCATGAGGTCCCAGGATTAAGGTAGGTTTTGGAGAAAGAACGATGGTGAACTGCTGAAAGTCATTCCTTGATTTCCTGCGGACCACCAAAACAAGAGATTATGTCATTGCAGAATAACTTATCTGACCGTGGGACTGTTGGTCTGACTGTGGGAGTCTACATGCTTAAAATTTATAACTACTGAACTGATGACTTGTGAAGAATAAAAAATTCGAGAAAAGCTTGCAAGAAAATTGAACTTCATGGCCAACGTGGGGATCGAACCCAAGACCTTCGCGTTATTAGCACGACGCTCTAACCAGCTGAGCTAGTCGGCCGACGAAACACTAGACATTAATGAGCACCTTACTTCATATGTGTCTGTTATTTTTTGTTATTTCCCCCCTCTGACTGCCCTCTGGTTCCCCGACATACACAAATCACTGTTGCTCTGGTGCCTGCGTTGGCCCGTCATCTGTTTTCCTGGGTGGGAAATCGACACACTACGAAGCTTTACGCGCACGTGATCGACGCGACTTTCAACTGTGGCGAGTTGTGCAGGGCTGCTTTACGTGAACACCTTTTCTCTGCACCAGCAACCCACTGTCCTCAGCGATGGCGACGACTCCCAGAAAGCCCAGCGTGCACTGGGCACTCGACGTCTCAATGTCTGACTTTGGTTCACCGTTCTCCACAGCGTCGTCTACATCAGAGATATCGGCCTCAAGTCTCCAGTACCTCAATTCTCAACTTGTTGCTCATGGCTTCGCCCCACCACCAGGGCTCTCACTTGAGGGTTTGGCGGCAACTGATGCGGAGCGGGTAATAAAGTGCTTGCTTGGGATGCTTGGCCAGCGCATGGTGAGTTGAGACGCCGTTGGAAATATACTTTGCTCACGGAAATTGCAGGATGACATGGGCCGCACAGAGGATCTTACAACGAAGTACAGGACCCTTTCGTATGATCACGAGCGAGTGTTGAACATGCACCGCACGGCGAAGGAGCAAGCTGCCAATGCCGAACGTGAAATGAATGTCTTCAAGTCAAAACTAGCGTAAGCAATCGCCTCTCTCTTACTGCATTCCCATCCCCATGAGAGAGTAGTGCCGCCACCCGAACCATCCAATCTATCGAGAATGCGCACAAACAAACCACAGCTGAGCTCACTCGAACACGCACCATGGTCCAAGCACTACGACAAACCCACGTCGCTGAGCTGAAGAAGCGTGATGCTCAAGTAGAGCGGATGCAAGAACGCTGGTCGAAATTGGCGGACGCACAGGGGCAGCTGACGAAGACACCGAGTGGGCTCACGCTTACGTGCGGTAATGCTTCGGTGGCATACGGGAGCGAGAACGCAGGGAGAGGGAAGTCGTTTATGGAGGTTGCGCTGGAGCAGGCGGACGAAACGCGGGCGAGGTTGGATGCGGATAACTTGAGGTTGAGGCGGATGGTGACGAGCGCGGTTAACGAGATGCAGGGAATATTGGCTCGTATGAGGGGAGAAGATGAAGATGAGGTAGATCCCTGCACGATGTCAAGCCTTTTCCCCCTGCATCCGAAGACCGCGGCTACTGACAAACTGAGCTCGCTGTTCACATCGCTGCGTACTGGTATTGTCAATCAACAGCCGCCAGTTGAGCCCACTGCTTCTACGTCCTCGCTGCCTCCAGATGAAGATACAGCGCGGCTCAATGGAGTTATAGACCAGCTACGTTCCAGGCTAGGTGCGCGCACTACCTATTCTATACTAAAGTTCCTGGCTAAACAAATCCCGCAGAAGAAGCCCAGGAGGAATGTGCGAGAACTACGGTTAAGACGCAGGAACTATTTGACCAGCTAGCCGCCCGTAATGCCACCCAACCCGATGCCGGTGAAGTCAGTATGGAGCTGATGACCGTGACTGCGAAGGATGTTGAGCTCGAAAGGCTGGAGGCGATGAAGCGGGAGTTGGACAACGAGAGGCAGAAGTTCACAGAAGCTGCAGTAAAGTTAGGCAAGGAGCGGGCAGCTATGGAGGCTGAGCGACTACACTTTCTGGAAGAGAAACGGTCATGGCAAGTCGAAAAGATCCTTGCTGAACTTCCCCCCACTCCTCAGGCCACTACGTCTCTTCCATCGCCGAAGAAAGCGCCATCTCCCAAGAAGGCCAGTAAATCTCCACGAAAGTCTCCTGCTAAATCGACGAATATCAGTCCACGGAAGCCACGCAATGCTCGGAGATCCTCCGTTGGGTTGACACCACCTCCGAAGAAGACGAGAGGGAAAGTGGTAGAGTTGGCCTCAGAAACTGAAGTGATTCCCTCGTCGAAAGGTGTATCATCCCTTCTGGCTCCTCCGCCGTTAGGCTCATCTCTGCTGCCAACCTCTTTTGTTTTACCTCCGCCCTCCCCGAATGCCTTGTTGCCAGCCTCCCCTGTCATCGCTCCTCCCTCTATGGATATCAACGAGCCAGATCACTTTGACCTCGGCGAGTCTCAGCCGACATCTATGGAAGACCCCAGCCTGCCTTCCTCATCATCAAACCCTATCTTGAAAACGCCGCCCGACAACTCAGCCCAACCATCTTCCCAGCTCTTAGCCCCCTCGTTCCCCTACCCCGTAGCAAAGCCCTACGCTAAGCGCATGATCCACGCATACTCGCCAGCGAAACCAAGTCCCTTGAGTCGTATACTGTCCCTTGCTGATTCACCGAGAAGCCCTACGAGCCCCGGTCAGGTTGTTTCTGGCTCAGATTCCAGTGGACAGCTCGGCGTTGTGATGGAAGAGGACGAAGAGGACGATTTGTTCCCTAGGATTGATCCTGCGCCTCAGCCTCCGATGAGCCTGGCGGCTGAACTCGGGATCGCGGAGAGCGACGAGGACGAGGACGAGGAGAACTTGAGGATAGGCCGAGAAAGCCCGTTGACGGACATGCAAGTTGACTCGCATCCTCCTACCAAGAAAAAGGTTTCGATACACCCCAACCCCCAACGTCCGAGGCTGGACAAGGGTAAGAGTGTGGCTCCCGCGATAACGGCTCGAAGGACCCTGGAAAAGGAGAAGGAAAATAAGAACACTGCTGAATCGTCGAAAGCGCGGCTAAAGGACAAGAAGCGCGCCCCGGTTGGCCCACCTGGGGCAGACACCGAACGGCCTACGAAAGTAGTGAAAGTCACGAAATCTACGCCCGCCGTCTCGAGACCTGATACCGTGAAGAAGGCGGCAGCAAAGCCTTCTGGCTCTGGCTCTGCAAGGACCAACACCGCGGACTCTAAGAAGGTACCCTCTACATCACGGACCGTATCTCATGTGCGTCCAGTCGCTGGCGGACGGAGTACAGGGCCTCGACGAGTGCTTATAGACAGCGCCGAAGCGCCGCCCATGGCAAAGAGTAGAAAAAACTGATTTTCGGCCGCTGAAATATTTGTGTTATACATTATGTACATTGGAAAGCATCACTCGTTTCGTAGATATTTATATTACCATTATCGCATGCCCTTCCATATTCCCTCTTTGCATTAGTACCATAATTGTATTTGTAGTCTGCCCCCACGTCGTCGCAGTGTCATCTTTGGCCGCCAATCTCTTCATGGCTTTGCTGCGAAGGAGATGAAGTAGCGTTCGATATCATCAACGGCGGCGAAGGGTGCCACCATTCCGACGTAGCCATCGGGTCGCACGATGACTATTGCCCCAGAAGGATTGACACCAAAGGAGGTATATGCCTTGCCTCCCGATCGTTCATGGGGGTCTGAGTCGTCTATGAGAACCCTAAGATAGATGGTCAGTGAATATACACAGCGTGGACGGCAAGAGAAGTACTTCGACCAGTGCGAGCGGAACAATGGTGGTATGTCAGTGTACCTCACCGTCCACTTGCTTGCTATTCCGATGGTGAGGACGTCCAGCATCGAACGGTAGCTGCCCACTCGTGTGGGGTCAAGGAGGCCCCCAGGTCTGCCAAGTCGTTCTGAGAGCTCTGAAAGTTTGTCTTGCTGAGAAGGAGAAGATATATCCCCGGCGAATACTAAGACTTTGAAGCGAGTATCCGATGGCAAGAGATCCTGGAGCTCTACCGGCCGTGAGTCGGCAGCGCGAAGCAGAATTTGCGGGGGCATGCGTCCGCCAATCTTTAACTTGCTCGCATAGTCCTGGTATTTGCAATTCGTGATCAACGATTCCGCGTATCTAATCCCGATGCCGCTAGTGAATCCACCGAATGTTTGGAACGCTCTGTTATGTGCATGAGGGTGAGGGGCGAGGCCTTGAACGACCATCGCACTTACTTCTTGAATTCCTCGTGGGAGACGCCATCTTGATATTCCTGTGTTCGCGGCTTGCCAGAGAACAGCGCCGAAAATTGCTTGTCGAAGTCAATCAGATCTTGCGCGTATTTACGCCGTTCGAATTCGTACTTTGTCCTCATTCATCAGACTCGCTGATAAGAACAGTAGAGGGAGCCCTCACGGTATCCAAGAGGGACATGTCAGCCCAACCACGTAGAACATATGTCAGTTTCCAAACTATTGATCCAGTCAATTTAATTGATGTAAGGATAAAAAGCATGCGACAAGAAAATTCACCTAGATTATGAGTATCGTTCATACTTGCGTTCATGCCTTGGCCGGCCTTCGGTGAATGCGTATGGCAAGCATCCCCAGCGATGAACACACGGTTATTCACAGAGAATTTCGAAGCGACTCGTTGACCGACTAGATCAGAAGTCAGCCATAATCGAGAGTATGCAGCCTTGTACCAACTGATGTATATCGTCCACCAGTCAATGTCACCAGAATTTGTGATATAAAATGGCTGCAACGACTTCTTCGCAACCTGTTCTTTGGATCAGGGCGGCGTTAGGAGGTGGCAAACTAAGGGACATTACCTCCATCAACTTGTACGGGCTAGTCTTGCTCATATCAACTCTTCCATTCGCAGAGTCCACAGCATCGGTATGGCCAAGCTGTATGTAAAGCCTGACTTTATCCCCTTCCCTGGGGATGATCATGCAAGACCCGTTATTCGAATGAATCGCGCATCTATTGCGGATATCAGGAAAGTCGGTGTCTGGGACTAGATCCACAACGCCCCAGACGTAATCTACGTGGGGTTGGTTATAAATATCTCGCATGCACTATCAGAAGGACATGTAAATGGCTCTTACCGGTTTGCTCTCCTTCCATCTGGATACCCAGGGACTTTCGAACCCATGAGTGGGCACCTTCAACCCAGAGAAGGCGTCAAGTTCTATAATCGAGAAATGTCCTGCGGCGTGGGCTCACCATCAGCGCCAACCACGAATTTGGCGTGAACCACCTCTGTATCGATCTCTCCATCTGCTGTTCGCAGATGTTTTAGCACGACCTGTGCCAAGTCATTGTTGAATATGGCCTCTCGTGCCCGTTTAAGTCTACACACGTACTCGGACAGGATAGGCCTTGGGGTCCTTCAACACGTCTGCGTCCTGCGACATTTGGATTGACTCTGGCACGGTTGGCCTGTCCACCTGCACACCCATTGAGCGCATCGAGTCATGGAAGATGGCTTCGATGGCTCCCTGGTGGAGTGTGCACTATGACCGGTACATCAATAACAGCGCACGCAGTCGATCCTCATCGACATCCTTACCTCAAAAGGGTAGCGTGCAGTTGGAGCTGTCACATCCGGTGCCCGATCAGTGAGCTTCCAGCCTCCTGGTTAGTCGTGATTGTCTGTCTGTGGAAACAAAAGCAAACACCTCGATTCCACCATCAGGGCTGGGATTGTAGAACGCCTATTAGGACATGCGTTGAGTGTTCACAATGTAGAAGGCGACAAATGGAAGCCACATACGGCCATGTGCATCTGGTTGGCTTCTTTGAAGACCCGCTCAGCAAGTCCATAACTCTGGTGGACCATACGGTCGGTTTAATAAATTATCCGACCGGCGCAGACCCTCTCACCTGCAGAACCTCTGTTTAACCATCAAGTGATCAACAAATTGCGTTAACCAGCTATGTGCAGGCGAC
The DNA here is from genome assembly GCA_026743855.1 of Pleurotus sapidus. NCBI lineage: Eukaryota > Fungi > Basidiomycota > Agaricomycetes > Agaricales > Pleurotaceae > Pleurotus > Pleurotus sapidus. The sequence continues at coordinate 180,431 of JANBWZ010000008.1, forward strand.
ATACCTAGCGTTCGCGGCTGCAGCCCATCAGCTCTGCCTGCCAGTAAGTCGCCTGGTCTACGATCGGAGATGGTCAGATGAAGGTCTCTTGCTGCGCGAATAGAACGTACCGTTGATCAACTATCCTTACATTGATGCCAGCCTTGGCTAAACCATTCGCACACATTAGCCCAGCTGGCCCTGCGCCGACTACCAGTACGTCTACATCTGACTCCTTCACCAAAGACGTCGGCATAATGAATGGTGAATGGAGAAGGGTTATGAACGGTTGAACGCTTGTAAGGTGGAGAATGCAAGAGGAAGCGGATAAGGTAGGTTGCGGTCGCTTGTATCCATTTTATATCATCACGGTGGCAGCCTACAACCCCCATTCAGGACCATCGCGGATAGTGATTGCTTGGACGCATCTCCACGTTGTGGGGACAAACTGCCCTTTGAAGGAGGGGCCCACTGTACAGCAGTTTGTTCCGAACGTACTTCGCTGCTTATAGAGAATGATTACCTCTCGCTAGCACGAATCCACGACCGAGAACCACCAGAAATAGCCGGGCCTTTCCAAAAGCGATGGCACAAGCAACACGGTCCTCCTTCGCTAGCGAGGTGATGTCAATTTCACATTCTCGCCTAGAGGAGACTGTCGAAAAGGGATAAGGTAGATGGCTTCCAATGGCAGAGCGCGGGATTGCGAGGGAAAGCCTGGAGAAACAGTTCAGCACGAGTGCTTTGGCATTTGCGGTACTGCGAACGCCTGGGATTCGATGGGCACGCAAAGCAGGAAAAAGGAAAATCGCCGTTTTGATCAATCCGATCTCCATTGTGATTCGGCCCAAAGATGGAAATAATTCATGCACGACCTTCGGTGCGATTGGTCAGGGCACCTGTAGAATAGGCGAAGCACGATTCTGACCGGAGGTAGTGGATCAAACCAAGCACGCGATGATGAAGGTATTTGTATCTGAAGTATATAGAGCGGGGTTCAAGCGGGCATGCCCCACGAACGGGTTAGCAAATTGCAACTTGGCGCAACCACGAGGGCGAGTGAACCGAGATATTCGTCGGGCATCGCCCTACGGGGACAGGCGGAGACATGATGCATGAAGATTCTTGTCAGCCAAGTGAGAGTCCATGATCGCAGGCACGACGCACCGACAACGGTCGACGTCAAAAAGCCACACGAAGCTACCTCGGTACCGCAACGCCAGGGTACAAAACGTCAAGCAGCGAAAAAGCACCAAACTTGGCCGAGTCATTGTCAAAATGCCCAAAATATGAGTTGTTCAGTTTACAAATGCAGATAAGCTATTTGTAGCTCGTTTTGCAGATTGTGGGTACAATGAATGGGAATGCACACTGTTCTATCCAAAAGATGTCACGAAGATGAACGAAAGATGGTGATTAGATCTACAGCCAGTTCTACGTACGCCATTACGCGACTTTGCGATGTTCCTAAAAATGCGCGTCGACGTACAAATGTCAAATCGAGGGACCCGCAGAAGTGAATGCAATTGCAACTTACGGGTGCGTGTGTCGTCTCGTGGTCAACATGCACGAACGCCCTTTCGACGTTGGGCAGGACCTCAATTTTGTCTTGGAGCTGTTGCGCGAGATCATGCGCTTGCCATAGCGGCGTATTCGCTTCCATGACAATGTCAATTTCGACGAAGTAGTCCTATGAACCGCGGTGAGCGAGCGTTGCAGGATTCCAAAGGCATCAAACCACATACCGGGCCGCTCTAGCGTGGATCCAGAGGGTTAGGAATGAAAACGAACCTTGCTGTGCTGTGGATCACTCACATGGTACGCTCTTGCTGTGTCGACCATCAAAATCTGGTCGCTGAACGTCGCAGCCTTGTATATCACCAACTGCAGGAACTCATGCGGGGCTGATTTCCCCGCCAAGAGCTCAAACTGTCGGTATATAGTCACGCCCCATGAGATCAGAACCCCAATAGTGATCTACAACGGATACAGCACCGGCATCAGCTAGAGAATTATGTGGGAAAAAGGGAGACAAACGATGAGTGCGCCCATCGGATCCAGAACTATGAGTGACAAAGTAAAGAGTTGTTGAGATAAAGATCGAGATAGGAGGGACGTACACCAAGCAAGTTTGCTGCCACCAGTCGACATGAGAATACCTGCGGAAGTATGAGATTCGCTGGAAATAGACATGAAAACGAACTCACCGAACCCATTGATGAAAAGGTCGTTTCGGTGGTCCTCCCAGAGCACGCGGACTTGGCTGGACTTGTTGCGGAGGGAATAACAGTACAGAAACAGCAGGAACTTGATACCTGCATTTTTTCAGTCGGATGTCCGTGGGTGGAGCTAGGAGAATGACGTACCGAGTGCAACACCTACGGCGATGATGGAGGGTACATGGAAGGCCTCAAGTGAGTCGTCGGCCTTCGTGATAAGATCTCGCACGGATTCCACGACGACGATAAGGTTCACGGAGCCCATTCTGACAGATTCAATCAGTGAACAACCCCTGGCGAGGTGCTACGGAGGGAACATACAGAAATCCTAGAAGAGACGATAAGTCACATCGTAGCGGGAGAAGGGAAGTACCCACCATAGATAATGTTGCCTATTGTCTCAAGTCTTGCCCCACCGACAGGCCATTGATCAACATTGAGCTTCTTTGACTTCTTATGAAGCCAGTAGAGAAGGAGGTTGCTCCCCGGGTCAAAGATGGAGTCGATGCAGGTTGCAAGGAGGGACAGTGATCCCGATGAAATTGCAGCGTACACTGCGTGCCAACAAGATGAGTCTTCAGAGAGCTCTCCTGAAAGAGGGAAACACACATTGTAACCCTGCTAAACAGAAATTCGACAGCAAACTAGCCCAGATAGCTATTTTCACTGGCACTCGGTTGGCGTCCTCCTCTACTCTCGCCTCCTCGCCATGATCCTCAATCGGCTTCAGCAACGACGTAATCAACTGTGGCAGCCTATCAGCACTGTAGGGTTGCGTAATAACACGCACTCACATCATTCTGCCTGCGATGGAACTTCTCCACTTTCTTCCCTTGCTTGCGTCGGCGCAGCTCCGCGAGCTCGTCTTGCGTCTTCAGCCCATCGCTAAACTGGTACGGGTCGGGGTGGACAATGCTCAGCCCAGTCGACGCCGACGCGCGCTCGGGATCTGCGCTGTTGCCTGGGAGATCAGGAGCCATCGTGGCGGCCGAAAGTGTTCCAACCAAGCGATCAATGGGAGCGGACCCAAAACAATGGATACTGCTGCCTGAGTATATTGAGTACGCGGTTACCGCTCTGTTGGCTTGTCGAGAACCGTAATAACTTTTGGGACTCGTGAAGCGTAGTGTAGACTTGTGGGCCACGAGAGAGGGGGCTATTGAAGGTCCTTCTGGGTCTGTTATTAAGCCTTTTTATAGGCGCACGGACCTTCTTGCCAAGCAGTGCAATGGTCATCGCCAGGTGTTCAGGCCAAAGCCAGCACGGGTAGCATAGTAGATGGGTACGACGAGGACGACAATGGTGGTGGTCACAGTCTAAGAACGGTCTACTGTCGACAACGCGCGACCCAGTGTTGAGGAGAGCAATTAGAGTTCAAATCCGCACCATCTCTCGGCATTTCGGCGCAGTTCGGCACCCACATGGACCCAAAGTCTTGGGTTCATCACGTGAATCTGATTCCACATTTACCAAGTTGAAGTAGCGTAACTGGCTGGCAATCACAGTTATCTCAGTAAGATGATTGTTACTGTACTAGTAGTATGATAATTTACTGGGTTTTGATCCTACTGGGACCCCACCGCCCGAGGACGTGGTTCGCCCTCAGAATCAGCAAGTCCCGAAGCATTTCCAGCGACGCCGTCACCACATTCAATTTACTCCCTGCAACTTCATGCCATTCCACAGGTACCTCAGCCACCGGGATGCCTAACTCCTTCGCTAGTAGCAGGAGCTCAACGTCGAATATCCAGGTAGGCAGATGCTGCGCGGGGAAGATCTGCTGCGCTGCCGCGCGCGAGAAGAGCTTGAACCCGCACTGCGTGTCGCGGATGTGCCCAACGCCGACGATGCGCAGGATCGTGTGCAGCCCGTACATGAGGATGTTGCGCAGAACAGAGCGCTGCAAGTCGGGGTCGTTAAGATAAACACTGGACTGAATTCGCGCTAACTCACCTTTACGACTGCTTCGGTCTTGACGAGATGTGCGCGACTTCCGACAACAAACGACGGCGCGTCTCCGGGGGCGAGGTCGTCCATTACTTTCCACAACAGCTCTAAATCTTCAAACCGGCTCGCCCCATCAGCATCCACCATCAACAACCGCTTTCCTCGACCGTGCAGCATCCCGTGCCTCACAGCCCCTCCCTTGCCCAAGTTCTTCTCTAGTGTGACGACGCGTATATCGCTCTTCGGATACTGTCCCGCAAGTTTCAGAGAGAGCGCCGTCGTATCGTCCGAAGAGCCGTCATCGACGACCAGGATTTCGTATGTTCGCTTAGAGACGGAGGTAAGGTGGTCGATCGTCGTCGAGAGCATGGACGGAAGCCGCGAAGTCTCATTGTATGCCGGGATCACGACCGTCAGGTCCACTTCACTCGGTCCGTTGAGTGATGGTAGTGGTATGGGGTCTGTGGGAGATAAACGCGATCGGTAGTTCTTCTCTGAAGGACGGGTTATTATCGGCGGCGGCGACCAGAAAAGAAGGGCTAGATACACCTGAATGAAAGAGACTATTAGCAAGCGTGCTTGAGGCAATCCGAGTCATTTATACGATTCAGCTCAAGGGGATTGGTCCCCGACCCAGGTTTTGTCGTCCTCACCCTGGCGTCCACTCTGAGAATGTCCCAAGGCTCGAAGAACAAGGATGAAAGGGTGTTCATCACGATACAAGAAAGATAAACAACGGGACTCACACATACAACACCCGCCAAAACGAGAGTCAGAAACCCATACAACAGTGGGTGGTCCATTCAAACGCAACAACGACGATATGGAATTCAATTCAAGGTCGAAGGAACATTCTTGGTCAAAGGTCAGAAATGAGAGATTCGGAGAAGCAGAACAGCACTCACCAAGTCCTTCTACAGTGTGCTGAAGCTATGGATGCGCTTTCAACTGTGGTCGACGCGACGTTTGCGGAGGCATCTTGGGCTTCACGACTGCCACGACACTCGCCTGCGTGTGAAATCTGAGAAGACCCTCTTGTAAAGAGAGGAGCTGTTCAGGGGTTAGGAGATATCGACTTCCAGACTTTCAAACTTACAATGAGCAAAGCGATACTTGTCAATACAAGTACTCATCTCTAAGTCTTAGACGTACTCTCAAATATCGCAACATGGGTGGCCCTAGAGAGGACGGCCCAAAGGACGGAAGTCAAATCATGCCTCGGCCAGCACAATGCAGACAGGACAACGAAAATGCATAGCGAGTGTAGAGAACAAGGAAACGTAATGCGAGGTATATAAGATATGCAAAACACTAGCGAATGTTGTTTCGATGGGACTAAAATTGTGATGCGATAGAGAGAAAATGATATCCACGACGAAGGGAATGTGAATCTGACTAGCAGTGTGGTCCGCACTATTTGCAGGGATAAAGCAGAGAAGGGGAGAGTAGTAGGCCTATCAAGGAGGTATATCTTCTGGTTCAAGTTCGCTCGGAATGTACTGCGTGCTGGACCTTCTATATGTCTGCATGAGGCGGCGTAGGCGTGCAAGTTCGCTAGCCAATTCCCTAAAAGTGGAATTAGTGACAGATTAAAAGGGCAAGGACATGATACGGACTTGGCCGTATTTCCAGCTTCTTCGCTCCCTTTCGAGTGCTTCTCCACCTCTGCCTTCATACGATTCACCTCTTCTGTCCACATCGCCTCTACCTCCTTCTCCTTCTTTTTGTCCTCGTCCCTCAGTTCATTCAACTCCGTTCGTGTTTTCTCAGCGTTCTTCACCTCCTCCAACAGCTGTTTATACTTCTTCCCCACACTCTCCGCATCCCCGCGCAACTTCTCTTCCCGCTTCCGCATCTCTTCCCTCAACTTCTCCGTATCCGATTTGAACCCTGAGACAAGCCCTTTGATGCTGTCTCGAAGCGTGATGTACTCTCGCTCAGACTTTTGCGACAGAGCAGTAGACTCCGAGAGCGCGGACTCCATCTCGCGAATCGTCTTCTTCGACGTGGATGTTTCTGATTTGAGCTGCGATTTTAATTGGGTGGCTTCCGCTTCGGCTTTCCGCGCGCGCTCTAGGACTTCCTGCAATAGTCTCTCTTTTCTCGCGACCACGTTATTAAGCCCTTCGTTCTCCAACCGCAGCCGTTCTCGAGCCTCTTTCAGGTCCTCAGTCTGACGTGTCAGTTGTGCCACGGTCCGTTGTGACAAACGAAGCTGTGACTTGGTGTTTTCGAGTGCAGTGCGTGCATTGACGACGCCTGCCTGTAGATCGGCCAGAACTTTCGTCGTGCCGGCAGGGGTAAACGAGGCACGTCGGTTCGGTGACGGAGGCTGTAGTGAAGAAGTTGACGCAAATAGGTCGTTCTCAGCGATGGGGGATGTTTTGCTGGCGGTGGAGGAGGATAGTCGTTGACCTTCGTCGGCTAACGCCCGCGCATTACCTGGGAATGAGTTAAGACGTCACTGGACACAAAAAGAGGAACGGGACCAACCTACTGCAGCAACCGGTATTCCTTATGGGCGTTGAGTTTAGAATTCCCTCCATAAACCGTTGAGATATTACTCACGACTGAGAGTACGCATTGGGCTCGACGCACGTTTAAACGATGTAGGACTACTGGGACCAACTCCAAACGTCATCGGAACACCTTCTTGTATCCCATTCTCCTCTGCCTCTCGTCGAGGTAGAGGTAAGTTAGATTCCGGGCCTGCGATGCCTTGTAAAACATCATAGCTCGACCGCCGCTTGACTTTCGTTGCAGTCGGAACCGGAGAAAATGAGGAAGGTGGAGGTGGTGAAGAGAGCATTATGTCGGAAGTATCTGGGGGCAACGGTCTAGGTCCACGAAGTACGATATTCTCTAAATTATGTAGCTGTGCTTGTTGCTGTCTGATAGAGTGTTTCAGCGTGGACATTTGGTTCCGTAGAGCAACTGTAAAGGCAATATACTTTTGTGTTCACAGAAGGAGCTGATTTCTGAGTTCTTTACCTGGATTCGTTTCTAGTGATTGTTGCGAAGGGCTTGGTGCGCGTCCTGAGCGTATGGAACCACGCGACGAGGGCCGTGAAAGTGAACGGTCGCGATTGTGTTTCGGAGGAGACAAAGAACGACCGTAGGGAGGAGAAAGTGGTGAATGTGAGCTGGGACCGGGGCTCGAAGACATGTAATAGGGCGTCAGGCGTTACGCTATAAAATATTTGGTCGCTGTAGATGCGCCCGTCACCACATATAAGTGCTGTGGTGGTTCGTTGGAAGCATCCACACTCCTACTTTGGGTTCCACAGAAGCAGTGCCCCACGTGACTCAAGAGGAGGTGAAGCGTGAGAAGGTCTTGGTCTCCAGGTCGGTCGCTGACCTTGTCATTCTGCAACTTGCCTAACCACGATCAGATCATCTACAGCATTCCCCGCTGCAAGCGGTTGGTCTACCATTGGTAGCACTCTCGAACGGGGCAAAATATGGGCTGCGATACTCTACTGATGTCAAGTTGGAAATGGTAGGTGTAAATTGTAGCCGTTCCTCGCATTCTGGATCGAGTCTTCTCGTAGCAAACAGATACAGATATCTTCGTTATAGGTCAGTAGGAACCCGTGTACTGCAGTTGGATGCATGATTGACGCGCTCATCATTGCTTCTCCAGGCCAGTGCTCAGCGCTCAGTCCCAGGACTCGGACTGATAGGGATATGCTTCATCACACGGCATGTCCACTGCCGATATCAAGTAAAATCAATATCAATTCGAAGAGAACGCAGATGGTATTCTGCTGGCAAATGTTGCCGTAGCACCACAGCTGCGCGCTACTATACGCAACGAATTCGCTGTATTTTACACCACAGTCTCCTCCGATAAATATTAACAGCGCTGCGAACCTTCTTCGAACCTCAGGCTCGACACAACCCGTAAGCAGATATGTGTTTGCCGAAGACCTACACGGGCACCTATGTTGACTTTCGAAGATCACGAGTTGAGTATTTCCAGTACATATGTCCGAAGGAACTTCTCATGTTTATGCGGTGTGGAGTACAGGATGCTTCTATCATACACGTCGGATCAACGAGACCTCGTATCCTATCTCATTGACGTTGTTATCGAGGACTTGATTCTGGGCTATCGAATTCTTGATCAAGACCTGATTTCCTTCGCGAGATTCTATCTATCTGAACTCTCCCTTCTCAATTGAACGAGTGTCTGAGCTACCACGAGTGACATCATCCCAGGCATCTCTGCATCCACGGCCAGGGTAAAACGCTCCGACCGGCATTGTGGAGCATCTATCAAAATACCACCTCGCCTGGTGTGGCGTTCATTGCCAAGATCCCAAATGTTCCCGTAAAGTGGTTTATCTCCCTCGGACGACGGAGAGTCTTCGGGTCCCAAAACCACCCGTTGTTTCTCGCCCACTACATACGCGTTTCCGCATACTGCACCGACACTGTCGAGTCGTTGACAACAGGTCGTTCAGCTTGACAACGGTCCGTCGGAAAAACTACTCAACGTTCTCCCGTTTGGCGTTGGAGCAGAATTAATCCTACCACCACCAATGCGGCATATGCGACCTACGAGCCTCACGCGTCGAATCCCATTTGCTACACCACTGCGCGAAGCTGTGATACATCTCGGATTCACTTCGGTGCTGTCTGAGGCCCCATTATGTGCAAGCGACTCGACGGCGAGTAATTTGAGGTATAAAAGCTCATTTAATTTAGCGGAAATCTGCATCCTTCAAACGACCTCATATCCTCTCCAAAGATGTTCCGCTTCAGTGCACTATTAGCCTTCTCCTTCGCTGCGGTTGCCTTCGGGCAGCAAGCAGGTACCCTCACGGCGGAAACACACCCGCCGCTTAGCGTACAAGAGTGCACGGCAAGCGGTTGCCAGACTTTGTCTAGGTCCGTTGTGCTCGATTCCAACTGGCGTTGGCTCCATACGACCGAGGGCTTCACGGTACGCAATTACGTTCCTCCGGCATGAACAACTAAACTAATACACTTACTCAAAGAACTGCTACACCGGCAATGCATTCGACACCTCGCTCTGCCCAGACGGCGCGACATGCGCCCAGAACTGTGCCCTCGATGGCGCCGACTACAGCGGCACCTACGGCATCACCACCAGCGGTAACGCGCTCACATTGAAATTCGTGACCACCGGTGCCAACACCAACGTCGGTTCGCGTGTCTACTTAATGGCAGACGAAAGCACCTACCAGATGTTCAACCTCAAGAACAAGGAATTCACTTTCGACGTCGACATGTCAAACCTACCTTGCGGTCTCAACGGTGCTTTGTACTTCTCAGAAATGGCGGCGGATGGTGGCATGGCCTCGCAGGCTGGCAACTCAGCTGGTGCCAAGTACGGAACTGGATACTGCGACTCGCAATGCCCTCACGACATCAAGTTCATTGGTGGAGAGGTATGTATTCTAACACCCGGGTAAACAGTCTCTGACGTAGCTATATAGGCTAACGTAGAAGGATGGGTTGGAAGTGACTCCGATCCTAACTCCGGTGCTGGTACCTTTGGTGCCTGCTGCAGTGAGATGGACATCTGGGAGGCAAACGCTAACGCCGCCGCCTATACCCCACATCCATGTGCCACCGACGGCCTCCTCCGCTGCACAGGCACCCAGTGCGGTGATGGCGATGCCCGCTACTCCGGTGTCTGCGACAAGGATGGCTGTGATTTCAACTCTTTCCGCATGGGCGATCGCGAATTCTTGGGAGAGGGTTTGACCGTCGACACTACCAAGAAGATCACTGTGGTCACACAGTACGTCGCCTTTGTCAAACAAGGCATACACACCGATACTAATTCCTTTGTGATCTTTTAAGGTTCATCACTTCTAACAACAGCACCAGCGGTGCCCTCTCTGAAATCCGTCGTCTATATGTCCAAGACGGCAACGTCATCCAAAACTCCGTCACCAACGTTCCTTCAGTCCCTGCCTACGATTCTATCACCGACCAATTCTGCGTCGATGCTAAAGCCGCCTTCGGTGATACCAACTACTTCGCTACCCAGGGTGGCCTCGAAGCTATGGGTGGATCCTTCGACAACGGCATGGTTTTAGTTATGAGCATTTGGGACGACCACGCCGCCAACATGTTGTGGTTGGACAGCAGCTACCCCCTCGACAAAGACCCCTCTGAGCCTGGTGTCATGCGTGGCAACTGCGCCACGACGTCCGGCGTCCCAGCTGACGTTGAAGCTCAGCATCCCGATGCCTCCGTCACTTTCTCTAACATCAAGTTCGGTGACCTCGGCACGACCTTCTAAGTGTACGTTCGCTCTATTGTTCCCCGCGCCGCGAGTTCTGACTCTATTCGGACACAGCTGGTCAATATATTCCCATGAAAAGATGTATCGTGGATAAATTATCCTTGTATAGACCAACGTATCTATCTATTCAACCATGTTTGTAATCTACCAAGATCATTTGATATGACATTACAAAATGCTACCCATCCGCGAGAACTATCAATAGCTAGGCACCGTCATGAAGTTGAAGCGCATCAGCCCTAGAGAGAAAGGCTCAATACTTAAGAATGAGTAACGTGTTGGTTACAAAAGCTATGATCTAGACATATACAAAGGAGGGTGTTTCCCTTTACACGAACTCGCCATCTCTTTAAGTTCCCTAAGTGGTTCCGTAGTGGTAGCGCATGTCTGTATTGCCGCTTGAGACCTTCCGTGGGGTAGAAGACTGTGATTCGGAAGTACGTCGTAGGCCTGCACATTGTAAAGCCGGATATAATGTGGTCGAGCCTGACCATAGAGGAGATGGTAGTGTTAGCGGTCACGTTTGGCAGCCTACAGCGACATACATACGCAATTAACTTCATCGTGATTTGGGCTTCTTACTTTCGATGCCTGAAAGGTGCTCATAGAGCACTGCAATTATATCATAGAAAACAAGTTCAGGTCAATTCGCCAGCGGAATATATAATACATGTGAGGTATCCTCAGTAAATACATGTTACAGAGCACTATTCATGTTCCAGACATTACTAATAAAGGCCTACTTTCCACTAATGCCCCACCACGCCAGTAATCTCATGCCCGCACGAGTAGATCCCATCTGCGGCGGTTGGGGGCGAAACGCGTTGGGTCGTGTTGTGGTTGAGATCGTTCGCTTGTTCCTCACGTCGGCGGTATGCGATTCAGATTCTTTGGCCCTGCTAAACGCGTCAACACCCCAATTCCACGCCATCGGTACGATCAAGCGGTACCAACCAGATGATTCCCTGTCGCACCCGTGAACTCAGCATCTCATGCTTATTCCTCCATGCCCACGCATCCTTCTTAATCCGATCATTCTCGCTTCTGAGACTTGCACGGTCGGCAAGGACGTTCTGCAGCACTTGCATCCGCTGCTCGGATTCGACCGTGAGTTTCGCCTTCTCCCGCCTAAGCTCAGCTATTTTCGTCTCTAAGCGCGAGACACGGGAGAGGAGAGCTAGATAGCCTTCGGATTCATGGGAGGCGGACGAGGGAGAGGGGACTATCTGAGACTTTGCGGACGAAGAGCGAGCGTTTATGGTTGTGGGGGATCCAGAAGGGAGGTAGAGTCTTCTGATTGTAGGGAATGGGAACATCGGTGGGGTTCTATTATTGTTGAGTTCTTCCATAGTCACTAAAGACAGACCGTGAACCGGGTCAGCTCGGGCGCAGCCCGACCAAGGGCCAGCACATACCTGTGAATACAGTGCGGCAGGTAGGGCAACCCACACAACCCGTTGAGATGGTCTTGCTATGCTCCATGTGTAATTTTATGCACTCTTCACAGAAGATATGTCCTTTGTTCATAGACTGAAGTCAGAATCTGTACGCGGCAAAGCTGGATCGAGTCTAACTCACCACAAGGTAATGAAACTGGGCTCATCAGAGCATCTAGACAAATAACGCAGCTAAAAGACATCCTTGCTTGCGCCAACTCGCAAGTGGAATGGACCGGGCGGCAATAAGGCTGACGGATACTAGAGTGCAGGGGTTATTCGGGAGTGGTGAATTGCTCTAGTGAAGCTGAAATGCAACAGAGCAGGGGAAAGGGTAGAAGGGGGAACAGCACCTGAAAGGACGCCCAAGGGGAGAGGGCGGTGGGATTGAGAAAGACGATCCATAACACAGTCGCAACGATGAAATACTTCAACACGGCATGCGGACGCAGGCTCTGAACAACCTTCTTTCCTCATTCACAATCGACCATGAGGCTGGCTCGAGGTCAATTGACTCGGAACTCAGCTTTCCAGCAAATCAAAAGCTGGGTTCATTATCAGTTTACGGCGTCCATTCCACAGATTGGTGGATCCAGGCAGAAGTCGAGGCGCATATTAGGGTGTGGTCAAACCGGTATCGCTGCGGAGGTAATACTCGGCGCCAGCGTGCGGACCGATGGCCATTGATAGTACCTATGCATGGGCGTCAGCAGATTAGACCTTTGTTACTGATAACAGGAAGGTCATGGGAGGCGACGGCAAAGTTATAACGAGAATCGGCTGGTATAGAGAAAGCCGTGCCCAAAAAGGCGAAGGTGTCAAACGCTCTGAAAGATAAGGAAGATATCTCCAAAAGTCCAGCAGAGATTCGGGAGGATCGGTCAGTTTCATTTTTATATGAGTATAGCATAGGTCGAAGTTGTACAAATAGTTCTAGCGACGTACATCTGCAAGATCGGACCAATATGGTCCCTAGTAGTTATCTTCTGCTTTAATTCCTCTTCCCCTAAAAGATGGTGGAGGGTCGTCGTCGTCTTCAGAATATGCCCACAGTGGTTCGGCTGATCCAACGCTACGACGGGGAAGGGGTTTCCTAGCTCGCTTCGCAGGACGCACTGATGGGTCATCACTCGGATACGAGACACGGCGGGGTGATGCACCACGCGATTGGGACGACACATCGCTTGATGCGCCATCCGCAACCAGTATTTTGCGCTTGCGTCTGGCTTCATTCGGAGAACTTGATCCTTTCAAGGTGGCTTGCATAGCAAGCCCTCTACACCTACTCAGCAAGCAACTATCAGCACACCGTCGATCGTCACACCACTAAGCCGAGCCACTCACTGAACGGACATATCCTGGATCATCTTGATCAACTCAGCTTCACGTTTTTCTGCCTCGGCTTGTCGCCGATCTGCCATTGACCGCCCTCGCTCATACTTCTTCCTCAGGTTATCCTTTTCCTCCGTGACCATAGCTAAGCTTTCCCTCAAATTCTCTGCTTCCGCTTCCCATTGCTGAGCGGCGTCCTGGAACTCAATCGACTCTTCTTGGGCCGCGGTCAGGTCCATGCGTGCTTGGTGTTCACCTTCCGCGTGCGCGTTTGAGACGGCCATATGTCGTTCGCATTCCCGAAGTAACTCTTGCTTGGTATTCTCCAGTGCTTTTATCCGCTTTTCGGCGTCTCTGAGCTTTCTCTGTAGTTCTTGGTAGGGTGTGTTATCAATGTAGATGCGTCTGATTCCTGGAAGAACGTAGGGTCTGTATTTTCTTGACAAGAGGGAAAGATCTGGGGTGACTACGCAGACGCGGCTTCAAATGCAAGTCTCTCCTGAAAGCGGCGAAATACTCACAGAGAGTAAATGGAGAGCGGCAGGTGGGGCACGTCGACAATGGCATGGCTTCTTCCTCATCGTCGGATGCAGAGTTAACGTAGTTTGCGATACAGATAGAGCAGTAGATGTGCCCTGTTCTCGGCATCAAGTGAATACATGCCTATCCAAGCCACACGCCCCACGTACCACAGGGGATAGAGACCGGCTCTTTCAATATTCCCAGGCATATACTGCAGTTCATTGTAGACCGAGCAGGGAAAGTCAAGATTGTGGCTGTCGAGGATGAAAAGATCCTTCATGGCGGCCGTGATGGAACGCGACCGGTCACATCACGTGCGGCAAACTTAGGAGACTGGAATCGAGAGAAATGTTACTAAGAATACATCCTGAACTTATCCACAAAACAAGGTCCATGTATCGTTGGTATCTACTTCATATGAGCTCTTAAACCCTTCTTTGGCCCAAGCTGAACCGCAGCCAACGGGTGGCCGTGGCGATCCAGAACCAAGCCTTCAGACTTCCTTTTCACGCCCCGTGGATTGGGATTGGGATTGGGGAGGTTCCACTCGGACCTGAATCCCGGGCGCGGCAATCCTTCGAGGAAGTCCAGTGGATCCACAGGCGACATGGGCGTTTGTGATACGACTCCCAGTGTGGATCTTCGAATAGGCGTCGAACAGGGATTCATGTGTGGATGAGAATCGTACTGAGACCATTCTTCATCCTCTGGTATGGGCGAAGAATGTCGCTTCTCTTGGGCGGCCTTTAATACCATATTCTCCTGCTTGAGTCCGTTGATTTTGTCCGCCTTCTTCTGGGACTGCAGGGAATTTTAGAAGACGCAAAGACCAACAAGCCGAAATCTCACATCGTGTACATGCCTTTCAAGTAATCTCTCCAGCATCTTGTTCCTCTCTTCAGCATCTTCCATCCGAGTCCGCAGCCCTGTTGTCTCCGTGGTCAAGTCGCCCACTTTCCTATTCGCCTCCTCCACTAACTTCATGGCGTCGGCAGCGATCTTTTCTTCGGTTTTGAGCTTGTCGTATGCCTTTCTCCAATTGGCTTGCGCTGTCTCGAGGTTCTTCCTGAGTTTATCGACCTCTTTCAGCTCATCTATCAACCGGTGCTTTTCTTGGGCTGTCCTTGATAGGTCGACTTTGAGAGCCTCGATGCGTTGCTTATAGGTTTGACAGAGTGAGAACACGGGCACAACGCGCTCTTTCAAGCTATTGATGGCCTGCACAATAGTCTCCTTTCGGCGTGTCAGGTGGCGGCAGTATCTCAACAGTGGATACACCTACGGCCTTGTCTTCATCCAGGTCCTCCGCCTGCTGGAAAACCGTCCGTTCCAGCTCTTGCACGGTCTTCTGAGCAGCTTCTGAGGAAGAATCCTTGGTAAGTGAATTGATCTGGTCAACCGCGATGGATGAAGCTGCGTCGCTGGGGTCGGATAGCTCGATGTGGATCTTGAGTTCCTGACCACTTCTGAATTTCTTCCGACATATAGGACATATTCGTGGTATCCCTGGGGCCATCAATTGACCCATGCATGTATTGCAGTACCCATGCCCTTGAAGCCGCCGGTGAAAACGCTATCCAGGTTCATGCACCGCGTACTCACCACAAGGAAGAAACCGAAAGGCATCCAAGGCATGATGTGAAATGCAGATGCCACAGTGCGCGTATGCCATAGATGTGTAAAAGCGAGAGACGGCTGCGCTGACTCGAAGCTCCAAGTATGACTTCGAGAAAGAAGCGTCTCGCGTGGCATGGTGCCAAATGGGAGCAAATGGAGACGCGACGCGACAGTCACGTGCCTCTAGTGATAGCGGATGTTAGGAGTTCCTTCAACTGACTGTCACTCACCGATCCGCCCTTGAATTCATCTGGGATTGGTTTACCTCCAGAAACGGCGGATATATGTCTCTTGCAGCGCACACGACTCCCTCAGGTAAATGGTGTTCACCTTATCGACCGCAAGCCCACTGACGTTCGGGCAGGCTACCTCTTACCGTCTATCCACTCAGCACCTCCGTTCTTCACGTAAGCCAGGTCATTGCCTCCAGCCTCGTCTGCTAACTCGAGCAATCAGTAAACAGATCAACCCTACAACTCGGTCAATTGCCGACGACCACTGGACGCGGATCATACTTGGATATGCCAGGCATCGGAGGTTATTCACCCTGCGTGTAGAAGATGCAGAGACCTCTGGGAACGAGTGGGATGAAATCTTTCGAAATGAGAGGATCAACCGTAAGCGTCGAATCCGGGGAGATGCATACTCATATGACCAACCCGCACCACAGGGCGGCTCCTACCAGATCATCTAGCATCTCTAATATCGTCTATGGTCGCCAACAACCTTGCCGTATATGAACCGCCAAAGCAGACCCGTTCGGTGCTACTATACTGGCGACGCCCGGAGGAATGGGCAGACGTGCTCCATTCATGGGTGTGTAACTTACATGTCTTGATCCCTTATAGCCTGATCGTACCTAGGTCGCATCGACGGGCCAAATGAACACCATCATGACGTTCTACGAGATTACTGACCCTCCAGTAGAGTCTCCGTTGTCTTCCCTACCTATTGTCATCCTTCGTAAAGCCATTGATGTCTTGAGCAAGTCAGCCAGAGCGCAGATAATCGCCATTGCCGATGGCGAAGGCGTGCGTTTCTTTCCTGGGAGTAAGATATAGTAACATCTAGAGTATTATCGCAAGCTACATATATATTGCTACACTTCATCACTTCACATTCTTGCAATGTTCTTTGTAACTTTTACGAAGCGCCCACACTCTGGTATGACCGTCATTGCCCGAGCCTCCACGAGCGGTGCAACATGTTATTCACTTGACTTAACCACCAGCTGCGTTCGCTGGATTTGTTCCAAATCATAGCGAAGCGTGAATGCTTCTCGATTGTATTCTTTGCCTTCGTCCCTTGGCACCGAGTTCTATTTCATTCCCTTGTGGTGAGGACTCGTCGACGCAGTCTTACTCGATGAATTCACTGATAATATCTGTCTGTCAGGGCATGTATTCTGCAGCACATGCGTAGATTTGGTGAAGGAGCACGGGGTCTCTCCCTTCACCGACGAAGTGTTCTGTCCTGCATGCCGCACCGTTTTCCCGGGTGCGTTCAATTAATCCTGAACCTATGACATGACATTGACACCTCCAATCATATATGTTCAGATACTCGACACTACCCCGCACTCCGGAATCTCGAGTCTGTAGCAGACTTGGGACGCGTCGACCACCTTCCACCCCGCCTAAAGTACGACCCTCTCTCCTTTGTCGAAGACGAAGATCTGGGGCCTCCTACGAGCGACAACCCAATCTTCGCAGACCTCGCGCGAATTGAAGCGAGGATGAAAGAACTCGAGGAGCGCAAGGTATCGGTCACGAAGCGGCTTGCGATCCTGCGGAACCTGAAGGAAGAAAGCGAAGAGATACGCAAACAGCTTGGGTATAGCTCGGTGACACCCAGGGGATGGCAGTGGGTATCGGAGCCTGCGCAAGCGGTGATCATCGAAACAATTAGGTGATGTCGTCTTTCATGCACCATGTTGGGTTGATACTCATGCAAAATGTAGGGGTTTCGTGGCTTGCACGTGGAGGTTTTGGCTACCTGTAGTATTGATCCTGCCCTACGTATTCTCTAAACTCGACTCAAGTCAATGAGTTCTTGTCACCCCGTTCGCGTCCGTTAGGTATACCCCCGCACAAGTAATGACTCTTGGACGGCTGCTCTGCGCTGAAAGGTAGTCCACTTATGGTTCCCTTTGTGCCTCGTCGTGCTGCGTCATATAGCTAACAAAGAAAGCCACGGGGCAAACCCCTACATAAGGTGGTCGAGTTGCCTATGTATACGACTCGCGGTCTCTTCTGGTTCGTCACTTCAGCTGCCCACCTATCTATCCTCTAGCACCGCCGATGGAATGCATTATCTGCTGGGATACGCTGAAGCAACCCGTTTCGATCCCTTGTGGTAATCATTATGTTCCAACACCTCCTTGTGCAACGGCAATCTGACCTTGATTGCCAGGGCACATCTTCTGTGAAGACTGTTTGGAGAACCATCGCGGAAAGAAAGCCTCGACCTCGATATCTACTAGTTAGCTTTTCTTGCCCAGTGTGTCGGACCAAATATACCAGCAAGTCAGTCACCCCTTTCAATCACGCAGACTAAGCACTTACTCTTTGTCGAACATAGACAACCGCACGACCCTTTCGCTAGTTCGCAGGCTGTATCTCCCGACCGACGACTCCGCGCCGTATGCGACGATTTCCAGGGCTGCCACCGTACGCGTGTACGAAGAACTCTTGGACCACAACAATCAGCGTATCGTCAGATTGGAGAATGAGGTATCTCAGCTACGAGGCAAAGAGATTCACTTGCAATATCCAGTTGCGCGATGCTATACTAAAGGCTGCGCTCTGCTTGGATAGAGAGAAACGACTCGCGCAAGAATTGAAGGCGACGCGTCATCGCTCAACTGAGATTACTTTGATGTGAGTTTGCATTGATCCTAGTCTGACTCCGACGACGACAACTTACATCGCGATATCATTTCAGATTCGTTTTCGGCTACATCCTAATTCTCGGGGCGATCCAATTCAAAAGATCAGGCAGCAAGCTTTCGCTACTCTTCTTTTTCCTTTCGGCACTTGTTCTCAACGTATTTATGATGACTTCGCTGGTGCTTCTCGTACGCAGGCGCGGTATTGGCAGTGGGCCGGGGAAGACACCCATAACATGGAATGCTATAGCTGTATGGCTGTTGCTATTCATCTGCGTATTGCTCATCTACGGGACTGTTGGCTAGTGCTGTGCACTTACTACACTTTCGTTATGCTCGGATTTATTGCCTGTAATATTGTTCTTCTCTTCCATTGACGAAGCTTGCTGTACCCCGTGACACTCCGCCTCGAAGTACTTCGAATTGAAATGATCCCTGATCTCGTTCTGAGTGGACGTGCTGACTTTCACGTAGATAAGCACGAAGTCCCAGCTTTTGAGGTGCTTGCTTCGATAAACACTGATGAGGTTGACTTCTTGCTTCGACTGTAAGATAGCGGAGGCAAATGGGATTTTTCCTTATCTAATCGGTGCTGTCTGACGGTGATCGCGGAGAAGAACGATCGAGGCACAAATCCAAAAGCGGATTAGCGCGCGGCGTTGACATAATACAGAGTGATCTCGATCGTGAGATCTACGGAGTCAGGGTATTTGTCTCGTGGCTGTGGATTGCCGTTTGTGTGACACGGTTGACAACCTTTTTCTCTTCTCCAGAACTGATTCACATCATTCATCATCATGAACGTTGCACTTCTCCTCGACTCGCCCTCTGACGAGCAGCGCAGAAGGAATGCGCCTCAGACTCAGTCGATCCCAGACCTCGATAGCAGGTCTTCGAGGGGGCAGGGGCAACAGCAGCAGCAGCAACAACAACAAGGAAGGGGGCAGGGAGGGGATGGGGTAAGCACATACCGAGCAAGCGCGCCACTTTACCCGTCGCCGATTCCAATGCATATGCAGCCTGCTGCGCAGGCACCCATCCCGCCCTCGCCGCTGTCTGCGCGCCCGATGCCAAACATTCCTGCGCCCTACTCTCTATCCGACCCTTCTCCGATGTACCATCCCCCGCCTCCCACCGGGCCCACCCGCATGTCGAGCAGCGGGAACACGACCCCGACGCACACCCATGCGGCGGTAGCTCCGAGCCATCTTCCTCCTCCCGTCCATCCTCATGGCCATTCACAAGCACAGTCCCCTGCCATGGCGTCTCTGCGCCCCTTGGACCCTGTGCCTCTCACTTCGTCATCAACGTCTGGAATTCAGAACCATTTTTCGGTTTCTCATCATCCTTCAGGACCTCCTCCAACGTCGGCGATGGGGCAGGGGGCACTTGCCACTTCGGTTGCGTCCCCTCATCACGGCACCCAGCCTTCTGCTCACACGACATCACGCGGTTATGGAGAGACGCCCTTTCCCACGCACACTTCGTCAATGGGCGTGGGAATGTTGAAAGGTACTCCTCATCCGCAACCGATCATGGACTCGAGCTCAAGCCAGCACTGGGATCGCGACCGGGAAAGAGAGAGGGAAAGGGACCGCGAGAGGGACAGGATAGACCGAAGAAAACAGTCGGGTACGTTCTCTGTTTCTACAATGTCGCGATGCCGAGTTGTTGCCACTCTTTCTCGTCTATTTTTTCCCGCCGAGCTCACTTTGCGCGCGCAGACACTGGGCGGTCGCGGTCGCGGCACGGATCGTTCACAGAACCGGCACCACCGCTCGGCAGCCTCAAGTCCTCCGGCATCATGAATCCTCCCCCACCACATTCGTCCTCCGCTCCGTCGCAATCCCAATCTCAGCCCCATCACCTTCAACCTCTTCCTCCACCACCGCCACCGCCTCACCAATCTCTTCCCCATAACTCACCGCACCTGATAAATGCGTCTCAGCCCCCGCATTCGGGGCAGTCACGGTCCCGACGCGGCTCATTGTCTCATATATCGAACCCCGTGGGCCACCCCGGAAGAGTGAATACAGCACCGCCTCAATCAGCTATTGTTGGACCTGGTGTCAGGCCTGGTACTTCCGGTCCTGGGACAAGCGCTGGTAGTAGTTCCGGTCTTGGTGTTGGCTCGAAGCCACGCACACCTCCGATGGCCAGCTTACAGCAAAGTGGGCATGCGCCGTTGCTCGCCCCAAGTCCCTCGAAGAGTGATGAGAGTCTGAGCGGACGTAGAGATATGATGGAGGAACCCATTGGCCCTGGAGCGCTAAGAGAGAGGGACTTCAGAGAAAGAGACAGGGAATACCGCGACCGAGACACGCGAGATTTTCGCGAAAGAGATTATAGAGACAGGGAAAGGGAAAGAGAGCTGCGCGAACGTGAATGGGAGCGAGAAAGGGAACGCGAGCGGGAGAAGCGGGATAGGGAAATGAGAGAACAACGGGATAGAGAAGACATGGAAATTATCCGCGCAGCAGCGTCGAACAGGAAGCAGCAGGAGCAGCAGTCGGTAAGTTAGACCCGTTCTTTTCCTGATGCTATAATTTCGAATTCGGTTCCGATCTAATGGCGTTCTGTTGTCTTAGACCCAGACAGGTGGACCGCAGCAAACGGAAGTGTTGGTGCTGAAGCATAATGTTTCAACAGCAGACAGAGATTACCGCGACCGTGAGCGTGAACGAGATCAACGCGAACGCGATAGAAATCGCGAACGTGAACGAGAAAGGGAAAGGGAAAGGGACATGCGCGACAGGGAGCGCGAACGCGAAAGGGAACGGGAACGGGACCTCTGGGATAGAGATAGAGAAAGAGCCTATCGCGAGGATCGTGAACGCGATAGGGATTACCTTGCTCATCAGCCACCACCTCCTCCGCAGGGTCAACACCACCAACACCAACCTCACTCGCTTTCACATCCACCTCACCATCACCCGTACCCCTCGCACTCCCTGCCTCCGCAACCACACCAACATTACCATCCCCCTTCGAATTCATTACACACCCACTCACAGCCTCATAGTAGCAGTGGATCTCCTCACCACCCTTCGCACAGTTACTCGCATTCTTCCCATCCTCACTCTACTCCAATTACCCAGGTTCACCAAATTCAACTTCCACGCACACAGCCACCACCTCCGCAGAACTTCCCACCTCAACAGCAGCAACATACACCTCACCCTTCAAGCCATCAGGGTTCTCCGCCCCATCCTCATCAAATATCAAGTCCATATGGCCAACACCAGCCGAGCCAGCAGAGTCCACCGTTGTTAGGTCATCCATCTGGACATCATGTTGGGTGAGCTCGGCTTCACATTACTTGTAATAGTTTTAAGTTACTAATTGTACTGCGTTAGACCGACTATTGGTCCTGGGATCCCGCCAAACGGTCCTCCTCTTTCCTCTCTACCGCAGAACCCAAACTCCCAACAATCAAATTCTTCAGGTCCCTTACAGTTCAATTCACACCAGTCACCAGGAGGCCCACCGCCCATCCTCACTGGTCCAGGCGGCGTAGGACCAGGAATATCTGGACCAGGTGTTCCTCCCCCCGGTCCTGCAGGCCCTGCAATGGTGGGCCCTGGTGTGGGCTATGGTCACTCGCTGACGCCGCCTACGTTGGGGGGACCTGGCGTCGGTATGCATTCTGGACCGCCCCCTGGAGCTATTGGTGACCCTATCGGCGGGCCTGGGGGAAGCATGCAAGGAATTCACTCCCACCATCTTCACCACCCTCACCATTCTCAAGCGCCCGGACCCGGGTCGGGTATGCCTAGTGTACGGGATAGCGTTCGAGATGGTATCGTTGCAGGAGGACGCGACCTCGATGGACGCGACAATATCAAAGGTTCTCGTCCCCCTGAGCGCGAAATTGTCATCATTGGTGGGAATCGGGGTGACCGCGACCGTGACCGAGAACGGGAACGAGGGCGCATGAATTTCGAGCGCGAGAGGGATATAGAGAGAGGCCAGAGAGAACGAGAGGCGATGGACCGCGAGCGGGATCGGAGGGAAAGGGAAGTAGCGGAGCGTTCTCGCCCAGACATCACGCATTTTGCTCTTGGGAAGGACATCAACGGCCCGCCGCCGCCTGGTGGTCGGGGTGATTCAACACTCGGTGGAGGGGCAGGACCTCAGCGACAATTCCAAACGCAGTTTCATACGTCGTTCGTCCCATCTGGGCCAAATGGTGGCGGCTCACGCATGTCAAGTCCGCTGCCTGGGTTTGCGATGGACCAGTTAAAGAAGGGCGACCGGGAACATGAGAGGGACGGACCACGGGAAGGAGTCAATGAGAAGGAGAAAGATGGCCTTCGCGAGAACAAGGACAGACAAGGAGACGCCCTCAACAGAGATCGCGACCGAGAGAGGCGACGCAGTGGCGATAATGGTCTACGCCCCTCCGCCGCAGCCAATGTCTTTACTGGCGCTCCCTCTGGTCCTTTCCCGGGTTCTAAGCCAACATCTGCACCTGGCCCGCCAGCGCCGAGTGGGAAGGGACAGCGACAACTTCTCGATAGAGTTTTGGCGAAAGGAAACGAATCCCCCATGGGTAGAGAAGGATTCGGTGGAACGGGAATGATGGGCGGCGAGGAAGGGCCTCAACCAGTTTGGAACGGCTATGCACCACCACCAATGTTGCCAAGAGGATCCTCAGACTATGGGTATGGGCTGGGATTAGGGTCCTCGATGCATGGTCCTTCTCTAGCGGCAGGATTGGGCGGCAGACTTGCTCGCGAGAGTCTCCCAACATGGCCCGAAATAGAAGTCAAGGCGAGGACGAGCATTCACCTGGGGACATTCGTATATCCGAAGACACCATTTCCCTTATTCGTTCTGGGAGAGTGGGGATTTGGAATTTAGCTCGCCTCTTGCAGCAAGCCAAACCGAGCCTCGCGACCTCGAAGCGAAGGATGACAAACCTACAGAGAAGCCTGACGAAACAGACACCAAAGGCGAAACCCCCGAGAAGGAGCCTGCTGATGACAAGGACCTGCTCGACGTCGACACCCGTGCAACGATCATCATCCCACATGGCTTCATACCACTCGAACGCCCCTCCCGGCCAAAGATTTGGGGCGGCGGCGTCCTCTTAGGCGGAACCCGACGGATATACACAGACGATTCAGATCTTTTCTTATGCGCCTTGCACAGCGGCTGGGTTACCTGGAGCGGCGGTGCTGCGGCAAGAAAAGAAGGCCGTGATTTGAAGGTCGATGTTCGGATAATCAAGTCGGTCGGTGAGAGGGAACGAGTTGAGTACAATGTCGATACGGCGAAGTCGCGAGTAGCTTCTGCAATGCCCGACACGACAAAGAAAGGCGTAGACTCGGCCGATGCAACGTCACCTCCCAGCAACTCTCAGACCCGCGATGTCAGGAGGGAAGAAGTTGTGGGTAGGTTTATCGGTGGAATTGGCGCTGCATTCAGAGAGTTAAAGGGAGACGACCAAGGACGGAGGCGGATAGTTAGTGGCGAGTCTAGGGACGACTGACACTGTTGACGAAGAGGGTATGGACGTCGACGATACCGATAACAAGGAAGACGACGGCAGAAGTTTGCAAAGCTCTGGATGGGGAAGTGGGCATGACTGGAAGTGCCATAGAAATCATCAAGGCTGAGTTCACCACAGTGCGTCGGGTTTGCAATTCGTTACTCGCTCTTGCTCATCCTTAATTTGCAGAAGTCAACAGGTCGCCTAGCACCTGGTTTAGGTCGACGCAATCGTGCCCAGCGGCTCTTTGAATATGCTGAACGGAGAAATGCCGTCCTTGGCCTGGGCCAGCCACTCTGTTCAGGCGGTTCCTCTTGCGTACTGGGGCGTAAGCGCCGCCGCAGTTGGGAAGAAGGACTCGATCCAGAGCCCTACAGTTCCAGACGCTTGCCCAATGCTACAGTATTGGAGCCGATTACTGAAGAAGACACCACTAACCTTGGGGATGTACAGACGAAAGCGACTTTGGAGGATGCTTATCATGATAGCGAGTGCGAAGAAGAGGACGAGATGAACGCGAGGACTGTATTGTTTGACTTCGCGGCAGGAGGGGAACTTCAAGCTGGGTGAGTATTCGTCTCAGT
Source organism: Pleurotus sapidus (assembly GCA_026743855.1). Classification (NCBI taxonomy): domain Eukaryota; kingdom Fungi; phylum Basidiomycota; class Agaricomycetes; order Agaricales; family Pleurotaceae; genus Pleurotus; species Pleurotus sapidus. The sequence goes on from JANBWZ010000008.1 coordinate 204,731, forward strand.
TATTTATGAACTTCACCCTAACAATGTACTAGGTTCAAATACGATCCTGCAGGGCTCAAAAGGGTTCTCTTCCCTAGATCAGACCGCAGCTACGCGTCTCGTCCAAGGAAACGTCGCAAACTTGACGACCCCAGTGGTGGGCGAGAGCCTACCCCCATGGATGTTGATGGCAGTCCTCAATCCCCAACCTCTCCTTCTCCCAATCATCAACCCCTATGTATATCACTCGAAACTGGAAGCAAAACATATACTCTATCCTCGGCTATACCGTCATCGTTGGATGAACAGTCGGACGATCGCACGTATAATCTTAGCCTCGTGGATATTGCAGACCCACAAAGTAATCGTCCGGCTCGAGACCCATACCCAGGAGACTCAACTCCTAGGGGTGGCGACTCTACCACCTCTCAGAATGAAGACCGCGCTACTCCTACCCCAGAAGCCCATTCAGCACCTAGTGACCCAGCTTCCAGCCCGCTACCTGTCATTTCACCTTCATCAAGAGCATCATCCGCACCTCCACAAGCACCCATCGACGAACAAGCTCCAGACCCCTCTCCCGTAGCTGACTACCGCTGAACCAGCTGTAGAGCTTGGCGCATACGTTACAGCAAAGCTGGACCCTCAAGACAAACCAACCACCTCTACTTTATACAACGAGTTGAGTGAAAGTATGCTTCGCTTCACCACCGGAGGTATCACCGTCCTTGATACCAAGGCTGAGGAGATGTTGAAAATACCGATCTTGCGGTGGAAATGCCTCAAAGTCGAGCCAGTTTCGTAGCTGGATTGTGACATCGTTAATGTTTTCTATTTTGGTCAATCGCTCGCTTTTGCATACAATACAGTGTACCGCTGAAGGTTCTCCTTGCTCCGATACGTTATCATTTGTTCGACATCCATTCTGACTGCTCATAGTTATATGTTGTAGCTTTCTTGTCACATAGCTAGAGAAACTCATAAACAATGCTCTATCCTCGCCCTGCATCCACTGGAACACTACGCTTCCACCATCTTTTTTCCATCCAACAGAAAAAACAGACATAAGCTGTCCTTTTCTCCCCGTTCTCCATCTCAACATCAAGTTTCCTTCGTGACGACTTGATCGCCCGCCGGGCCTTTCGGGACCAGGTATCCCCCATGGCCTCAACTATCAACTTCAGGGGACCCCCGCTAGTATCCCACTCGGCCGCTTGCCCTTGCTTTGCTGTAATATCTTTGATTTCACTGATCACTCGCATCAGAACCTCCGAGTTACTGTGTGTCTTGGAATTTGAACGATTGTATGACGGTATTTCGCCCTGGCAATAATCCCTGTATTGTTGCATTCGGATTATCGATGCGTGCTATCGACTATCAGGTAGGTTAGGAAAGCAATCGGGACGGCAAGGGGGCGCGTACATCAGGCAAGCGATCGTGGTAGAATGATCCACCCAATAGGCCCAGCGACGCGTTTGACCTTGGACGAATTCAGTAATAGCGTAGTTATCAACCTACAGATGGTATGAGCGACCCTTCCAGTCACGATCGGCAAATAACATCAACTTACTCCATTGCTTCTCAGACTGTCGACTATTTCCACGAGGGAGCTCATCTTCCCGAGCATGGAGGTATACCACCTAGTGTGGAAGTGTGAGATTGTGGCTATCCGTAGAATCAATGAGACTACCGGCAGCGTAGAGGATGTTGCAAGCTTTCTTCTACCATCCGTCGTACGAAACACGCTTCTCCGCCATCGGTTATCATCTCGACATCGGCACCAGTGCACACCTAGATGAAAGAGACGTTATCAAACGGCTTGTGCGAACATCATGCTACGAACAGCGTTCGGAGGGAGGTGCTTTATATCAGCGGACCGCGAGACCTCTTCAGCGGTGGCATAAAATGGCGGATTGCACATAGTGAATGAGAACCTGCACGTCCGTGATGTTAGTGACGGATGTACCTAGTTTCACACATGGAAGTAACCAACACAGTCGAACTTTCGACGACTAGTGGCTCGAATAATGGAGCGTCAGCACTGGTTAGCTGCACTTTGATGCGTTCACGGAGATCGTTACGCGCGACGTTGAGCGATGCACTCTCGTAAGACGTGGCATCAATATCTAAAATAAATATCATTTAGGCATCAATGTAGACTGCATCAACAGTGCCGACAGCACCTGTGGCGATGAAGGTCCACTTGGACTCGAGTTTGCACCCAAGGAGAGGGTAAATGGCGGACGCCCCAGTGCCACTTAACGACAATTAACCAACCGCTCAGGAGCAAAAGTAGAACTACGCTTACATATCCAGACCCCTCACAATGCCGTCTGATGTTGCTGGGGAATGCCGTACAATGTCTTGCAACCAAAGAATGTAATTCAACCTGTAGATATCGGGTCAACGGTGCGAATATTCTGCTATTTAGTATACGACCCCACCTATTAGGTACCTGTATCCTTGCTAGTCAATATGCTCACCCACCTCAGTTGTTACTGTTCGTACCGGTGGACATAGTCGCTCGGCAGGAAGCGCGAGCTTTATCGCGAAGTCCCGGAGCATCAGAGCCTCAGTCAATGCCCTATATTAGTATGGTTATTTTTAACTACGAGATGCGTGTAGATGCTAAATATCACCTTTGTGCATCATTGTTCCAGAAATCAATGGTGGTGTGCCCATCGCGACCTGGTAGGAGGCTGCAAGAACAGATCAGAGATCAACACAGTCCAAGTACTAGGTTTCCGACAATTGCTGTAACTTTGGATAACCTTCGGCCAGGATAGCAAAATCCGGAGGTTCCTTGTAAGGATTTCTGAAATGCATGGCATTTCCGAGCGTAGTTGAAGGCGTTGGTGCTTATGCTATAAATAACCATGCTTGATTCAAATGGGTTGGCGGACTGCGAAATTCAAACATAGAAGGCGAAAAAACAGATATTATTCAACATGAGAACAGGTCTAAGAGCACTAATATATACATTGCAACGTTACTGATACAGGAATATCCGCCAAGATTATATACGTTTGATACTGTAGAGTATGAATGATCATAAGTCAATGTCCCAAAATATTAATGATAAGTCTTCTCTTGGTCTTCGCAAGCAGCAGGTGAAATTTGGGAGAAATGGTTTACAAGTTCCAGGTGTCTTTGATGAGATCAGCGCCGCGTTCAGCAACGACATAAGTTGGCGCCATTGTGTGCATGCTCGGATTGTAAGGCTACCATTCAACAGTTAGAGTTGGAGTTTTCAATCAGATGATGCACTCACGAAAACGGAAGCATCTACAATTCTGACACCCTGGACGCCACCCTTCATCTTCAAATCGGGGTCTACAACGCCCCATTGCGCACCTCTTGGTGACATGCTCGCTGTTCCAACAGGATGGGCCGTTGTTCCACTGTTGCTCCTGATGTATTCCTCGATCTCCTCGTCTGTGTCTGCAGTGGCGAGCGAGCCCAAGGCTTCAATGACGTAGTTTTGGAAAACAGGGGCAGATACGAAACGCCTTGCAGCTTTGACCGCTTCGCGCATTGCCTTGATGTCCCAGTCGGTGGTGTAGAACGCTGGGTCGATGTGGGGTGCCCGGAAGGCGTTGAGACCTCCAGTTGTGTCGAGTGTAACGGAGCCACCTAAGAGAAGATGAGATGAGCTTGGATAGGGATCAATGTGCAGAAAAAACATACGCGAAGTTGCTGAAACAAGGTTGGTGGAAATGGTAAGCCATTTACCTGGGGGTGGGGCAGGGGACACAAAGCCGTTCTGGGATTAAAACGTAAGCGTCAGTAAGCTGCTGCTGCTGCGTCATGCACGGACTTACACCGATAGCCATTTCCAAGTGGGGTGTATTAGGGCCCGCAGCATAGTCCACGCCAGAAGGGACGCCGAGATCAGCGAGCTCAGTCTCGTTCAAGCGGAAGAATGCAACCTGCCCGATAGGTGTTACAACCAAGGGGCCGGTCCCATCGTCGTTCCACTCGGCCATCGCGCTGTCCAGCACATTTTCATCCTGGAAAACGGGGTCGAACGTGTCTGCATCGCTCCGTACACTCCAGAGGCAGCCGGTCGTCGGTTGATCAGTAAGGTTTCTGCCAACGCTGGGAAGATTGACGAGCGGCGTGATCCCGATGGATGACAAGTAACTAGAGTCGCCGATACCAGAGTTGAGGAGGATCTGGGGAGTACCGATAACACCCGCCGCCAGGAGAACTTCCTTCGACGCGCTGATGGTGCTCAAGGGTCCGTTGACGACGTCTTGTGTGTACTCGACCGTTTGGAAAGCAGATCCAGACCCGGTTTTCAGTATCCGAGAAACTCTAGCTCCGACGAGCACGTGTAGGTTAGGTCGATTGATGAATTGTGGGCCTAAGTAGGACGTCGCAGCACTGCTTCGACGCGCGCCATCAATAGCTGCTTGGAGCCAACCTGAAAATAATGAACCGGTTACACTGGCTCTTCAAAAAACACGTAGAGAGGACGTACCCAATCCAAGAGGGCGACCGTCATTGTAGTCTAGCTTAAAGTCGAAAATACCCCCGAGTTCTTGGCCAGCTTGGAAAACCATCGGATCGAGAGCTTGGTGATGCCCAGATAGACTGAATGAAGTCACGCCAGTAGTGCTATGAATTGACGGATCATATTGGCCTGCAGTGTTATGTCCATCAGCTGGGGCCGTCCATTTTTCGTTCTGCAGCGTCCTGTTAGACATATTTCGTGATATACGAAGGGAGAAGGAACACTTACGCGTCGGAAATATGTCTGAACATTGTTCCATGTCCAGCCTGGGTCTCCAGTGACCTCGGCGTAGCGGTCAAAGTCGTCAGACGATCCGCGAGTGTAGAACATTCCGTCTATAGGTTGTTAGGACGTTGTCCGGCTGTAAAGTCAGACGCGACTTACTAATGGAGCTACTTCCGCCAAGTATGAATCCTCGAGGGAATGGGATTTCGGCATTGTGCATGCCTACTTGGGGTGTAGTTGTCTAGAGCCCTTGGTTAGTTTGATATCGAGCAGGTGCAGGAGCCGGCGTACATAATTCCAAGTGTATTCGGCGGGGATCCGTGTCACGAAGAAAGGTACTTCAGTTTCGAGAGCATTCTCGTTCCTGTACACGCCAGCATGTGAGAAGGGAGTAAGAAGGAGCAAGCAAGAGACTGTACTCACGAGGATCCCCCCTCGAGAACAAGAACTTTGACTGACGGATTTTCCGTTAGACGGTTGGCAAGAACGCTACCACCGACGCCACCTGACAGCCCATCAGTGTTTTCACAGCGTCCAAGCAGCTGAAACTTACCACCAACGATAATGAAGTCATAAGAGGTGTTCGGTAGGTCTGCCGCCTTCCCGTACAGCGCAGCGGAGGCTCCAAGAGGCAAGGACAGGAGCGAGAAGACGAGAGAGACATGGGCTGCGAGTGATTGGAACTTCATTTTGCTTTCAGGCTGAATTAGAGGAGTTAAGTGTACGTATTCGAAGAGATGCTGGAGAGATGCTGGAATGGTATTTTTGTCGGTCAGTTGAGCTGCTTAAGTACCTGGTAGTCTGATGCGCGCTCTGCAGGCATGGAAATAGCTGACCCACTCTTCATAGTCAACCATGAACGCGTCGAAGTGGGTTAGTGGGCTACATGACACTGCTATCGCCCCGACAGCTTCGGGACCGTAGTGAGGGGTAGACCAAAGTGCGCCTACGAGATCTCCGTATGGTTCCACGCCGACAGTGCGTCATCTTCGCGAGAGAGAGTATAGTGTGCGCTTCGCTTAGTACCTATGAAACCCGAAGTCGGGATGATGGTAACACAAACGTCTCCATTTCTCGAAGTCGTTGCTTAACCTAGGATCCAAGACCACGAACCGGTTGATGGCCCCGAATATACAGTAGCACAGACAGTCGTCTGCTCGACTCAGCAAAGCACTACTAGCACAGCAAGTTACAACATGACCCAACTCACTGTTTGAATTAGTGAGCTCTTGAGTGATAAGCATCACCGACTGAGTCGAGTGTGCTTCAAGCGTGATGAGTATCACCCTCAAAGAGCATAAGTCGCAAGCGACGCGTGTGTCGGGCCATTCCTTGAGTATTCCAATAATAACACGCAGGCCAGTGCCAATCCGGCTAGCGCACGCGTACCTTTGTGGTGAGGGCGGAAGAGGGAGGCATCGTTGAGAACTCTTGCTTCGACTGTCCGTATTTTGTAATCTCGCCGTGCTCGCCGCATCTAGCTCCCAGGCCAGCCGCTGAGAACTACAATCTCGTCGTCGCGTAAGTACAAGGTGGGGTCCTTCGCTGTCCTTCGTCAACGACCTTGCATGCGATCGCGATGGCGAAAGCACAGCGCTGTTCTGTCCACTTCTACAGTGATGGCCTTAGAAACCTAACCTTCATGACCAGCTCTGAGGATAGCAGGACAACAAACGCAAGACAGGCAGATTGCAAGCAAGATGTGGTTTGAACCAAAGAGCAAATAGGCGCTTCCAGTTGCCTCTGCGCTCATGCCAAGGCTCTACCTTGAGCTTTGTTGTAGTTTTGAGCCTTGGTTCATGGACGATGTTCGACCGCGCTCTCTACAGCGACCTTTCTGAGAATTTGATAGCGTTGCCTTGCGGTATGTGCCCCCAATTCCCCACTTCAACGACTAGATTTTGCTCACAGGGCACTTTCAACGCACTGAATGTGTTCAATTTTCGGCGGATGTTCATCGGGACCATTCTGCTTGTCCGATATGCGATGCTCCTTTTGACCGTGAGCTATGAACTAGACAAATCGTCGGTTGGCTTGAATTTATTTTCCATCAGGTTCCTCGAATCATGGGGTAGTACGCCCCCTACTCCTACCGCATGTTGTGTCTCCCGATGGCGACGACCACCATGGAGTTTCGCGCGCTGACATTAACAAACTAATTCCTTCACCCTCAGCCTTCGAAGGCAGGATTGCGGTGTTGGAGCGGGAAGGAAAGCTCCTCACCGCCGAGCTTGATCTCCTCGAGAAAGAACGGCTTTTTCTCGACATGCTGGCCAAAATAAAGCATTCGTGCCGCCCTGATGGCACCCCCATCCTGAGATTCTTCGCTCGGAAAACCCGGAAAAGACAAAAAGCGAGGATACAGGCAAATGTGTCTTTGTTGATAAGAGCGTTCATTTGGTGAGCATCTTGTCTTCTGCTCTGGCGACGTGAGTGCTTGACTCGCTTCTGAAGGTATGCACCCAATGCTGTCCTCCTGATGACCATTTACGCGGCAGATGTGAATGTATCCCTCACGATCTCCTCTATCATATGGGCTACGGTATGGACTCTGATAATCATTCTCGGTCGGGTCCTCAATGATTAGATCAATGCATATGTTCCTCGTACTTCAGGACGTGGGTTCAATTCCAGCTTGTTTGCGTTAATCGGATTTTGGTAAGTCAGCATGAAACAAAGATGAAAGGCTTGTGCGCCGTCTGGTTATCGCTCGAACGGGGGGCAACACAAAACTCTGCGCGGCCCTTCCGAGTGCAGCCCCTGCCATTGATGAAGGTCAAGAATCTTCAGGGCCATCAACCACTCTACTTTGTTGTCTTGTATGACCTCCACACGACCCAATTGAAGTCTCTGGGACCTCATGGCCACCTCAAGGCCTCCTGGACCCACTTCACAGAGGAACAGAAGAATAGAATGACAAGAGGCCGAGAATCAATATAAGTACGGCTCTACTCGCGTCGTGCACTGCACGCGGCCAGGTCATCCCCCAACCCCCAAGTCGCAAGTAAGTGGCTTTACTGTGCAATAGACGTTGCTGGATGCTCATTGCATGGCTTATAGTATTCCTTTGACAACCTTATGGCGTTTCCAGTAAACGCACCCATCCCAAAGAAAGACCAAATTCAAATGGGCGATGTCGTAGTCCCTTGGGACACAATGGACGCTGTGCCGGGCTGGAACTTGAAAGTCTCTTTCAGCCAGCGGCACCAATCTTCTCGACACACTGTCCCCGTTTACGGATTCGATATCGAAGTGCACGGCATGTCGTAGCGAAATTCTTGTTAGGTTATTCTACTTCCCGGACCGTACCCAAGGATGCACAGAATGGACGAACCGGAACCGAAGTATGAGTTTTAACAGCCTCTCCATACAGATTCCGAGCTGAGGTAGGTTTCGATAGCATCTCCACACGTATTCGCGGCAGGTTCTAGATCTGGATGTATCCACTTATTATACCTGATGGTGAACCTAATATGTCAGTGGTAAGAACTCTGTTCGTTTCGGCACTTGGTCATTCGAATCTCGCTCACTGTCTCTGTGTGTTCCATCTGAACAAGACGACAAGGAAACAGCATCTTACCACCGCGTTTGGGGTTACTGCGATACGAGGAATAATCAACATAATGGATGTACGCTTATATGATACGAGAAGGGCTCTGACTCCCCCATACATACCAAACTTCTCCTCACTAAATCAGCACCCAAGACCATGGCCACTCAATCAGCAACCCAGTGAGTTTTCGCCCTTGCCTCTTCATATACAAAATATCTTAACCCCAGCTAAGTTACCTTCAGTTCGAAATACAATGGTCAAGCATTGGTACATATTCCTGGATATGAGCTCGTAACCCCGATGAAAGTTGACTCTCGGTACAGCGTTACTATTCTACGACTACGCTTTAACGTTCCCCTTAGAAGTCAAGTATATCTGGGGGTCGAAAGTTCAACTACCAACAATTCTGTATATCTTCTGTCGATACGCGCTGGTTGGGAACGTCCTTTACCTCTTAGCTATCGCCGACAAACTCAAACAAGGGGTACGCCTATCCTACCCGTCCCAGTTACCAGTAATACTGACACTTACGCATATGTATCCCTCAGTCAGCCTCCTTCTTCCGGCATCCCCTCCAGCGTCTGACTGACTACCATCGGTGGCGTTAGCTGCGACATGTGGTATAAACTAATCGGTGCATTGAGCGTCCTTGGGCGAGCAGCTGTGATAGGTATAATGACTCTTCCTGGATATTGAAATTCGCGCTGACTTTGACGCAGTGACTTTCACAGGGAGAATATACGCGATATATGCAAGGAATAAATACATTCTCATTTACCTGGGCCTCGTCGGCACCGCTTGCATTGCGTTGGATATCGTGAGTACGGCCCTTCACAGCCATTCTCATATCTAATGACATGGTCCGACATACGCGTAGGCGCATCTTCCAGGTATTCGGTGCATGGGCTCATCGAACAATCCCTTGTAAGCTATCTTTATATATTGTTGTACATCGCCAACGACTGATTAGCTCTGGCGTTCATCCCTTCTGCAAGAGGTATGTCCCTGCTTTAGCGTTAGACCCTTAATCCTCACCGTTCACAGCGGATCTATTGCTCTCGATCTTAATGGTCATCTTCGAATATTCCTCTGCGATTCTCACCATCACCCGGAGCCTCGTGGCCTTCAAAGCCTGCGGCAGGAAGAGACACTCAAAACGCCTCATGAAAATCGTCTTTGAGCAAGGCGTTCTATATTTCAGGTATGGATCAATTCATCGACATTTTATGAGTATGAAGAGATTGCTGATACCTCACAGCATTGTCTCCCTCTTTACTACGACAGCAGTGATATTAAATGTGGTGGGTGGCCCAGACTGTATTTGTCTTCGCCGCCAAGGCTGATACAACTTATATATAGGCAGCGCCTGTAAGCTAATGACATGCAGTCACGACCGTTCCCGGCTGCTTATCTGATATCTCTAGACTGGATTTTTCCAGCGGCTGCTAAACGCGTACACGCTTCCGTCAGTCCGTACCTACCTTCACTGCCTCCGTAGCCCTAAAACGTCTAGGTTCGCCAGGCTATCGGGCTTGCTCACTGCCCGATTCTTACTGCATATCAGAGCATACGAAGACACGGAACACTCTCGTGCACCTGTTGCCCAGACCGACTCGGAAACGGGCACCTTGTACACCTTAACTACACTGGCAAGCTTTTGTGCGGCTGCGGAAGATGCAATGTCAGGCTTGAGCATGATCGACCAATTTGGTGATGATCCTGTCGAGGTTGCACAGCGCCAGATGCGAGACGAGTGATCTAGTGGGACGGCCTCCGCGCAAGGTCAGATCATTGGTCGAGTGAAAATTTGCTGGTTCGTCCCGGTAACCAAAGATCATACAAACCCTCCCTGGTTCTCCGATTAATGTCATTTCTGTACGTGTTTTATAACATATCGGTACACGCAATGGAGCATCTATCGAATGCAAAAGGATACTGGGTGCAATGTGGCCCGTTTGTTAACAGGTAGTTAGCATTCCCATCCGTCATTGGCACCAAAAAGCACGGGTGGCCTCCTCACGAGCAAGCATTCAGCAATGGACCGTCACCAGCGTTTAATTACACCAAGGATGAATATGATAAAGTAAATGATGAAAGCCATCTATGTGAGTTTATCCAATCGAAGAGGTTCGGGGACGCCGTCAAGTTGGTAAAATCGTATACGTAAGGGAAACGCAGGCGTTCAAACCAAAGGAGCCTTGGCATATTTCCTCCGGTATTTCGAGTCGACACTGGCGAGGTAGAAGGCACCAGGCCAGATGTTGTCGATAAAACCCTCTGGTGTGTAAGAGACGGCGTTGTGGTTCTTCATGCGGAGCTATGGGATAAAACTCGTTATTCACCGAAACGGTCGGGGGAAGACGAAAACAGCAACGCACAGCAAGAGCATCAATGAATTCTTGGCATGGCACGACTTTCATGGCAGCAAAGCGGTCCATCAAATTCATCTTCTCCTTGATCTCCGTGGTATCGCCCTTGACGCGCAGGGTGAAGAAGCTGGCCGCGCAACCGCCACCGAAGGCGAACATGCTGACGCGGGTGTTCCTGAGTTGGGAGGGCTCTACGTTGGAGACGAGGGAAGCAAGGCAGCCATATAGCGAGCCAGTGTACATGTTACCGAGGCGCTTGGAGCAGGCCATAGCAGGATCGGTTTTCTGCGTATATGATTTCTTCGACGCAGCAATGAAGGCCTTCTCGATGTTCTTGTTGGAGAGGGACTCCTCTTGCGGGGCTGCGAGAAAAGCTTGTGGGTTGGGGATGTCAGCGAACTGCGGGGCGTTGGGAGCGGAGCGAAAGTCGTTGAAGAGCATGCGAGCGTGGCCCTTGATGACTTGCTTCCCGTATGGGCTGTGGAAGAGGGCGTAGTCGACATCTTGGAGGGAAACACAAAGCGGACCATGCACAGTATAGGAATGACGGATTGGAATGCTTACGCTCGAAAACAATTGGGGCATTCGGGCCAAGGAGCATGGCGCAGGCCCCTGCACCGCCAGCAGGACGGGCAGCACCTTCTGCGTAGACGGCGATATCTCCGGCGACAACTATGGCGTTCCTTCCATCCCAGGAAGTCGATTCAATCCAGTTGATGGCATTAAACAGCGCTGCGGTCGAACCGTAACAAGCGGTCTTAGAGTCAACACCTTCTATGTCAAAGTTACCGGCGTCGGCAAATAGGTCCATGAGGATGAGTTTTCACAGACTTTTGACTTGTCGATAATGGTCTCAGTGCCGACATCAATACGACCGATTGACTTGGGATCAATGCTGTATTTCTCGAGTAGACCAGTGACGGCTGTGATATGTGAAACACATCGTATTGAAGGCAGTTGGCGCGAGGCTCCTCACCATTTAACGCAAAAGAGTTGATGTCCTCGCGGTCATCTGTCAAGGCCATGTATTCCTGGCCAAGACCAATGGTGTACCTTTCCCTTGGAGACACGGTCGAACTTCTCAAGCTCGGCTTCGGAGATGCACTATCGGCGACGTAACGTGTTAGAATGGTCTCAGTGACTCTACGAACATCGACGCGTACTCTGCGAGGGAAATAGACCTCCATTGCAAGGACACCGACGTCCTTGGGGCGAGGGGTGTCAATGTTGGCGACGTGGGTGGAGGCGCTGGGGATGGCCATGTTTGGTGGGGAAGAGGAGAATACGACGGGTTGGACAAGTTCTGGTTATAATGGGTACCAGTGCTAGGTGGAGCCAGAATAATCAGACCAGAATGTGGAGATAAGGGCCCAGTACTCAAAATGTGGCACGATTTAGCGCATTTGCACAATCCAGTATTACCGCATCCTCACTGCAGCTAGATTCAACTGAGCGATGCACAGCAAGGGTAAAGGAGGGGTGACTCACCTTGTAGTAAGGCTAAACCGCGTAGTCAAACAGCACGCTCAATAAACCCCATGCGAATGGTGTTCGACTCTAGAGGGATATTGGAAGCAGAAAACGTCGTGCTGTAAAAGTGATCAGGTATCACGCCGAGCCCCCGTCGATGCAGATCTTTTAATCTGCAAATGCGTCGAAAGGCGACCGGGGGGCGTGTTGGAAATGATGCAGTATATGTACAACTGGGTCGGTCTACGCCTTGAAACCGAGATTTGCATAGAACGCTACAACCTCGGAAATCAACCTCCTTCGGTCTTGCATTGAGTGGTACATGAATGGAAGGACCTGCAAGGCGAGAGGCGCGTATGGGGAACGAGCCAAGTGAATAGCGGGTGACTGATTCCCCTTGGACGGCTCTTTGAGTGCATGTCTGCAGAACACATTCACAGTGAACCCCATCAATAGTTAGCTACCCATTAACGCGTGCTTGGTTGCCTCAGTTAGACTGCTTTCATAAGATTGCCTGCAGAGTCCATCAACGAGGGCCAGGATCCCGCAAAATATCGAGTGCAACCTCGGCTTGTTATTGGAAGGCATCAAGTCTAAGGTCATCGACATTGATGCACAGGCAGGGGAATAGGTACGCGTATTGACTAGCTACCTAGACCCTCTAAGAGCAAACCATCCATCACAGTTTTCCTAAGCTGCGACCTCAGCTGCAGGTTCGGCAGGGGCGGCGGCTTCCTCTGCAGGAGCAGCAGCAGCAGCAGCAGCAGGTGCTGCAGCGGGTGCAGCCTTTCCACCCTTGATCCTAGAGATCTTGTCCTTGATCGCTTTAACGGCGTTGACGACATGTCCCTTGATCTTGTGGAAAGCGTCGACTAACCCGTCGTCGTTGTCAACGTCTCTGGCAGTGAGCGCAGCCTGAGCTTTGTCACAGCCGTGTGCAAGCAACTTGCTACCCCCTGCTTTCAACAAATCCTTGATGATATCGTAGTTCTCTGCGCTATCCTCGATGGCATGGTCATCCACCATCTGCTGGTACGTCTCTTGGGCGACGAATTCGAGATTGGCTTCGAAATCAGCGATGTCGAGTGACCTGGCTGACAGGGCCTGCTTGGCTTGATCGCAGGCCTCACCAACCACGGCGTGGGCGGCGTCCTTGAGGGCAGCAGTCAAGTGAGGAGCCGCAGCTGTAGCAAGACCCTGCACTCCGGCCTTCGCCTTGTCCAAGAGTCCCTTGAGTAAATCATCGGAACGAGCGTTCACGCTGGGGGACTCGAAGGGGCGGGCAACTGCGAAAGCAGAGAGGGCGATGATGATGAAAGCAGGACGCATTGTCGACTCTGTGGGTGAAATAAATCAGTTTGTTTCTTGAACAAACAAGTGGAGAGGTACGAACGATGGGAAGCAAAGTTTTACGACGGCCTAGAAGCGCACAAGGAAGAATCCAGTCAGACATTGCAGGAGTTGTCAGTAGGAAGGAGAAGGCACTCACTGTGAAGGCTGACGGAGGTTGCTGAGGATAGGTCCTTCATGGAGAGCCCATTTTATACAACTCCCCCGGACTCAATGAGACAACGGGTCCGGAGTATTCCAATTCAAGTCTGAAGCGTTGAAGTTTGGCTGGCAGTGTCAATGATGGGAGGGAGACAGGCGCACTACCCTGATGAGGCTTACTTCGAGGATTGGGTAGTGTCCAAAGTACAATTATACCTGCTGAACTTCAACATGTCAGTACAAGGGGTGTGAGAGACAGCCCCGATGGCTTGGTGGACTACGACCTACACCGCCGTTTGGGTGCCACCCTTGTTTAGAATGCTATTAAGACGCGGACTTTGTAGACGTGCCATCGTTTCATGCGCCGCCGGGCGCAAGTTGGACGTTAGACCCTAGAGCATGCAGTCGTAGGTTACCTCTGTACTGGAGCGTCACCTCTAAATCTGCATGCAACGACCAACAGGCTGCAGGCATCAGGAACTGGCAGTGCCTCCAAGGCCCGTACCAAAGGCCTGGATTCAACAATCGTCGAAATTAATGAGAACGGTTAGGTCCTCGACTACAGAATAATTTTCTCACCTCAACCGTAGCTATTCTACATTTTGGTGTAGCAGTGAACGAAGAGCTTTGAAACGACAGGCTGAGAATTACCTTGCTTTAGCAAGGTCCCCCTCCCCCCGGAAATTTCCTTTTAGAGACAAATGTATGTGGTCACATGTTTCGTGCGATTAGATTAGATTGGTGTCACTTTCCTAGTAGACAGCAATGGTCCCCAAGCGACGGCATCTGCCCCTGTCAACATCGCATGTATCAAGTCTAAACTCGGAGACTTGGCTTTCTACAACTACTAAAGCAAGGTCATAAAGCGCTGTAGGCAGCGCTCATTAATCGTCGGAGTCGTCGGGCCGCACCACCCGCGTCGATCATCGATCACAACTGCTCTGTGGTTTACGTAACCCCATCCCCGTACAACGTGTTCATAGTAGGTGCTCACGCGTTCCACCCAAACGACAAGGGATTTTGTCGGACCACTCACTTATGGTCGCCTTGAGCGACCTTGGCTCCACTGGATATCGCGACGCTCTTCTGCAAGTTGTGGCATACATACTCTTGGGGCTCGACAACGAAAAGTCAATTGGCGTGTTTTCGACTAATTTCTGACCGTTTTTGTATCGTTGCAGTTCTGCTTTTCTTTTGTCCAACGTTTTGACTGTCAATAAAGTCGCACTAAAGTCCATTGATTGAAGTCCCTGGACGCGGCCATCCATTATACAGCTGCCGTGACGGTGGCCACCTTGTCAGAACCCAGAGTATTCAAGAGGTTCATACGCTTGGTTGACACTCTTATTGCGCGGAGAAATGGCGGCCTATGATGGTCGCCTCATCACAATACCCGTCAATGTCGTTGACAATAGTAACGACTCGGTCACGCTTCCTTGCGCCGGTTCGGATGATTTTTGAAAGCGGGAAGAACTCTTGGTGAAAGCACTACGCGGATCATTTCTCTCACACAAGCCACGTCACAGGCCACCGCGCACTACAGAGACGATCAAACGCGACCGGTCTCTCTCACTTCGTTTGTTCAACGGTGCGGCGGGCCGCCCGCCTTGCTATGATTCTTCCTATGAGCATCACCTGCTACGGAAACAATTCTGAGGTGAACTTCGAATTCTGCGACTCGTGGAGCGTATAATAAGGCATGTTGTTGCGCGTGTGGCTCCGAGTAATCTTCCTCTCTGACGCATGCAGAGACATTTTGTGCTTAGTTTTGTGTTTGTTGCCTTGGCTAGTTGGCTCGGAGGTGGAGTTCACGGCCAATTTGCAAGTATTCACGACGTGCATGGACTAGCGCGGAGAAATTCTACTGGCCTCTCGGATGCTGTCACCTGGGACGCCAACTCAGTCTTCATCAACGGTCAACGGATATTTATCTTGTCAGCCGAAGTACACCCTTGGCGACTCCCCAACCCAGATTTGTGGGCCGACGTATTCGAAAAGATCAAAGCAAACGGATTCAACACGGTCTCGTTCTATGTAAACTGGGCCTTACACTTCCCTACGCCGGATACCAATAATGGCCAAGGAGACTTCCAGAAGGGCACTTATAGGGATATCCAAAGGTTCATCGACGAGGCGAAGAGAGCAGGGCTATGGTTAATCGCAAGGTGACGCTCCTCTGAATCACGTATCTGTCGTATTCTGTAACTTCCTCGTAAACGCAGGCCTGGTCCTTACATCAGTAAGAGTCACGCTGTTCAAAAAAACTGTGGATATCCAATAATAATATCGTCGCAGACGCTGAAACTACTGGTGGTGGCTTCCCTGGATGGGTCGGTAATATTGCTGGATCACTTCGCACAAACAATCCGAATTTCAAGCAAGGCGAGTCGCGACATAACATAAACTTCTTTGCTTTAACCCAACTGTAAACGCGTAGCATGGACTCCATACATGACGGTTATCTCAAAACTCATTGCAGAGAACCAGATCACGAAAGGCGGCCCAAGTAAGCTACCTTTATATTCGTAATCTCAGAGACGGAGTAACCTACGCCTCCCTTGTTAGTCATTCTGGTTCAAGCTGAGAACGAATTCAGTGCCAGTGCCAATAATAGCCCGTATATGCAAGATGTTATTGATACCTACCGGAGTAATGGCGTTGTCGTCCGTGCGTCCAAACAATCTAGTTTTTGTGGGGCTTTTCGATTGAGCGTCACCTCAGCGATCACTCATAATGATCAACATGCTGGGCAAGCGGGCAACTTCAGTCCCGATCTGCCAGGCCAAGGAAGGGTGAACATATACTGGTGCGCGCTCTCCGTACTGTGGGCCAATATTTGTTGGCTTGATTACGTACATATAGTGGTGATTCGTATCCGCAGGGTGCCAACAGATGGGCCCAAGTTCAGAGTATCTACTGGTCAGCCCACAAGAACGTGGCGCCAAATAATCCACTTTGTCTCGCTGAGGTGAGATTGATTGATCTGAGTTCGGCAAATATTAATATTAATGTTATACCTTTGCTTAGTTTGGCGGCGGATTTCTCCTCAACTGGGGCGCTGGGTCACCGGCTAGAGGGGGTACTGGGTATGAAAAGTTCTGTAAGGATCCTCTTTTCTTGATGATTGGGCTATCCAATGCTCAATACCCCGTTTTTAGCTAATGACTTGACGGATCAGCACTTCGGTGAGCTTCGTGGACTATCTGTTATGCATTTGACTCACCGTGCCTACTGCAGAAACCATTTTTTACAAGGAGAACTAGTAGGTCTTTGGCGTTATTGTTGACATACCCCGGTCCTGAGCCCGCCCAGCGCCCAGACAGCTACTATCCTCAGTGAGTTCCCTCGGTACATTCAGAGTTATACGATGGTGACACTCTTTCTGTATAGGTATATACAGTGCGGTTCCTATCTATAGCTTTCGTCTCTGTGCGCTGACATATAAACTGCAGTGTTGTTTGGAGGCACGAACTGGGGTCAGACAGCCGCACCAGTTGCGTACACATCATACGATTATGGAGGAGGTGGGTCCTAGGCATGCCTGAACAATGGATTACAACGCTGACCGTTCACAAGGTATTGACGAGAATCGGGTTCCCAGGCTGAAGATGAACGAAATGAGGTTACAAGGTACGACAAAACGAAGATAGCGTGGTGCTTCGTGCCTCTGATAACTCGCAGGTCTCTTCTTGCGCGTCTCAAGGGACTTATTGGCGGCGAACCTCGTTGCCAATGGTACCAACTTCACAACGTCCCCTATAATGTATGCTGCCGAACTACGGAATCCGCAGACTCAGGCTGGGTTTTATATGGTTAGGCATAACGATTCAACGTACGTGAGCACTGTGCAGCTTACATCACCCACTTCCATAGTCAACTAACATGTTACTTAGATCGACAGCACCTACAACCACACAGCTTAATGTCACCACCTCAAGAGGCTCGCTGTTGATTCCCAAGGTCGGACAACTGACTTTCAACGGTCGTGATGCCAAGATTCTAGTGACGGACTACACATTCGGCAGCAAGGGTACTAAGATTTTGTACTCAACTACAGAGTTCGTTGATTCAAATTTCGTGGGGTGACACAATTCACTTATTTAATCTAGGATTATGACGTGGACGAGGTGAGCTCATCAGTAGATAGAAAGTGTAATCACCAAGTCAACACCGGCTAACGTATCAATATAGTATCGGCGCTACAGATTACATCCTCGTCTACGCTGCGCCAGGAGAAACGGGCGAAACGGCCTTGCTCTTCGACACTGCTCCTAATGTTAACATGGGGACATCGAATACATCGTCCTCGGTATTCAATGGAGGCGTCCTTACTTTGAACTACGGACTTCAAGGCACTCAGTTCTTCACCATTCGATCAGGATCCTCGACCATCGTGGTCGTAGCCTTGGATAAGCCAACAGCATACACATGGTCAGCACCCACTATTTCAGGCCCTGGGGTGTTTGGCGACTTTTTCTCCGTGGGTACCAATGAGACGTGAGTCGCGTGTCATATCAAATGCCCACCTCGTACTTACACACAATTGCAGTGTCCTTGTAGGAGGCCCTTTCCTTGTCAGAAGCGCGTCAATTTCCAAAGACACGTTATCTCTGGTAGGTACTCGCCTTTGATGCTACTTTGCACTAGTTGACCACTTCAATAGGTAGGGGATCTGAATGGAACTGCAACGCCTCTGGAAGTCATTGCTCCGCCTAGCGTTCAAAAGATATCTTGGAATGGTAAAAATATCCGTGTCACTCAAAGTGCGCATGGCTCTCTGCAGGGCAACCTGGGTAGCGCGCCACCAAACGTAACCCTTCCATCTTTGACCAATTGGAAGGTATCGGGAGGGTGAGCCTTGAGCGTATTGAAGAACTCACATAGGATTAAGTGCTTTTCAGCTTGCCTGAATTGGACGTTGCCTTTGATGACTCCGAATTCACTCTCGCCGATCTGACAACTACGAATGTACGTTCCTACACCGTGCCCTCTCGGTATTAGAAAAACTGACCTATTCGCTCCACTTCCTAGTATACAAACTTGCCACCCTTGGCTGGGGACAAAGTTTTGTATTCACAACAATACGGGTAAGTACCTATATACGGATCGATTATAAGGCTAATGACCATCGTCGCTTGTAGGTTCTATGGTGGAAACATCATATCTCGCGGACACTTTAATGCCAGCGGTCTCGAAACTGGCATCCAACTATCCGTTCAAGGGGGCTTTGCCTTCGGTTATTCAGCTTGGTTGAACGGCATCTTCCTTGGCTCGAATGTAGGTTCTGCTACTGTGAGCATGACCACAGATCTGTGGGAGTTTCCGGCTGGTAGCTTGAAACAAGGCCAGGATAATGTCATCGTGGTAGTTCAAGGTGAGTAGTGCGGGTTTCTCCTGTTGGCAGAGTTCAACTGAGCTGCTGCAGATCATACAGGGTAAGGAATGAATGTCATTACCTCAATCTCCTGAAGCTAACCAAGTCCGTCGAGCATAGGATCTCTGAAACCAATAGTAAGCATCCCTATTCAGGGTAATAAGTGATCTACTGATGCTGCCGCTCACGCAGCGAACGGTGGAAAGGAACCACGGGGGATCAGAGGATATGAGATTATTGGTGGTCAAGTGCCGTTCTCTGAATGGCGGATTCAGGGCAATCAGGTTGAGCATCTCGGACTTGCGTTGTACTCCTTCTTAGACTCACGTTTCGTGTCCTTGATAGGGGGGAGCAAAGGAAGCCCCTGACAGCGTCCGTGGTTACCTTAATGAAGGAGGACTATACGCGGAACGCATTGGCGCGCATCTCCCCGGGTTTCCTGACGATTCCTGGTCCAACGGGAGTCCTACTACCGGGTTGAAGAAGGCAGGCATAAATTTCTACCGAACTTCCTTTAACCTGGTACGCTTCCTTCCGCCTTTACTACGTTCACCTCAGGACTTGGCTCCGGGCAGAATCTACCGGACGGATTCGATATACCAATCCGTCTGAGCATAACTCCGGGCGAGATTAGCTCTAGATTCAGAGCACAGATCTACTTGAACGGTTGGCAGTTTGGCAAGTATGTTAATGATATCGGGTGAGCCTCTCACCGAACTTCGATCGGCAAATCGTGTGCTGACGGAGGGTATTAGTCCGCAGACGCTATTTGTGCTTCCGGAAGGGTAAGCATTGTCTGCCCTCTTAGCCGTTGCTCAACATTGACGTTCTTCAGCCTTTTACGGCGTAAAGGGACGAATACTTTGGCGCTCTCTTTGTGGTCGCTTGACCAAGAGGGTGCATCTATCGCCGGCCTCCAGTTAGTCGCAGATGGATCCTTCGAAACGTCGTTGCGATTCAAGGATGTGAATGCACCGGATTTCGTAGCTCAGAGCAGCGGTCGGCCTGCAGCTCTTTCCGTGGAGCCAATGTGAAATTAGGAGTTGACCAAGTACGTAGCGTAGATACAATGGTGATGCGAGAACAATGGTATATGTTACGTGGACGCAAAAAAGTGCTCTTGTAATAGTTACTCGTCGTCGCTTTGATCGGCTAAGAAAGCCATAATGCTAGCTCTTGCATTTGGCTAGGGGGGGAGTTATATCATCTTATGTCATCTTTAAGAACTTGACGCACCTTTCTTCTCTTAGGGATAGCTGTATCGGAATCGCTGTCCGCACGCTCATCGTCTTCTGCACCAGATTCAGATGGTGATTTTGGTGGTGCTGAACGGGCAGCCATCGTTTTCTCGAACGCTTTGACATCAGCTAACCACACGAGGAGTGATGGAAATGTTCATCAACTGGTGCGATGGACCGTTGATACGATTCGCGTACCTAATTCCTTCTCAAATTCTCGCTTCTCTTTAATAGCTTTTGCCTTTTCAAGACTGAGACGGCCTTCCATCCCCAAGTCCGCAAGAATTTGCTGCAGCTTAGATATCTGTTGAGATGGCCGGTCGAGGCCCTCAAAGACTTTCACCCATTGCTTGCGCACCCCACATGCAACAACTAGACTCTGGCGCGGTGTTAAAGGATAAGATTACAGGAGTTTGGCCCAGCACAAACCTTGAGTCTTTTTATCGTTTCTTCAGCTTTACTCAGTTCAGGAGCGGGTTTGCGCTTCCCTTTAGCTTTACTTAGGGCAACATCCTAGCAACCAAGCGGTGAGACGTGACTTCTGACCGAAAGTGTCTCTGTTACCTTGTCTTTCTTAGACGCACGTTTGCGTTTCGGCTCGTCCATTAAGACCGAGAGTTCTGAATCACTTTTGTCTTCCTGGGAGAATACAATGTTATCGAATTATTCCAATGCATGCCAAACCTTCAGTTACCTTCACATTCGCAACGATCGGGGATTTCGACGAAGAGGGTTTCGAGGTGCTGGCCGCGTGTGGTGTTGACTTCGTTCATTCTGCAATGATTATAAGGCCGTGGTCGAAAATTGGCAATTACACGGACCTGTACAACCTTCGGCTTTCCTATTCGATGATGCTACCTCTTTGGTATCAATCTCAGCTGGTTCGTCTGGTTCCTGCATCAGACGTGGGTATCATCTCCTGTGTATCAGCCCCACATCAACATCAAATCGGGATAAGTCCACAACATAAGAAAACGCACGGACGATTTGAACTTCTTGGTGGGAGGTTTCCTGCTAGAGTCCCTCGATGGCTTCTCTGAGTCGTTTGATTTCCTCTTCTTGGGCTTCACAGTTCGTTCCCCCTCGTTATCCACTGGTCGGCGCTTCTTGAGCTTCTCTGCGGGTGAAGATGGGATGTCGGGCTTTGGTTCGCTAGAGGCATCGTCCCCGGCCTCAGGCTTATTTAATTCGGACATGACATGGCCTATGGTCTCTTTTATGTGCTTCTTGCTACCATCAAGACTTCCGGGCTGCAGCTCAAGCTTCCGTTCCACTTCTTGACGAACGATGCGTGGGGTTATTTGACTGTAAAGTCCATGGCTCAGTATATCTCAACTTTGGGAGGCGCAGACGCTGGACTCACCTAAGGGTATTTGACTCCTTGGCTTCTTGTATTATGAGTTTGACGGTGGCCGCAATGTCTTCGGGGTTCGGGGATGCCATCGATGCTGTTCGAATTCGGTGGCTTTGGTGGGAATTGCGAAGTTCAAGACGCGCGCTCAGAGTATTGATAGACGCGTGACGTCACAGTCACGGGACACGATCACCAGTACTCCTGTTCCCTGGTCCTTACCCTGTGGAAACATTTGCGACCGTTCAAATTCGCAACGACCCGGGCGTAATTCATGCGGAGGTGGTAAGGTAAGTAAATACATTTATCCAAAAAATGCTACCGAATAATAGATATAAGCTACGTGGGATTTTAGATGACCGTCGAAGCAACTCCCCCGAAGTCCTAGAGCTTAGGGCCGACCCGAACCTTGGATGCGTTCTCTTGGAATATTTGGGCGGCATCGTTGACCATCGAGTCAACAATCTGCTTCGCGGGGAGAACCTCGTGGATCATAGCGGCAACGCGACCCATAAGCCATGAGCGACCTTCGACAGATTTTTCCGGATGCTTCTGCAACTCATGCTCGTGAGGAATGATACCATTCGAGGTGAGTTCCTTGATCTCTTGCGCTCGGTTCTCATTCCTATCGACCGTTGAGATGGGCTGCATGACTGAACGAATGGGCTAGACTCACCAGTCAGCAACGTAAGGGGTCTTGCGAACACGAAGAGGTCGGCCAGTGAAAATAAGAGTGGTCACGGCATCCTCGTAACCGGCGCTGACGACCAAGTCCTTGTGGATCTTGGGAGCGCCGGCCTCCGTTGAAGCGACAAAGCGAGTTCCAACCCCTATAGTACTCCGACCTCAGTTGCAGTTTGAGTACGAAATTGCGAGACACATACAAACAGCCTCAGCGCCCCATGACAAATTGGCAGCAAGTCCCCGACCATCGAAAACGGCACCAGCGCCAACAACGTAGACGGGCTTGCCGGTAAGGGGAGACTTGTGTCCCTTCACAGCGTCGACACAGGCGGGGATAAGGATGGAAGCAGGGATATCACCAGTGTGGCCTCCGCCCTCACCAGCCTGAGCGCAAATGAGATCAACGCCTTGGGCGAGTGCCTTGGCCACATGCTTTGGATGCCCAACCATCTAAATATAGTGTGTCAAACAGGAGTTTGAATCGGAACGAAAGAAGAACGTACGTTCATGACAGGGATGCCGGCAGCATGAAGTTTGTCCACAACGTCCTTGGGGGGGACACCAATGGCACAGACGAAGAGCTTGGCCTTTTCCTCAATGATAACGTCAATGAGCGGGTGAAGCTGACCCTTCGTGTAATCGTACTGGATTCAAGGACGATATTAAAATCGGAGAGCCAGGTAGCAATGATGGATCTCACGTTGGTCTTGCGAGCACTCCCGCCAACTTGGGGGAGAAGCAAGTCAACACCAAATGGCGCGTTCTTGTCCTTCAAGTCGGCCTTAATGGCCTGGATCTAAAATGGAGAGAACATTGATCAGCCATCCGGGGTTAAGGAGCTCGAGAGTCCCGGTGTGTCAGGAGGCATACCTGTTGACGCAGAATTTTCGGTGTGTATCCGACGCCGCCAATAACACCCAAACCACCAGCGTTCGTGACAGCAGCAGCCAACTCGGGGCCTGCGGCGACGTTCATCCCGGCAAGCAGAATAGGGTGCTTGATGCCGAAGAGCTCAGTCAAGGGAGTTGTGATGGTGGCCATTGTGGTGATGAGATGAAGGGGGGGAAGGAAGATAATTCACCGCCGCCTTCCAACGACATTCGGCTTATATAGTATGCCATGATTGTTTCTTTCGCCGTGGAGGTTCAGTGTGAGCGCCTGAGCGGCTATATTTTCGCCGGTTCCGGTAGATTTCCATCTGATTAGATATGGCTGGTATGATTGCCGGTCGTCCTTACCCCGCATTCCAGTTGAAAACGGCGCATCTTGGCCTCAAGGTTGGTCAATTCACAAGTGTCACAGTCGAGTTCTGTAGATCATAGATGCCCGAGGTGGTTCGCTACCCCAGGTACTGCAACAGCAACGCAGCGGCCTTTCTCAAACCAAGTGGGTATCGACAATTGCCGAAAGGCGAATTACATACTGCTCATATGACAGTCCCTAACCGGCGAAAGAACCTTCGCATCAAAGGGACAGGTCATATGTTAGGAACATGCATGCAGCGCTGACGAAGAGTATCTGGGGCTCAGTTTCAGTGCATCTGTGGGTTGTGCGGCGTCGTTCTACCGTTGCAGTTGTTTAACGTGCCCAGCGAGCCTCTCGGGTCTCGAATTCTCCACGCGGATACCTGAACTCACAGCAATTTGCTGTTGTCCTGAGCAAGACCATTTGCGTTGTCCGAACTTCGAAATACCTACATCATGAAGCTTTCTCCAAGAAGCCCCAAGAAGCCCACCTTAACCTTCCCTCGAAGTCTAGCGCAACTTTAAAGGGAAAGCCTATCGGTCCTTGCCTTCTGATCGCTTCAGACGCCGTTCCAGCCCCCTTATTAGGTTGGCCTCATGGTATACACGTTGATATGTGCCGAGACTACGGCGGTACGATTTTCGTTTCCTGCATCGGCGATTATGTATCTGGAGGCGAAATAGCAGACCACCAGCCACCTTTTTCTTGCTTTTGATACTGCGAAAAAGTTGCATATCCCTCGCAACTTTAACACCAGGCGAAATAGTCCGGAACTAGTGATGTTGAACGACTACGACATCCTTGTGGTGAACGGATTCGTATTCTGTTCCCAGCATGGACACGAATGCTGCAGCAGCTGCGTGTGCGATTTCCGCGAGCAGAATAACGCGCAGATTGAGGATGATATCTGCCTCGATGCAGGGCTTGATTTAGCGGTGCGTGCACATGCTGCATGTTCTGTCGAGGTGGCACACTCATGGGATCTATTTTCAGCAACGCAAGTCCCTCAACATATTCGACGTTGGCGCCGTGCGTCACCGAAAGGAAAGCCAGACGTGCAAGTGCGAGGCCCATTCCGACGTAGACTGCGAGCGATGCTTCGACTGGGTGAAGATATGCCTGGCAGAAATGACGGGCGATCCATTGCCTGGCAAAGTGAGGCGACTTGAAGTGGCCAGTAGAGGAGTCCGACATGCACCTTTGATGATATGATATTAATGTGAGCTTCTAGGTCCTACTATTTCTCCGGTTGCTGACATGCGTCTTGGCTCTATAGCTACATACGTCCGATGTAAAACACTCATCACCCATTAATGTAGCTTTATGCGGATGCCGGTGGCGTACATTTAGAAATTGTGCGCCGATTGCCACTTGTGATTCCTTTGAGGATATGTCCGTGAAGGCCGACCAGATACTTTATTGGCCAGCTTCTGGGGATAGAAATATGACAGGCATCTAGCCAAGTCAAGCAAGGAAGCGTCCGACGAGATCCAATAGATGCAATCAAGAAATATGACCACGTAGCCTTGCTTGTTCGAAAGGTCCCCAACCTTGGAGCTACCACGATTGAAAAACGGATTTCCCTGGTCAAGGTTTCTCTCCACACGCAGAGTAGGCAGAGACGTACTCCCCTTTCTCAACCCCTTTGCCCCTGATTGGTCCGCGCCGCTCTGGCAGTGCTTCTCATCCTCTGCAACGTTAAACTCAATGCTGTCCCCTTCTCATAATTCCTAATCGTTAGGGTCCTTAGTTGATCTACGTTAAATAACACATAATTGAACCAGCCTATTCCATTTGTCTCCCATCGTCCTTGTCACGCGAGCTCCCAAAGAAGTAGAGCGTCGCGTACGTCTCGTCTGACAGGAATTTCTTACCAGGTGGTTTGAAGCTATGGTAAAGAGGAGCGCCTGGCCTAGGACGGGTGTCAAATAATTCGAATTCCATGGCGACGATAGTAGAAAGCAATCAAGATATGTGTAGATATAACCATGGAGCGAAGATACATTATATCAACTGAAGATAATCCAGGTATATCCAGGGTAAGGTCTAACAGATATGAGTCCGAATTGTCCGATGGTGTCAGTCAGGAAAAGGTCGCTATAGCGTACACAGGATGCCGAATATCCACCCAAAGAGCAAGGCCATCATGCCGAAAATAGGCACCCCAAAGTTATCGATTGCACCGTTGGGAACGGCAGCGTATGTTGTCGCAAATGCTTGGGTAGGGATTCGGTGCGCCTGCTGATTGTCACAGTCGGCGCATTGGAGTCAGGAGCTGCACCGCTGTCTGAAGAGACCACAGAGAATCTTTTCGACGTAGTATGCAGAACTCCGTGTGTGGAATTGACAAAAAGGAGGAAATAATCGTCTCCTGGAGGAACGTCTTGAAGAAATACGTTCAGAGAGTGCATCGTATTAGGGACTGTCTCAAATCGGGTGAGTGCGGCGTCACGAGGGGCGCGGGGGGACTCACCATTTCTTGCGATGAAGTGGAGACCGTCGCCACTCATACGATTCATCTCAATGTCGAACGAATTGATTCCGTCCATGACTCCCTTGCTCCATGTGATTGGGTTCGCGGCACCTACGTGCCAAGCGGTACCTTCCGTAGGAGACGTTACAACGAAATAGGCTACCAAGACAATTGAGAGGGTCATTGGGCAAGTAATCAAGGGGGCGCACCGAAGACTTGGGCAGGCAGGAGAAGATAACAGCAGATGAAATAGGAGAATAGATTGAAGTGCATTGTGTAGCTTGCGACCAATGAAGGGGGTAGAAGATGAGGATGAAGGTGAAAACGCAAGGCCTTGTTATTGGCGTGCAGCGCTGTTCGCCGGCGCTGACAGTGACAGGTAGCGAAATGACAGTGACACTGAAAGCTAACGTAACGACCAGGTGAGTGGGCACGACGTCACATGATCTCTAGCGCCCAGATTCTCGTGGCATTGATTTGCTTTGTCTCCTCCTCGTTCCTGTAAGTTCCTGTGGCCACAGTGAACGACGATCGCATCAGGTGCGCCTGCCAAGTTCACTGGACTTCGGGATGACTTGAAGAAGCTGGGTTCAGCCGCTTCTAGTTCCATCCCCGAAGTAGCAATGATAATAATGCAAGAATTGAATCACGTAGACCTCAAAGTCCACTTTTGAATTGAATTGCTGATTGATCTTTGGAATTTGAGCTTTCAGCGTTCCTTCAGAAGGAGCTCAGTATCATCGCGCCCGTCACCGCACAAGCTACGGGGTGGCCGTGCTGGGCGTCGGGTATTTGATATCAGTGTTGTCAGGGTATGCTCCTCCATCTCGTGATACTCCAGCTGGACTGCAGTGATCTTTACAGGAATTAGAATGCAGACGAGGTCCCTAATAGTCCCTAGACGATGATCACTTAGATTGATTTGGGAATTGATGGCTCGCGCGGGACTAATATGGTTGATTTGTCCGTGGCGTCCTTACTCCGGTGCGCAACCTCAGCATCGTATGGCGACGTAATGGATTATCCATTAAGCCCGACTTCCGACGGTATGATGTCCATTTCTGTCCGAGATACTCCGCACAATTGGATGCCTGGAAGGTCAATGCGACGACCGGTTGGGGGGCTGAATGGAAAGTCATGCGACAAGGGGGGTAGAAGGCAGCGACGTCGGCAACGTCAATATTTCCCACAATCGCTGACGAGTTCTTCGAATTCGAAGTAATTCTACGCTACAGTAGACGACACGCTATTCCCGCGTGCATTTAATTTTGCGCTTTTCAAATCATGCAGGGACTTCAAGGGATTTCACTGACAAAATAGGCTTCGCTCGGACTTAGAGCGATGTACGACGACTAGGGCTTGTATCTGAGCCTTGGGTGGAGCTCCTACAATCACCAAATAGTGTCCCTGTCAAAGTTAGTCCTGCGGCGCCTTTTTTGAACGATTTGACATCTTGTCGCAGGTTGATCCCATGCCAACGTAGACTTGCGTCACGAAAACCATGGAAAGCGTTTCGACGTTGTGTCAGAGTCCTATTTTTTGTAGTCTTTCAACGATTTTTTGTGAGTAAGAAACACTTTTTTCCATGTTTTTTTGTCATTTACATCCGTTCGACTTCAGATCTTGAGAGGTATGAACAGATTCACATGCATAAGCCCCTTGGAGTACAACAAATTAATTTTCTGCTAGTAGCGTCAGGTTGACCAGTGAAAGCTTCATCTCCTGTATGGACCATTCGTTGGATATTTGGGAGGAAAGGGGAGTAACTAGATTGTTGCGGTATTTCCTATCGACTATCGCAAATCTAGACTGCCCCTGCCATTGGAGCTCGATCACTCAGGTATGTGGGCGAATTCCGGCCCTCAAAGATCGGGATCAGTGCGATATTATCCGCCCCTGAGATGGCACTGTTTCATGACTTTGACATATAATCCTGGATTGCCCAGCATCGTCTGGTCCTCTTAACCTCCTGTTGCCTCTTGTAAATAATCCGGCAACCTGGGAGCGCCCCCCTCGTTCATTGTACCTATCTCCTCCACCATGTCCAACTTCGACCTCAATCAGACGTTGAACAACACTATCGGGGCATTGTACATAGGGACGGTCATCGCCGCAGTGTGAGTCCGCTTTCCAAGTGTATTCCCTCCTCAGCTAGAATGCCTTCTTGTCCAGCCTCTACGGTTTCACGACGCTGCAGACTTACTGGTACTATCACTGGTATGCTCGTCGCGACACTCGTGTACATCAACTTGCAGTAAGTATTATCCTGTGCCGTTATACCGCCTCTCAGCTGAACGGTTCGCTCTTAGGTAGCTGGACTATGGTACGTTAAGCCGATCGAGCTCTTCCGCGGTTGATTGAATACGTCCCTCAGGACACTGGATACTCTTCACCTAATCCTCATTTGTCATGGAGCGTATCATTACATGGTAACAGGCTTTGGCAACTTCATTGGTCTTCTGGGCTTGGTTTGGTGAGTGGATCGAGCAATCCTACCTTCCAGCGTACTGATCGACTCAATAGGTCACTAAAGCTCCAAGTCACTATCAATGTCAGTACCTTTTACGATCTGACCTCTGTGCCGTTCGAGCTGATCTTTCTCCACCAGGTCCTTATCATCTTCTTGGTCCACTCGTATGTTTCGGACTTCCTCAGACTGCCTCGCTTTAAAACTAATGGCTCATTCAGCTTGTATACATACCGAGTCTGGCTCCGTATGTGATTTCTTCCCATCGCTGCTTTTATGAGACTGATTTCGGGTCGTTTAGTTGGTGGCTATCTCAAGAATGGTCTGATGGCATACATTGTATGTGCCGTGCTGATGGCTGGATTTGCCATCGGTGTGGTTTTGGCCTATGAAGTGTATTCTGTGGGCACGTTTGCGGATCATGAGAAGATGGGCGTACGTGCATTTTGGCTCTTATTGCTGGTCGTATAGACTAACCTCCAACGTAGTGGGTGATCATCGCTTCTCTTGCCACATCAACAGCAATAGATTTTGTCATCGCTGGTGCGATGTGCTACTATCTCAAGAAGAGCAAAAGCCCGCAGTCCCAGTATGTGCGCGGTTATGCACGATCGCTCTTTGGGTTAATCTTCTTTCCAGCTTGAACTCCAAAATCTCTACTCTGATGCAATTCGTACTTGGATCTGGTTTCCTTACGAGTGCAACATCAATGGCGGCCCTCATCGCAGTGAGTCAACAGTCTCTTAGGAGATTGGATAAGCCTAACGTGTCATACGAAGTACGTCGTCATGCCAGACACACTCATTTTCATCGGCATAGAGTCCTTCTTGACCAAGCGTAAGTCCTCTATCCTGGTGATTGTGCCCGCTGCTAATATCCCCTTCAGTATACATTAATTCCTTCTTTGCCATGTAAGTCGACTGACATCGACGCCTACCACACAGCATACTTACTAAGTCCGCCAGGCTTAATGCAAGGAACAACCGCGTATCGCCGGATCACGAGGAGCATAGCTTGTCGATACGCATCTCGAGCTTGTCGAAGGGCCCCAATCTCCCCACACCGCCATCTGTATCGACGACGACGGAAAAGAGCATGAATTTCGGACCAAAGGTACTTGGCTTCGTCCTTGAGGAGACCATCGTTGACACCCGCCTCCAGACACCAGAACCACGGAGTTATTCACCTCCTCTGGAAGAAGTTTAAATTATTTCGGGATCCCTAGGATATAATTTGGGAATTTTGTGTTGTACTCTAGCATTCGTTTCTTTGTCGCCCGCCTTTTAGCCATTGCCATGAACGGCCGTTCATCTAATCACCTATATTACTGTACAGGTTTACTGGTTTATGCCCACAAGTTACTTTTACTTGTACATTTTTGTTGTAATCTGATCGAAGGACACTGTCGTTATTCGACGGGAAATAAATTATAGTACCACTTTGATTACTCACCCCCGCATTCCATGCAACCGTTGGAGCAATGAGCGTTGAACCTCGTTGAAAACTCGAGAATGTGATATCGTACAACAGGGTTGTCGTTGGGGTCTACCAAGTTCATATGTTACTTCTTCAGTCGTTGATGGTGTTGGCGACGGGGCATGTCCACAAGTCACTTCTATATCACTAAGGTATATATGGGATGTGCAAGGGCAAGTAAGTACATGTACGTAGTACAGAGTCCGGGAAGGAATATTGATACATCACACTAAATCCGTATGTAAAGATGGCAAGTACGTTCATCAAGCAAGGAACTCAGAGTGGTCTCTCCATCTGGCATCTTCGCACCCCAACCACTCTAACCATTCAGATACATGGTACAACACGCGGCGCCTCGGCCATTGTTCCAACTCGACAACGGTATCATCAGCATTCCTAACGACAGTCCAGTAATTTGAGCCCACACGGATCAGGCGGACCATAGGGAACCCTTGCTCGACAATGGCGGAGATAGGGCTCCGGATGGTGAGATCTGACAGTCCTATATAGCGTAACGATGGGGGTACACCGATCCGAAGTTGCTAAGTGCTTCATCAGCATCAAAGCATGAGACAGGTAAGGAAATACATACATTGAGAAATTGGACAGGATCCCGCATGGGGAGAGCTTCGTAGTCCAGGTTCAATGCGAGAACAGACCTTGGTACGAGCCATGATGCCAGGCCAGGCGAGAGATCTATAGGATATGTGATAGAGAGACTTTTCAAAGCGACTAGAGAAGGGAGAACACCCCAGATGGAGGCATCAAATCCAACGGCGCGCTGAACATGTTCGTCTGGTACAGAAAGATGTAGGGTTTTCAGTTGCTTTCTCTCACGAAGGAAGTCGGCGATAGCAGGGAACATATCAGGATCACTGAACCGTCGATTCATACGGTTGACTCTGAACGCGAAATATCGCAGGAAAGGTAACGCCGTCGGGAGCTCTCTGAATTGGGACGACAACCCACACTCGAGGTAGCAACCGATGCTGAGCGATTCTAGTTGTCGGCCATCATTAAGAAGATCGTAAATGGTGTGGCTGTGAAGTGGGAATTGACCGACGAAGTTGACGTGCGTGAGATTGCGAAGGGATAGAAACTCGGAGGGGAAGGGCCAGGTTGAAGCGTCCAATGAGATGATGCGTAATGTGTTCCGGTTCTGGGAAACAAACTGGCAGATCTGAGTGATATCACTGTTGCCTTTTGTCGTCCGGTAAGAGAATTGAGCAAGATGTTTGAACTCCAAGCACGCGATCTCTCCAAGACCATCAGGGGAGCTTTCAAAAGGTTAGCTTCCGTTGTACCGGATAAATGATGCATGCTCACGAGATGGATAGGCCACGAAGTTTCGGACTAGTTGTTTGCAGGATTCGGAGCATGGGAAGGAGTCCATCAGAGCTAGCCGCGATGTGTACGTTCTTCAGATTGATCAGTTTTGGCAGCGCATTGGCCAACATCCCTATTGAGAAGCATGTCATTACCCCATGATCCCTCGTTCGAAAATTCGTACCAATCTGAAAGGCTAGGGTGCCATCTCTATCACGTTTTGTGGCGTATATACGGAGTGTTTTGACAAGACTTGCAAAGGAAGGGTCGAGGATGATTCGGGTCAGGATGTCCGCGCTTCTCTGTGAGTGCCAGGATTCTTGTTCTTTATTCAGGTTATGGGAATGCCACGAATCATCTTCGTCCTCATCTGACCATCCACTAAAGTAGAGATTGATTTTACGGAAGAGCAGCTGGCTAGCAATTTTGGATAGGGTATGGGGCACCCAGAGAAGGGTCTTCAGGTCGCGTCGGGGGAGGAAGAGCACGATTTGTCTCCAAATTTCGGCGGAGAACTTGACGCCTGTATCTGTAGAAGGATTGACGGGGGATTGCTATCCAAACCGCAATCAGTCATGAACCCCAGACGCAAAACTACTACCATAATACCTTCTCGGGTGTGGCTCTGTCCTGAAGAAGACTCTTCGCTTCTTCATTTTCTGGCTCTGCCATGAGCGCAGCCTCGAGATCTGCAACAAGGTCAGAATGAGAGGTTGGTGGAGGGCGTAGAAACTGGTGGGGGTGCACTACCTTCTTGTGCGCCAAAGTGCATGCCCCCAGCAAGCCTGGCCTTTGCTCTGAGAACCCGTGCTTTGGCGACATTACTGGACGTCAGGATTACTGATCTGAAGACAGGACTGGACTGCATTCTCGATTATCGTTCTAGATTGCCTGAATACGCCATGACGCGGAATCTCAGCTGAGTTTGTCTGCGGCGCCGGCTAAACGGGCAGTAAGTGATCTACTTCCACTCACCCTTCTGGATTTATATTATCCAATGCATAGAGCAGGACATCAGCTTTCTGGTGGTCTGACAGACAGTTGGCCACGTCTCGAAGGCTGGCGTCGAGTATTCTGGGGTTGAAGACGGCCATGGTGCGGTAAGGATGGAGATTCGAAGGCGCTACAACCGTGTGGTCGTGCACATAAATCTCCTCAGCACGCCCCACTGCGAAGGTACCCGAAAGGACCCAGAACAAGGCTTTTTATCTACCGTGGGCAAAAGTGACTGAAACAGATCGTTTCTAATGGATTTTACTGGAAGACGCGGCGTCTCAGGCACGCGTTGGGTGATAACAGGCCACACATCATATATCTCAAGGTCGCCGACGCTTCCTACGCTTCCTGGACGGAAACGAAGCGATCGAGCCCACTGGCGTGGCGAATCACATTCATGGGATTGACATCAGGCAGTCTAAGAACAGTAGCGAGGTCGTTCGGCGGACAGGAATCTACCCTAACATCAGCCGTTTGGCCGCCTATGGACGCCACCCAAATTTATTATTGCGTACAGCTGGCAACGAAGGAACATACCGGAAAGCTTCAAGCAGCTCCAGACCAGGCTAACGGAGTTTTGAGAATAGCTTCGGCGCAACGCAGGCCTGCAGAAAGGGTCAGGCCATATTTCTCATAACAACGAGAGGTTCTCGAACGCACATCCACGCAATGCATCATGCTGATAGATAGATATCTCGGTGAGAGAGAAGATCATATGCAAAAGATACCAACTTACTGGACTGTAGGCCGATGTTATAGGTCCACCAGTCAGCAACGTAATATATCAAAAATTAGAGCGCGGAGACTTACACCTGGTGAGAGAACAACAATTTAGCAATGCAGATCTATACAGGATGTGGCAAAGACACGTACATTTCTTCTACGCAATCCTCGCCTTTGAAGCCGTCTCCATTTTGGACCTTCTCCTGACAGTGCTCGAAATGCTTAGTCAAGGACGCACATTGGCCTGTTTGGCACTGTTCTCTCAGCTCTGGCAAAGCCTAGAAACATGGCCGTCACTTCGCACACCCGCTGAGAGTCCAACGGAAGAACATACGTCCTCAGGCTCCTCCTCTTCTTCTTCCTCCGCGGGAGTCTCTGGCGACTCTGCTTGCTCTTCGGAGTTGGCCGCTACTTGTTTTTCTGCGTCTGCTGAGTTCTCTTCGTCAGCGTGGACTGTCGTAAAGATAGATGAGAAGAAATCCGCGATGGCCATTGTAAAGCAAACGAGCGGAGGTAGAGGTTCAAGAAAGTCAAGTCTGTGTCACGGGTCCTCTCGGAATCCTCGTCACGTGGAGACCCCTAAGCTGCTCAACGATCAACTACTGAACGTAGAGCGCATCAAGAGCGCATCGCCCCAAGGACAGAGGCGTCGAAGCAGCTATCGTGATGCAACATCGGAGGACGTGTGTCCATGTAGCGCCGCCCAGCTAGGTGTCATGCTCAAACCGTTCACCGACCGTAACCCATAACGCCATGGTATATCTTCGCAATGACAGGATTCACAGCCGCGCTGGGTGGTACAACGTTAACCACTGACATTCCTCTACAAAGCGTCAGATCGACACACGAATAGGGCAGCAAGGCCAGGAATACAACTCGCCTGCACCCCCATCGCTTGCACCTGAAATAGCGTGATACAAGCGGCCTATCCTGTCTACCTACGAACCCGCTTGGCTGGAAGTATATCCGGTCGCCGCATGGCGGGAAACTTTTCCAAATTTACCCGTTGCGGCGCGTGGGCTTGCATCAATCAGTCACTCATGATGAACCTCGAGGCGGCGTAGCGTCGCATGCAATCATATTATCTCCGTTGTTTGTTGCCACCAGTGATTGCTATGATAGAATTTCGTCCTTGTTGTATCACTACTCGACACTTGGCTCGGCTTCTTGCGATGCGATCGAGAACCACCTCGACGCACTGCATAGGGACGGCCCTCGTTCAATGGTACGCACAATTGACTTGGAGAGATGGTACGTCGAGTAATTCAACTGTGACACCCATCTCAATCACCTCGAATAGGATGTTACTGAAGAAGGGTTAATCAATCTTCTGCTGTAGAGGTCACTTGAATAGACCTTACGTTGGAAGCACCCTCTCTTTCTCCCTCATACTGATGGAGCCGCACTTGGCCAATCATACCCAAGGATCGGAACCATGATATCTTGGTTACCCAAACGGCGTACCGAAATTCAAATCATTGCTCCATGGAATGCAAGAGACAAGTGTTCCCAGTTTTCTGACAGGCTTTGCTCCCTACACATCGTGTGCATCCCCAATCATGGGACGTCATCGCATTCTGATGCGCAGGTCGCTGCTTCCCACAAGCCTCCACGGAAACACAGTTTCCTAATGCTTTCAAGCACACGGTCCGTCAGCTTCCGTCCGTCCTATTTCCAGCTCACAAGGTTTCGAATTCAGCATCAGGGATCAACTTGAGGCCTTGAGGAAGATTTCCTTCACCTTAATCAATCCTCGACATACAGGTCTCGGGGATACTTGTCGTTCTCGCTTTCCCAACTCAGATCTCGCATCTGGAGAGGACACTCAAGGGACTACTCTTCAGTCGCACGAACAAGTCTGGTATAATGGCTGCCGTCAATCACCGATGCTGGTAGCAGTTAAGCCAAGCCCCCTACGATGATGTCTTGTGGGCCGTGTGTGTCTTTCTTAATTGCGACTTGATCCCACCATTGATGGACACAGGGGGCTGTCAGTTGCCAATGTTATACATATAACTTCAAAAGTCCACCTTATTCAAATGGGGTGAGCTTATAAGTCAAGTACATTAACCCGTTACCACCGTATCAGCCTCATCAACCCCAGAGTTCCCTCGCCCACCCATTCACAATGTTGTCTCGATACGACGCAACGTTAGTGTCTTGTGTATTTCACAGCCAGAAAGGACTGACCGCCGGTACACACATAGGGCTGGCCCATTCCTCGTAGGCTTGTGTCTGAGTATGATTCTATACGGTGTGAGCGACACGAAATGTCATGACTTTGCTTCCTCTGATCAGTTTCCACCCTAGTCACTTGTCGTCCAGGTATGGATTGTCCAATAATACTTCCTCTGTTCGATGATCGAACATGCCATTCTCCAGGGCTTCATGTACTACCAAACATCCAAGAAGTGCGTGGGTGGATATGATGCCCGATTTTTGAAAGCTGACATGTTACTGTTAGGGACCAAGCATGGATCCGATGGACGGTGGGTTATTTCTTGAGGGACAACGCCAACATGCTGAGCGCACGTTCAGGTACTCTACTTGGTTGCAATGGAGACTGCCATTACAGGATATGATATACACCAGAAGTATATAGACGATGCTCATACGTTTGCCTTGGCTTCCGATCGTGGCAGTGAGTTCGTTGGCGGGTCGATATACGACTTTGGGCTGATTCCTTTTGTAGTGCCTGTTCCTGATGGTCCGATGACTGCATTAAGTACCAGTAAGTCCTTGCGCTGTCGTTGATTATGACCGTGCTAACAGTTTGGTCAGTGATGTCCGTCAGTAAGTCGAAGCCGGAATCCCGAATGACGCCGATGCTTACTCTTCTCCCCTCCCAGACGCTATTCTAACGGTATAATAATTGCACCTATGCCACTCTCGTGTGTTGACCCCCTCTAGGTGTTGGTTTCTACCCCGGTGCAATTGTTCTTTGCATGGAGAATCAAGGTCCTAGGCGGTCCGAAATTCATGCTGGCCATCATCGCGTTCACCGCATTTGGTTCTCTCGGTGAGGCCTGCTTCTTGGCGTTGCGCTCCTTCGCGTTCTGAATCCGCGATTCTGCGCCTTCTGCTTCTCCTCAGCCGGTGGGATCTCAACCGGCATCTTAGTGCCTCGAGGAGACGAAGCAGAGGCCAGGATGGCCATTGGATGGCGTTCCGTCGCAGCTTCTTTTGCTCCGTCCATTACTTGGCTAGGTCATGTCCGCGATCGCGGATTTGTCCATCACGGGCTGCCTGGTGTATACACTTACAAAAGTAAGTCGGATCCGACTTGTTCTCGCCGTGTCCTGGGTGCTTCATGGTGACGTTCGTACGATTAGCAAACTAGGAGGAATAGCTTTCAAGCGACCGACGACCTTGTCACCAAGATCATGCGATGTAGGTGATGGTGTCATTTGTAGAGCGCCAAATCGATTGAATGCATGTGTAGTTGCCATTGAAACAGGGTTGCTCACCACGCTATGCACGTTGACGGAAGCCATCTTGTTCTATGTCTCCTACGTATGTTCCTAAATCCGTTGAGCGTGTTAAACGTATGCTGACTGTCTCTGTAGCGCACCTTTGCCTCCTTGTAGGTCCCCAAGCGTTCATTTCTGAGCACGGGAGTTTAAAGTGGTCCCGATTCG
The DNA here is from genome assembly GCA_026743855.1 of Pleurotus sapidus. Classification (NCBI taxonomy): domain Eukaryota; kingdom Fungi; phylum Basidiomycota; class Agaricomycetes; order Agaricales; family Pleurotaceae; genus Pleurotus; species Pleurotus sapidus. The sequence continues at coordinate 241,325 of JANBWZ010000008.1, forward strand.
CAGTTATTTCATTCCCGACTTCATTCTGTCGAAGGTCTATGCGAACTCACTCCTCGCCACACTGAATGTGCGGGCCAAATGGAAGGACGAAGCAACGGCTGTACCCATGTCTTTCAATGCTGCGAGCAATTCGAACGGCAGTACGCTGGGCACACGACCGGTCACAGCGACGGTGAGCCTTCCGTCGATGATTGATAAAAAATCTGAGCCTTTGATTGACGTACTTGTTTTATTCTCCTTGCAGTCGGAAAAGTCTTCCGTGAAAAAGGTAAGCTGGTTCATAGATAGCACTCGCCAAGGGAAACAAATGAGGCTAACGCATGTTCGTCATACAGGACGGCGCTGTATTTGTCCTAAGTCCCACAGCGCCTGCGTCGCCTGAGTCGGTGTAGAACATCTTCCGACCTCGCTTACCCACGTCACTGTACACGACCCTTCCTACGTATCACCAGGTGCTAAGTCAACGCTAGAGCGATCTTGCATCCTGGGCCCGATTGTACCCTTGAATGATGTCCGTTGCGTGTTGTTTACCTTGTTCGCGACGCAATAGAGTTACGGTCTATACATGTATGCCATAAATATAATCATTACTATCAGGTCGTTCGTGAATGAGTCTTGTCTGGTCAGATGTGGGTGCCGCAACTCGTACTCTTTAATTTAGGAAGTTACTACTAGGAGCTAGGGGGTAGATTCCCTTCACAAACGTGGATCTCAGCTCCATGCACCCGAATCGAGAATCTGGTGAATCAATGAGAGAGCCGAGCGAAAGCACCTGAAGATCAACATCTTGCCTGAATGGAAGCTTCCAAGAAAACATATGACAAGATCTTAGCAATTCCACATATCTAAGCGCCCGTCATCGTTCTTACTTCTTAGTCCCGAGTGCCGACTTTTCTGATCACCCAGTGAGAGTTCGTATATACAAGGGCCATGCTGAGTTGTAGTGGTGATACACGGGTAATGAGTACATGCGAATGAAAGTCAATGATAAATAGTCGCACCGACTGCGTGGAAGCAGTCCATGAGGATGAGTGGAGCCTGAAAATCCGTGAAGGAGTCCATACATAACGAATGTATATCTTACGACCCGATGAATAAATATATGAACCAAGGAAAGGGCAACCAAGAAGAGGAATGGGGCCATCTATTCATTTAGAATCACTTCGAGGAGATCTCCGTAAGGACGCTGTTGATAAAGCACCCTTTCGTTGTTGAGTTCGGGGTTTGGGGAGGGGGGAAGCAGAGGCGGATACAGAGGATGATTTGGATGATGTAGGCGAATCAGTGCGTCGCCGCTTTGCTGGTGGCCGTGAAAGGTCGCTATCGGAGAAAAGGTCCTCTAGCTGGGGTGCAGCGTCCGGGAGAGATAGCAGCGATAGACCCAACGGTGATTCTGCTTCAGGAGCTTGAAGAGATGACCGAGGAACTGTGCCCTCCGCGAGCAGCGAGCTTATGGGATGTGACGACGGCATTTCAGGGAGCGATGGCTCCGGAAATTGGGAAGACGGTGAACGGGGAGGGGAAAACGTTGTTTCGGGGCTGCTCGACGGGGATGACGGTGAGTTTCATGGTCCGCGGGTGAATAATCAGTTTGACTTACTCGTCAGCTTCAAGATGAGCGTATTTGCGTTTGAAAGCTTCGTACTTTGTGCGAAGCGAGTCACGTTCTTGTTTGAGCTCTACGGCGCGATCCCTGGCGAAGCGGGTTAAGCCTATGAGACCGATTGTAGCGGCTGCCTGCACTTCTGCGCGGCGTTGCCAGAGGCCACAGCTGGTGCGCAGGGACTCGTTCTCGGCCATGATTCTGGCGATGTCTTTATCTGTGAGAGCACCTGAAGAGGCGGAGGGCCAGGAGTCCATCTGCTCCTCCATGTAGAGCTTGCGGATGCTAGGAGTTATATACTGGCGCAGGTGCGAAGGCACGAAGTTGGGATCTATGTTGACTGATGAGAAGCGGACGTTAACAGGGGATGGGAGTAAATATAGAAGAAAGGCTGTACACATACCAGTTGAGAAAGGCGCACGGCAAGTTGGGCAGTTGTGCTGGGTTGTGTACGGCGTGATTTGATGTATGGTGTTCAGAATGCATTCATGGCAATATACGTGACCTGTTCGGGACCGTCAGAGATTTTTAGAAGCTGGAAGGGAAGAACAACGAACCACACGGCAGAGCGATTGGGGCCTTGAGACGATCGATGCAGATGCTACACGTAGAAGACATTGACGTGTTAGGCAGCATGAGGATGGCGCAATGGGGGTTAGCAGTTACAGTTGGGAAATTGGCGTGTCCTCTATAAATCCAGAGTCGGGCTGGTCGCTTGAATCTGGCAACCGAGGTGGCACTCCGAGTCGTCGATCAATCTTACTGCGTGATGATAATATCCTCGCGACTGTCCCCGACGCCGACTGCATTTCCATTGGCATTTTATTATTTTCTCGTCTTCCAAGGACACGCCACGGTCCCGAGTCTCCTCGAGCTTCAGACCCTGGAAGCGAGTCCCTAAAGCCAGATTTCGGTACACAAGGGCCCGGCTCTCTCTCCAATTCTCCCTCGGAGCTTTCAAATGTCCGAGACGAGGGCCACAGGCGCTTGACCCTTTCTGGAGCGACCTTCCAGCTATCGGTACAGTTTTGCCTCCGACGCGTGATCTCCGAGAAAACATATGAAGACGACGTGTTACTCTGGGAGACGTGGGTCGTCCTTGCTTTCATATATCGCGTTCGAGCGAGCGAGCTGACCCATCCACCGTTTCAAATTACACGACATTCGCCCGGTCCCCGAGGTTCACGTTCCTGGTTTAAAGGTGAGTGGCGCCGCTCCGATTCCGAGTTCCGATCACACATCGTTTAAACGCTCGCAACGCGCGCTTGTTATCGGCATGCCCCGACACATGTATAGCACCAAGAATTAAGGTTTGCAGTGGCTTCTCCCTGCCAACACCAAATATCCTACTCACCGTTATCAACAGCGACAACCGACAAACCGACCGCCCCGACGAAATGGTATGCCGCCCTTTCCGCCGTTATCCGTATACCAACGTAACCTCCCCTAGGCCGAACAAAAGTCGACACCCACGAACCCCATGCGCGAGCTGCGGATAGACAAGCTCGTCATCAGTAAGTGCAATCCCCATCCAAGCCACAGACAGCCCTTGACATTGACGATCATCGCTCTCAAGACATTTCCGTCGGCGAATCTGGTGATCGTTTGACCAGAGCATCAAAAGTGCTCGAACAGCTTACCGGCCAGACACCGGTGACTTCAAAGGCCCGCTACACCGTTCGTACATTCGGTATCCGTCGTAATGAGAAGATTGCCGTCCACGTCACCATCCGGGGGCCAAAAGCAGAGGAAATCCTTGAGCGTGGCCTTAAGGTCAAGGAATACGAGTTGAGGAGGAAGAACTTTTCGGAGACCGGAAACTTCGGCTTTGGTATCCAGGAGCACATCGATCTTGGCGCACGATACGACCCCACGATTGGTATCTTCGGTATGGACTTCTACGTGGTTATGGGACGACCTGGGGCTCGTGTCGCGAGGAGAAAGCAGAAGAAGGCTACTGTTGGGTTCAGCCACCGAGTGAAGAAGGAGGACACGATGAGCTGGTTCAAGCAACGGTTCGATGGTATCATCTTGGTGAGTTCTGTGCCCTTGGTTGCTCTATGCCACTAACACACGAGCAGAAATAAATGTATACTACTTTTCGCGCCGTATTTCACCACCCTCCCACTCCGGTTTGTCGCTCGCATATTAAGTACCACTCCATGCCATGCAAAACATGTCTTCTATATGCATCACGCCGAATATGCACGCTGCCTTGTTGCAACATATTATACACTCGTGTGCACCTATCGACGATATGCGATCATGCTGTTTGATCATAACAGGTGAGCTACAGTATACCTTGCGAGGAGATGGCATTGAGAAGGGAGTACCTACGCCTCAAATTCTGGAATCCCCATTGAGGCTTGACTCGTCCTTTTAATTGCTAACCGAATATAGCTCTGACAGCGGTAGAGTACTGCTTGTCCGCCAATTACCAGTCCGAACGCCTCAGTACGCCTCGTTTAATTCTACGAAACCCCTTTGCCCGCCTCCCCCCCGCCTCTATCATCCAACTACGCGCGTTGCGCCGCAATTGGTATACCCCCTGTCAGATGCCCAGGATTTCTCTTTGGCCTACTCTTCACATTGTGGCCACTGCTGCTTTGTCCTCGCCTCGCGGTGACTCGCCCCTCCTCGCCACTTGCCACTGTGGCTTTGACGACTTTCAGCCCCGCGAATATGGGCGCACCAGCCACATTTCCTAATTAGGACACTTTCCAGAAACCAAACAGCGGCAAATAGGATGTGTATAACTAGGACCCCCCGCCCTCTCCTTAGACACTGTCCGCCTCTCTCTCTCATACCACGATGATCTCCTCTCGCCACTCTCCTCTCGCCACTTCTCCTCTCGTCCCCCGCCTTTACGTCATGTCTGGGATCCGCCTTGGGCTTATGATACTGAGACTCTCCGACGCGACTTGGGATTCTGAACTCGCGTGGTGGGTGGCGCGGATTCCTCCTGGCCTGTAGTCCTGGCGCGTTTTTGGCCTCCTTTCTGTGATCTGCTCGCGCTGCCTAAGGCCATCTGGTATCGTGAAGACCATTCGACGCGTGTTGGCATTGTCGGGATCCAGGCGCAGTATATCAAGGACAACACTCTGTGGACACATCGCCCTGGATGAATGGTTTCCTCTGCACTGTGTGGCTGACTTACCTTCGATTCCTCTCAAAGGCGTGTTCGCTCTGGCCATGCATTCTGGATTATTGCTGGGACTCTTCTTCTCTCGCCTAACTCGTCGACGAATATACCTGGCGCATATAACCGTGGATCTCAATCATCAAGGTGCTCTATGGGCGGTCGTGTCGATGGCGTGTTTTCTCGTGGTTCTCTCAACGATCCGACCCTGGCATCTTGCCATCCTACCGGGCTGGTGCGATTTGTCTTGCGCATACATTGCAGTCAACAAAATCGAAACTCAACTTCCCGAGTCCTCGCGAGCTTTTGCTTTGTGGCTCTTCGTGCTGGCGTCTTTGGGCTCGATGTGATCTGCTTACTTTCATCTGGCCGTGCGATTCGACTTGTCTTTGTCAGGGATGTCTGCCTTCTCCTGGTCTAGTCAAATCTATGGTACCCCTGCCTCTGACTTCTTCCGCCGTGGATTGGGCGTCTTGAAAACTTCAGATACTCTGCTTCCTCCATGGTTGTGTCTTCCTGTGTTGCTTCTGGATCTATTGTATACTTTATCCGTCTATCGGTCTACTCTCTACTCTAGCCACGTCTCAGGCTACCCTCGTTGGCTCTCGACGCTCAGTCCTCAGTCTCAGTCTCAGTCTCAGTCTCAGTCTCAGTCTCTCCTTTTCGTTTTCTGCTCCGACGTGCGATACGAAATGTTTCTCGATCTGTCCTTTTGGACGACGCGCACACTGCAATCATGGACACTCTGTACCTGGGCGTCGCTTCGCTTTCGAACTCACATTTGCTTTTCTTTGTTTCTCCCATCGGCGTCTTCAAGTTTGCGACATCTGTGTTAAGGCGTTTCCCTGCCTTGCGTGCGTAACTGGCCACCCTCCCCCATTTCAATTAGTCGGCACTGGATAACCCCGCTCGACCATGGTTATGGCCATCCGCCTGGTGTCCTAGGGTATCCGCTCTCATCTTGAAGGTTGACTTTGCTCGTGTGTTGCTTTCGGTCGTTGTTTGTTTCCGCTGGATTGACTCCTCTGGTTCCGCGTCTAACTCGAGGCTGGCCGTTTCACGGTGCATTTATTGCGCCGCTGGCTTATCTCTGGCCCTTCTGGGAGCGGGTTACTCGGCCTGGCATTCATGATGTCCCACGTCAAGTCCACAATTTGTTTTCCCATCTCGAATACGTCCTCTCCTGCATTCGATGGATATCTCTCGAACTCTTCTTGGTGTCCTATGGAACGGCTTGTGTTCTTATCTTCTTAACTGCTCTTCACGCGACCTCGCGCTTCTCCATCAACCGAACTAGTCTCCGCGGCTATCGAAGACAAAGACCACGGATGTCATTGGGAGGAGTTGCTTTTGCTTCCCTTCAGCCTCAGTCTCAGTCTCAGTCTCAGCCTCAGCTACGTCTTGTCAGGCACCATTTGGATTTCAGCATCATAGATAATCTCGTACCCAAGCTCCAGGGCGGAAAGCAACTCTCCTGTTACTATCACGTATCCGATATCCACCTCTCACAAACCTTCTCGAAGCGCCTGCTGGCTCCTGTGGAGCCCGTAAGTCTCTCAATGATAACCAAAACCGTATGCTTACGTCTCTACATATCCCCGCCCCTCCGCGGACAAGCAAGACAGGACGACATATTCCCGCTGGTTACCCAATGGGAACCGAAATGATGTAGAAGGAAACGGGTCCTGACGCCATGACACCCCTCCACTTACAATTAGCCGGCCTCCTCCAGGCGCAAGGTATTTAGCCTCTTCGTGCTCGGATCAGAAGTTTCAACAGCTCTCCCAGTGTTCGGATGTTTCACTTGCCAAGTGCTGCAAGGCTGCCTGGATGAAGCACCCTGATATTGTTCCCTCCGACTGAAGACGCGAAGCATCTGGTCTTGCATTTTCAATCTCGTTCTCCGATCGATCTTCATCGACCCTTGCGCTTGGTCTGATTTGGTTGCTCGATACTGTCAGCCACACCCCAAACCAAATACTAGCAAACTATGTCCGCCCCTCTCACTTGGTGAACCTAACCGTCATCTTTCCCCACCGTCCTCGACATCATCTTCGGCTCTCGAGTGCATGGCCTACCCAGACTTTCGCTAGGCTTCGGTCACACATCGGTTGCTTGTTTCTTCGGTTGCGTGGCTGCCAGCCTCTGGTAAAGTGTCGTTTCTCAAGTCAAACATTGTACCCCATATCATTGCCGACCCGGATACTGGGGCTCTGCGCCGACGTTCATCCACTCTGTGAGGCTTTGGGCAACGCTGAATCCATCCGCATCGCTAGTTTTCTGTCGCTTCCAGCTCCGCTTTACCGTGACACCCTTCTATTCAACAACAAGGCTCAATGAATTTTCCCCGCTTCCCTCGGCCTCTTTGTCAAACTGCTATAAACCGTTTATTCCGTGGAGCAGGCATATTTTCTACAGAACTCCGTTCCCCCTATCATCTCTCTCTGGCTCTCAAGCACCTGACCTTCTGTAGAAGTACACAGCACCACTCCACTCGAACTTATCCCATGTCTTTATTAACGACCCACTCTCTTGATCCGCCTGGTATCTCTCTTTCTCTCTGTCATGTTATGCCGCTCACGCTCTAGTACAATTCCGAGCGCAACCAGCTTTACACCTGGTACATCCGTTACAGACGAAATCAAAAATATCTCGACCATGGCAGTACATTCGATCGAACCAAAGATGTCCGTGGTCCTACGCTCTTCCGATGAAGCGCCTGTCGATTTTTCTATTTACAAAGCATTGTTAATCATCTCTTCGCCTTTCTTTGCCGAGCTGCTTTCCCTTCCACAACCATCGGACACGCCGCAGGACGAGATGAACGAGGGGTCCGCTATTATACAGATGGCAGAGCCCGCTGAAACGATCGAACGATTACTCCCCTTTCTTTACCCTCGATCCTTCACGATGCCCCACCTAGCTACGTTGGAGGAACTTCAGACCACATTGCAAATGGCGTCGAAGTACGACATGAAAGGTGTCGAGAAATGTCTTGGGGAGGTTTTGGTAGCACCACGATTCGTTGAGGAAGACCCTATGCGTGTCTTTGCTATGGCATGCAGATACGGATTGGAGGACGCCGCCCGAATTGCTGCGAAACATACTTTGCGACTCTCTTTACCGGAACGCCACTACGTCGCCGACATGGAACACATCTCAGCTGGAAATCTTCAGCGACTCGTAGACTACTACTTTGCATGCAGTGCGGTTGCCGCTAGCGTTGCAAGGGACTTTTCTTGGGTGATGAAAGATACGTTCAGTTTCTTCCATCGTGGGGGGTGTAGTTGCAGCGCATCGACATACGTACTCATCGCAGGTGGATCAATGAACGTCCCTGCAAGAGCATGGTGGCTGAATTATATGAAGAGGATGGGGGAGGCACTAAAGGAACGACCATCAGTGACCACATTGATGAAACGAGACCTGATGGAAGAGGTGTTTGAGAAGACGAAGACCTGTGCTTGCGGGAGGAAGACGATACTGGACATGTTGGACTTCAGGGAGATTTTTTCCGCCGAGCTGGATAAGCGGATATCAGAGGTACGCCTATTCACTTGTATGGTAGTCACGCTGAACCAACAATGCTTAGGTCGAGCTTGTTCTCAACCTATAGAACACGCAGAGCATGTTGTTCTAGGCGATTTCAATTCCCTCTAGGTCCTTGCTTCTCGGGTGCTTCCTTCGCCAATCCATTGAGTTCAACTGAACGGAGTTTGGCCAACAAGAATATGGCTCCCCGTTACTTCCGTATAAATATCACTAGGCGCTCCGCGTGTTGGTGTTTCTCGTCTGATCAATATCAGTTTAGGATAGACGTCTGGTAGGTCTGCTTTACTGAACACTATTTTGGGCGAAGTTTGCCTTGTATATCGACTTTCGAACATTCACTAGGTCTATGCCGGCATCTACAATAAACGGCAGCAAATGAAGGTGGATGTGGGTCCTTCGTACCTGAGAGATTGCTGTGTGTACCTGGGGCGAGGCAGCTAGTGGAAAACAGATAATGCAGGTGACGTTATACCAAGTTTTAGACCTTCAGCGATTCCCTCCATCAGCGAAGTGACGGGTCTGCGCACGGTCATCGATCATCTTGGATGCGATCATGGACCAGCTGTGCGCTGTTCGCACTCAGCAGTACAGTATGCGGCCTTCGGGCTCCCAACGCTGAGGATACTCATAAGTAGGTAATGCATTGATTCATCCGAAATCGGTCTAGCGCACACGCAGGGAACTAGTGCAATCTGGATGATCGAGGAGGACACACCTGTTGGACCTCCTTTAACGATAGTTACTTAACGTGAATGACGCTTGGGCAACTCAATTGCCAGGTTCCCAAGTTACAGCAACCTTGTCCGCCCTAAATCTTGAAATGGCTGCTTCGATTCCGCCCTACCTATCTTCCACATACTGCAGTCACCCCCTCCGAAGTTCTTGCAAGCACAAGTTGAAGTAGGCCTGCACTATCGTTGCTTCAAAGTTTTAACACCGGCGGTTGCCACACTGACCGTCTTTTCCAGGGCTGAACATATCATGGACGTCCCTGATAAGTTATGTCTCTTACGTCTTCACTTGGGATAAGTGCCTTGGCGTGGCGGTCAGCGTCCACACCTTTTTCTGATGCTGCCCACTTTCGGATGTATTGAACTGAGAGGGACATCGTGCCCAGGGAGGCTGAAGATATGTTATAAAGGGCAGTCGTGCACTTATGGTCAGTGCTGTAGGCCTGCCCCTCCCATACCTTCCCGATACCTTGCAGACTTCCGCCGCGATGTCGAAGTCAGATTCCTCTGTCGATGAAAAGAGTATTCAGAGCGTAGGAGTTGCTGAAGCCGCCATTCCTGGCTACATCATCGATCCCGAAGCAGAGAAGAAGCTTCTAGCGGAAGTTGGACTGGAGGTTGCTCCCGCTTGCTACTGCTATAAGTAAGTCTTGAAACGCGTCTAGAGGACTGGGATGTGATGCTAACTATGTTGCAGTCTGTTTGAATTTCATTGATAGGTAGGGATTGAATCCTCGTTCTGACGCATACGTTGTCACTCATCACGACTACTCGTTTTATAGGGCTGCTATTGGTATGTTTGTTTCGTGATTTAGTGATGACTCCATTAAACTCTTCTTGTCTGCTAGGAAATGCGAAGATTGCTGGTTGGTTCACTTCCATTGGTTAATTTGTACTCCTCATTCAAAGTTCTCCCATGTATCAGGGCTTGAGAGAGATTTAGGAATGGCTGGGTACGACTTCAACATCGCGCTGACGGTGTTCTATGTGTTCGTATGTACCCTGAACTTCCTGAACTTCGAGGGCCAAGCGCACTAACATCTACACTTCATACAGTTCGTTGTCTCAGAAGTACCCTCCAATCTACTCCTCAAACGCTTCGGGACTGTCATCTTAGCGATCACGGTAATTGGCTTCGGTCTGTGCACTTTGGGGTCCGCGTTCGTGACTTCGTACGATGGTCTCATCGTCACGAGAGTCTTTTTGGGAATATCTGAAGGGTGGCACATTGGTGCGTAAGGCGATTGCGATCCGGTTCTTTGGGCTGACATTACTCGTGCTTTGTAGCCAGGGTTGACCTACGTTCTGGCTCGTGTAAGTCCCATCGGCGGCAATAAGCTCTCCTTCCCATTCCGTCGTTGACCTGATCGACATACATATTACAGTACTACCGAAAGAAGGAATTCGTGTTGAGGCTTAGTGTGTTCTTCGGTGTTGCCCCATCTTTGGCTGGTGCTTGTGAGTTGATTTCATCTAGCGCACTGCGCCCATCTCTAACATCCTCATAATATAGTCGGCGGCCTGCTTGCTTCCGGTTTACTCAAAGTTGGTGACTTCGGCACTATCAAATCATGGAGGAAGATCTTCTTCATCGAAGGTAATTCCGAGGGACGCTATGGCAGGAAGCGATGGACTCACTTATACCGATAGGTCTCCTCACAATTGTCGTTGGGATCGCTTGTCTCTATCTCCTACCAGCGGATCCTCGCACTACCAAGATGTTCAACGAGGAGGAGCGTGCATTAGCGCTGGCGAGGATCGACGCCGACTCTGTTGTCAAGAATCAGGGCAAGAAAGAGAAGGCGACTTGGCAGCTGGTGTGGAGAGCATTCAACTTCAACGTGAGTACCATCTTATCTTGTTTCCCGTCACTGGACTAATCCCACTCCCAAGACGATCCTGTGCTCGTTGGTGTACCTCTTGCTCAACATATCTTTCCAAGGTCTTCTTCTATTCATGCCCACCGTCATAGCTGGCCGTAAGTGTCTAATAGCTTCTGTCGTGCGTGAGACAGCTCAACTGACTGACATACGGTATAGTTGGTAAATTCAGTAAGCGCATGATTCTATCTCCCTTCTTTTCTCCTTGTTGATTTGTCGTGTCTAGCTGTTGTTATGTCCCAGCTTCGCACTGTGCCTCCCTTCCTCACCGCCGCTGTATGGGGTCTTATATTTTGCTATCTCGGACTCCGCCTGCGGAAACACGCAGTGGTAATGCTTGCGACTATGCCTTTGGTCGTGATTGGATATGCAATTTCCATTGGGACAACTAATGCTGACGCTCGGTGAGTGTCCATCTATCCTTCGCTGGCCTGCTGACAAACTGTGTTTTGAAGCTACGCTGCGTGCTTCTTAGTGATTGCTGGCGCAATTCCCACAGGGCCAATAGTATACGCGTGGGGAGTTGGTAATTCTGCGCCTGACACTGTCCGAGCTGTTACCACCTGGCATTATTCCAGGTACGTTCATCAGATACAAGGCTGGAGGTATTGTACTCAAGACTGTCATCCACCGTAGGTATCGGAGCAATAGGATCCATCATTGCGTAAGTGATCCTCGCTACATTCTCTCGAGAAGTATCTTGATATGTTTCTAGCGTGTGGACGTATCTACCTTTTGACGCTCCCAACTATCGTACCGGAAACACACTCAATCTGGCAACATCATCTACTATCATTGTGGTTATTATCATTGGGATGGTATACATCACCTGGGAAAATGCGAAGCGCGAACGTGGAGAAAGAAATTACAGACTGGAGAACAAGTCAGAAGAGGAAATCGAGCAGTTGGGCTACCTCCATCCCCAGTTCCGATACACTTTGTAGTCTATTTATGACGCTTTCACGACCTGTACCATATGATCATACCAAATCTTCGTTTCTTTACCATTGAACGCTACTCGTGGCATCCGCCGGTCACTCATGGTCAAGATGCAATTATCCCCCTGATGGCCCCTATCCTAAAGGTAGTGACTATGCAGGGATGGGAGCTGGTCGTTAGTTTCTGGTTGTAGTCCCAACCAGAAACCACTGAAACCAAAGACCCCCTCGTACTCGCCGAGTGCAAGTGCGCGAGATCTATCTCGGTCAACCTAGAAGCGTACCCCTGTCTTCTTCCATATGATGAAGCTTGCCTCTTCCAGATGGAGATTCGAAGTTCTGCGGGAGATAAACTTGTTTCACCGTTTTCCACGACTTCGAGGCCTACCGTCGCAAATGCGTATACACGTTGATGGGGCCTTGTGGACGCATTCATTAGACCTGGTGTTACTTGGCTCCCAACACTGATCTCAATGCCCCCTTACGCCCCCAGCGAAGACAACGAGAAAGCCCCCATTCATGATGGAGAGTCTACTACCTCAGCTGACGGCATCGACCCCGTCGCAGAGAAGCTGCTCAGGAGGAAATTAGACTGGATTTTACTGCCACTTTTCACCATTGTCTGTATGTCTTCCCACCATATCATGAGCAGATTGAATTGTATTTATTCCGTCCTGCGAAGACTGCACGAACTTCGTTGACAGGTGCGCCCATTATACGACAACACTGAGCTCTTTCTCTGACAAACAAACTGTAGGACTGCGATTGGTACGCCCTCCCTGAATCATCTATCACTATGTAGAGATTGATGATATTACATAGGGAATGCAAGGATTGCTGGTACGCTATCTACCTGCAAGATGATACCATCTGGTTACTCATTGTCTATAGGCCTTGAGAAAGACCTCGGCATGAAGGGTTTTGACTATAACATCTCTCTGACAATCTTCTATATTTTCGTACGGCGAAGTTTCCAGTTGACCGTGCTCACTTTGCTGACCCATTTGGTGCAGTATATTGCCGCAGAGATTCCCTCGAATCTTGCTCTCAAGCGTTTTGGTTCCATGTGGCTGGCCGCGATGATTACCAGCTTTGGCATCGTTTCTATTGGAACGGCTTTCATCAAATCATACACTGGCTTGATCATCACTCGCGTTTTCCTTGGGATTGCCGAAGGAGGGACTTTAGTGAGGCGTTTCAGTGGAGTTTTATGCTCTTAGACTCACACTCTTTCAGCCTGGTCTTACCTACATCATGTCTCGGGTACGATTCATCTCGCTAAAGGTAATTAACCAAATACGAAATTGCCACTCCAGTACTATCGCCGCTCGGAACTTGTCCTTCGTGTGGGGATATTCTTTGGCATCTCGCCTCCCCTAGCCGGTGCATGTGAGTGCTTGTATACCATGTTATAACGTTAATCCCATCGTTATACCTTTATTTAAAAGTTGGCGGTCCTCCTTGCTTCTGGCTTATTGTCGGTAGGAGACTTTGGGACGGTCACTTCCTGGCGGAAGGTATTCTTCATTGAAGGTAAGACCCTATATCTCGCTAACGAGCATGTACTTATGAACCAAGGAATCATAACAACGGGGTTTGGGCTGCTATGTTTCTTGATAATCCCAACTGATCCCCAACGCACCCGGATGTTCACCCCTGCCGAACGAGCTTTGGCTTTGGCTCGCATTGACGCAGATCAAGCCGTTCGAACTAATGGGCGCAAGGAATCTACCACTCTTCGCTTGGTATGGAGGTCTTTCAACATTAACGTATGTATAGTACAGCACCATCTTAGCGTATGTTTAATCATTTTCCCAGACCATGATCTGCACGATTGCATATGTCATGATCAACATTTCCTTCCAAGGACTCAGTCTCTTCATGCCCACTGTGGTGGCTACATGTGAGTAACGCACTCTAGTTTAACGCACTCTGCTAATGGATATCCCTAGTGGGTCACTTCAGTATGTGTGCTTCTTTCCTCAGCTTGTCTGTGTCATTACGTATGTTTCAGCGGTTGTTGAGTCTCAACTGCGTACCGTGCCGCCTTATCTTGTTGGCGCAGTCTGGGCTGTTGTGGTTACCTACGTTAGCTTCCGAGTCAGAAAGCGTGGTATTCCTATCATATTTTCCTGTCTATTGGTCGTTCTGGGTTATGCGTTGGCTGTCGGGACGAAGAACTCCCATGCACGGTAAGATGCTTAGTTTGCTGTATTTTCATCAGTCTGTGACTTAACGCGTCAGTGTAGGTATGCGGCCTGTTTCCTATCCATCGCAGGCGCCTCCCCAACCGGACCCTTGTTGATAACATGGGGGACGGACAACGCAGCCCCTGACACAATCCGTGCGGTGACGACCGCTATTATTCCAGGTGCGCAAACCGTTCTGATGATCATGGCGAGTTATGACAGTATGTAGGTGTTGGTGCCCTCGGCTCCATAATAGCGTAAGTTCTAATTTGAGTACCACTCATACTTATTCATATCTGTCGTAGTGTGTGGACATATTTGCCTCAAGACGCTCCAAACTACCACAACGGGAATTCGCTCAACCTTGCGACAAGCATCGTCGTGTGTTTGTTGGCGTTGATCGGGATCCTCTACATACGATGGGAAAATGCGAAACGAACTCGGGGAGAACGGGACTACCGGCTCGAAGGAAAATCCCAGGAGCAGTTAGAGAATCTGGGCTACCTTCACCCTCGATTCCGATACCAGATATGAAGTTTATAATTGGTTACATTAGGTTGGTTCTAGTCAAGTTCTGAGTTATGGTGGCAACGTTGTATCAATCTTTGAACCCCATTAACTCCAAACCATGACATTTGGATGCGGCACTTTGGAGGTGACTAGTGCCAGATCTTCAGACGACGCTAGGTTCCACCGTGGTCCACGTATGTTTGCCAGCCCGTGGCACCTTCAACAACTTGTGCAATCCAATGTTTTCGCTGGCCGGCCGAGTCGCTCGTTTGCAGGCTTTCGGGAGAATCGCCTACTGATTTATTAGAGGAGGTAATACACCCCGACTTTATCTTATCTCATCACCCTCGGGTCCTAGGGCTAATCACCGTCCAATCAACCCTTCCGTTCTAAAGACTAACATATGCGCGAGTGTTCATCTAGGCAGCATTTCTCCATCAGCTATAATCCAGCAGGGACGTTTGTCTACTCCCCAGGCCTACTTAAGCCGTCATTACCAAGGTCACGCTTGTATCGACGCACGGAATCAATTCCTTCCTATCACCAAGGTTCCAAGAGCTCAGTGCACAGCTATATACAATCAACCCAGAGTTTGGCATTGCTCCAACAAGACCTCATAACCCCCAAATAGGTCTGCATGCAAAATGTGGATGAGGGCTCGAGCCACCTAGGTATGTTAAATAGCCAACTTGTGCTGCTGATTGGATCCTAGTTTTATGTAGGCTCCGGACGGACCGGACTCGTAAGGTGTAAAGGAATGGGCGCCTAGCACAGGGCATAACTTACTCGTGAAACTTGCAGTTTGGACGTCTTGATAAAACGTTCCCCTTAGTACATATGCTGCTTTTTTGATGACCTGGTCACCACGCCCATCCCTGATATGGATGGCCACAAGGGTATCAGTACTCTTCCTTTGAGACTTCTCGTCGCAGTCAGTCTTTCCAAGAAAGTTCATCGAAGAAACGACAACAATACTAACCCGAGTATTTGCATGGAAACCGTTCGGCGTTCAACCATTTAGAACATCAGCTTGCCTATCGC
This sequence comes from Pleurotus sapidus, assembly GCA_026743855.1. Classification (NCBI taxonomy): domain Eukaryota; kingdom Fungi; phylum Basidiomycota; class Agaricomycetes; order Agaricales; family Pleurotaceae; genus Pleurotus; species Pleurotus sapidus. The sequence goes on from JANBWZ010000008.1 coordinate 256,908, forward strand.
ATATGAAGACCTGGTCGAGGAACGGGAAAGGTACGTGATCCGTGAATCAACCATATGCTCGTTGTTTCCGCTGACGATGTTGCTATATGACAGTGTCGCAGTGTGTGATAATGTCATGCATTTCACTTACGACCAGGCCCTCAGACCCAAGGGCTGATTGACTCAGTTGTACATTCTTAGAGGTCATAACGCGCCGAAGTTTCATTGTCGCAGTAATTTTGCCTCGGTGAAACCATTTTTGGAATCGAGAAGTCAGGTACACAATACGTCTGAACTCAGCGACGACCGAGGGAGGACGAGGACCGACGCAATGGGTCACCGACAGGCTCTGTCGGTGCTCATGTTAACCACATTTTCGTGTTATATAAACCTCGGAGGCCGTTTCAGCTTCGACAATCACTCCACTTCGATAACTCTACCATGCTTCAGACGACGCGTCTAGCATCTTTACTCGCACTACTACCTTTGGCATATGCTGCTCTTGGACCTCGTACTGAAATAGTGCTCACCAATGAAGTTGTTGCTCCCGACGGCTTCCCCCGATCGTATGTCTTCTGAGCACAGTACCATCACTGCGCACTGTACTGATCCCATTTTCTCATAGGGCTGTACTGATCAATGGGGGCGGTAAAGGCGTCCAGCCCGCACCCCTTATCCAGGGTAGAGTGGTGAGTTGCGTCTACTAGATCAAGAGATTAGATAACTGACATCAGAGTTAGGGAGACACATTCAAAATCAATGTAGTTAATAAACTACAGGACAAGACGATGCCCACGAGTACGAGCATTGTACGAGCACTCCTCACTCGGTTCTGAGCCATATCTCACATGTATAGTTTAGCATTGGCATGGACTATTGCAGCGCGGAACCAACTGGGCTGACTGGTGAGTATATTATGGGCAGTTCTGAGGTGTCACCATACTCATATATTGGGTCGCTAGGTCCTGCGTTCGTGACTCAGTGTCCGATTGTTCCTAATGAAGCGTTTGAATACGTTTTCAAAGCATCACACCCCGGTACATTCTGGTACGTTTTTGCCAGTATTTGACACGTGCAACGAATAACTCTCGTGAAGGTACCATTCACATCTATCTACACAATACTGCGATGGCGCTCGTGGCCCAATGGTAGTATATAACCCACGAGATCCTTACGCAGAATTTTACGATGTTGACGACAGTACGTGCGCGACGTCTGATATCTATGGCTGATTGCCGACACTTTGGAATTAGCCTCCACGATCATCACTCTCGAAGATTGGTATCACGTCCCTTCTCTGCAAGTTGCAGGGAGTGCCGACTCCTGACAGCACCCTCATCAATGGCCATGGACGATCAAGGGATGGACCAAAGATGCCGCTCAGTGTAATAAATGTCGAACACGGGAAGCGATATCGCATCCGTCTCGTCTCGATGGTCTGCGACCCCAACTACAGATTCTCCATTGACTCGCATACGATGTTTGTTATCGAGGCTGACGCAGATTACACACAAATGGTGGAGGTCGACAGCCTCCAAATTTTTGCTGGTGAGGAACCCAATCGTCCAGTCGAGTCCATTATACTTACTGTGATCCAGGACAACGATACTCTTTCATTCTGCATGCAACACAGAACATTGGAAACTACTGGATCCGCGCTAACCCTAATGTCGGTGCACAAGGTTTCGACGGAGGTATCAACTCGGCCATCCTACGATACAAGGGCGCTCCGTGTGAAGAACCGACCTCTATCCAGGCTAACAGCACGCGTCCCCTACTGGAAACCGATCTACATCCCTTGTACGATCCCAAAGCGCCTGGTAGACCTGTCCCTGGCGGCGCAGATGTTGTCATCAATCTAGCCACTGCGTTCAACCTCACATCTGCATTGTATACCTGTAAATAATAAGACCTTCGTCCCGCCGACACTCCCTGTGCTACTACAGATCCTCTCAGGGGCCCATAGCGCACAAGGAATTGCTCCCTACTGGCAGCGTGTACACTCTGCCTAGGAACAAAGTTGTAGAGTTGACACTTCCCGGAGGAGCTATCGGTGGTCCTGTACGTGCCAACACCCTAATGCCGCACATAAAACTAAATATGGTCCCCCTCTTTGACAGCATCCTATTCATCTTCACGGCGTATGTCCTGCCCTTTTTACCCTTGAATCGCTCACTTACCTACCCGCAGCATCTCTTCTCTGTCGTTCGAAGCGCCGGCAATTCCACATATAATTTTGATAACCCCGTCCGCCGCGACGTGGTCTCCAACGGTGCTGCGGGAGACCTCGTTACCATACGCTTCGTGACAGATAACCCAGGCCCCTGGCTTCTTCATTGCCACATTGACTGGCACTTTGAGCTGTGCGTGTTCCCTCTCCTTGTCACAGCAAGTGTTTAGCTGACGTATTTCACTCAAGTGGATTTGCCGCGGTCTTTGCTGAGGATCCACAAAATACGAAGAAAGCCAACCCTGTTCCAGGTGAGTTCCACATTCCATGAGAATATGACGCGCGACTCACTCTCTTACAGAGGCTTGGTCGAAGCTATGTCCTGCGTACGAAAAGTATACTTCAAAACCTGAGAAACTTAGTATGGGGAAGAATCCCATGCATCGTCGGCCAGGACATTGATATGGGTATCTCTTCACGAACATCATGCTCTGTTTTCATTTGGGTTAGAGCGACTATATTGTGCATGTAGAAGTTAATGTTACACTAGACACATTGGGTCACATCCGTAGAGTGCAAATAATATTCAAATAACTATATATTTCCCGGATGAACTACTTCCTATTCAAGCCAACGCATTGCTCAAGGTATCGGTGAAGTCCGTCAACACTGGTGGCAATGGCACCAACCGCACCATCGGGCCTGATGGCAGCGACTGTGATTTCACCAGATTTAGTTCCGTAAGCCGAGTTCGCATGATTCATGCTATCCTTGAGGACTAAACCCTCGATGTCGAACGATTCAGAGCCAGAGCTGGGTAGGATTATGACACGCTGAACAGTTTCAGAAGGATAGGCCTCCAACGCTTCGGCGAAGGGCAAGACGCCATCACACTGTGCAGCAAATATGAGGATCGTATGGCATGCCACAGAAAATAAGTCGAATAGGCGCATGGCTTTAGATGCGTCACGCATGTCAAGCAAGGCCGACGCGTCGGGCGCCCGGTCACCGGCTCTCAACGTTTCGCCTCGTCCGTATGGGTTCCTTACCGAGTTGACTTGTACACTCTCGGTTCGTTCATCGAAGATGTACGCCGTGTCTCTGTAGTTCACGCCTAGTTGATCCTGCGAGCCACCTCTGTCCCATATATCCACAGGATCAGTTCCTGCTTTGAATAGCCTGGTATGGAGGTCCAGCGCAATTCGTAGCATTCCTTCGATTACTGGGAGGCGTTCTGCATCGTACGAGTCCAAAAGCTCCGGTTTGGCCAAGCCTTTGATGACGAGGGCTAGCTTCCAACCAAGATTAAACTGATGGGGATGGGTTGTTAATTGACGTCACTGGGTAGCGGAAGGTGCTCACCGCGTCTTGGACCCCGGAATTCATTCCCTTACGATACGTTAGTGCATCACGGTAACAAAAAAATCAACCGTATTTACCTGTGCGCCTGTGGGACTGTGTATATGAGCAGCATCTAGGCGTGGGCGTAAGCGAGGTACAAGGAAAAATAGAGGATCGGAAATTACCTCCTGCAATAAATGCTCTGCCTTTACGGAACGAAGTGGCCATCCGAGAATGTGGTCTAGAAGTACCGTCGTTTGATTTTGTCTCCGTTTGATCTCCACCGGGACTTACGTGTACTTCGAAATGAAATCAAGCTTGCCATATTCAATATCGGACACTCCAGTTACCCTGCTGATGAATTCCATCATGCTCTCCCGATCCGTCAGCCCAGGCAAGCCCGCATTGACCCCTGTGATGATGAAGTTAAAGAGGTCAGGGTTTTCTCTCTGAGCAGGTCGGAGAGACATCCTATAGATATGGAATAAATCAGTACCTCTCAATATCCCAGAAAATGGCCTACATTGTCGAAAGGCCTTCGCCCCATACGTGCCAGAACTAGTAGGTCATGTGAGACGATAATTTGAAAACGGGCAGAAGAGACGCCTACATTGTTGGGTATGCCCCGAGGAATATGTATATCGCCTATTACCATATGCTCTGCTCTTGTCTCTCCAACGAAGGCCAGCCCCACCCCTTTGCGTACAATGCTGTGCGCGCCATCGGCTCCAACAATGTACGCGAAGTCAGCGATCTCCACCTCCTCAGCACCATCCTTGAGGCGTAACATCTTCACGGTAACATGATCCGTAAACTGCTCGAACGAGGACAGCTTGACAGAGTAGTCAACCGTCACCCCATGCTTCCGCAGATGAGAAGTGAGGATCTCTGATTGCCTGTCCGACCCGAGCACCATCATTTTAGTCTTCAGAACTTTCAGCAAGCGCCTGCCTGGTGAGAGGGCGGGCTAACGTACAATAGGAAAGGGATCGGAAGGGTCTACGTTTTTGCGGAGTATGTCGAAAGTCTTGGAGGGGACTGGGGTCCCTGCTGGGTAAGCCCTCATCAACGGGGCCGGAGAGGCAATCTCCAGGATGTCTGGCAAAACGCCGAGAAAGTGATGCATCTCTAACGTTCGCGGCTGAATAATTTGCAGCGTGAGTCAAGCCACCGCCAATAACGATGCAGCGGGTCTACCTGGATGGCTGCGCCTCGCTGCCCAACATTCGGTTTGGGTTCTTTCTCGATTATCCGGACATTGACTCCCTGTTTTGCGAGAGACAACGCCAGTACGAGGCCTACGGGCCCGGCTCCAACCTGTGAACGTAATGTGTCAAGTGAGGTGAGTGTGGTAAGCACACAAGTAACATACGACTAGGATCGAGGGTGACTGCATTGAAATCGCTCAGCTAGAACGCTCACTTCGCACGAGGCTCGCAGCATAGCGGACCGTTCTATTTCAACGGTTTCATGGCCATGCACGGACCTCCAGCAGTCTCACAATGGCAATGAGCTTCCGCTATAGCACTGGGTTTCCACGTTCCAAAAATAATGGCGGGGAGGTGGCTGGTCGCACGTCGGCCTCAAGGAGAGTTTATCCTTGGAATTATCGAATCAAGGCCTTAGAGGCCGTTAGCACGAGGAGGCAACTGCACTGTAATTCCATGGTGATCAATACGGTCTACGCTGCGTGTATTATGTGAGTCCAGGACTTACCAAGTCGACGACACGGTATTGGCCATCGCAGTATTCGCAGCAGAAAATGTGTACGTCCGTTTATGGACTGTATGGCTCCGGTGCTCGTACCTTTCAAATGAGCAACGAAGCCACATCACGCTTGGTAAACGTTTAAACGTTCAAGCTCAAGGCCTCAAGCTGTCGCGTCAACTTTATAAGGCGCCAATTGTTTTCAGGGGGTTCAAGGAGTATTATTTCAAAGGTATATATTGTCGGGACGAATGAGAACGTATCTAATCTGTGTAAGATATAAGAATCCGTATCCGAGTCCATGTTCGATATCAAACAGATCGTATGGGGGGCAACATGCTGCCTCCTTGATATGTTTAACCACATCAATGAAAGCACCGGTCATACGGTGATCGTAGTTACAATGCTGGTGATCAAGTCGTGAAGTTCATGGGTGTGTGCGTGAAAAGCGTGGGACTGCAAATGGGGGGAGTTGCGGATACGTGGAGGATGGGGGGAAGAAGGGTTGTCGCATGACGGGAGGAGACATGGCGAATGGATGTATCGTTTGTCCTTGGTAAATTTCGTGCAAAGTTCGTGAATGGGGGCGTGATGAAGAAGGATACAAAGTATGGCTATTAAAAGAAGACTGTAGATGGCGTATTTTGGGGGTGGATGTGAAGGGTGAAATCGTTTATAGTAGTGGTCAACAGACCGAAGGGCAGGGTGGTATAGGCAAGGCGACGAGGTCGTGAAGTGTGATGAATGGGTCATTGGACGGGGAGGGGGTGATGAATGTAGGTATCGCAGTGGATGAAATGGATGGGAAAACAAACGGAATAATGATAATTAGATGATAAAGTGCTGTATGATCGTGAAGACCAGCCACACGGAGCACGTAAATGGGAACTTGAATGCACGGAGAATGGCGATGAAGGAGGTTGGCCCGGAGTATGGAATGGAGTGTCAGAGTTTCCTTCCGTGTCCATAGGTCGAGGCGGTCCGTTTAGTATGCATTAATGATGAAGAGGCGGATGGGCGATTGAAGTAGAGATATGAAAGGCAATAAGGCGAGAACGGACGACGTGATAGGCTCTATGTCAGAAGACATACCCGATCACATTCGCAACTATTTTTGTACGGCCAGATAAGGGGAACGGAGAATAGCGGTGGATGATTAATGGTTGGTGTAGAAAGAAGCCTGCAAGCACAGGAATACTATGGTCAGAGACCCTGGCCAGAGGTGTACAGAGATGAAAGACGTACTGATAGCACTTCAATACTTTTGGTCGTCTTTGACATTAATATGATATGTCTTCATCTCCAACACCTCGCCTATTCGTACTGTCTCCAAGATTGCTATGTCCATCTCCACCTTATTCGGCTAACCCGCCTCGACCCAAACTCGTCTAATTCTCTTACGACCTCGCCTAACCTCGCCCTATACTCGCAGTAAAAGTGACTCCCAATCTTCAACTGCGCATTCACATAACCGGCGACACCATCCCTCGTGTGACTCGTGTGATAACAGTTCACACTCACCACCGAATATCGAGATCCGTAACAGCATCACACCCTCAACGACCGGCCTACCATCCCGAATCCCACCCATCCCAACAACTGCGTGGATTCAATAACTGTTCCTCCTCCCCCGGCGCCCCTTGCCGAACATCCCACTCGCGTTCGACGATTGCTTGCTACCCCCTCGCGTAAGGCCGGTAAACAAGCGTTTGAGGAGAGGCTGTTGTTTGGTTGGAGAAGGCATCACAGGTGGAGGCACAGGGATGGGGGCTGGCTGAGGGATGTATTGCGGATACGCGGCTTTGGATTGATGCTATTATTACAGTATGAGCATGAGCACAACTCAGTAAGGGTAGAGGTACTTACTAGCATTTCCATCCGAGTCCCCTTTGGAGGAACGACCATGTATTGACCGCCGCCTATCGGAACAACAATTGGTTGCTTTCCGGAGTGAACGTAAGCTGCACATAATATCACAACCATTGATCAGTACACCTTGCATACATAATCGCTGCGATCACCATCGGAGAGGTGGTCCGAAAGAATTTAAGCGGTGAATGTGACTTACGTTGATTGCCGTGCGCGGGGTACGCCACAGCGGGTGAGGTGTTTGACCTGGTAGGTAGTTTCTGTCGACCCGTTGGGGGAATAGCAATCTGCGTTTGTGATCGAGACGCCGCTGGTCTGTCACGGCTAGAAGGTGGCAAATGAGATACCGAGGCGGAGGCGTGATGTCTCGAGGAAGGGGGTGTACGGGAGGTTTGGTTAGATGATCGGCGTGAATGCGAGGGTCTGTTGTGTGAATTGGACGACGGCAGGTAGGGTGCAGTAGGAGAGCTGTTGCTCGGCCGGTCCGAATAGTACTGTCGGTCCCACTCTCTGTCTCGCGACTTCACATCTCGGTCTCGGTCTCTTCTGTCATCGTACTTGGCACTCTTCGACCTGGAATGGTGCGATGAATTGCCGCTAGACCTTGTCATATCGCGTTGAAGTGACTTGGCCTGAACGGCGGGGGTCGTAGGCACAAATGGATTGGCTGGGGGGTAGGAATTTGTTTTGCTGACCCAGTTAGCAATGGAGTGCTGCTTCGCCATGTAGCGTTCGTAGGCCTCTGGCGAGTAGTCGTACTCTGTCATGGTCGCGAGCGATGGTGCAGTAGCTGGGATGTGGATGTGGATGTGGAGATGATGGTGGTTGTGGAAGAAGAGGAGTGGAGGGATGCAAGGGTCACGGCGGGGTAGAGTTGGTGGAATATAAATAGGAGTAAATCGTACTGAATTATATAGCGTAGAGGAAGCGTGTGAGGGGCGAGGCAATTATATCGATTGTGGACGATTCTGGCGTACAACAACGACTGCAATTCTCATAAAAGTAAACTTCACTCTTTTTTTGCTCCCGCGGACCCACAAATAAATAACCGTAAACAACGGAATAATGCCCTATTTTGGCACTAATTTCCTTATTTGGAGAGGTGTTGACCCTGACTCGTCTGGAGTTGCCTCACTCGTCGAGTCAAGCGCTGTTCGTTGCTTATTGTCCGCTGTGATTATCTGCCTTGGAGCTGCTACCAGGCCTCGTGTTTCTACGAGCACTGGGTGCCCTACTGATCCCGACGGGACAAATGTGGCGACAACCTTAGCAACATATACATATATCCGAACTAATTTTGTATCGCCACCTACAGTTGCACCTACCAGTTACAGTCGATGTGATCGCAATGGGCTGACAATTGTTCATTTCTTCGGTCCGCCAAGATGCAACTGTATCAGGGTAGCTACTCTCTAAACTCCATACATGCCATGAATACTGAGTACTGATCCATACAGATGCGTATCGATCCGATGGCACCCTTGGGATAAGACTCGTTAGAATGTTCGAAGAAACCGAGTTTTCGATAGTTCCATGTTATTGCCGTCCCTCTTTCTCAAGAACCCGAAGTTTGAACGCTCTGAAGCTGCATGCCCTGCTCCTTAACTTCTCAACACTTGCATTCACACACGCATGCACGAATCAACGAGGCGTTTACCCTTTGATTCCCCATCTCCTCGTCCCAGTATCCTTTACAGCCCTGCTTTCTCCGCAGTGTCGCCGTTCCCTGTGGGGTGAATAACCATTACAGGTACCAGTTTACCTCGGTACGTGTAGTGATTACACGGTAAATGAAGCACGCGAATGGAGTTCTATGTAAACGTGTAAACCATCCTGGCCCTCGACTCTGATCATTAACGGCTTTCTTCTTGGTTCTGCCGCTGAGTCTTCTCCTCCATTTATCAGAAGTTCACATCCACTTCTCGGGCGGCAAGCAACTGAACTGCCGTATTCACAGGACCGAGTCACGATGAGTACGGCGAACAGTATGTCCGTTTTATTTCATAGGAATGCTGAGACAGACGCTGTGACAGCCATCAGCGTATCGGGTCAGATGCGTCCTCCGTTACCTGCCCGGGCATCCTTCCACGATCACACCCCATTTCCTTCCACCATCGCATCTGTTCATCAAACAGCAAACAATGCGTGCGACAGCGTTACATCCCATGATGAGTCCCGAACGTCATAGCTATTCAATTCACTATGCAAGTCACAGCCATTTTGTCGTCACCGTTTTGAAATACAGATCCTTTCCACAGTGTTCCTCGCCTATTCGTTGTTCATCTTCCTTGCGGCACTGCACACTGCGTGGATGAACTTCTACGGATCTTACTACACGCTGCGGTTTACTCGAGGGTGATTGGAAGATCAAGCATAAACAACGGTGCCGGCGGTTCATTTCTTCTCGACGTCCTGTGCTAAGGCCTATGAAATGAACTGCTCCTCATCATTGGCGTTCGTGAGTACCCTTTGCCCTGTGGCTAGTACTTCCTCGAACGCAGAGATGACGCAGCTATCATACTAATTACGTGGAGCTGCTAGATGATCATGATGGGGTATTGAACAAGATGTCTCAAGTTCGAAGTGTCAATCTTCGTACGATGGTTGGAATTAAAAGAACGCGCCTTGATTGATGTGTGTGGAAAGATTTCTACCCTTCCTATCCTTTCATACACTGATTTTTGGATGACTCAGTGGAAGTATCGAGAAAGCCATTGCTGCGCTCGGATCCTGCTACATCCAGTCGGCTCCTCGCATTTTGCGGATGCCAAACTACCCTCAGTAATTCCGATCGCAAATTACAACGAAAGTTGTAGGAGCTAGAGTTTTAGTTCAAAATCTTACTCTTCTCTCAGCCATGCTTATTTGCTCCAAATCACGAAGCAAGAACCAAGTAGTTGAAGAAGCGTACGGACGGGTACGACGGTGGACCGACTGCGATTCTTACCGACGCCAACTAGGCTAGTCTGGTCAAGGGGTGCGAGCGCTGGCGTCGACATCTTGTACTTGAAGGAGATTCGGTGGAGTGTTCCGTGTCCTCGTGTGCGGAGGGACGTAGTGCACCTTTCCTAGTATCAATCTGCATATAGGGGCGGCAACCCTAGACTAGTAAGTGCTTGGTGGCATTGATAGGTGTTGATCCATACGAAGGCTAACGGAGGGAAACCTCGGTGCCTTTGTGGTTGACGTGTTCCGAGCCCTAGTTCTGCGCCTTCTGTTCTTGGGTTCGCGGTGGCGCACAGGTAAGGAAGCACGAACAGGGGAGCCCCTGTGCGCTCAGTCACGCGACCCTGCCAACTCCTTCGTTTCGCAAGTCCGACTTGGACGCGGGCTGTTCAACGCGTGAACGTTGAACAACCGCTCGGCTCGCAGCACGTAGTGATTAACTACTCGTTACGCTTCAACCATCATCATTTTTTCTGTCTTTTCATCAATCATTGGGATCCGACTCTCGACGGTGACACTCCGATCAAATAGGTTATAACACGCGTTGAAGAGGATGTCGACGGAACACGGAGTGGTCGCAGACTAGCTTGCAGCGTGGTTGAGCCAGGAGGCATCATCAAAGCCTTCGTATGTAATCGTGTCGCAGTGCTCTTCCGAGAATAGCTGCCGTCGGATAGATGCCATGCGCAGAGTGTACTACGTACTTCTTCAGCACTACCTCCGTTATATACATACAAATGAACCTTCTGCGAGTGGCTTCAAGCTTTATCTCAAGCTCGACCGCAGCAAGCACGAATGATATGGTGTTGTTATTCGTCCCCACGTATGCACTTCTGTTTTCAACTTCGCTCGTAAGGCATGCAGAATTAATTGCCAGTAGGTCCCGAGAAATGCGGGAGCCTGGTGAATGTCGACTACAAGTGAGTTAGTTATATCGGTCTGATTGTCACTTATATTTATCAGACTCGCCCCTCCCCCTGATCTTGCTCCTATGAACTGTAGAAGCGATCACGTGATCGGCGCGTCTCATGGAACTTGCCCAAAAAAGTAATCAACTCATTTCCTCCACGCCCATATTCCAAGTTTCTGATTTTCCCCGAACCGCCGCCGTTCGCTAATGGCCGCCTTACTTGAAACGCCGTCGCGAATATGGAGGCGTATTGAAGATATAGAAGGGCGGGACATGCCCTCGCTGCCATCCCTGCCACCATTCGACGACGACTCTGCAGATGATGACAGTCTCTCCTCCTCGAATATCCTGGGGAAGCTCAAAGACGCCGGCGACGATGAGTCGAATAAATCTATTGACATGTCTTTGGATATATCTGGGCCTGCGCATTCTACACCCGCCCCTTCGTCTCACTATGCATCAACAATACGCGCCACTTCCAGTGTCTCAAGTACTGCACGCTTTGCCCATTCCATTGCATCGCGATCTGCGAAGTCCGCCTCGCTTGGACTCTCTGGGGCTGCCGGTAGAACGAGTATGGGTAGGACTAGCCGAGGCAGTATAAGGCGAGGCGAAGACGAAATGTCGATGGACAGCTTTGATGCAAGCGTGATCACTTCCTTGCCGGTGGTGGACCCGGCTACTGAGACAGATGAAGGGGATCTGGGAACGGTAGAAACGAGTAAGGATGGCACGCAGGAGGAGAGCATTAGCGTTCCAGAGGTGTATCTACCCCCTGAAGAGCCGGAGGAGCATGGGCTGTCGTTTGCGGACGCGCTTGCAACCGTCAATGAGTCTAGGGAACACACGCCGAAGAAGTTCATGGAATATTCTGTTAATCTACGTTCAGAACCTAAGGTGAGTGTGAATAGCTCTCTATTACCAGTGCTAAGTATCTTATCTGTTTCGCAGCCTTCTCCCAGAGACAGGTTTCGCAATGTTGCTATCCGAGAGAGAAAGACCATCACAACGAGGACACGAACCCCTTCACTCTCTCGCACGACGCCATCACCACATTCATCCCCGACGAATTCAACTCCTCGAAGTAACCGCACCATTAATATGACACTCCCTCGCTCGGCAACTGCTTCTCCAGCTGCGCCATCGCCGGTGCCAGGGACATCGATTCCCCTGCCACGGTCGAATACTGCATCTCCTGCTATCGTAGTACATTACGCGGACGACGACTTGTCAGAGAGTATACTATCGGAACAAGAGCCGTCTTTGGGAGACGCGGGGCTAGCACTCGATGAACTTTCCATGGAGATGGATGTAACAGAGGTACATCAATCTCCGTTTGCTTCAACTACACCGGCAGATCTTCCGCGGGAGGCTAGCACGTCTACGAGCCCCTCCCGTAGTGAATCTGTCCATGAACAATCATACGGTCAACGCACTGAGGATCGCGAGCCTACATTCTCATCCGAAGAGGGAGCTACCCCACCGAAGATACGAAATCTCAGCCAGGCTACGCCCAGGGCCTCCCCATCGCCAGTTGCAATGTCTTCGCCCGCTCTGTCGGCTGCTTTCACACCTACTCCTGCTGCGTCTCGTCCCCGCCTTCGCGCTCGCTTTGCATCAGATGAAAGCGCGGGAGAGAGGGAGCCAGAGACCCCCGTTCACTATGCCCCCGAAGACGCCGAAGAGGAGGTGGAAGAGGGAGGTGAAAAAGATCCTCTGACCCCACATGCAGCGCGTCGGCGTTCATTCCTTCTGGCTGTTGTCAACTCTACGACCCGCCCGAGGTTGAAGATGCCAACTCCTCATCCTAGACGAGAAAGTATCTTCCCAGGCACACCCAGCATCGCTGAGTCGACTCCGGTAGCTGCGCACCTAAGTACATTAGACTCAAACTCTGCGCCCGGTACTGGACCGCGCTTGCAAGCAGCGTTCGCCGGTGTCACGCCTCGGCCTCCTCTCCGGCGCACATCTCATCCGTTGGCACAAGGCTTTACCCCAGAATCACCGCCTTCAGCTGAATCGCGCGAGGGATCCGCTTCGCCCCGCCCTCCTTCCGAATCAGGTAGCGTTGTTAGTAGCAACGCTCAATTGGCTGCCATACCTCCATGGACCACGCCTGGGCCGTCTGGGTCACCGTATGATGGTGCTAGTGATAGGGCTTCATTCATTTCAACTGCATCCTCACATGACCTCACTACCCATCATCGGGCAAATACTTCTTTCGATCCAGTTCTTGGCTTGGGCGCCCAAGGGCACGGGTTGGGGCGGTTCAACGCAGGGAAGCTGAACACATACCTCCACAGTTTGAACAGGCGACTGCAAGAAGAAAACGAGTTGTTGGAAGAGCGAGTAAGGCTCTTAGAGGAGAAGGCGGGACAGACGGCGCTCGATGCTGGTGGAAGACGATTGAGTGGGGGAAGCCGACGAAGTAGTCTGGGCGGTACAATGTTGGGTAATGTGGAAGAAGATGTGAATGCGGAGGGCTGGATGGAGGAGAAGGTTCAGTTGGAGGAGATGGTGGAAGATCTACAAACGAAGTTGGATAAATGCCAAGAGGAGAAGGATAACACGGACAGGGCCTTGGAAGAAGAAAGGACTGAGAGATCGAGAGACAAGGAGCGTTGGAAGGAGCGGATGGCAGAGGTAGAGACGGGTGTTGAGGGTATAGTGAGGGACCTGGAAAGGCGGGTACACGATGCCGAAAAGGAGGCGGCAGAGGCGGAAGTCGACTGGCAAAAGAGGGTAAAAGATACAGAGAGAAAGTGGATCGAAGCAGAGGAAGAGCGAGACGCAGCTTTGGAACGTGTGGCCCAGGCAGAACGCGCGCTGGAAAGCGGCCAAGAGCTAGGAGGAGAATTAGCGTCTGCCAACGAGCGGATTGCACAGCTCGCTGGGGATGTGAGGAGCGCCAACATCCACATCGGTGACCTGGAAGATGAGCTCGGGCGGGTTGATGAGAAGTTGGTCAAGGCCGAGAAGGAGCTACACGACGAAAAAGAATTAGCCGCTGCTCTCGAGGAGGAGCTCATGCAGAAGGAGGAGGTGGTCTCGACGAACACCAAAGCCTTGGAACAGAAAGAGTTGAAGATTCATCAATTACAGCAAGAACTCAATGAGTCCAAGAATTACGTCTCGCAACTGGAGGAAGAGGCCGGTGCTGCAACGGAGAGGATTGAGTCCCTCGAAGAACAGATATCTGCTCTTGGAATTGGTCAAAGAGATCTCGAGAAAGCATTGAACGAAGCGCATGAAGACATCGAGGCCCTTCAAGATGAGGTCCAACGGGCCAACGAACTTGCACGTCAGATGGAGGAGGCATTGGAAGCTGCTGAAGAAAAGATGCATTCTGATGAACACGAACTCGTCGAATTGCAAGCCAAGGTCGACACATTGGTGCGGGAGCGGGAGCGAGAGGCATCGTTCGCTCAGAAGGAACCCTCCAAGAGTTATGCCATCCCGCCTATCGATATTGACGTTGAAGCACTTGAGGCCGAGCTAGACGATGCCCACAAGGAGATCGCGAAGCTGACAACCTTATTGAACCAATCGCCCGCCCGTAAGGCAGTGGAGAAGGCCAGAGAGACGAAAATCGATATCCTAGAAAAGGAGAACGAAGAGCTGAAGGAGAGGGTAAAGCTCTGAGGTCTACTGTGACGGACATGAGCACGCCCGGTAGAGTGGTTAACGCCAGCGGCATGTCCCCCTTCCACCGACAGGTTTTGGCCATGTCCATGAGAGCACCTCGAACACCCGGCGCACCCCTCAAAGACGTACGGAGGGCCCTTTGTGTAAAACTCAATATTGGCTAACCACGCTTCTAGATGTCTTGGCTGAACAACAGTCCCACCGTCCCGGATGTGTCGCCCTTTGTCTCTGAAATTTCTCGACTGCAGAAAGAGCTTGACCTCGCTAACCAAAGTATCGACGACTAAGCTCGACAAGTTAGAAGATGTCGGCTTCGATGTTGTTGGCTTGACCAAGAAACTTGAAGATGCTCGTTCTCGGATAACTAGCCTCGAAGATGAGATCGCCCGTTTGCTCAGGCGAGAGGAGCGGAGAAATCATAGACTCGAGCGGATACGCTGCAAGAAATGTCTCCTCAAAGTTGACTTTCACGCTATCCAAGGGGCTGACGAGTCAAGGTACGCACATATCGGGGTTTACTAATGTGATCTAACGCGTATTGTAGTTACTTGGAGGAATCCCATTCCGGTCTGCCCAGTGAACCCCAACACCTCCCACGAAGACGACAGAAGCATTACGAGCGAAACTCAAATCTGTCAATGACAACCTTGCGGGCATGCACAAACACTGGGAAGAGGAGAAATCGCAACTACTGGGTGAAAAGGCCATGCTTCAAGATACTACGAATCGTCTCAATCTCCAGCTTCAAACCGCTAAAGAAGAGACGAAGAGGGTGTCTCAGTCTGGCAAAGTCAAAGACAGGGTTCAGGCCGATGTTCAACAGGTATGGATATATGACGTGCATGTACCGTTCACTACCTGATCTGACCCCGATGGATCACAGGAACTCGAGAATGCTAGACATGTGATAGCAGGCCTTGAGAGTGAACTCAGATCTGAGCGCGCCCAATTACGTGTGTTGGGGACTGAGCAGTCGCGTCTTCAAAGAGAACGAGAGGACGTCCTCGGGCAACTACGTCGCACTGAATCGGTGAGCTGCTTTCTTGGCCATGGCCCTTTGGACTTGTTAACATGCATCAACAGGATGTGAACGACGTCAAGGCTCAACTTCAAAGAGTTCGTAAAGAGAACCATGAATTGGAGACTGAACTCAGGAGTGAGTGGTACGGACGAGTGGTCGCAGCTTCTTCTGACCTGGATACAGGTAACGACAACGCAGATCAGAAGGCAAGGATACTAGAGGGCAAACTCCTGGAGACTGCGGAAACTATTGAACAGCTGCGACAAGAGCGTTCATTATTGGCTGCCGATCACAAACAATTGCAACGAAAGTACGCCGAGATTTCAGAGGTACCTTTTGAGCTATTTGCTTGCTATAGCACACTAATACGAGATATCAGCAAGCAAGCCATCTACGTGGGGAGTATACCGCCTTCCAGGCTACACACGACTAAGCGTCGTCAACAACTCGATCTTCGTCAAACAGAGCTAGATGAGTTGCGCCAAGCACTTACGGAACAGGCAGACGAACTTCGAAAGGCTGAAGCAGAGAAGAACCGTATGGCCGTGGAGAAGAAGGATGTCGCTCGCACGATATCAGTGCTTGAAGGCGATCTCAAGCGTGTCCGCAAGGAGGCTGAAGCTCTAGGCCGAGACCTGAAGCTCCTCAGGGCTGACAAGGAGCGACTGGAGGCGAAGCGTAAAGAGGATGTCACCAAAGCTGAACGAGCACAGAAGCAGTCTCAGTCGCAGATTCGCATACTCAACGAACAGATACAGACGCAGAAAGATAAATTCTTACGCGTCCAAAATCAGATGAAGACCCATAGTCTGCGCAGCGTAAGTCGATTCATCTTTGTGCTTTCACTTGAGTTTAACGAAGACCTTCAGTGATGATCGGAAACTTGAAGATATGAGGAATACAGCACAAAGACGAGTGCAAAGGGCTACTTGTCAACATCCGCTATCTGCAAGCCAAGTTGACTCGAGAAGGACTGTTCAGACTAGATCTCGGCCATCAGAAGCGCTACCTGTTGGTCCTCCTCGCCCAGTTTGAGAAGAGGTTTGTCACACATTTACCTCTTGATGATGTCTTACCCAAATCACCCTTAGTGAACAAACAATCATTGCTGCTATCGCGAAGATCGGCTATCCGCTACCACCCCCTCCAAGCTCGCGAACCAAGAAACTCCCGAAGTTGAAGAGCGTCGCGCTGTGTGTCATGTTTCTGACCCGTGCAAAGATGGCTAGTAGCAGATGGAAGGAGCATACTACAGCTAAAGCCGCTGTAGTGTCAGCGCTCCAGGAAGTCAGGAGACGTCGTGCTATCCCTGTATCATAGAGTTCTGCTAATTTGTTAAGATTTTTGTATGTCTACCTGTAAGCTGTAAGGCTGTAACTAACATTCTGAACCACTGTACCCTATCTTGTCATTATCGTAGTCCTGTCGTATAGTCCTATAACTTAGATGCAAGTATCCTAGGCTGTGTTGCACGTTGAGCTTCGATGACTGCCTACTAGTACTCCTTGTTCTAGGGGGACTTAGGTTTCCTAGTCTCTGACAGGACTCGGACCGCTCCCTTGGAAAAGACGTACGAGAGGCCGCTCCAGATAGTAGTCCCAGCGACAATCCACCTGTGGGAGCGCTGGTGACAATGGACTGAAACAGGGGGTTGAGCGCACGTACTGGAAACCCGTCAACGACGCAGTAAGGTCCAGCGGGAGCACTGGACTGATTGTCGTTGTTCCCATGAGGGCTAGTTGTAGGAACGTATTGACCTAGCCACCCACGTCATTTACCTCCTTCATGAGAAAAGGGAATTGGTATAACCTTGCTAATATTTGTAGGGATGAACCTCAGCAGACTGGAATAGAAAAGTCCCAATAGCGCGAGAAGGTTTTCTGCGCGCGTCCTCAGCGTCAATATCGGAAAGGCAACCATGATAACGCTGACCGGTTGTGGCAATGAAGTGTAGCGATAGTAGAATGCAGCAAGACTGAGGAGAACATCACGACCAAGAATTATGATGGCGAGGGGGACTTCGAACCAACCGTACGTAAGGAGCAGTTCCTCGAAGATCAGCAGACGTCCTTACCTGGCAGCATATCCTTCATTGCCAATGTTATTGTCAAGGTCGTCATCAACGTCTTGTCTGCCGCTGGGTCGAGGATCGTTCCCAAAACCGATTGCATGTTGAACCGACGCGCCAAATATCCATCCGCCTTCGTGTAACGCGTAAATCAGGTCAATATTCACTGTTGCCCTGTAGTGACGCGAAATGGGCAAACCAAATCAGATGCACCAGCGTAGACTAGTAGCGTGGTTGCAAGCTGGAAATTGCCTTCTAAGATCGACCACCCGAGCACTGGACAAGCCAATATTCGGGATACAGTCAGTAAATTCGGCAGAAGTATATATGTTCTCTCGTATTGTAGGCCGTTTCTCTTCATCCTCGCGATTTTCTTGTTGCGGTGGAGGGTTGCGAACATTGGGACGACCAGGCTGCATGTCGAGTAAAGAAAGTACGAAACGAAGGGACGAAGCTGTTCCTATTCGCAAATATTCGAGATCCAAGGAGGCGTGGAGCAGAAAAGCGACCAAAGCATGGTCCAGAAGATACTCGACAGAGTCGGCGAAAGGCAAGTGACATGAGCGGAATTATGATCACAGTAATTGACGCTCAGCTAAGTTACTAACCGTGGGATTTACATACTCCTAGATGAATGACTGGAAAGCCATCATGCTGAATTCAACGCATGGTGTAGTCTCAGTGTACAAGTATATTATTTAATCTGGTAAATCTACGGGGCATATGGTGGTAAATCATTCAAATCATCCTTATTCTGCGATCGAACCTGTGCTACACTTGATTTATCTCCTACTAAGCCCCCTGACTCCCCTGGATGCCTGGTTAGGGAACGAACGATCTTACGGTAAAACGTCGCCAGATGCCTGGGTATACGAGAAATGTGCCGCAGTGTAGCTCCTGGAAGCACGGGTGTGTGCGACTTCTTGTTGAGATGGAAGATGACAGCGCCGACGAGTACGAAAAATGCTAATATTCCCAAACCGACTCCCAGTTGAACAATGACCTCTATCTGTTTTTCCGAGTTACCTGTAGGTTGGTCGGTCGTTGGAAGCAAGGAACAACTTGTAGGTGCCGCAGTATCGGTAGATGTAGATGCAACCACAGGGTCTTTCTCGCTAAACAAAATACTGCAGTTATTTCGATGAGGATTGAATATCAAATTCTGGCTTACACTACAGTGTACGTGGCGAAATCAAAAAGGAGCAGCACCGCTCGCTCGGTTGCATTCGCAACGAGACTGAGGTTGTGGAACACATTTTGCATAGTCGTGTTGATGTAGACCGGCACGTTGTAGAAAGTAATCGGGTATCAGTTTCTACGTCATGCCTGTATTCGCCAACGAAGTCTCCGTCGAGGAGAATATGGTAGTTGGCGAAAGCCTCTAAGTATGGGCCTGGAGGAGTGTTTGCAATAATGCAGTACACATATACGGATACACCTGCTCAGAGCCGTGTAAGTGTGCGTCCAGCGGATATGACTGTACCAACCAGTGAAACCGAAGTTGACAATGATTTCACTATCGTTAACCCCATGTGTTGAGTCGTGCCAGGTTCCGTTGTATGCGATGGACGCGTTGGGCTTCGCACGCAAACCATCCATCGGCCCACTACTCCATGCATGGGAAGGAAGATATGTTGGGACGATACCCGTGGATTCGTCCCCGTATTTGTCGTCGATCGTGACATTACGCCGTTTCCAGGCGACAGTTCCGCCTGCGGCCAATACGCATACAAGGGATATTCCTAGAAGTCTTGAAATAAACATGAGTAATGGGTGGGTAATGAGTAGGTATGTGGCAAGACCCTCACCTCGTCCCGTGTGATAAAGGGTCCAATTGGGCTCTATGTACCACATATCATCTCGTCTCTGCACAGATACTCAGTCTGCTGCGGGATATACCTCAGTTGAGCAGCTGGGTCATATCAGCCAGTCGCCGAGGGCTGAGTACTAAGTACCGAGTCCCCACCGCCGCCTAACTGCGAATGAGCAGTGTACGGCCTTCGATGCATCCCGACGTGAAATACTATGATCACAAGCTCGAAAGCTACTAAGCATGACAGGCAATCGATAATTAGAGGGCTTCAAATATAGATAGTTTGATATCAGAGGTAGACAACTGGGAGGATCATGGCAACCACGTAAAATGCAAGTGCGACTGCACCAAGCGTATTGCCAATGACAACGCCCGCGTTTGATTCAGGTTTATCTGTCGCTTGTAAAGAGTCTGTGGGGTTCAACGAGGGCGTCGGAGATGCCTGTTCACTAAAAGTCGCTCAATGTCAAGCGAATGCAAGGAAAACATCAGATTGAACTCACATTGTTGTATACGTCGCGTAGTCGAATAACATCAAGACTGGCTTTTCGCTGGGATCCAGGGCGATACTGAAAGTGTGGAGCTCATTCTCCATCGGTTGTGTTGATATAGACCAGGGTGTTGACATAATCCGGAATCATTTCTGCATCGTGTGTGTACTTGCCGACAAATTTTCCGTCGAGGAAGAAATTGTAATTGGCAGATGCGTCGAAGGATGGCCCGGGGGGAGTGTTTGCGATAATGCAGTACACGTACAAAGAGATACCTGTACGGTTTTGAATGTATGATTGATGTTGAACTGATGGGATGAGCTTCTACTACGTACCAGTGAAGTTGAAGTTGACAGTCTTCGCGAGATCTCCAGCGTGCTGTGTTGCATCGTGCCATGTTCCGTTGTGCGCTAACGACGCGTCGGGCTTCGCAAGAGCCGTCGTACCCCCCTTCAAGGACCATCCCCCAAGCGGCGTGAACGCAGGTACGACATGCGTAACCTCATCTCCATATTCAGTCGTCGATCGTGACATTGCGCTGTCCAGTAACCTCAGTGGGCCCTGCCACTGCGAGAAGACATAGTCTAAGAAGGAACAGTGGCGCAATGAGTCTCAGCGATATCATGTATGAATGGGCGGTGGTACGTTACAAGGAAGTTCGGGATTTATTTCATGTTGGTTTTATGTTGGTTTGAACCCAAGCGCCTGATTACGTTTTTTGATCCCCATATTACATCCCTACTATTGCTGATCGATGAGGAATAAATGATTTGGACAATACGATAGTTGTATTGTAAACGTGCGTACATCACTGCTACTCCCCTTTGAAAGGCTGTTTTGCAGTGTAATCAACTTCATCGTGAGCGGCGCGTTGCTCATCACAAAGACATCGCGCTGCCCACCGAGTTCGTTGCCAACCGTTCTTGATGTGAGAGCCTGGCTGGCTTCATCGATCCCGAACTGCTCATCTATCGTGATGGTTCAATGTCCCGCATTGATCCCCACGGAACACACCAATATGCATGGAAGTTTTAGCGAGCATGACCACGTTCCGTACACACCTGCTCGTGTCGCGGTACTCGAGATTCACATGTGTTGCAAGAGGTGCCGGCTCCAGAACAAGCCCATATACGAGAGAAGCGAATGATGCAATTTCCTTTCTTATGAAAATGGCGATTAGATTGATGTGATGGAAACTTGAGGAGAACGAACATACGTACATTACTTCAACGACGCTTAGCCGTATAAATAACTATAACAAAATCGAACGAATGCTACGCAGCGTACGGGGGAGGGGTACCTGCGCTCTGCTGGCGCAGACGCTCCAGTTCTCGGCGCATCTCCCTCATCTCCTGCGCCAAGTCTCCCTCACGTTCAGGTTCGGGATCTCTGGCATCACTACTCCCTTGATCTCGAAACTCGATGACCTTGGGACTCGGCGTCGATACTTCAAGCGCCTGAGCATTCCGCGCCGTTCGCCGGCGACGGAAGAAGGCGGCGGCGAAGATGATAATGATAACGGATAGTCCCCCTATCACGGGGCCGACGATGACGCCCACATTCACTTGTTTCCGAGATGAAACCGCCTGGCCGGGCGTCTCGGTAGGCTGGTTCAGCGCCGTTGAAGATTCTGTAGCTGACGAATGAACGATATCCTCGTCACTGCAATACGATATTAGGCCTTGATCAAGACATTGTGCCCATGGAAGATCGTAATCAACCTACCTGGTCGTGTAAACGGCATAGTCAAACAATAACAGAACGGGCTTGGCGGGAGAGTCCACAAGAAGCGTGAAATTGTGAGGTTTGTTTTGCAAGGTCGTATTGACATAGACGGGCGTGTTGTAGAAGTAGTCTGGAATATTCGACTCTGCTTCGTGTGTGTACCTGCCGACGAGCTCGCCGTCAATGAGGAATTTGTAGTCCGCGTCCGCTTCGAAGAAAGGGGGACCGGGGGGCGTGTTGGCAATGATGCAATATACATACAGCGAAATGCCTATCATGTAGCCGTTTCGATCCTGAATCCAAGAACGCAATAATATTTGATACTCGCCTGTAAACGTAAAGTTGACGCGCTTCGGCTCTCCACCAGGATAGAGAGTGGTATCGTGCCATGTCCCATTGTGCACCAAGGAGGTGTTAAGCTTCACGGCTCCTCCACCGCCAGATGTCCACCCCAGCGTAGGTGCGTACGTGGGGCGAACACGCGATAGCTCGTCTCCGAATTGATCATCGATCGTGACATTCCGAAGTGCTGCCACACTCGCTCTGCGAGCCAGAAAGCAGAAGAGAACACTTGCAGTGGCGAATTTTTCTAGCAGCAGCATGATACAGCAAGAGATAGTGCACAGCACATGTGCTTGAGTCTATGACTGTTTCTAGCAGCCAGTCAGGGCCATGTTTCCGAAATCAACAGGTGCCAAGTGTGGGTCGTCTGCCTAGCCAAGAACTTGGATGGCAAGTTGATGAGAAGGTGATTGCCAGAGATCACCGCCAGCGGCCTAAGTGTGACTGAATCCACCGAACGAGTTCAACGACTTGCGCACTGGCCCTCTAAAATGGTTGATAGTAATGTCAGCCGCAAAGTTGGATTTCCGTTGGAGTTGAACGTTGGACTTGGGGTTATACATGTATGTACGTGCAGTCATGATATCGTCGTTTCTTGCAATTCGGTGCTGCGCTGCGTAGTGGAGCAAAAGGCATTAAGCGCCAAACTCTTGATTTAAGCGCCTATCGCGAGAAGTTCCAACTAGTTAGCATCGCTTCTTCCTCTTCCTGCGATAACTATGCGATAAAATGGCTGCTGGTACCCACTTCCACTAAATTTGCCCTGGTTGTTGGACGGAAAGATGCCGACCGCTAACTCCGCTGATGCTCCAGTCCCCCGTGGGCCATCGGCAAATTTGGTCCACATCACCGCTCACATGTGGGGCGAGCTCCCTCGCCAGAAAACAAGTAGTAGACCTTACTACTCAAACTAGCTTCCTGATACACATTGCTATCGGAACATGCGGCCACGCGATCTCACTGTGAGGAAACTTCCTATTTTCTTTGACAGTAAAGGCCCCGAACTGATGCACCGCCTGAGCTCAAGTCGCGTTAAATCATAATGTAGAGTAAGTAGGGAGTGCACAAGGTGTTATATTCCCCAGTGCTCCATCATGAATTCTCCAAAGCCTACTCATATGTTCGCATCACTGTGGATTGGCGCGGTGCTGTTCTTCGCATTCGTCTCTCAAGCTAGTGCTCAAGACATCCTGACAAACGTCACCGTGGATGATGCTTCGCCAAGCGTTCAGTATCTAAACGGCTGGTCACCAGGACCATCGTTGTATATACAACTTGACGGTTCCGAATTATTCAACGGCACTTGGCATGACACGACACATTATGCGCAAGATACACACACAAAGGAAATGCACGTAAACTTCACAGGTAAGAATTTTCCTTTCCTTGTTGATCATCAGTTACTAACACTACTTCGCCCCATTAGGCGTTTCTGTCTATGTCTATTGTGTCATTGCGAACCAGCCCAGCGAGAAGCCGTTCGACGCTTTCGCCGACTACAAATTCCTCCTGGATGACACTGTTGTCGGTGAATACCGACATGAAGTAGAAGATACCACAGATTTCTTCTACAACGTTCCTGTCTACGTGAACACGACGCTCCCGGACAAAGAACATCGCTTCAGCGTATTGATCGACTCTACCGAAAAGCCTGTGCTGATGCTATTTGATTACCTTGTCTATACGACAACCCTGTAAGCCCTTTTGCTCCTTTCGCTTCGGTATTTAAATGATACTTTACCAGCCCTCCTACTACCTCTGAACTCCCGGCCTCACACACAAACCTTCCTACCTCCCTGCTTCCGGCGTCTTCACAAGCAAATGTCAGCCCGCCTTCCCAATCGTCGTGTTCAAATTGCTCCGCCTCTGACGATAACCACAAAAAAGCAACCACTAATGGTGCGATCATCGGTGGGACGGTGGCCGGCATAGCCTTCGCTATCATGGCGATCATAGTGATACTACTCCTTCGCCGTCGCCGTCGCCGTCGTACCGCGTCGGTCGTCGTTGAACCTTGGCTCCCTTCACCCAAGTCTATGGAGACGCAATCATATTCAAACCCCACCATTCCCAAGTTCACCAAGTCGATGATGCTCCCATCTCCTTCCAATAGAGAATCATTCAACCAAGCTCCTTACGCTGCACGAGGGGAGGTTACGCCTCACCAAACTCCATTGAACGATGGGCTGGGGCAGGTGATGTCCTCCCTTGACGAGGTTCGCAGACAGCAACGAGAAATACGCTCGTTATTAGGGCCGCCTGAATATATCGCTTAACTTGTCTATCGTGACAAATGATGACTTGCCTTGGATGGGACTACGCTACAATGAGTCGTTGATTGATCCTGACGCACACTGGACAGATGAGGAACGATCGCTAAATCCGCCTCACGTTTACTGCTCTTTGCCCCAACTAAAGTCATTCAGAAGCTTGCGTCGATACAATGCTTTTGCATAGGCCAGGACCATTTATACTGCGGTATCATGCTCGCCTTGTCATACTACGTGCCTACCGCTGGTGTAAGCGTTTCATCCACTCTTCTGACCGTTACTCAAGTGTCTATATCAAGTTTTAGCGCCTTTCGCGCCCTTTCGGTCTGTAGCTTTGTTTCGCATGTGCGTTTCGATGCCTCCGTTGATCGACAAATATTGGTTAATCGTGGCCCAAGGTTAAATAAATCCAGTGCGCAATCGGACATCAACGGGAAGAAGATGCGCTGTTTCATCGTGAGCGGTTATTCATCCTGGATCTATTGATCCATCATTCAATACTGAAGAGCGGCTGGCGCAAGGGTTTTCTCCCACTCACGGCGATATCTTGCTGACCGCGGCTGCAAAGTTCCCACTCCCAGGTTGATCAAGACAACCTGCTCGGAGGAAACTTTACGCGACGTGTGTCCACAAATACGCTGATAGTGTGACCTTGTGGCATCGCTTCCCCTGGGACCTCAACTGAACAGCAAAATTGAACAGCAAAGTGAGTTTGTGCCCACACTCACCGATGAATCTAATCAGTAGTCATAAATGTCCTTCATTTGATGATTTAAGAAACCCACTAGGCCGTCGACATCCATAATACCTGTAGCGAACCTAGAGAATCAATGACAATGAAGCCTACCCGTTGGGCGAGTCGCGGCCGCAACTTTGCCACCCGCCCACTCCCAATCTGGCGTTGTCGATAATTAAAGTGCATAGTAAGTATATCATGTTCCCAGCGCTTCGTTAATGGAGAGTCTTCCCACCGGCGACCGCCTGAGTATCTTGTCCTGACTTCTTTGATGTCATCATCATTGTGATGGAGAATAGCCCATCATCATCAAAGTGGACTCGAACAACCACCCTCGAAGAGGTTTGGCATAGGCCGCTTTGTTTCCTTCATAGTGGGCTTGGCGACGCTTCATTGACACTCGATCACTGAAACTCGCCGAGGCCTGGCCACCGAGCGTTTCGTTTGCAAGCTCGCATCGTCGTTCAGACGATCCTACTATGGCCGAATTGTCCCTTCGCACTCTCCCATCAGTCTGGCTGCGAGGAACATAACTGCCACATCCCTTGTAATTGGGTGAGACGATACTATGTTCCTTTGACCACGATCAATCTTCCGTTGTTAGATTAGCTTAATCTGATGCACATCAACTCTCCAGCTGAACTATGTATAAACGACAG
Source organism: Pleurotus sapidus (assembly GCA_026743855.1). NCBI lineage: Eukaryota > Fungi > Basidiomycota > Agaricomycetes > Agaricales > Pleurotaceae > Pleurotus > Pleurotus sapidus. Next base: position 282,600 of record JANBWZ010000008.1, read on the forward strand.
TTCCGTCAGAACGGTTCATGTGGCCGGCCCATCGAAGTCCCTATATCCTATGTCACGAACACCGACGACGCTCTCATGCCCTTCCTCGACCATGCCCTTCGCATAATATATCTCCTCTATATTCTCACTTTCGCCAGCTGCTGTGCCACGTAATGTGACCATCGATGATGAGCTTGGAGACGAGCTCACAGGACATCGGCCCAAATTCTCGCCGCTCCATGGATGGGCGCAAGGCGCTATGTGCGATGGATGTCTTCGATTGGACGCAGGCCAGACTGTACAGCGTACATGGCATGATTATACTCGTCGATCCAACGAGACTTCCGCCGCAGTATCCTTCCCTTTCGCTGGTACGATTTCCTTGCAGTCTGAAAGTGCGGCGCGATGATATCTTCATTTGTTTATTTATAAGGCACAGCGCTGTTCGTATACTGCATCCTAGCAAACAACTTACCGGGATTCACCACGTTGGCCGATTATTCTTTTATCCTTGATGGCGCGGAGGTTGGGCAGTTCATCCACGTACCCGAGATCGGGCCAGATTTCCAGTACAATGTACTGGTCTACTCCTAACACGTCCATGCTGGACGGCAACCACACCTTCCAACTCCTGGCTGATTCGAACTTCAACGATACGCTCATCTTGTTTGACTACGCACAATACACGTGAGATCCTCTATCCCAGATCATACGGTACCTGGTGGCTCAATCTCTTGTCCAGGATTGACATAGATGCACCAGCAGCTACTTGGGCTCAATCTCTGGACACTGAGCCGTCCCCCGCATCACAGCAGTCCAACAGCACAGCGAGTCCTCAGCAAACCGCGGCTATTGTTGCGGGGGTCCTGGGTGGAGTGGCTATAACTGGACTGGGGATAATATTGTATCTGCTACGACATCGACTGCGCCGACGTCCTGCGGGCCCTTTGATTACCCCGTTCCCATTGACGGATATGAGCCGATCGCGCGCGGCCGAGGAGCGACCAGGGAATGACAGACCAAGAGGTCAGCCAGGAGAACGACGGGATGGCCGACGGGGACGACCCCGAGCCCAAGCAGACTCTATTGATCCATACCCCCTTCAACACCCTATCGACCCACAACCTGAAAAAGGAGCTCGCCCGGCAGTGACGTTGCCAAATACCACCAGCACACCAAGCGATACGCTAGCTACGCCGATATCGACTAGTAGTTCTAGCAGCAGACCCTCAGGTCCAGCCCTTCCCCACCGCTCGGGAGACCGTCATCGTCGGCATAGAAGGCGTATTGAACATTCGAGTTCCGATCCTTCCGCGAGTAGCGCTAGCCATGACGGGTCACGCCCGCCGGCAAGTGGTCGTAGAGGCGAAACACCAAGGCAATCCCACCACAGAGGCGTGATCCCCGAGGAGCGAAGGAGGCGTGTCCAAATTGCGGAAAGCGACCCTTCCCAATCCGCACCTTCTGAAGGCTCCCTTGGACTCCCTCTTCGGCACACTCAGATTCCTGCCGAACCAGAACATGCATCGTTATCTCGAAGGGGGATTTACAGAGGCCGACATGCTCGCATGGAATCAGACAGCTCTGTTCCGTCGTCTTCGTCTTCTAATAGAAGGCCGCATACTGAGCTTGCAGAAATCAGGGAGGCCCTATCAGATCTTCAGACGCAGCACGAAGCCATAATGACTGTAGTAATGCCTCCGCCATCGTACGAATGATATCGTTCCCCCTTACTTGTAACACCTTATACAGCAAAACACATGTAAAATAGTTTCCTTTGGTAGTTCACTGAGGAACAAACGCCTGAGCAATGGTGGCGTTAATTCGTAGTGTACATTGTTGGAATAATTGGCATCGAGAAAATACTCATAAACACTCGTGTTGGTAATATATACCTGATTGGTTGGTTACTATAAGTGTAGGAACTTGACGATGAACGAATAGAAGAACAACTCCGCGACGCTTAATACATATGGAAGAACCCTGAGCGACCCTCGATAGGAGCTGCACGACCTTCGCGAACGGCCTTGTTCTTGAAGTAGTAGTACACAGTGAGGGCACACGTGGTGGAGATAATAACAAGCTGTGAGCCGATGGTGACCCAGACTGAGATTTAGGGGTGCATTTAGAAAAGATGACCAAGAAGATGTCAGGGTGCACTTACGTCCAGGTCTGTACCCGGGGGCATCCTTTGAGCGGAAAACCGTCGATGCTATGATTCCACCAATGCCTCCTCCACCAATGGTAATGGCCGAGGTAAAGGCACGCTTAGAGTACCCAGCAACGTTGTTTTGCATGTAGCCTATTGTATATTGGCGCGAAAGTTAATATGGCGCAAGTGTAGCAACTCACCAAGGATGGCTGGGACATTGGCAGAACCACCGGCGATACCCAAGAAGACACCGAAATATCGAACTCCATTGTTAGTGTGGAACGCGGTCTGAACGGCTCAATCAATCACGAATTGCGGTGAGACGAGGAATAAATTATACCAAAGTCAATCCGATGATGGCTACGACTGCCTGGAAGATGAGGAATGGCGCGCGGAGCATATACTTGTCACTCATCCATGCTAAAGAAAAGGAGAAGATGGCAGCAAAGACATATGGCGGTGCGGTCAGGAGTTGAGCAGCCAGTGTAGTGTATCCCATTCCTTGAACGAGAATGATGGGAAGGAAGTACGCGAAGGCCTGTGCAGACATTAGGATTGGTTGTTGGAGACAAAGTAGAGTTCTACTTACATAGGTAGTCGTGCAAGCAGCTCCGAACATGAGAGCGAACGACCACAGGTGAATGTCTGCCATATACGTCCAGAATTTGGACATTGACCAGTGGTCGTATTCGGCGTCGGAGCGATCCTTGTCGATGCGCGAAAGGACCCACTTCGTTTGCTCAGGGCTCAGAAATTTGTTCTTGTCCGGAAAATCTTGAACAAAGATGAAGGCGCATACACCCGCAACGACGGTGGCCAAGCCCAAGAGGATCTAAAACAACGTCAGTCCCGTAAGAATTGGACACGAGAAAGGATGCTCACAAAAATCCATTGCCAGCCGCCGAGGTCAGCGATGCCAGCCATCTCGGAGATGCCGCCGGCGATGGCGGAAGAGAAACCAGAGATCATGATGGACAAGACATAGAAACCCGTCATGCGCTTTTGGATTTCCCTGCGAACATACCATGTACTGATGATGTATGTGCAAGCGGGGAAGAATCCAGCCTCGAGGACGCCAAGTAGGGCGCGGCAGATAACGAGTTCCCACCATGTTTTGACAAATCCTATCATGAGCGTCAGTAAACTCCATAGAGACTCGACAAGCTGCAGTGCCCACCCATGCCAATCATAGCAATCCCCCACAAAGTAGTGATGCTACCAATCCAGCGAGCTGCACCAGCCTTGCGAATTAGGACGTTGGAAGGGAGCTCGAAGAGAATATAGCTAGTCCATGCGTCAATCCTAAGCTGAGCGCCAACCAACGAAAAACATCCTACGGGACGAAGAAGATCAAAGTCGCTATTGAGTAACGCGACCCAATCTGCAGCTGAAGATCCTGTGCCATGCCTGCAACGTACGCGTTCCTGTGAGGGCGAGGGTGTCAGTTCAACCTGCCTATGTCGTTCAGAAAGTCACAGGCACTCACGAGATATTGACGCGATCGATTAACGAGATGGAATATAGGATGGCCAGGATGGGGAGGAGGTTGGAGTCAACGCGACGCAGAGTCCTCTTTGCGAACGCTGGGTCTTCGTTGACTTCGGGATCAACGTGCTGCCCCTTCTCGTAGTGTTCAATAACATCGTCCGAGCCCTTTTCTGAAAGCGACATGGTGAGCTGAGGGTGCGCTGTGTACAAGGAATGCGGGGAGCACGAAGGAATACCCTCCAGATGCGGGGAAGTTAAATAGTCCAGATGTGGGGAACTCCAACTCTCAACATACCTTAGACGCGGGTGTGGGACTGTGGGCCATGCAGGGAAGCGGTAGTGTTGAATCTGTGATCGAGCCAGGCACGCGGGCAAAGGTTTCTATCCTTGTCTTGACTGAAGCATTGACTAGAAAAGGCGATCGTGTTCAGCCGGTTGCCACCATAACCGAGATATAGGAGTCGATTTCAGATGTTGCAGAGGCGAGTAGGCGGAGGCAGACGGTCAAACAATATGCGGATGTGGTGTTCGTATGCTCTGGATCTGTATCTCGCCTCGAAGGTTGAACCACACTCTACATTGACTTTTGAGTTATGCTTTGGTGCACCAGCGTGGTCAAATTTCAAGCTACAGAGTCTGTTGTGCAGGTCTCTCGACCACAGAAGGTCGGAATGCCGTGGCCTCAGACGGGTCGCCGGTATGCTCCTCGGATGCTAATGAAACATCTTGGCAGGACCAGTCAGACTCTTCCAATATGTAGAATGGACCACTCAGCACGCACCGATCTCTAAACCTTCATCGCATTGAGGAGGGGTCATACAGGATATGCCCCCCGAAAGACTAGCGTCGATTTTTTTGGAGTAGCCAAGGACGGTGGTTTGGACATACCGATGTGTGTACCCTGACACAGCGGATGAATTCATGATCAATAAGGGCAGAAATGTCGCGCGCCCTCATTTATTGAATACCGACCATTGAAGAATCACGCATTTAACATCGAGAGCCGGTAATGTACAGCGCGGTACCGGTGCAAAGCAGGAAAGATGATGGTCACTTGTGGAGGTTATGTGGCGGCTACCTGGAGCAGAGCTTCAGCACAAGAATTCTACAAATGGCTCCAGAGAGTAAAGCTGACTAAATGAAGAGGTTATCGGATGGGTGAATCAATCCATCCCATGTATGTACACCGACAGGGTCGTCGTTATCAAGGAGGGAGGTAGAGCCCGACCGAGCAGAGAAGAGCTATCGTTGCAACAACGCAACGCACCATGAATGAGGAGAACTGAGTACTGAAACACAAGACATATTGACTTGCAGTTTATAAAGGATGGCGGTATATTCAAATTGGTTCGATCGTGGGGTTTATTCGATGCCGACTGCCCGAGGCTGACATAGCGGATAAGTGATAAGTGCTGGGGCTGAATTAGATCCATCATTGTACCTTGACGTAGATAAGCCAATAACAGAATGAGGGCGGAGGATGTATGCCCGGTGGCGGTCGAAATGAACTCAAGCTTACTGCGAACCAGGCCTAGATGGCTGTCTCGCAGTTTCACTGAATCGATGAATCAAAAGAGACTCTAGGGAAGAACCATACGACATTACCCACAGGTTAAGCTTGTTTGCTGCGCTTTCGAGAGACTCTGGGCTCTAATATACAATTATATCGCATATCATTCGGAAGATTAATGAATTTTCCCTGTTTGTTGACGGTTCATCAGTGCAATCATTAGTAGTGGGCTGAGTACTCACTTTCGACGGAGCTGTTCCTGAGTGAACCAGAACGGCCGAGACGTTGGTTTCAAGCCGTTCGTCTTCATACACAAACAAACAGAATTGAGGCTACGCAATATACATGTGGTCTAAGTACAAAGAAGAAAACAGGTATCAATGTCTATTGCAGAATGCGAAGGATAACAACCAGATGGATAAAACGTCTGCAGAATGGTAATGAACAGCGAAAGAAAAAAGCGGTAGCATTTAGATTTGCATCTGAGCTGGTATATAGTATGATGGAATGCCAGAAATGTGGTTTTACACATTATTCTACCAGACGCAGCGTTCGTGGCCGATGCCAGAAGCAGTCTGAAGAACCAAGAAGAAGCTTAACATATATCGGATGAAGCCCATTAGACAGTTGCTGGGGTTCGCAAGCGCCGAGGAATGTTCAGTGAGTTAGTCGTGGCGCGATCCAAGTTCACTGAGCGGAGCAAAACATCAGATGCGCCGCACGCACAAGATCGCGGAATCTGGGCCGATTATTCGAACCCAACCAAAGAGAGAAAAGGAAGTTTAAAGTCGTATCGGTCGTTCGGATGTACATCAGTGCCGTCGATTGTTGGAAGACTGAAGTCGGGAGACAACGAGCTTCGTTACGGAGGGAAACGACCCGGTTGGTGTGGTGGTGCGGGAATAGCGGGGGAAACAGAGGACTTTGCATTCGAGTTCAAGCGGTGCCTGCGGCGGGCCACAGTGCAAGATATGACGACAGCATTCCTGCAGCTCTACCAAGGGTCGTTGGTCCCTCAAGCTCAGCAGCGCTCCGATCTGACTCCGGACGACCTAACTCTTTGGACAATGTCCCTTGGGATGCTGAGGGCATGGGTACCGAAACGGTTTGGTTGGAAGTCGGGGGCTTTACCGTAGCGACAGAGCTAGCCTCGGAGATGGTCGAAGACGAGGACGAAGATGATGATGTCGAAGCTTTTGGCCATAGCCCGGAATGTGCGGAGTTAAACTCCTTCAGAGTAGAAGGCGAGGGTACAGCAGAGGACGAAGCGGCTGCGGCTAGAGCAGCTTCGACGAGCGACGGTGTGCCTGCGTCCCTTGCGCTAGAGTCAACAGGGCTGACGCTCGTACTTGAGCTCAAATTTCTTCCGATGCGAGGTCGACCTCTCAGCCTCTCCGTACCCTTTGCATCTCTATCGCGGTCCCCACCGACACGTCCATTTGCATACACGCCGTAAACCCCTGCACCAGAAAGACCTATTGAGGAGCCCTCTGGCGACGAGCTGCCTATGGGTGAACTGTGGCAACTCGAACGTTCCCGATCACTAAACGAAGAGGACGGCGTCCTCGTAATTGACCGGCCTCTTGACTCACCGCCACCTGCACCACCTATTGACCGTCCTCGGAGCGGCGGCGACAACATGGCAGGCGGTGACGTCTGTCGTAGCTCAAATGAGCCCGCACGCTTTGGCAAATTTACTGGTGATATCCCAGGCGAAGTCGACGGTGACTTGACCTGACGCGCATTCAGCGTCTGTTCGGGTGACGTCGACGAACTCGTGTTCGCTGAGACAAGTGAAGGGGAAGGCGTCCGTGACCGCGATCTCGATCTCGACACAGATAGTGATGTCGAATTCGACCGCGAGTTCGACCTTGACCTCGATCGCGAACGTTCTCGTTCTCTTCCTCTTTCATCTTCTTCAGGTGGAGCGACTTTCTGCGGTGGTTGAGGCTTCTTCGTCCACCTTCGCCCGGAGGAAGTAGAAGAGAAGTCCTCGCCAAGATCTGGTCCGCCGAAATAATCATATGGATCATCCCCATCGACACCATTGCCGCCGACTTGTATGGCAGGGGGAGTAGAGGCACCGTTATCGTTGGTATAAACTCGACTTGTTGCGGATAGGGTGACTGATGATGATGGTGAATGTGTAGGTGAGGCGGGGGTTACGGTGACCCTGCCCACTAACTCCGGTGGGCTTTGATAATCCTCACCAAGATCGTCCGGATCGCCCACGCTGAACTGCGCTCTCCGTCGGGGTAAGAGAGCGCTATCGGCGTTTACATCCTCCCTGTGAACGATCTCTGGGTTCTCGTAGCGCACGTTGTATCCGTTACCAACACGCGGCGCGTAAACGAGTTCCACAGGTGTTTCAGCACGCACCGCTCGGGGGATATATCCATCTTCTTGCTGCGTCCGTTTCATATTCCCGCCTGCCCCGGGTGCCGACCACGCCCCATTGCTGCCATTCTCAGGTACCTGCCCACCAGCAACCCTTCCTCCATGCATAGAACCCCAGCCAAACGGATCACATCCGTACCCGAAATCGTTGTCGAACCCAAACCCACTCCATGGATATCCTTGTTCTACGGACTCGTCCTCGCCCAAACTTGACGTCTTCAGAAACGTGGGCGCGATGGGTGCGATTGTCACATGGATTGGGTGTTCCCTATCTTTGCCTAGCTGTTTCTCGCTCGGGCCAGATGTCGAGCTACTGTCGGATGTTGCTCGAATCATGGGAGCGGCGTGGATGCGCTGATGCGGATCAAAAAGCGCTGGCCCAGTCGGCAAACCTAAACTAGCTCTTCGTCGCGTAGGAGCCGAATTCCGTCTTGGTATTCTTCGGGAAGTAGAGGATGAGGAAGATGAGGAGGACGTGGAGGTGGTAGAGTTGGAAACTGACGTAGATATAGAGGCATTCGTGTCCACAGATGTCGAAGAACGGACAGATGATTTGGATATTGACCGAATGGGATTGTATTTCGGAGACGAAGGCGTCCGTATATGGAGGATATCGCCGTCCTCTTCATCTTCATCCTCGTCATCAATGGCAGACTCGCTCGTGTCATAGATGTGTCTCTCATCCGGATTGTAGTCGCTGTCACTGTCGCTTTCAATAGCGCAGACACCTGAAAAGCCATCTTCGTCATCTTCGTCGTAGCTGAGAGTACCAATTCGTTAGCTACAGTAAGAAATAAGTGAGAGAAGCACACACCCTTCGTCGTATTCCCAGCCATGTCCATATACACTTCCCGTCCTTTCAAACGGCCGTGGACTCTCACTCTTTGGCTTATCAATAGCAATGCATTGCTCGACATAGGTGTTGAAGCTGATGTGCTTTTTCTTCTGGTGGAAGCCATTGGCGCTTGCCGCGGAAAGAGCACTTTGTGGTTCATCATACCGAACGGAGGGAATAGCAACATGTGGGTGAGAGCTATGAATAGAGTTAGGTTGATACAATGCGCGATCTCAGCGGAGAATTTACCCAGTCGCATTGCCTGAATGGTGCAGGGGCGTGTCAGACCCTTCAGCATGCGAGCCTGAGCCACTTGCTGATTGCGATGTCGTCGATACCGCCTCACTGTCGGCACCGTCGCCAGCGTTCAAGTTGTTTGACACAAATCGAGGAGGGGAATCTTTCCTGAACGCCCTGCTCGGCCCCCAACGCGTAACGTGCGTGTCGGATTTCGTGTGCATGAGCCGTGGTCGTGAAAGGGTTGCATTAGAGAACGAATCCGGATCTGCCAAAGCATTGTTGTCGGTGAAATCGCTGGCTGCGAGATGTTGCAGACTGGGTTCTGGCTGTCCGTTGTCCTCTTCTTCGCTCTCCGCAGGGCTGAAAAGGGGACTTGCAGGGAGATCGCTGGTCAGCAGCTCGCTGATGCTCCTGTGCTTGAGGATTGGTTTGTGCTTCGGATTCATGGAAGGGGATTCGAGATCAAGGGGGGTCGGTTGTGGGGAGTTGGCATTGGGGTGGGAATCGGAGTCGGCGTTGGAGGAGCAGGGCGGTGGGCGTGAGGGGGGAAACCAGTCGACTGCAGTGTGCAGCGGGCCATAAAGCCATGTAACATCCGAGTCTTTCAACCTGAATTTTGGCCGCGGTGAGTCCGCCACACGGTCAGCGACGAGGACAAGGACGCACCAATTGAGAGTCTCTGGAGTGACAGTCTTTAACTTGTTCCGTTGCTTCCACCAGGTCCTCCAGCTGGCATTCTCTAGTCTGACCCCGTTCGCAATCTCCTTCTTCTGCTTTGTCATATTCCTCCATGATTTCCAGACGTCCTCCTCCTGCCATTCATGCGAGAGATAATCGACCTGGGCGGTGGGGAGCGTAGATAAGCTCGAGTCGTCCGGAATTGCGTTTGTCGAGACCGAAACGAGCAAAACAGGCAGATAATTTGCCATTAGAGAGGGAGTAAAAGTAAAATGAGGAAAATGACTGGTAAAGAAGAAAGAATAATATAAGCAGGCAAACGGAGAAATCTCGCGCAAGGGCGACGGACTGGTCACGTTATATTCAAACCCCGGCGTCCTCCGAGTGTTCGGCCCGGTCGCATTGTGGGTCGAGCACAGTATATCGTCCGTCCCAGAACAAGACTGCCGATTTCATGTTCCGCTGTCTTTCTCTCAGCAAGCTCCGTGCTATCTCACCGGACCACAGAGACGCTCAACATAGAAACTAATACAGCACCTCAATCCAGCACGCCGCTTTCATGGATCTTCCAAATCTCCTGCTAAACCACGGTCGTGACGGCCTTGTCTACTTCCTACCTGCTGCCGTCACAAAACATGTTCACATGCCTGACACTTCGCCACAGAGTCCCCCGCCGGCCCCAGGTTTTCCATTGAGAGGAGAGCAAGAAACACATTGCCTGGGGTTCTGGTGCAGAGGCACCACAATAAGGCTCCCCGCCCATTCCTTCCGTCCCGCAGCCAATCAGATCCCCCGTTTTGAAGGCAATTTTCAATTCTGGCCGCCTTGATCGTCACTAATTCTGGACTACAATCATCAAAGTGCCAATTGGCCGGCCAATGTCTGGCGCCGATACTACTGCATGCCATGCGCCCCCTGGCCTGATCAAATAACCCCTAGGGATTCTTCGACTCCGGCGCAAGAACTCGCAACTTCGTGAGTATGACCGCACTGAGAGCGCTGCAAATTATAGCAGCCCATCGGCCTTTCGGCAACCAAGCTATATCTGACTCGTTCCAGTGTGTCGACCAGGCCAGCTGTCTCCGAGCGTGTGTCACCAATACAGATTATTCGGTACAGACCGTCTCTTCCTTCCCATGCCCTGGAAGCTAAATTGTCTGTGATCGCCTATTTTATCGCGTATTCCCAGAAACATGTCTCCTATAGGGTAAAAGGTCTCCACGCGGGTGCATTGCAACCGCAACCATCTCCTGGGATGGCGGGTGGCGCAAAACAATCCAAATGCGACTCGTGCCTGCATTTTTAATCCAGATGCTCCCCCTCATTTGACCTCCACGGCGCCCCTACTGCCAGGCCCATCACCGCGGCCTGTCCATACTCATCCTCTTCATATTATTGCTCGTGTGCAGTCCATTCCAGCTAGCCTGGCCTAGTACTCGGCGCTTCCAGTCTGTCAGTCTGCAATTTGTTGCGTGTGGGCCTTATACACCGTAACTTAAACGTTGATCTGAACCTTGGGACACATCTACTATGACGCAGTTTGTCAAACAACCTCCCGTATTCCGTGTACCTTCCGTGCCCCGACCATCTAGCGAGCTCATTTCGTCGGCAAAGTCGTTCGAACTCGTAGTCTAGGACAGACTCAGGCGCGTACCGGCCCTTGTCTCGGCCTCGTAAACTTCGGGGTCGGATCATCGTGTCATCTACTAGGCCAGTCTCTCACCCTCCGTAGTTCGTTCTCAAGATGCAACAATAACCTGCTCTCCGGCTGTTCACGTCCCAAAGACAATGAATCATTCATTCAACAAGTTCCATCCGCCGATTAAACAGAATGTCCACCTGGTTACTTGACACGAATCCATTCTTCCGAAGTCTCAGCAGACTTGGGCCGTAGATCTTTCGTTCTCTCGCCATGCTGCCGTCACCTAGAGCATAACCTAAATCTTAATGAGGCACGTTGAAGCCAAGCCATGGCAATCGCCCTTTGGAACCCCACACGACAACTTATAGTTAATCAAAGTTCAAACAGTAATCATCATACATACAGCGAGGCTCGAGCAACGATCATGCGCTTGGAAGCACTTCATTTCTCCGAACGATGAAAGCACACGTATCCTACGCGTTTCTTCGGTGATGGCGACATCAACCAAGCGCCTGGTTCCGATTCAGACGTCGCGTAATGCTTATGGTCCGCATCACTTACGATAACCAACTAAGCGGGGATGATTGTCACTTTGGCTGCGCGTGGGTTCACCGACGGCCTTGCTTATTGTGGGTACTTCTCTTCATAGTGTTGCAGGCTGAGTTGGTGATGCGTAGGTTATCAGCTACGGAAGGATGTCGCTGATTTCCGAATTTATCATGCTTTCGAAGTGTACCTCACTTCAGCTTGCAGTGATTATACTCCGTTGACGACACAGGGCCTACCCCGACAAAGCAAGACCGGCTGTGCACATCTCCGGGTCGTCATGCTAGTTGGGCGCATGAACACCCACTGGGTCTCCGTTAGGCCAAAGCCAAACTGTTTCCGCAACTTCCCGCAGCAGGTGTAGTTATGCTCGGTGCTTTTAGTAGCATGAAATGATCACTGGTGAGCGCCGAGTGGTGAAGTGGTGAGCAGATCCGAATCACATTGCCTCCACGTACGCATGAAACTAGTATAGGCTGGTTGGCGTTATAGGGATGTCCATGTCACGGTCGGATGCAGCAGTGGCTTAATCTAGTTGCGAACACCTGGGGCGTGATACTCGCCACGACTACGCCCTCCCACACTCCCCCACGTTGTATCAATGGATGAGTGTGCAGTGCTATAGTCTCCAGGTTCCCCACATTCCTTCCGGGGCAATTACCCCGCATTCTGTTCCTTCCTTCATGTGACTTCGATGATATTCATTTCCCTTCCTTTCATTTCCCAGACCACCACTGACATGGTACTCATTGGGGAAATAGGTTCCCTCGGAGACATCCCATATGTCAGACTCGCTATGGACAACAAACAAAGCACCCGCCGCCGGCGCCCGGGACTTGCCCACTCGGCGTCGGTATGTATATTCCTGTCGCCCCACCGCATCGTCCAAGGATCATCAGAATGGATCATACGTACAGCTAGCTTCTAACGCCACCCAGAGCCTGCGCCGTATGCGCCCACCTGTCAACCTCTGCCAACAAACTGTATTGCATTCCACCCTTTCTCTGTATCAGGTCCATCTTGTCCACGGACACGCCGCTACATTTCGTGGGAGGAGTGGTCCTAGTCTAGGACGGATTGGGCTATCGGCGGACCATGATCCTCCCGTTAGGTTCTCTCGGATTTCCCAATCGCGATAAGCAGAAATCGCGCAATTCTCTTGTGCGAGTTAGCTGCCATTGGACAGCCCGAGAACGTTGTTCACCCTTTCCTTTCATCTGGGTGTACCTTGAGGCGAAGGGCGTGTATTCGGCAAAGACTACCTGCAATGCACCCCAGAACGTACACAGTTCTCCAGGATTCTACACAAGTCTATACCCTAGCAACTCATGTCGTCTGTTTTCGGTTGTCCTTGTAAAGTGATCCTGAATAAATACACCATGCGCTACCATGAGGCGCGTTTACGCGTCATCCTCCAACGCCATCTGTATGGTCCTGCAACAAGGGTCCGTCCTTCTCCGACGATGTCATCCTCATCGTCGCGGACTCTTATGCATTTTCCATTGGAAGGGGACCAGGTACTCTCAGAAAGGTCGGACCGACGCACGACTCGCGGAGACTGGGACATTTGCCATAATTGCGTGATGGATCTATCGATCACCTCGAAAGTACTCCCTGGATCGTCGTTACATGCAAGTTGCGAAGTGAAAATTCTTCCTGCATCGATTGATCGAGTGCAAGTGCCTTTCGCTCCTTGCTCACTCCGGGGATGGACATTGTACTTGGAGTATGAACGTTCGTCGAGTCTCCTCGCGTCCAATCTCTGAGGTGAGGCCTGCTTGGAGTCAATGGTTTTCTCATTTCGCAAGTCGGAATGCAGACACCTTGTCTGACCACACCACCTAGCACTCCTAACTCCTGAATACTTCAGGAGAAGCAGTAAACGCTCAACAAGCGCTTGTGCTCCTTTGCACTTACATTCCTGATTCAAACCATGTTGAACGATTCTTCAATCCTCCATCGTTCATTGGACGCGGGGACACTGGCACACCGTTGACCCCGCAAATTGATTGGGGACGGCAAACAATTTTACTCCGCTTTGCTCTCACGTCTGAGGGAAAATAGGATCCTCCGCCATACGGTCACTATTCCTGGCCGATGCTATACTTAGACCACAACCTCCATGTGGGACATATCCAGCGCATCAGAAAACGATGTATTTTGAGGCTGGCCTTAATGAAAGCTGCGCTGGCCCACTCATTGCCTGGCTAGTGGCCGACTGGCATTTGCTGGACCGTACTCGGATATTATGTCCTGCGACGAAGACGAATCGTAGACTCTGGGGGCCATTGACCGCGATCAAGTACCCCTTACCAGTACCCCAGTCGTCTAGCCGGTTTGATCGCACAACAAATCCCCATTCAGGTGCTTACAATGCCTAATCGCCCTATCATACCTCCTTCGCGTACTGGCGAGAACGAACTCTGCACTGTGTCTAATGGTTAATGGACCGTAACGCCAACACATACGCAATCGAGTTCTATCAAATCTTCTAACTTTGTTGTCTTTCAAAAGTTGACTCAAGATGACCTCTCTCGCGCACTTATCTCCAAGCAGTGACCATATCCACCCTCACCGTGTATTCTTGTGTGCTAAATGAGGACCTGCCATCCCCTCACGTGTCAGGATGCACCTTCATTACGCTACGTACCAAGAATGCGTGCCGCAAAGCCGGCGATGGCTGATATACAAGTTCATCGAGCTGGCGATGAATTGTGCCGGTTGGAGCCCATTTCCTCCTCATCACTCCTCACTTGAGCTTGTCCATTGTCAACCGTTTTTCCTGCGCACGAAATGGCTGATAAACGATCATCTGCATCGACGTTGGACAAGGAAGCCTCTGTCCGGGTGGAGGAGCTAAAGGGAACACCGATTTATAATGCCCACATCGATACGAGTGGAGTGGACGAGCGCAAGCTCATGAGGAAGATAGACCTCCGTCTTATTCCATGGTTATCCTTTTTGTACCTACTCAGTTTCCTCGGTGAGCACCTTGTAGATTGTACGCCGTCCGACAGAGCCCTGACCATCACCATCAGATCGAACTTCAATCGGAAAGTGAGTGTCCGCTTTTCTCTTCTTCGCCAGATATCCACTTGCTAAGTAATTAATGAATATATAGTGCAAAGGTTTGTTGAGACATACAATCCTTGGCTTCTTGCTGACACTTGATGAACAGCTGTATCATTTGAAAGACGATCTCCACTTAAACGACACACAATATCTACTCTCTCTTACGATTTTCTTCTTCTCCTACGCAATATTCGAAGTAAGTAATACGGGAAACTCCGCAATGACATCTGCTCATTTTCAACACCAACCCAGGTTCCGTCCAACGTTTTTCTCAAGCGATTGCGCCCATCCATATGGTTGTCAGCACTCATGTTCCTGTGGGGGATTATGATGGTATGTCTCTGTCGCGTTATTCACAGCTATTTCTGACATCAAACGGAAGACTGTACAAGGGCTCGTTCATAACTATGGAGGTCTCCTGGGTGGGGGGATTTGGCGGACTTGGGTGATTGCGCGTTCTGATTATCGATTTCAGGCATGCGATGGATGTTAGGTGTATTCGAGGCTGGTCTGTTTCCAGGCGTGAATTATTATCTTTCCTGGTATGTAGATCTATTTTCCCATTTGCTTCGCGTTTAACGAAGTTCAAACAGCTGGTACAAGCGGTCTGAGTTCGGTTTGCGTGAGTTTATGACTTAGGTAGATGTCCAAGATGCATTGCGAATAACTGGACCATACATTATAGGTGCCGCCCTATTTTTCTCAGCAGCAACGGTATCGGGTGCTTTCGGTGGTTTGCTCGCAGTAAGCACGAACCTCGATTTGCAATCATTCGCCGTCTCTTATCGTCATTCACCCTTTCAGGCAGCTATCTCCAACATGGAAGGTGTCGGTGGCAAACCAGCGTGGGCATGGATATTTATTCTGGAAGGCCTAGCCACCGTCATCGCAGGCGCTGTGTCGTTCTGGATTATCCAGGACTTCCCCGACACCGCGAAGTTCCTCTCAGAGGCCGAACGAACCGTCGTCGTACGTCGCTTGCAAGGAGACGATCAGTTCAGCGCCGCTGGGGAGAAACTTCGCTGGAAGTATATCTGGCAGAGTCTTCTGGATTGGAAGACGTGGGTTTCAAGTGAGGGCTCCCAGTCTTATCTTCGCGTAGTGCGACCATTAATGCCTCCGCAAAAGTGATGGTCTACGCTGGAAGCGATATGCCTCTGTACGCGTTCTCGCTATTCTTGCCCAGTATCATCAATCAGGTATTTATAACGCGTTGCTCTCAGGTTAACTTCGATACTGACGTGTCGATATAGCTAGGTAGGGGTACAATCCTGTGTGTTCTTTTCTTCTCCCCTGCTCACAGGAATCGTTCACTCCAGGGTATCAGGCTACGCCAGCCAACCTCCTCACGGTCCCAGTATATGTCTTCGCTTGCATAGTGACTTGCTGCGTTGGCTTCGCCGCCGACCGATGGGGCCATCGTGGCCTTCTGAACATGTAAGCCCTCCTGCAAAATATTCCCATGCATCTATGTTTAATGGCAAATCATTTTAGCGGGTTCTTGTGCCTTGGTTCGTGGCCGTTCTTCTAGTTTTGCTGTCATTCACATCGTATGCGCGATAGGGGGCGCCGGCTACATCATCCTTATCGCTTCTCAGAACGCCGCGTTATCATACTTCGCCGTATACTTGGCTACATGGTGAGTGTGGTATTTCGGTCTCCCGCTGCGTGGTTCTGACAGCTGCCGGATAGTGGGATATATCCTGTAATTCGTACGTTGGATTTCTTTGTGAATCGATGCTAGGCTGACGGCTTATTTCTGTGTTCCAGCCAATACTATGTAAGCATCTAGCGTTTCGCATGAGAGTTCTGTGCTCATTATTTGTAGTGCGTGGGTTTCGAATAATGTAGAAGGGTCTTACAAACGAAGCGTTTCCCTTGCTATGACCATCAGTTTGTGGGTTCCTCCCTTGTTCCTTCTCGCCCCTTTTGGCCCCTAACTGTCTTCGTTGCCAGCGGGAACATCAATGGTGCTGTCAGCTCTAATGTGGTACGTATTCTCACCATCCTCCTTATCCTCTCATCCACTAACGTTCACTCTCGTACATATAGTATCGCGATGTGGATAAACCTTGGTACCGCCTTGGTCATGGCTTGGTGCTGATGTACATTGGGTTCGGAATCGTATTCTCCGTGATCTATCGCGTGCTGCTCAAGGCCTGAAAATGGACGGCGCGATCGCGGCGAGCGGGACGAGATCATTGGAGACACGAAAACTGATGGGCCTGTGAACGAAAAGAATGGAATCTACCCTACCGTCGACGAGGCGAAGAGAGACAAAGGCGATAGTTGGAGCGGATATCGCTACACCTTGTGAGAAGTAGCAACCGTGTGTTTCGGGAATGTATGTACTACTACTAAGAACGGTTGATTGGGTATAAGGATGCGGGAGACGGCATTTCTAGCAAAACCGCAACTTCATCTCCACCTTGATGCCGCATCTCCACCGTCAGTACTGCTGCAGGATTTTAGGAAAGATGCTTTACCTTCGAGGTCGCCAGATCGACCTGCAGTTGCGAATTGCTGGCAGAATTCCCTCAATTCTGAGCAAGCCTTCGGGGCTACATCCTCGACACTGGCTCGCCTTCTCGAGCGTAGCTCTCAAGAGCTCGGAGCACGACACTGCCCTCCCAATAGGCCTCTCCGTGACTGCCACATCCGCCTTGACCAAGTAATCGGCCATCCATCTCGATACAACAAGCAATCGCCTATTCTCAGAGATCGTGATGTAACAACTGCTTGAGCGTGTTCCCTCGCAATCGACACAAGTGAACCACGTATAATCGTCTCGTTCGACCCAGGAAAAATCGTTCGCGACGCCATGAGCTATCTTGCTGCATTGCGTGTGGTAGGCCTGGAGTCGATACATTGTGCCCCCTGTGATTAACTCCAGTTCCTCCACATACTCGCGGTCCAATAATGGCAGCCCCAATGTCTGCTTAGCCGCGAGAGTGGCTTCCTCTGGTAAGCGATGGTGTACCGCCAACGCAAACGACTTCAATGGAATCTTCTCCATGAAGCGCGGCTCGCGTAGCATCATGCGAAGCTTCTTCTCGACGCCATCCATCCCGTATTTCCCGGCCGCTCGAAGGACGTCGTACAATGCCTCTGCCTGGTCGAATACCGGCTCATTCACTATACTGTGTGGGTAGCAGTAGAGTAAGAGCTGCCGCAGAGTAGTGTCGCTCTCATCAACGGCAATGATATCCGCCCCGTCCCTGGCCTCCTCTGGAAACGACTCCGTATCGCTTGATTCATCTAGGCGCAATATATCGCGAAAGTACCGAGAGCTCATCGAGAGTAGAAGGCCATGTACCCGAAAATCAACGTTATCTTTAGATCGTAAGATCACGCTGGCCCCCATGTCGTCGAATGGATAACTAGCGTATGAGTATGAGTGACTCGGTGAGGCCAGGTCGCAGGGTGAGGCGGTCGTTACCATTGGGTGACACCTAGGTGACTTTGAGGTCTGGGCTTTATTCAGTGAGTTGAACGTAAGTGAAAGACTATGACCACTCAGCCTGAGTCTCACCTAGCTTGCAATCGGATTACCGCATTCATTCCGCAGTCGCCAGTGTGAACCCGTGTGTTTATATATATATTGTGTCCCATATAATGAAAAGATTCATCCTTGGATTTTGGACATCCATTTTATGTGTGCATTCCCCTTTTAATAACTAATCGATAGTTTTGAGCTTTTCACATCACGCAGCTTCTTGACAATAGCAGTAAACTCACTAAATTTTTGTGCGTAGAAATGCGTACACTTGAAATTCGATGTCTTCTATTGACTGTCCTCATTGTGAACACGATGGGACATTGCGAAGCCAATGTGACATGCCCCCTAGATGTTCCAGGGCTCAGCCTGAGATTAGAAGTCCCACGGCCTGATCTGGAAAGCTCTGCGTCCGTACAAATCAACCTACCAGATACATTTGAGGGGAGGGGCTTCCATTCGCGTTAAGTTGGTGACACTCGCCAATGTTGAATGTTAAGCATCGAAACATTGGTGGCTAATTCGTGCTAGGAAAATCCTTTGAGCTTGCGATCAAGCGCCATGCCACATCAAAATTCAGGGATCAAGCTAAACTTCCAAAGACTTGGTACGTAACCGACCAGTAAGACTCAAGGACCCAATACTCAATTGATGCACATTCTGTACCGCAGTGAGTCAGTTTCGTACACTAGGTGCCGTCAGGAAGATAGCGCGATTTTATGATTGTCAAAGACGGAGACAGGTTCCTATTCACAGAACCTCAGCTCGAGACAGAGGTCACTCCACCAAGCATATCAACTATCGTCTCAGTCCAACGCATGGCTAACATACAAGGTACGCTACAATGTAAGCCGGAATATTGATTTCTATTCCACCAGTAGCAGTCTCACAACGAAGAAGTGCAGTCAGCCAAATACCCGTCAGCCAACCAACCCACATGCACATGGCATCTGATTTTTAGCATGAGTGCACCGATTCCGCCATAAGCCAGATCCTTGAACGATAAACGGACGACGGAGATGCGACGGGTAGTTCAAATACGAGGCTAATCATAGCACGACCTTAGCTGGCTCATCTGGCTACGATTGATGGCCAGTGGCCATTGGGTATCATGCATCTGACTATAAATCATTTGTTTGCGACAGCTAGAGGATGGGCCGCCACCAACAAACTTAGACGAGTCAAGTGTTCAACTGACGGAAGCCTTAGCAAATCATTTACGCGTCGTCGGACGTGAGATGCAACCTTCGCAAGGCTGAGTGCCCACTAGCTCCCTTTACCACTCCCGACGGTAAGAGTTTCTTGTCATAACCTCCCATTATCAATGTTCATATGAAGTCCGTAGGATTATTTCATCTATGTTTTCTGGCGGCAGTTGGAGTCGCCGCGTCTGGGTGGCGCCGCAACATCACGATTGACGACCTATACGGGGACGACCTTACGCACATCGCTCCGAGATATCAGCCTTCAAGTGGTTGGAAGCTCGGTGGTGCCGTGGGGTTGACGAAGCTCAACGCGTCGTTAGCCCATAATCAGACATGGCATGATGCAACACACAAAGTGAAGGACGAACCAACAACGGTCAATTTTGGTCTCACAGGTCTGCAAAAATTGTTCAATCTGCTGGACACAGGCTTACAGTTTGAACAGGGGTAGCGATATATTTGTACTGCATTATTCCGAACAAACTATCTGGATTCCTCGCGAACCCCTTCGCCGACTACCAATTCGTCATTGATGGAGACATCGTCGGCCAGTATATACATGTTGCCGCGGAGAATGGGCCTGCCTATCTCTATAACGCAACTGTCTATGTCAACACGACCATGGAAAATATATTCCACAACTTCAGCATCGTTGTGGATTCTACCGATAAGACGGTATTACTACTATTTGACTATGCCATCTACTCAATGTAAGTCATGTTACTGTTCAATTCTAATTTAACTGTTGTCGATAAGCTCTGACCGACTTATTGTAGCGAGGAAAATCCATTCGAACCGTCTACAACGTTGGCCTGGCATACAAACCCTCAGCCTACCGATACTCCCAAAGCGGTAGATGCTCTAGCATCCTCCAAAGCAGCTGTCGTGCGGCTTGGTGTCCTCCCTTGGGGCGCTTGCAATTTTTATATTCATCGGGATTACTGTCTACCTTCTTCGCACGAAACTACGTAACGTTGGTCGCCAAGCGACCATGCTTGGTCGTTGGCCCAAGGATGGCTCCAGAAACGTTGCCTGCGCTGCACTATTAGATAGCAATTAGAAACATTTTCTCGTTCGACATACTTGGCTGATTCAAAGAATTCGGTGATATCAATGGCTGAGTAGAACGTCCCCGGGGGGGGGGGGGGGGTAGAACGGAGGCGGACGATAACTCGATGAATACTCATCCAGTGTGTCCGGTTCCTGACTCGTAAGTCAGAGGACCGTTTCAACTGAGTTATCCTAGCTTGTGCGATATGGGGTTGTGACAATATCAGCAATGTATTTATTATCATGAGAGTAACAACAATTGAAGGGGTCTATTTACTGAATTTTAACGAAGAAAAAATGTAAATACAGCATTTCACGGAGCATATGTAGGCAGTGGGTCATCTAGTAAACCATAATCCGGTGGCCCACAGTTTGTTTCTTCGTTATAGGACGTCCTAAAATCCGGTGGGGCTGGACAATCCCTCGCACTGTCCATCGCAGTGACGAATCCGACAAGCGACTGATCCAAGTTTCCAGTGGCTGGTGGGTTCGATGCTAGTACAGAGAGACGCGTTATTTGGTTGCGTGGGGGTGGGTCAACGGGATTCGCTAGATCTTCTAGATTCGACGAGTCAACTCTTGGTCTATTGAGAAGGGGTGACGGGGGTATGTGACGGCTAGCGTTGCCAAAGGGGCCACTACGCGGCACCGGATTTGAGAACCAGTTACACGACTACGTACGACCAGAGCTGTACATCGTCGCCAACAAGAAGAAGACGACGCTCCCCAATGTACCGCTCACGATAGCTACGGTCTCATCTGCCTTTCCGGTCTCTGTGGAAGTATTATTGTCGAGGCCGAGAGAGGGGAAGGGCAGAATGTCGTCAGTGTAAGTGTGGGTCGTGCTTGCTGAGCTGCTGCCGAGTTGCATGACCGTACGAGGGGTAGTATAAGTTTGGGGTGTGCTGGCTGAGTTGCTGTCAAATCGCGTGGACGGCAGGACGGAGGGTTGTGAAGAAAAGGGTGTGATAGTGTAGGGGATGGAGGAGGTAGTTGGTATGTCTTGTGTTATGATGGGCAGAATTCTGTGTAATATGAGCTGAGTACTGTTAAGGAGGCGTAGGAGCGGAAGGCTCACAAGGATGTCGCAGCATCAATTCTAAGAATAATGTTGAGCGAGGTATCACATTAAGGAATGCATTGTAGCTCACATGGACACTACGAATGGAGGTAAGAATTCCGTAACATCCAAGGCAATAATGATTGGAGGCGAGGAAAAGGCCGTAGAGAGTGGGGCGGAGGGGGGCCTGCCGTAGAGTATGAATTTAAGGTGAATCGATAAGAAAACAAGATGACTGACTGCATCACTGTGTAAACAAGATAATCGAACAAAATCAATGTGGGTCGGGTCGGTGGAGTCGATCAACACAGTGAAGTGGTGTTCTTCGTTCGACAAGCTTGTATTTGTGTAGACCGGAGTGTTGTAGAAATACTCAGCTGTATCTTCTGCTTCATGGCGGAATTCGCTAACGACAACCCCATCGATAAGAAATTTGTAGGCCGCGAAAGACCCAGACGCCTTCTCAGGAGCCTGAGGGGGTTGGTTGGCGATAACGCAGAATACATAGACTGCCACGCCTCAAAAAAAACGGTGTTAATTCCTGATATCAATGCTGTGACGGATGTAGCGCATACCTGTAAAGTTCAGGTGTATTTCTCTAGGGCTTGTATCTTGTGGATGCCCAGTTGCACTATGCCAAGTGCCACCAGATACCTGTGAGGGGTCAAGTTGTACGAACGGTGTCGATCCAAGTGTCCAGCCATCCTCGGGGAGATATTGCAATCTGGCTGAGCTGTCGTCCACGGTGATATTTTCGAAAATGTCCATAGAAGCCACTGCCGCCGCAGCGCACGCTTAAGGCCAGCCATACTCCCAGTGGAAAAACCTGGAGGACCTGCAATTGAAGGAAGTTCATGTTCGGGGGACTCCCACGTCAAAACATATTTAGCTTTCAAGTTGGACTAGCTTTCGACATGGCGCGATGCGACCGCGAGCGAGTTATTCGATGGAAATACTCCACATGGGGTACGGTTTCAGGTAGAGCCCAGTACCTGCACAGTGTGGCTGGCGCGGAAGACACGCCATCATTCCATGCGCTGGGCTAAAGTCATCAGTATGGTGATAGCGTGTCACCTTTTAATCTCAATGATTCTCTAAGCTCCATAATGGTGAGCGGGTGGGCACATCTCACTTTTAGCCCAATTTGGTTCCCCTCGCGGACCCTGTCCGTGAGCGCGCGAGCCGCCGAAGCTTCTTCAAACCTTCGTTCACAATCGCAGTGAACTGAGCTGCGAAACGTTGAATGAATGAGGTGAGAAAAGGAAGATATCACTGTAGCAGAGTTCTGACCTAAAGCACGACCATCAGTATCAGGATCACTTCCCAATTGACGGTTTGAAATCAGGCGGGGCCAGTCTTGAAGGTGCCCCCACTCCCCGAACCCTGCTGCATAGCAGGGTGTGAGATGCAGAAGTGATGCTGCTCAGCTCCAGCGACAAACGTAGATCATGGCAGTGTGTGCTAAGGCCAAAGCGCGACGCTACACACCGTGCATCACTTGGGAACTCCCAACGTATTTCGAATTGAACCCGTGTGCTTTGATCTCGAGATGCTTTGATGCGACCTGCCAATGGTCATACTTGCAGCGGTAACGTCGCAGAATCTTCGATGATGCTCTGTTCCCCCCCACCTCCATGTTATTACCGAGGCTAGTCATTGCTGGTATAGCACTCCTCTCGCTGCTGGAAGGTGTCACTGCAGGTCAGCGGAATGTGACGATAGATGATGCGGAGGGGGGTGCTCCGGTGGGCCACACTGTCCCTACCTATTCGCCTGCGAACGGGTGGTCTACCGGGAGTTCATACACCCAACTAGACAAATCCCAAATCCACAACGGCACATGGCACGATGGCACTCACCATCCAGGCGATGCACAACCGAAGGAGGTTAACTTTGCTTTCACAGGTACGTCGTGCTCCATGTAGATCCCAGCCCGAGCCCACATAGAACCCTTCCCATGACTCAGGTGTCTCTTTGTATATATACTGCATCATCGCAAATACCCCACCTGGTCGCTTCTTCGACGCCTTCGCCGATTACAAGATCCTCATTGACGGGGAGCTCGCTGGCGAGTACAGACACGACGTCGAGAAGATACCGGACTACTTCTACAACACGACGGTCTTTGCTACCAACACTACCCTGGAGAACAAACTCCACAATGTCACAATTCGTTTGGATTCCGAGGAGAAGCCTGTTCTCTTACTCTTCGACTACGCGGTTTATACGATGATGTGAGTCGCTCTTGCCAATGCCTGCTGCGCTACAGCTCAACTGTCCGTCCACCTTGCTGCAGTGAGGATGACACTGTGATTCCTTCCGTTGCCCAAGTCACTCCGACGTCTACAACACCTGACCAGCCGCTGTCCACAACAACAGAAACAGATAACCCAGCGCCTGACCAAACCTCATCTAGCGACAACGTCGGGATTATTGTCGGTGCCGTTCTCGGAGGGCTCTCGATTTCTTTGATCACCGCCATCGGCGTCCTCGTCTACATTCGGAGGCGAAGATACCAGAGAGCCCGCAATCAAGCGGCCATACGGAGACAATGGCGCGGTAGCCAATTTCTTACTCATTCGAACATCTGGCGGTGGATCCTCAACCTGCCGACTCAGCCTGAGACTCGAAATACGAAGGCTCGGAGTCCTATACCGCCTATCATCATTCCTCATGCCTCGGTACCGACGTATCGATCCCCCGCGACACGCTCCTTCACTACGTCTCGGCCCCCAGAGTCGGTACGGATCTCGAGTCGCAGAGAGGCGGTTCTTCGGTTGTAGCGGAGATCAGGGAAATACGAGAAGCGCTGGTGCATCTCCGCGCCCAACAGCGGGCTATGACGGAGGCGTTGGAGGCACCCCCGCCGTACATGCCTCCGTAGCAGTCCCTGTTGAACGCGATGCACGTCATATAACGCTCTCTCTTGCAGCTTCTTTCTACTTGTTTATTTTGTGCCGTCCATCATTTCATTAGGTGGTGATATATAAGAGGGGGATTTACGAACTTTGGACTACGATAAATATATATCGTTCAGTTTCGTTCAAGTTATGTTACTGCAATCGATGATCCAATCGCTACGTAAGCGTCGCGGGGCAGTAGGCTGTCGTCTTTTATCCCAAAGTCCCATAACCAATGCTTTGGATAAGACTGCCTCGTGTTTGCCTCGCTTGGTCATTTACTATGCATACTTCTCAAGCGGTAAGGGATCGATTAATTAACATCGTGGTCGTGTGATGTAGCATTGCACGAGACGAACGTAAGAAGACCTTCGTCTGCTTTGATCTGTACGAGGCCTGTGTTAGCATATCAACTGAATACCACGAGTTGATGGCTGAGACTCAGACTTGGGATATGTAGCCTAGCGCACAGTTGAGGATTCGGAAAGACATGGCGGCGGTCCTCTTGTTCTCCATGAACGTTTGAACCCCTAGGCCCCTGTGCTCACGAGGACAACAGACAACAGCGCGCAGGTGGCGCAACCTTGGTTTGTCTCATGCTTCCAACTGGAAGAATCAACGAAATTTGGCCGAAAATCGGATGCCATGTGTCTCTCGCCAGATGCCAGGAGGATGAGCTATCTCCCTCAATTTTAGCCCTTGGGGAACCAAGCTGATGGAGACGGTGGGTACTTAGCTTTCGGCCCAAGTGCTTAAGGTTTTTCCCCTAGAAGCCTTCCATTTCTGACACGATTCCTGCTGTAGTGCTGTACAATTCCGTTCCAAGACATATGGAGATTTCGGCCCATTGTTTGTCGCTCCACGGCCTGCGGTTGGGTAGGCATCTACTATCCTGGCGAAAATTCCTTGGGAAGTAGTGTTAGCCATCTTGATGTGCTGTTTCACGCGTACCGAAAGGCTCCCCGCCGACCGACCTCCTTCGCAGTGATAGAATTATACCAGTCGATGCCTATCACTGTGTGCTCTTCATGCTCTTCAGATAAGAATCGGTCGTTTATCAAACATGCACCGTGAGTCTAGAGTCGAGCAGTGCAGGGTGTGCGGTAGGGCCAGCGCTCCTCGTTGTTTTACGCGACTCTCTTCGCTGGCAATTGCATATGCCCCTCTCAGCCCTGGGTCGTATTGGTCTGCCTATTGAGATGTCACCATTAGTCTAGTACAGGGTGCGGAAGTCTCAGGAGTAATTTTATTGTCGAGCAGGACGTGGACAACATTTCTGAGACAAATTCTAGGTATATCAAACTTTGTATAGTACTTGGCGAGCCAGCAAACCCTTTTGAAAATGAGCCAATGAGAAGGAGGAGGGCAGATTGTGCAGACGCGAATGATACCCCAAATCGTACCACCTTTTGAATTTTTACCTCCAGATTCTGGTCCAATTTTTTTGGTTCCACCTAGCGCGGTACCCTATATAACCAGTTCTGTTTCAGCCACCACAGAAATCCCAACTTGCCCCCTACCAGATCACTCGTCGTACCTTCCTCTTCACCACCAACCATGACCATCCCCATTCGTCTCCACCCACGTCGCCAACATCGATATCCCCCGTCCGAAGGATGTCGGTGTCCTCGCAATGGAAGTCTACTTCCCCCGCAGAGTACGCGTCGAAGTTGCTACTGTGTCACTGAGACTTTTTCTGACACATTATGTCCGCAATAGTGCATCTCCGAAGCTGAGCTAGAAGAGTTCGACGGTGTCTCCAAGGGCAAGTACACCATTGGTCTTGGCCAGGAATACATGGCCTGGCCAGATGACCGCGAGGACATCAACTCTTTTGCGTTGAACGGTAAGTAAAGTGATACCGTCTGGCTTACACCATGTCTCACATACTATAGCCGTCGCTGGTCTCCTTGAGAAGTACAACATCGACCCCAAGTCGATTGGCCGTATTGATGTCGGCACTGAAACCATTATCGACAAGTCCAAGTCTGTAAAGACCCACCTCATGGACCTATTCGCCGACGCAGGCAACTTCGACATCGAGGGTATCGATTCCAAGAACGCCTGCTACGGTTCGACCGCAGCTCTGTTCAACGCCATCAACTGGATTGAATCGACTTCCTGGGATGGAAGGAATGCTATTGTTGTCGCCGGTGACTATCGCTGTGTACGCAGAGGGCGCCGCTCGCCCTGCTGGCGGTGCAGGTGCCTGCGCTATTCTTCTTGGCCCGAACGCGCCAATTGTTTTCGAACGTGAGTATTCCGATTTATCATTCCTGCCACGCTTCATCGCTTCGTCATTTCAATTCATTTTCCCCATTCTACCGTTCAATCTTTTTATGGCATTCGTTTCAATTGCTCACTCCGATTCTTCTTGATCCAGCCATTCACGGCACTCACATGTCCAACACATATGACTTCTACAAACCCAATCTCTCCTCCGAGTACCCGGAGGTTGATGGCCCCGTCTCCGTCGTCACATACATCGCGGCTCTTGACGAGGCTTACTCCCGATTCCGCGAGAAGACCGCGCGTCAGCTCAAACTCGCTCAGATCAATGGTTACTCCAATGGTCACGTGCACAACGGTGAAAAGCCTGCTGATCCCAAGGCAGCGTTTTCCCTCCAGGATGTCGACTACGCCCTCTTCCACAGCCCATACGGAAAGCAAGCCGTCAAGGGCCATGCTCGCATGCTCTTCAACGACTTCCGCTCCGCTCCCAATGCTCCCCAGTTCGCCGACGTCCCCAACCCCGAAGCTTTCCTCGCTGCCTCGCAGAAGGAGTCACTCTCTGACAAGAACGTCGAGAAGACCTTCATCGCTGCATCGAAGAAGTCGTTCGCGCAGAAGACCGACCCCGGTATGGCCTGCTCCTAAGCGTCTCGGTAACATGTACACTGGCTCGCTCTACGGCTGCCTTGCTTCTCTTGTTGCCAACGTTGAGCCTGCTCAACTACGGGACAGCCGTGTCAGCATGTTCGCCTTTGGCAGTGGTTGCGCCGCTAGCTTCTTCACTTTCCGCGTGAAGGGCGACACAACGGAGATCAAGGAGAAGATGGACTTGATGAACCGCCTTGCTGCCATGAAAGTCGTCCCGTGCCAGGAATTCGTCGATGCTCTTGCTGTAAGTTGCAGTCATGTCCCGCCTTTTAGTTCAGGTTACTGATGACGTTTTCTTGCAGCTTCGCGAGAAGAACCATAACGCCGTTTCGTACACGCCAGAGGGATCCATCGACAACATCTGGCCGGGTGCCTTCTACCTCGATAGCGTCGACTCAAAATACCGAAGGAAATACGTCAAGGCTCCTTTAGCTTAAACGCCTCTGTATTGTCCTGGCGCTGTACGATTTTACTCACCTGTTAGAACACTCGGGTCTCTTCGATTAGATAAACTCACATAGACATAGTCATCATTTACTGTATTTCATACATGGTATAATCAAAACTAGTGAAACACTCAGAAGTTGGTGTGATTTCTTGACTGATATTTCATTGTTGTAATCTTGCTTCACTCCCACAATCCATGGTGTCTGCAACCACTGAGAATCGACACGCTAAAGTAACGACTGGGGATGATGTCGAGGATCTACGGCACTGGGCTTCTTGCCACCCTTTCACCCAGGCAGGTGCGTATTGACTCCAATTCGTGCTAGCAAGGGCGGCAAAACAAACGCGTCGAACTGGCTGGAACCATGGCTGACTGGCTCAAGTTCACGAATGGAGTTCTCTATCCTCAATGATAGCGAGATGGGGGCGACATTGTCTAGAAATCCCGAGCGTCGGAATAGGCCTAACCACTCTCTATGAGGAATAGCACTGTGGATCCCAGTGTATCGCTCGGTCGTTCCCTGAGCCCATCCATTTCCTTTTGTCACTTTCTGCATTTCTCCTGTTCCTGCGCTAGCACTCCGTTTCACATCTCACACCGGGTCAATTGTTCAACTATCATTGCACCCATTTGTTTCGCAGATCGAGGTAGTTAATACCGTCCTCCGACCCCGATGAGATCGACAAGGCCGGGCTGGGTGCTCTTGCTGGATTTACCGCCGAGTGGTGGAGCGGAAAAGCGAGCTTAGTCGCAGATTGTTGAAGTCGCCGAGGAGTGCGCTAACAGTAGACAGGAAAGGTGCGTCGTTCTTTCGGCGGACGAGCTATCTTTGCAACTATGTTTCGGAGCCGGGGAAATTGGAGACATTGTTGGTGGGGCTGGTGCTATACCTCCTCTGGGAAGCTGGGATACGGAAGACGATTCAAGAGCCCGTCTGTGGCTCCTCGTTCAACCTTCTCGCTCAAGTTTGAGTGACATTTGGGAAGCTAACCAACTGTGGCTTGACAGGACTTTCTGTGCTCTGAGTTCGGGACCTCATGACGACGATGTATGGTGCATCGATCCCCGGGGCGTCCTCACGCTCTGCTTGTGCAAGGAAAGATACGAAATTCTTGGCCTAGTGGGAAAGAAGCTGCCGTTCAAAGGGTGCCCCGAACGATATGGTTCGTACTCCTTCTACGAATACGTTGGTTGGGTCGGGTTCTGACCGTGCAGGTCATCAGTGCAGTCATAGCTCTTCCGTTGCAGAAGAACGTGGTGACGGTGAAGAATAGAGCGAAGTGCCAAACCGCTGTCGCAATATGGGACGCTAGCCGAGGCGATAATCTATTCGACGTTCTTGTTTATGCCGGGGATACGTCTATGTTGGGTGCGAATCGATTTAACCTGGTCTGAGAACGTTGGTTTACGCGTCTACAGAGCGATTGTCGGGTTTGAAGAAGAATCTTTCAGCACCGCAAGTCACGAAGACAGACAATATCCACATACCAGACATGCAACTCACACATCGTCCTATCAACCATCGAGGCAAGAGTCAGATCGAAGAGTATGAAGAAGACCTCGAAGATTGGAACGTAGAAACCTCACAATTGTTCGAGTGGGTGGGACTGGCATGTCTCGGTTCTCAACGGTTAGACTATCATCTATCCGTGCAAATATTCATTTCAAGGCCCACTGATGCCTATGGCGCCGTAGATTACAGGCTAACGACCGCGTCGATCCATATATAGCGGTATACGAGCCTCCATCGCCCTCACATACCGGCAGCGTGACGCATCTACGCTGGCGGGGTTTCTTTCCCCCGCAGTTCGTGCAACACATCATGGATATAATCCTGTTCGTCTCCGCCAACGAAGAGGCGAATACTTACTCACTACATTATTTTCAGGAATTGGTCAAAATCCAGCGACATTCTGCTGCGCCACCAGTCCTTTGTATCAATCACAGCCCACTCATTCCCAACCAGCCCCGTCACATACGTGCCCCCGACGTTCAGTACCAACGAGAATAAACAACTTCCGTTCCGCTTGCCAAGAGCTGACGGTGAAGATACGTATTGTGTCATTGTGAAGCCAATGGGCGAAGGTCAGTCGGACGGGAAAGCTGGTGAGGAAACAGGCGCCGTCGACGGCCCGACAGCGCAAGATCAGTCTCTTTGTTCATGGACGATGGCTGAAAGCATTGGTCGTTGGGACGCCCGCTGGGGATAGCTAACGTCGGTCTGTGGGGTCTGAAGGGGTATGTCTAATACAGAAAGATTGGCGGCCTTACATAGATCGGCATAGATGCAGCATGGTACAGACAAATCTAGTGTACATAGCATGGGAAGGTAGTGGAATAAGCATATGTAAGCGTAGTGATAGACGTAGACCGAGAAAAGACAGCGACACTTGAGGGAAGTGCAAGAATGAATCAGTGCTTGCCCTCCTTTTGGGGACGATAGGTAGATATAAAGATAAATAGTCCCATCGCGTAAGATCGTGGAGAGGAAACAAGTTTTCCGTTTGAGAAAGAGCAGACCCAGATAGATTGAAACAACCTCAACCCCCCCCTCCCCGCACGCCCACACGCTCGCCGTCGCATCGTCCACTCCCAGCCCCACATCTCCAGTGGTACTTGCGATGTTCAGACTCGAGCAGGTACGCGGAGCGGGGGGATAGGATGGTAAGCCGGGGGAGAGGCAGATTGCCAGGTGTGCGAGATGCGTGCGTTCGGGTTTGGTAGAGGTCCTCCAGATGCTGGTGCATAGTCAACACCAAAGACTCCATTTCCCATAGAGCGCCGCTACAGCAACGGCGCGACGTTCCGGATAGCTAGCAGTGCGTTGTTCAGATATAGAGGGTCTACGCTCGGAGATACTAGATCGCCGTCTTGACTCCGACAGTCCGTCGATGTTAAGTAAAGGAACGTAGGTTATTGGGATGGCATTGGCCGAGGGAACGGTGCGCGACTGCTGCGAGTTGTCGTATTGCCGGGTCTCGGGAGGAATGAAAGGCAATTGGGCTGAGGGTGGCGGAAGGGGGGATGCGCCAGTGTCCGTGCCCAGCGATGTATTTTCCGTCCACATACGAGACGAAGACATAGCTTCTGGGTTGGGGGTCGCGGGCGCACTTGAATCAGGGCTCGAGTCGTGACTCTCTCGGTGCTCCAGCCGCGGTCTGTGGGTTGCGACATGGTTGTAGGTTGCCCAATTGAGCATCGGTGAATTAGGCATGCGTGCATTGGGCTGTTGCTCTCGCACAAGCGACTGGTCTAGGGGAATGAGCTGTGGGAGCGTAGATGAGTTGAGCGCCGAGACGCTGGCGGAGCGAGTGCGCCGCGCGACGCTAGCCAGGGCCTGGCGTTGACGAAACGTGAGCTGTTGTTCAGGTCCAGGCATATATCTGCTCCCAGGGACAGCATCTCGTTCTCTCCCAATTGATACAGCCCGTGCTGTGTCAAAGAACCAAGTCAAGCCATCAGCGCCCGCCTCTCCCACACCCACGCTAGCATTTTGGCGATCACGATCGCGAGAGGGTAGATCAAGCTGGTCGGGGGTAGCGAGCTGAGTGAGAGTGTCGACAGGGATGACTGCCTCGTAGACTGCATCTTCAAAAAACTCGTCCGAGTCAGGGTCGAAGGCGTTGATACGCGACCAGTTTTCGTATTGTACTTGAGGTTCTGGTTCAGTTCTGACCTGAACGGCAGGCTTGCTGACTGGGTGGGATACGGAGAAGAGTGCTCTGCCCATGATACGGATTTTGGGTGAATATGAAGGGTATTCGGGAGAAAAGGGTATACGGCGGTGAATTTGCGTATATATACGAGATGAGAGAAGAGAATGAGGAGGAGAAGGTCTGTGGCAAAAGCTGTCCGATTCAGGCGCGCTGACTTTCGTGGGAATTTCTCATCAAGCGGAGCCCCTTTTGTGTGCCACTTCAGGGCAGGTTGCGGCCTTTAGCGGTGTTAACAAACTTTACTTCTCACCAACAAGTGTTTTCTCTTCCATACCACCACTGTCTGGAGAAAGTCGCAGCGTTATCGTGTATCTCGTGGGTCGACCATCACGATCATATCCTGGATTTGTCATTTTCCCGTGTCATTTTACTTTGTTCGGCTAGTGAGGTGGCTTCACCGAATACGCGACAAATTCCCGGTATCCAAAACCATGCAAACGATCCCTACGCTTCGACGTTCGACAGCTTGTCCTTGGCAACTCCCTCGATAAGCGACGCTGAAGTTGCTTTCTATGATATCGAAGCTCCTGGATCCTCATGGAACATTCCCAGTCTTCAGATATTCGCCGCTGAAAGGAGCTAAGAACTTAGAATATGTTCTTCGGGCTTGTAGCTGCCCGCTTGTCGATAGCCTTCGAAGAATCTTGGCACGTTTTTACTACACGCGAGACGTAGCTTATATGCTGGCTACAGAAATAAAGAGCTACCCCCGCCTCGAGCGGCGGCTTCTCTGGATCCTCGCTTGATATCTCTCTCAGTTCAAACGTTAGAACTTGTACACCATTGGGCCATGTAAACCCCCTTCGTTGTCTGGTGGTCGTGATCCGACCAGGCAACACTGCAGCATGCGTACCTAGAGAAGACTGCTGCCATTACATTGATGTATGTTCTTCGGCATTCGATCGAGCTAAACTCTGATCCACCATTTAGTCCTACTTCCGAAAATCCATGATCCCGAAAATAAACCATCTTGACACAATGCCACTCATAAGTCCAAGTCAAATCCTACAAAATTTGCAATCGCTTAACAATAATGTACACTGGCGCTTATCAACGGGGACGTGGGATGAACGCGACAGAGTAGCTAAATTTTGCGTTGGCGTGCTATGAATCGCCCTGCCCCACATCACCCTCCGGGGCGCCATGCAAGGGGCCAAAATAATTCCGTCCCGATCGTTCAACCTCGATCGTCGATCATGATCGTCTAGGTTCCTCAGTGCTTCCAATACCTCTCTGTCGTATACTTATCCTTGGGGTTCCTGCTAACATCCGATCGCAGTTGGCGCAATACCGCTACTTGACCTGGTCTCTCGACGTGATTGCGACCCTGCCAATCGCTGGAGCTCGCTGGGTACCTTCCATCCGTGCAGCAAAGTTGCAATGCCGTTATCATCGTTCCTGTCCGGCCCCACCCATACCCGCAATGTACCAACGTCGATCGGTGGTCCATGAAGAAATCCCATGCGTCGTCTATGTCATCGAGAGTCGGGGCCTGGAAATCAGGGATGGGGATATGCTTGTAATCGATGCCGACAGAGTAGAGAAGGGACCGCTCGCTGTACTTGTATGGGAATGCATTCAAGCTGATGATCCCGACTATTCCTTTGTCTTGGAGATAGCGAACGGCGGAGACGGTCAGCTTTTGGGTTGCGTCTTTTGGGTCTGGTGCGTTTTCGTTGTAGTTGGGGGCAGAGGAACGGAATAACCGTTTGCCAGTGAGGATGTTCCTCGTGACGGGCTCGAATCTTTGCCAATCGCGGCTCATGTTTGAGAGGGATTTAGGGAAACGCTCTGAAGCAGGCTTGGGGGACTGCTATGAGACCACTAACTTTGAAATTTGGGGCGTTCAGCTATGCGCTGGCATGATCGTTCCAAGTGATACTCTTTATGCAAGGCAGGAAACGCGAGTTCATCCACTAATGCTGGAAGAGACTTGGAACGTCCTATTCAATGTGTCTGCTAAGCATAGATAGTTTCGTTCCGTCATTAAGCTACGGTAGTCACTTCAAACTGAGCTGACGGACAACGGGTAGACTAGGAGCTAAACCTGAAAGTGCAAGGACGTGTCGGTCAGCGAAAATGTAGTCAAGCCTATCCTGGGGTGTCATCCAGCTGTGAATGTACGGCAGCAGTATACCTAAAGCTGAAATTGTCATGGCTAGTGCTCCTCCTGTCCCCCCTAAGCTTCCTGATCCAATCGACAGGGGATCGACGAGCTCCCTTCCGACGTATAGTGGATGGATTGGTGACGAGAAGAGGACAGTCGCTGGATACTGGCGTGTGTACAAGCCATGTGTCCTTTTTGGTGAGGCATGAGGACAATGAATGACAACGAAATGGAAGTGGTGCTGACAGGAATACTCGACTAAGGATCTATAGTGTAGCTAGAATACTTGGTTTGAACGTCGCATGAGGGTCGCAAGTAATAGTCGCGCCTCTCGTCAATGGAACCAAAACATGGGGTAAAGGTGAGATTCTTGTGCTGCATAAGGTCACTGTAAGCCTCAGCTTCCGGTATGTATAAATTTCTGTATAATATAGGGCGGTGGCGCGCTTTCCTCTCCTGTCGCCCCCATCGCCCTTGATCTTTCATGTGGAATGCGAGTAACCTTGAGACATCTGGTGGACGGGGGAGGCACAGGATGCGAGGCATTCTCGAGGAAGTAAGGTAAGTTCGAACGCCACGGAGTGATTGTCGAAGGCATAGCAGCCATACGTGCTTTTCGGACGCGATTGTAGATGATGACGCTGACAGCAACTAGTGATATCGCTCCCAAAGTGACACAAGCAATAAACTCCAGACGAGGGTCTCCATATTTTCCTTTAACGGTTGGAGTGCCCAACGGTTGATTGGCTGTCGAAGAACTCACAGGCCCGCTTATAGTGGTGGATACACCTTCGACCACTTCTCTGCAATATAACCATTTCGAAATTAAAGACGGCCAAGTTCAATCAAAGGAAGGATCATCTCACATCGTTGTGTAGGTGGCGTAGTCAAATAGTATCAGGACCGGTTGTTCGGTGGAGTCAAGCACAATGCTGAAGTTATGGAATTTATTCTCCAAGGATGTGTTGACATAGACGGGCGTGTTAAAGAAATAATCAGGGATGTCCTCAACAAAGTGGGTGTAGATGCCGACAAGGTCGTCTTCTAAAAAGAACTTGTAGTCGGCGAGGCCATCCACACGCGGACCGGGTGGGTTGTTCGCGATGATGCAGTATACATATAATGATACGCCTGTTCCAAGCATTATTTATGCTGGATAGCGGATAGGATGAGTACTTTACGGACCTGTGAAGCCGAAATTAACGACTGTTGCATCAGACCCGACTCGATGTGTTGAGTCATGCCATGTTTCTTTAAATGCTAAGGAGGCATCGGGTTTCGCAAGGCCCCCAATGCCTTCAGGCCTCCAGTTTCTGGAAGGCGAGTATGTTGGAGTAATGTGTGTGATTTCGTCACCGAACTGGTCGTCGATAGTGATATTCCGCACTCCCATGGACCCAGTGGCGGCTATATTTGAGACCTGAAAGAGTAGAATTACTAATAGTGTTCCTACAAGCCTCGGCGTCAGCATAAGGAAGTTGTAAGGAACGATAGGTAATGGTTCAGCCCGACCTCATCTTCTATCTGATTTATACAACCAAGCCCTCTTGAGGTCCGAACTCGCCAGGGAGAGCATTTGCTGAGATTGAGTCTCAAATTCACTTGAGCCAGTGCAGGCAACGCATACGCTCGCTACTCTCCAGTACACGCCGTTGTGACCGTATGGTACTGGGCGTCCGTATGATTGCAAGCAATTACTGAACACGTGTAAAGGATTGCCATCAACGTTTGGCGGGTAGCGTTGGTATTTCAGTTGCAAGAATGCACACTTTCCAGGAATAACTACTCTGGATACGTTATTCCCAACGCTGCCCTCATAGACCGCTTTTCCACGCGTAGATCCTGTATCCTCTGTCGCAGGTCCATAATGATATTTTCATGATATCCTGTTGCAACATCCCTAGGCCCCGGTGCATGTGTTAGGGGTGGTGAGGTTGGATCGAGAACAAGAAGGGGATTGTGGATCGTGATTGCGGGAGGAATGTTGTTGCGGAAATTGAGACCAGACAGCCAACGCCATCTGTAAAGCCATAGCCTCTGTCCATGTCGACGGACTATTAAAGTTAGTAGTCCGACGCAAAAGAGAATGGTGGCGGCTCCCAATGTACTGCCAACAACTACAGCCGAAGAGCATTTGGATCTAGTATCGGCCATATGTGGGGTAGTGCTGGATGAGGGAGCTGTCGTGGTGGCGCCATCCTCTTCGCTGCAAGAAGAGTCACCTGTGCTTGAGTGGATCCAGGCGTAAGCATTATGTTTGACTTACACTATAGTGTATACGGCGTAGTCGAACAAGAGCAAAACCGGCTGCACAGTCGAATCTAAGACAATACTGAAGTTGTAGAACTTATTCTCCATGGATGTGTTGCCATAGACTAGTGTGTTGATGAAATATGGTGGCACATCTGTTTCTTCTGGGACGCGAGTGTATCTGCCGACGAGTTCGCCGTCAACAACGAATTTGTAATCCGCAAAGGTGATCCACCCTCGAGGTATAAACATTCACCTTCGCGAATTAGATCCAGACTTCATAAGAAGTGGTCAGAGTGAGGTTGAACAGACCTGTGAAGCCAAAGTTGACCGATGTCGCCGGGGTTCCGACCCGGTGTGTTGTATCGTGCCAAGTTCCTTTGTAGGCCAAGGATCTACTGGGCATTACAGACCCGCCAGTACCCCCAATGATCCAATCATCGGTCGGCATGAATGTAGGAACGACGTGCGTGTGTTCGTCCCCGAACTGGTCGTCTATTGTGATATTTCGCCGCCCTGCGGTGGCGCTTCCAGGAAATCCCAAGATATATATCATGGCGAAGAGCTTTGCTAGTACGAGCATGAGCGCTTGAGTAGAGAGAATTGAATGTGGGTGTTTTCTTCTCGGGCTGTAAAGGTTATTGATGGCTTGAACTCTGGAAAAGGTCGCGCTTGTAGTTACCAGCTGCTTCTGTGAACGCGACAAGCATGGTCTTGATGGCAGGATGATCGGAAATGAGTCGAATCTGAGGGGGGAATATCAGCTCACCACGAGGCTCCCTTGCACGTAGCTTTGAGCTTCGCGTCGTATCTCCCTATGCTCTTTTTCTGGTGGCCTGATTAAATATCCCAATCCTTGAGCCTGGGTGCTCGTGTGCTGGCTTGACGCGTCTACGAAGACCTTGTGTCTTCTGCTAGGGATCAGTAACGTCCGGAAGTAACATATCGAGGAACAATCCGAGGCTGAGCGCCCCAAGTGTGCGCGCAAATCAGTGCCCACATTCAGAGGGGGGATGGGCATTGCTATAGGGCATTGCCATAATAGCCGGTTCATAAGATCGTCCCTGCTATTTTTATTAGATTGGAGGGACTCACGTTGCAGTATAGTTCAAGATTCAAAGTCCTGTTGAAGTAGGCTGGAGGGGGTTTCTACGAAGTGCGTGTTTGTGCCCACGAGTTCCTCCTCAATGAGATATCTGTAACCTCCAAAGGCACTAAAATCTTGACTATTTGACTATTTGTGATAATATACGCCCGCCCAAGCCAATGTTCAAATATAAGAATCGTACCCCCGCGGATAGATTCTCCGAACCTGTAAACCAAAAGTAAGTTTACAGTTCGTCCTATCTCTCCGGCTTCATCAGTCGAATCGAGCAATATCTTGTTCCAGGCTAAAGGTGCGTTGGGCGTCGCAAGTCCACCAGGGCCTCTGGCTCCTAAGCCACCATTCATCAACTTGAACCACCAGCGTCAATGTTGTGGCAATGTGGGTGTAGTCTGTCCCCAAACTGATCGTCCATAGTGGCATTCCGCAGAGCTAGAATGACTCCCATAGACCGCCCTAGGACCCATATTGCAGTGAAGAGCATCGCCAGTTGGAAGATATGTACATTTATGTCAGTCGCGATGACACGACGGAAAGTTGGATAGAAACACAAACGGATCTCGGC
Source organism: Pleurotus sapidus (assembly GCA_026743855.1). Taxonomy (NCBI): domain Eukaryota; kingdom Fungi; phylum Basidiomycota; class Agaricomycetes; order Agaricales; family Pleurotaceae; genus Pleurotus; species Pleurotus sapidus. The sequence goes on from JANBWZ010000008.1 coordinate 319,921, forward strand.
GGCGTTTACTTCTGAATCTGATCTGGGATCGCCGCGACGGTGAGGTGAGTGGTTGACTCGACGTCAATAAAAATCCATGAGTCAATAATCATCCGCACAGAATTTGACAATCACAAGATCACAAAGCCATCGTCCGAACTTCGTACCATCAAGGTTCGTCTATGGCTCGGAAATACTTGCTCGAACTAAGCTGCGGAGAAGCTTTTTTGATCAGCTAGGGGCCTGGGAAATATATTCCTAGATAAGAAGGATGTGATTTCACCCTAATCGGGACAAGGTTGGGGACCTTGCTGGAGAAGCAAGGTCATAAGTTGCTTTTCAAGTGCTCCCGCTACGTTGAGGTTGAAGAACACTCAAGGGTCAGCAATGGCTTTTCCGGGGCGGATTCGTGCGCTGTTTGGCCGCGATCCTTTGAGCTGGTGGGATAGGTCTTATTTTTTCGATTGGTAACTCGCTCGCACCACTGGCGTGCAATTCCCTTTGCTGACTGCCCACTTGTCAGGGTCTTTGTGTTTGCAATATGGGTCCTTGGATATCTGGCCTCCAGTATACCCCCATTTGAAAGAGAGTTCAAGGTGCATGACTCTACTATTGACCATCACCATCACCATAGCCAGTGAGCTAATATCAAGTTCTGGTCTTACTACGCTGACTGTTAAATCCCCATAGAATCCCAGGGGTGTTGAACAACATAATTGCTATTTTTCTCCCTTTGACAATAGTCATTGTCTTTGGTACATTTCGGCGCTCTTTGCTGGACATCCACCATGGCGCAATAGCTATCATGGGTAGCCGGTTTGTTTTCTGTTCGCTCCCAGCACCGGCAGTTGTTGACTCTACAGCAGAGGTCTGACTCATCTCCTCACAGAGTTTCTCAAAAACACTGTTGGTAAGATCATACAGAATTCCCTTCCGTTGTTGTCTCATCCGCTGTCTAGGGAGACTGCGACCTGACTTCCTGGCTCGATGCAAGTGGGACAAAGCGCTGAAAGAGTGCACAGGGTAATATACTGCTATCTTTGGCAGCGCTCACTGACTATCTCTCCCAAGGCACGTTGAGAATGTCCTAGATGGTCGACGGTCGTTCCCATCAGGCCATTCAGCATCAGCGTTCACAGGGATGACCTTTCTCTCGCTTTATTTAGCTGGGCAGACTGCAGCTTGGTGTTTCCACGCACCATTGCCGCCTTCTTCCTGGACATCTAGTCGAGCTGGGAGGCTCAGCATTACCATAGCCCCGATGATTTGGGCTGTCTACGTAGCTATAACGAGGCTAGAAGACTACGTGAGCAGTTGTTCACCAAGACTTTGCCTTAGTGCCTGCTGATGACATCTTCCCAAGCGACATCACAAAGAAGATGTGATCGTGGGTAGCCTCATCGGAATCTCAACGGCGACTATATTCTACCTGATGTTCTGGCCAAACCCCTTTTACGCCAGTAACTTCCAACAACGATCCTCGACAGAGCCGAGATTAGCCTATACTAACGATACATACAGAGACAGGAATGGTGCATTTGAATTGGCTAGATTCGAAGTAGATGAAAGCGAAGCTGTTTAAAGAATATACGGTACAGTTATCAGTGCTTTGGGTTATGACCCTACGCCAGTGCCACGAACAAATACCCACTTATCCCCAACGCGTTCCATTTTGCCTCCAGTGCCTCCCGTATTGGCATTGGCCTGTATGTGCTGATGGGCTTCTTCTATGGGTGATTTGACTTCCGAAGACGGGCTTATGTTTTCTCCTCCTCCAAGAACAATCGCGTCTGTCTCCATTCCGTCTTGCATGATGGGTCCCTGTGTATCTCGGGGATTGCCGTGTCCGTGTCCTCCCCGCCCCCGGTTAAACCCCCCTCGTCCTCGTCCTCGCCCACTCTGCCAGCCGTTTGTATCGAAGGACGATATATGCTCTTCCCAACCACTAATTGGCCATCCCTGCGTCGGGTCGCCCGCCACCATTTGATTAGGCACCATCCCACCCGCCATGACATATTGCATGATCTCCTCAGTGGACGGTGTATAACCATAGGCCATTTGCCACTGATTTCCTAATGCTTCCCACGAAGCTGGGTTGGTATAGTCGAACTGCCCCGTGGTCATCTGAGGCTGTATTGCACTCTCTGACTTCGCAACTGTCTCTGAAGTTGGAACGGTAGCTACCGACACCGACGCAGATGATGATTGATTACTAGGATTGAGCGGAGGTGTGGGCTCTACAGAACGTTCGCTACTGAGAGTCTCTGGCACCGGCGGCGGGCGGTCTGGTCCTGCTGCGGGCACTAGAATGGGTTCGCTGGGTCCGGGAGAGGGAGATGGCGGTCTGATGTCACGTCCGAACTCATCCTTTTCTAGTTCGCCCGATTTGTGGATAGACATAGACGTTTGATCGTCGACCGTGGATGCAGCTGATGGTTTTCTCGGGGGACTATAGGGCCGGACGTCTCTTCTGCCACCACCACCATATCTACTTGGGGGACTCCTGGATCTACTTTGCCTTCGTCTCGGCGGACTCCTCTCTCGATAGCTGCCTCTATCCCGATCGTCCCATCTTCCACGGGTATCGCCTCGGCGGCCTCGAAAGCCTCTCGCACCTCGGCTGGGACCTGCATAGTTACTACGACTGTAGTCTCTGGACTCTGTTCCACGGTCAGAGTGGTCGTAATTATCATATTTAGCTGGTCTACGATTATGTTGATAATCCTCGCGGCTCGGTGGTGATCGAGACGAAGAGCCGCCGAAAGGCGCAGCCCCGCCGTTGAATGGCCCAGCTTGGCTCGGTCTATGCGACTGCCCGGGAGGACCATCTGCTGCCTTGGCCGCCTTCGCGAGTTGCTGGATCAGTGCTAGCTGCGCCGGCGGTTGTGCTGATCCTGTATTTGGGTGTATTTGGCTGAGGAACTGTTGAGCCTCGAGCCTTGGTGAGATAAGCCGCTCACTCACCCTCCATTTGTCGATGTAGAAGCGTTGGCAGCTTGAGCGAGCAGTGCCAGGAGCGTTGCTTGCGGATCGGGTACAGCATTCGTGGGACTATTGGTCGTGGGCGGTTCAGGACGTGGTACCGGCACGTTTGCATTGTTCACTTCGGGTTCTAACGCAAGTTATATTTTAGTTTCTCGTCCACTCGCGTAAAGCCGTGCCAAATTGCATGCAGATGGATTACATAGGTAGGAGAAATACTTAGCGAATACATGCGGAAACGGTATGCACCTTTTTTGCCTTTGCCCTGCTCTGTTATCTCCTTCAGTCGAGATAGAATCGTCGAGGGGAACGTATTCCCTTTGATCCATATATCTAGGATCTTTTGGGTCTTTTCCTGGCGTTGAAGTTAGGATACATATATCACTCTGATGCAGAAACGAAGTAGAAGGCTGAGCGCGTTAGTCGGTGCCAGTCAATGTCTACATATTGTAGAGGGTACTCGTGGGTTTTGAGTGGTCGGCAGCACGAGACCACACATCATCGTAGGATAGACACTAACCTTTGCCTCGGGTTGTTCGAGCGCGACCATATCAGAGAACAAGCCTTCTAAGATACCTTCGACCTTTAATAGAAAGGTTGCACTGTTTCCCTCGGCAGATCTGGGGTCATTAGCTTGCGGGTGTTTGTTAGCATGGCTCCGCGCGGCCCGCGATAGCGCATCGAACACATAGAGGCTGGATATCTTGGCCACGGGTGGGAGCGTCTTATGCGTTCGGTAGAGGATGGACACTAGTTTTGTGTCATCCTGGAGGCCAAGAATGAGTACAAGTACACAGCAAGCGAGCACTCTTATTCATATACGCACCTTCAGAGATTTCATGGCTATTTCTGTCAAATTGCTCATTTTACGCGCGGAGACGCGTTTCGCGTTCACGATCTCCTTCAGCGTAGCTTCAAACTCCTGGGATTGAAGTCAGCAATGATCAGCATGACAATTCTGGTACGACCTCCATAATCGAATCGCCAGGTTGCGGTGCGTCGCCAAAGGTTATTGAGGGTGAGAACGAAGCTGGTTGTTGTCGTGAAGTTCCAACGATTCGGAATTCTGGACCAGGTCCACGTGGATTTCGGTCACACGGACCTTCTGGATTCTCTTTCAAGAACGTTCACTATGTCCCGAACGGCCAAAGCGACGTTGGGAGCCTCCATCTGCTTCACGTCGTTGATAATATGGGGGGTCCACTATCAGCAGCAGCAGGAACACGAGGTGAGTACATTAGAGCTTCCCGAAGACTCTACTAATCTACCACACTCAAGACCATGTACAAAGGTGTCCTTCGTGACGATGAGCGTCGGCTAGAAAAGATGCGTAAACGAGAGGAAGATCTGCAGGCTTCTCTGCAAAAGCGGGAGCTCTACGAAAAACTGCAGCCTCTGCGACAAAACGGAGAGCCCGACGCTGGGGGATCGTAACAACTCGCACAATAGCGTCTTAGTGCTGACTAGTTTGTCCATGCGGAAGCTATCTAATATACAGTTTCTCTGTAGGTGCATGCAGTGGCGCATACGAGGAACGGACATGAAGTTCCAATTAAACAGAGCGAGCTCCCCGATCCACTCCGAACGCTCGTGTACGAGACGCTGTTGGCCGTCTTCTTGCTTAGCGCTTGTTTATCATCAAATAATCTGTGCATGTCACTATTCCGGGCGAGAACATCATCTAGACTGCGTGGATTGCTATAAACAATTCAGAGGTCACAAAGTCCGCGTGTCGAAATGACTGTTGTCCTGACGGCGCCACCCTCCATACGACGCTAATCAGTTTCGATGACTGATTTAACATGGAAACGTGATGCATGTCTGCAATCAAGCACGGACGCAGCTCCATGGCGTATATGAGCCAGATACTCAGGTTGGAACCGTAGCGATCCTGCTGCTGAGCTGCGGCCTCCTCCAAGGCTGAGTACCAACTACCTTTATCACACATCCGACGCATAATGACATGCTTCACTACTACCCATCGGCCATGCTACTATCACGCCTTGTAGGGATATCGATTGTGTGCTTGGTGGCTGGTGCCACTAAGCCTCCAAGTCGGCGGAATGTCACCATCGACGACCATTTCGGGGACGAAATGACGCATGCGGTCCCAATATATACTCCATCCGACAAATGGGATCATGAAGGATCGCATCCATGGCTGCTGACGCCGCCTAATGCCTCCTTAGCGTATAATGAAACTTGGCACGCGCCGAAACTCAAGTCGGGCACGAAGACGGTCAGCTTCGGTTTCACAGGTCTGTAAAGTTTCATTGTACCTGCTGGACACGGATTTACGGTTTGACTAGGTGTGGCGATATATGTATACTGCATAGTCTTCAGAATACAGCCTGTGCGCTCGCAAGTTACAAGTTCTCCATCGATGGAGTTCCTGTTGGGCGATACAAGGTCTATGTATAATTGATTAAAAAGGAGCATTTCACACGATCAGAACTGAAACTCCCACAGTCAGAAGTGAATAGTGACTGTGAGAGTAAATTAGTGACTGTGAGAGATAAAATGCAGGGAGTGTAGCGAATAGCGTAGCTTATAAAAATAGATTGAAAAAAAGAGGCAAGTACTTTAACAATTTCCTTCCACTTCCTCCTCCGAGCAGGGGGGCTGACTAACAGACCCCCCTGCCCGGGGAGGTGCAGGTCTATACTACCGACTACAACTATCTACTGGGAATAGGGATACCTAGCAAATGGCGTGAGTGAAGAGTCAGTGGGACAAGGGACTTACGTGTGTGTTTCGGCGCAGGACAACCATTGAAAGAAACTTGCGAGACGGTGGAAGTGGTGGACGTGGTGGTGGTAGAGAAGAAAGAAACGGCACCTCTCTCCCCGATCGCTTAGCGACCGTCGCAACTTTCCGCCCAATCTTATTTAGGCCCATTTATGTACTATAACCCCGAAGCTAATTTATTCCAGTACGTACGCAAAGACATATATCTCTAGGGTTAAATTTCGAGAAGACACCAGGGGAGGCCATTAGAGTGCCGTGGATGAGCTTGCTTGAGGCTGATAACGGAATGGAATGCGGATTTCTTCACTGCGACTGCTGTAAGTGGAGGCAGATGACCTAAAGCCGTGTACCACAAAGAAGCGAAGGTCAAGTCCCCTCGAAGGAATGGCCCCACAAGGGAAATAAGCTATTTGCCGGATGTCGAGATTTGAGGCGTTAGATGGTTCAAATATCACGCGACTTAGCGCACAGGAGTAGGATAGTGTTTTGTGAATGTCGTGCTGCTGTTTGTGTCCAAGAAGTCGGGAAGAAGAGGAAAGCAGTGACCTCTGCAAGACCATCTCCTTTCTGGCAGGACGACAGAGTAGCACCAGAGGAAGGAATGAAACCCGGAGATCTCGAGGGCGCCGAAATGTCAGAATCCTAATTGCGAAAGATGTCAATTTGATACCCAGGAGGACGGGAAACACCTTAAAATGGTAGAAAGTGGTAGTCATGGGGCGTTCATAGAAATATTTTTTAATCCTTTAGTGATTTTCGAGTATTTTGAAGCACCGTTTCGCGTTTGCGAGGGTTTGAGGAGAAGAGGCAGGTTCTGGCGGGGGGGGGGGGGGGGATCGGTGGGTCCAAGGAAGGAAAGGGAGTGGCGATGGGTAGCGAGAAGATCGGGACTGCAGTAGGCCAAATCCCGGGAATTTGCGTCGCAGAAATGGTTCATTTTGCGCATTTGTGCCGCCCATGGGAACAATGGGAATCGTCATGCACTGGAAAAAAGAGCCGGTTGCGGGATGTTCATAGAAATATTTTCGGATTTTTTGTCACTTTTCGAGCATTTTCAGCGACCGAATCGTGTTTGCGTGGCAGAACCAGAGAGGGATGGCCTCTATGCAGACAAGCCCTTCTAGTGAGTTGAAATACAAGTGGTTGGGAAGGGGAGGAAGGTGGTAGTGCACCGATCATGGAGGTGCCGGATTGGAGCCTCTCCAATGTCCATCTTGGTCGCTGCAATTGCTGATTCGGCTCACATTTGGCACCAACAAGCACGGCAGGTTGGAGGGGAAAGCCTGGTCACAGGAAGCTTGGAGAACTGATGGAATGTTAAAATCTGTCCATTGAGAACGTCAAGTGGCCCCATAAATGACTGCCAAACGTGAGGCATACCTCACGAGAGTTCTGCGCCAACGGGCTGCTCGGCGGACGTTCATAGAACCATTTTCAGAATTTGCCAACGGCTGCCTCGTATTCACGTATAAGGAGTCAAGGGAAATGGTAAGGTGGTGCTCGTGCGTGCAAGGCCCGCTCAAATAGCATGGAAACCAGATGGACTGGCGGTTACAGGGTTGGTCTGCGACAACAAGACAATGAGGGTCAGTGTCGAGTGACGAGTAGCGCAGAACGTACCAGTGCACGTCCATGGGGTGGTGGTCAACGTGGAGGAGAGGTCCTTTGTGACAGCTGGTCAACTGTGAGGGCGGGTGAGAACGAAAAAAGTGAGGTTAGCGGGTACCTCCATGTCCGGAGTGCACGGTCAGCTAGATGACACATGCAGGGACAACGCAGATTCATTTCGTGGCACGAGCGGGCGGCGATATCGATCGTGCGTGGTGGTTGGGAACGAAGAAGCGACGGGCGGCAATTCAATTCAGAGCTTCCCAATTAGGCGAGACCGGAATTTGCCAAATTAGGGCTCTGTCGTTCGCGCACTTCCTTTGATGTTCCTGCCTCATTGATAACTCGACTACGAGACGACCTGGGTGGTACGAAATATGAGAGTGTGTACTGTATCTGTGCTGCTCTGGCTCTCTTGTGCAGACACTTGGAGAAGAGTGAAACCAATGGAGGCGCACCTTCTACCCACCTACGGCACTGCAGATGGGCCCAATGCCATCGAGCTAGCTCAGGTCCGTCTCGTTTGCATAAAGCTGTAAGCTAGCTACTCGGATTTACGCTTAATTTGTGTCCCGATCGGCATCAATCGTTCATAACTTTGTAGTTGTCCGACCTTGAAGACCTCGTTGTTTGCAGCATAGTACACGATGCGGCAGTATGGGAACGTCCACAACAGTATACACTATTTCACAAGACTCAGAAAGTGCTCTATCAACCACCCCGCCCATTGCGCCATGTCAGGAACTCGGAGGAAACCCTCCCGCGACCCCCGCCTCCTCGTCGTACTGCAAGCCCTGCAACTCATTTAAAATCGAGGTACGCGTTCGCTAGTGTGGGAATTCCAAAGCCTTGGGCGCCTTACTACCGCCGAAACGTCGCAACGATCATGATGGATTTTTCTGCAATTTATTTCGTTCCCTGGAAGGCGGAAACGGTCGAAAACACCGTTTGCGAACGGACCAGGTGTTTTCCGTATATAATGGGTGAGATTTTTGTCTATTATTCCTCATCCTCACCAGGATTCCTCTCCTCTCCTCCGATTCTCTCTATCAGCACGAACGGGCGGCATTCGCGAATTATCTGGCATCCCCTATCGCCCCTGTTCGACTTGTTTCATGGTTCGTCGGCCAGGGTTTTCGACCATCCAGCACCCTTACCGACACGCATTGCCCAGTGTATGATCTCTGATGTCGGTAATTAGCAAGTTTGAGATTTGTGTGTAACCGCCTGACTCTTTGTAATATAGTTAACATTCTACTCAGTTTCCAACAAACGATCCGCTATGAGAAGGTTCGTTTGCAAATTGCATTTCATATCAATTCAATTCACTCGTTCTGACGCCAGTTCTCATCTACAGAATATCTGCTCTATACTCTATCGCCACCCCCCGCGTTTCTTACTCAACCGGCGATTGACTCTAACGATGTCCGGCACTCGATCAGTACAAGTGACGACTGGATCAACTGAGGCTGCGCAACAAGAGGTAAGTCAGCTCACTTCGTACGAAGCATCATACAACCTGACCTTGGGCAACCCGCTGCCTTAGCTATCTTTGCCCCATCACGAACTGGAAGAAACGAGGTAAACCAGCCCGCTTCCCATCGATATCATTATCAAATAAACTCAACCCTAAGCTAGAACAGTAAGAACGGCCAACACCCGCAGACCACCTAATCCCACCGCTCGATTCAGCCTTTCCCAACCCCCTCACGTGCGCTCCCAAATCCCAAATCCCGAACCGTCGAGCCAAATGTTCATGTGTTCGTGAGTCATCCTTCGCGAAAATGTGCACGGTGCACGCAAACTCACCAAGCCAGAATGCCCAGGAGGCCCCGTCTATCCGTTGGCCTTCGATTTTGGATTGCGAGGCCGCGGTGAGTTATCTGTGCCGTGCGAATCATGGCGGACAACTAACAACGGTTTTGTAGAATACTGTGTTATTCGCCGCTGCCGCGAGTGCATCATCTACACTCATAGTAGGCGCCAACCCATCCCTTCTCGCATTGCTCACACTCAGCCTTGCGCAGATATAATGGGATCAGATATATATATACATTCACTCGAAACCTATTGACACAGGGACTTACGACAACTACATACTCCCTCACTCACTCACTCACTTCCTAGCGCCCTGCCGCCATCGTCATCGTCATCACCGGCCCAACCATAACGAGAAAGATATCGCTTGTGCACGCGCAACCGTTATCCCCGGGCCTCGTTTCATGGGCAGTGGCTGAGCGGGCAGCGAGTTCCGGGCGCGTAGCCGCCGCCGCCGACGTCGACGAGGCTACTTAGATCGGGGGATAAGGAGGGGCTTGAAGTGCGAGCGCGATGTCGGATGGCAGCGGTCGTCGAGAGGAAATCCGGGCGTGAGTGCGATTGCAAGTTTGAGTGCGCCTGCAAGTGTGTGCCAACGGCGATGCACCGTGGCGACAGACTGCTCACGAGCCGAACGAACGCGTGAGGACGTCTGATGCGTATCATCGTCATCAGCAATGCAAGAAAAAGAAGAGACATACTACATACATGAAATAGCACCAGGCGCCCGCGACAGTGTACAAACCATACGCCGAGTCGTTCGTTAGCTCGCTCGCCCGCCCATCGTGAGCCCGACTGAACCTAAGCGCCGCCACCGATGGACGGCCCGCTTGTCGCCCATATCAAGCCGCCGCCGCGTGAACGTTGGAGCAAAAGTTTCGCAGTCGCGACGACGCGCTAGACGCGCTAACGAGGTCATCGTCGTTGTCGTGCTGTGAGTGATCAGTGTCGCTCTTGCGGTCGTGTTCGACGCGTACTGATTGCCGACACGCAGGCTGCCGTCGTCGCGCTCGTTGCCGTCCGCATTGCTCCGCGGGCCTACCAAAAAGGGAGGAAGGAAGGAAGGAAGGAATGAATCCTAGGTGAGTATTTGTTTTATTCCTGACACGGGAATGACGCGCTCACCGTTGGTATTATAGATACGACGTCGTGTAGAATGTCCGTAATGTGAACTGGCGTCCCGCGTCGCTAGCGGTTGCATGCCGAAGAAACGTCAGGAGGAGGCGCCCTCGCGCGCGCGTACCCGTAAACAGGCGATCACGATGATACGGATATCTCTGATATCTTTGTGCAGTGTCTCCTCCTCTCGTCTTCCTCTCCTCGCTCTCGTCCCTCTCGTCACCGACCTCCTCGTTCGTCACTATCCTCTACCTCGCCGCGGCACGTCTCTCCCACTCTATCCCTCCGCTTCACCATCGTCTTCACAGATCTGCACTCACACCGCTTTCATCCGCTTCTAGCGATAATCCGTGTCCGTATCCCGCTGCCCTGGTCCTCGGCGATGAGAACTGCGATAGATGCAGAGGGTGGCCAGCCCCGTCGTCGCCGTTCGCCCTCTCTCCTTGCTCGCGAGCCCACTGCTACCTGCGAGGATACAACCACACACAAGTAAGTTTCCCGCCGTCTCTTTCGCAGGTAGTCACCCACTAACCTGCTGCCTTATCACTTATCTCGCAGTTCGCAGTTCGCAAGGAACGGGGGTGGCGATCCCGCGACCAGCTGCACGAGGGCAACTCCCTCCCTCCCTCTCCTCGGCTCTCTCCTCGTCGTCGTGCAGTCTCCAGCGGCGCCCGTCGAGACGTGCAAACGTTCGATGCTTGCGTACGTCCGTTCCTTCGTCTCCGTTCCGTCCATCTGCTGATCCACACTCCCACACCCAAGCCGTTCCTTCTCTCCTAGCCGCATCCCAAGCCTCAAGCTCTCGCCCTCGCCCTCGCAGCCGACACTCCGCTCGACATCCGCATGACCGCATGCTGGTATCTGGAGCGTTGAGCCGTCCTCGCATCTTTGCGAGCAGCAGGCTACGATAATTGGTCCGCCACGGTGTGTTCGTCAGTTCGTAGGGGTCCGTTAGCGAAGGTGGCGTTGGCGTTGGAGGATCGGGAATGCAATATCCCCCGTCTGGTGGCCCACTGGTCAGGCCGTCTACTCGTTGCGCGATCCCTACGAGGACAGGGAGGAAATGAGTGCCATCGTCAGCGGCACTCGGCGAATGGACGGATTTACGCAGGAGGGAGAACGGGAGGGGAGCAATTCGAGAGCGAACCATGCTAGGATGCAAAGTGAGGCCTGAGAGGACTGCGACATAGGTGAGCAACTGACGAACGGACATAATGAGAAGCGGGAGATGAGATGCTCACTCGGCGCATACAGACGACCCCTGCCTACACGAATGCAGTCCAATGTGACTTCTTCCCCCGCGTAACTGGAATTGTGGTAAGTGCAGATTGATTTTTCTTCCCTGTGGCTGATAGCCTTTCTGCGCAGATAGGAGGAACGGGAGAGGATCGTAGTGTTGGGGTAATCTGGTTGTCAGCGAATTGAGGTGCGGGGCGTCTTTTTGGGCGAAAAGGACGGATGGATGGAGAGTGGGGGAATTGAGTACTGGGCGTCGTTGAGGTGTTGGGTGCCGTTTAGTGGGATGGAGGGAGGAGGCGATGTGAGGTATTTAGGCGCGGCTGGGCGTTGTTGGCTGAGTGACGGCGAGAGGCTAGTGAGATCATTGGTAGACAATTGGAAAGGGAAAGGGTTTATGACGTCGTTGAAGGAAGGTCCACGTGGATTCCGGTCACACGGACCTTCAGAGTTCTAATGCTCACCATGTCGCGAACGGCCAAAGCGACGTTGGGAGCCTCCATCTGCTTCACGTCGTTGATAATATGGGGGGTCCACTATCAGCAGCAGCAGGAACACGAGGTGAGTACATTAGAGCTTCCCCGAAGACTCTACTAATCTACCACACTCAAGACCATGTATAAAGGTGTCCTTCGTGACGATGAGCGTCGGCTAGAAAAGATGCGTAAACGAGAAGAAGATCTGCAGGCTTCTCTGCAAAAGCCGGAGCTGTACGAAAAACTGCAGCCTCTGCAACGAAACGGAGAGCCCGACGCTGGGGGATCGTAACAACTCGCACAATAGCATCTTAGTGGTGAAGACGGTGACTATCTAATATACAGCTTCTCTGTAGGTGCATGCAGTCGCGCAAACGTGGAACGGACATGAAGTTTTGGCTGACGCTGCCAATTATCTCCCCCGTTGAACAGAGCGAGCTCCCCGATCCACTCCGAACGCTCGTGTACGAGACGCTGTTGGCCGTCTTCTTGCTTAGCGCTTGTTTATCATCAAATAATCTGTGCATGTCACTATTCCGGGCGAGAACATCATCTAGACTGCGTGGATTGCTATAAACAATTCAGAGGTCACAAAGTCCGCGTGTCGAAATGACTGTTGTCCTGACGGCGCCACCCTCCATACGACGCTAATCAGTTTCGATGACTGATTTAACATGGAAACGTGATGCATGTCTGCAATCAAGCACGGACGCAGCTCCATGGCGTATATGAGCCAGATACTCAGGTTGGAACCGTAGCGATCCTGCTGCTGAGCTGCGGCCTCCTCCAAGGCTGAGTACCAACTACCTTTATCACACATCCGACGCATAATGACATGCTTCACTACTACCCATCGGCCATGCTACTATCACGCCTTGTAGGGATATCGATTGTGTGCTTGGTGGCTGGTGCCACTAAGCCTCCAAGTCGGCGGAATGTCACCATCGACGACCATTTCGGGGACGAAATGACGCATGCGGTCCCAATATATACTCCATCCGACAAATGGGATCATGAAGGATCGCATCCATGGCTGCTGACGCCGCCTAATGCCTCCTTAGCGTATAATGAAACTTGGCACGCGCCGAAACTCAAGTCGGGCACGAAGACGGTCAGCTTCGGTTTCACAGGTCTGTAAAGTTTCATTGTACCTGCTGGACACGGATTTACGGTTTGACTAGGTGTGGCGATATATGTATACTGCATAGTCTTCAGAATACAGCCTGTGCGCTCGCAAGTTACAAGTTCTCCATCGATGGAGTTCCTGTTGGGCGATACAAGGTCTATGTATAATTGATTAAAAAGGAGCATTTCACACGATCAGAACTGAAACTCCCACAGTCAGAAGTGAATAGTGACTGTGAGAGTAAATTAGTGACTGTGAGAGATAAAATGCAGGGAGTGTAGCGAATAGCGTAGCTTATAAAAATAGATTGAAAAAAAGAGGCAAGTACTTTAACAATTTCCTTCCACTTCCTCCTCCGAGCAGGGGGGCTGACTAACAGACCCCCCTGCCCGGGGAGGTGCAGGTCTATACTACCGACTACAACTATCTACTGGGAATAGGGATACCTAGCAAATGGCGTGAGTGAAGAGTCAGTGGGACAAGGGACTTACGTGTGTGTTTCGGCGCAGGACAACCATTGAAAGAAACTTGCGAGACGGTGGAAGTGGTGGACGTGGTGGTGGTAGAGAAGAAAGAAACGGCACCTCTCTCCCCGATCGCTTAGCGACCGTCGCAACTTTCCGCCCAATCTTATTTAGGCCCATTTATGTACTATAACCCCGAAGCTAATTTATTCCAGTACGTACGCAAAGACATATATCTCTAGGGTTAAATTTCGAGAAGACACCAGGGGAGGCCATTAGAGTGCCGTGGATGAGCTTGCTTGAGGCTGATAACGGAATGGAATGCGGATTTCTTCACTGCGACTGCTGTAAGTGGAGGCAGATGACCTAAAGCCGTGTACCACAAAGAAGCGAAGGTCAAGTCCCCTCGAAGGAATGGCCCCACAAGGGAAATAAGCTATTTGCCGGATGTCGAGATTTGAGGCGTTAGATGGTTCAAATATCACGCGACTTAGCGCACAGGAGTAGGATAGTGTTTTGTGAATGTCGTGCTGCTGTTTGTGTCCAAGAAGTCGGGAAGAAGAGGAAAGCAGTGACCTCTGCAAGACCATCTCCTTTCTGGCAGGACGACAGAGTAGCACCAGAGGAAGGAATGAAACCCGGAGATCTCGAGGGCGCCGAAATGTCAGAATCCTAATTGCGAAAGATGTCAATTTGATACCCAGGAGGACGGGAAACACCTTAAAATGGTAGAAAGTGGTAGTCATGGGGCGTTCATAGAAATATTTTTTAATCCTTTAGTGATTTTCGAGTATTTTGAAGCACCGTTTCGCGTTTGCGAGGGTTTGAGGAGAAGAGGCAGGTTCTGGCGGGGGGGGGGGGGGGATCGGTGGGTCCAAGGAAGGAAAGGGAGTGGCGATGGGTAGCGAGAAGATCGGGACTGCAGTAGGCCAAATCCCGGGAATTTGCGTCGCAGAAATGGTTCATTTTGCGCATTTGTGCCGCCCATGGGAACAATGGGAATCGTCATGCACTGGAAAAAAGAGCCGGTTGCGGGATGTTCATAGAAATATTTTCGGATTTTTTGTCACTTTTCGAGCATTTTCAGCGACCGAATCGTGTTTGCGTGGCAGAACCAGAGAGGGATGGCCTCTATGCAGACAAGCCCTTCTAGTGAGTTGAAATACAAGTGGTTGGGAAGGGGAGGAAGGTGGTAGTGCACCGATCATGGAGGTGCCGGATTGGAGCCTCTCCAATGTCCATCTTGGTCGCTGCAATTGCTGATTCGGCTCACATTTGGCACCAACAAGCACGGCAGGTTGGAGGGGAAAGCCTGGTCACAGGAAGCTTGGAGAACTGATGGAATGTTAAAATCTGTCCATTGAGAACGTCAAGTGGCCCCATAAATGACTGCCAAACGTGAGGCATACCTCACGAGAGTTCTGCGCCAACGGGCTGCTCGGCGGACGTTCATAGAACCATTTTCAGAATTTGCCAACGGCTGCCTCGTATTCACGTATAAGGAGTCAAGGGAAATGGTAAGGTGGTGCTCGTGCGTGCAAGGCCCGCTCAAATAGCATGGAAACCAGATGGACTGGCGGTTACAGGGTTGGTCTGCGACAACAAGACAATGAGGGTCAGTGTCGAGTGACGAGTAGCGCAGAACGTACCAGTGCACGTCCATGGGGTGGTGGTCAACGTGGAGGAGAGGTCCTTTGTGACAGCTGGTCAACTGTGAGGGCGGGTGAGAACGAAAAAAGTGAGGTTAGCGGGTACCTCCATGTCCGGAGTGCACGGTCAGCTAGATGACACATGCAGGGACAACGCAGATTCATTTCGTGGCACGAGCGGGCGGCGATATCGATCGTGCGTGGTGGTTGGGAACGAAGAAGCGACGGGCGGCAATTCAATTCAGAGCTTCCCAATTAGGCGAGACCGGAATTTGCCAAATTAGGGCTCTGTCGTTCGCGCACTTCCTTTGATGTTCCTGCCTCATTGATAACTCGACTACGAGACGACCTGGGTGGTACGAAATATGAGAGTGTGTACTGTATCTGTGCTGCTCTGGCTCTCTTGTGCAGACACTTGGAGAAGAGTGAAACCAATGGAGGCGCACCTTCTACCCACCTACGGCACTGCAGATGGGCCCAATGCCATCGAGCTAGCTCAGGTCCGTCTCGTTTGCATAAAGCTGTAAGCTAGCTACTCGGATTTACGCTTAATTTGTGTCCCGATCGGCATCAATCGTTCATAACTTTGTAGTTGTCCGACCTTGAAGACCTCGTTGTTTGCAGCATAGTACACGATGCGGCAGTATGGGAACGTCCACAACAGTATACACTATTTCACAAGACTCAGAAAGTGCTCTATCAACCACCCCGCCCATTGCGCCATGTCAGGAACTCGGAGGAAACCCTCCCGCGACCCCCGCCTCCTCGTCGTACTGCAAGCCCTGCAACTCATTTAAAATCGAGGTACGCGTTCGCTAGTGTGGGAATTCCAAAGCCTTGGGCGCCTTACTACCGCCGAAACGTCGCAACGATCATGATGGATTTTTCTGCAATTTATTTCGTTCCCTGGAAGGCGGAAACGGTCGAAAACACCGTTTGCGAACGGACCAGGTGTTTTCCGTATATAATGGGTGAGATTTTTGTCTATTATTCCTCATCCTCACCAGGATTCCTCTCCTCTCCTCCGATTCTCTCTATCAGCACGAACGGGCGGCATTCGCGAATTATCTGGCATCCCCTATCGCCCCTGTTCGACTTGTTTCATGGTTCGTCGGCCAGGGTTTTCGACCATCCAGCACCCTTACCGACACGCATTGCCCAGTGTATGATCTCTGATGTCGGTAATTAGCAAGTTTGAGATTTGTGTGTAACCGCCTGACTCTTTGTAATATAGTTAACATTCTACTCAGTTTCCAACAAACGATCCGCTATGAGAAGGTTCGTTTGCAAATTGCATTTCATATCAATTCAATTCACTCGTTCTGACGCCAGTTCTCATCTACAGAATATCTGCTCTATACTCTATCGCCACCCCCCGCGTTTCTTACTCAACCGGCGATTGACTCTAACGATGTCCGGCACTCGATCAGTACAAGTGACGACTGGATCAACTGAGGCTGCGCAACAAGAGGTAAGTCAGCTCACTTCGTACGAAGCATCATACAACCTGACCTTGGGCAACCCGCTGCCTTAGCTATCTTTGCCCCATCACGAACTGGAAGAAACGAGGTAAACCAGCCCGCTTCCCATCGATATCATTATCAAATAAACTCAACCCTAAGCTAGAACAGTAAGAACGGCCAACACCCGCAGACCACCTAATCCCACCGCTCGATTCAGCCTTTCCCAACCCCCTCACGTGCGCTCCCAAATCCCAAATCCCGAACCGTCGAGCCAAATGTTCATGTGTTCGTGAGTCATCCTTCGCGAAAATGTGCACGGTGCACGCAAACTCACCAAGCCAGAATGCCCAGGAGGCCCCGTCTATCCGTTGGCCTTCGATTTTGGATTGCGAGGCCGCGGTGAGTTATCTGTGCCGTGCGAATCATGGCGGACAACTAACAACGGTTTTGTAGAATACTGTGTTATTCGCCGCTGCCGCGAGTGCATCATCTACACTCATAGTAGGCGCCAACCCATCCCTTCTCGCATTGCTCACACTCAGCCTTGCGCAGATATAATGGGATCAGATATATATATACATTCACTCGAAACCTATTGACACAGGGACTTACGACAACTACATACTCCCTCACTCACTCACTCACTTCCTAGCGCCCTGCCGCCATCGTCATCGTCATCACCGGCCCAACCATAACGAGAAAGATATCGCTTGTGCACGCGCAACCGTTATCCCCGGGCCTCGTTTCATGGGCAGTGGCTGAGCGGGCAGCGAGTTCCGGGCGCGTAGCCGCCGCCGCCGACGTCGACGAGGCTACTTAGATCGGGGGATAAGGAGGGGCTTGAAGTGCGAGCGCGATGTCGGATGGCAGCGGTCGTCGAGAGGAAATCCGGGCGTGAGTGCGATTGCAAGTTTGAGTGCGCCTGCAAGTGTGTGCCAACGGCGATGCACCGTGGCGACAGACTGCTCACGAGCCGAACGAACGCGTGAGGACGTCTGATGCGTATCATCGTCATCAGCAATGCAAGAAAAAGAAGAGACATACTACATACATGAAATAGCACCAGGCGCCCGCGACAGTGTACAAACCATACGCCGAGTCGTTCGTTAGCTCGCTCGCCCGCCCATCGTGAGCCCGACTGAACCTAAGCGCCGCCACCGATGGACGGCCCGCTTGTCGCCCATATCAAGCCGCCGCCGCGTGAACGTTGGAGCAAAAGTTTCGCAGTCGCGACGACGCGCTAGACGCGCTAACGAGGTCATCGTCGTTGTCGTGCTGTGAGTGATCAGTGTCGCTCTTGCGGTCGTGTTCGACGCGTACTGATTGCCGACACGCAGGCTGCCGTCGTCGCGCTCGTTGCCGTCCGCATTGCTCCGCGGGCCTACCAAAAAGGGAGGAAGGAAGGAAGGAAGGAATGAATCCTAGGTGAGTATTTGTTTTATTCCTGACACGGGAATGACGCGCTCACCGTTGGTATTATAGATACGACGTCGTGTAGAATGTCCGTAATGTGAACTGGCGTCCCGCGTCGCTAGCGGTTGCATGCCGAAGAAACGTCAGGAGGAGGCGCCCTCGCGCGCGCGTACCCGTAAACAGGCGATCACGATGATACGGATATCTCTGATATCTTTGTGCAGTGTCTCCTCCTCTCGTCTTCCTCTCCTCGCTCTCGTCCCTCTCGTCACCGACCTCCTCGTTCGTCACTATCCTCTACCTCGCCGCGGCACGTCTCTCCCACTCTATCCCTCCGCTTCACCATCGTCTTCACAGATCTGCACTCACACCGCTTTCATCCGCTTCTAGCGATAATCCGTGTCCGTATCCCGCTGCCCTGGTCCTCGGCGATGAGAACTGCGATAGATGCAGAGGGTGGCCAGCCCCGTCGTCGCCGTTCGCCCTCTCTCCTTGCTCGCGAGCCCACTGCTACCTGCGAGGATACAACCACACACAAGTAAGTTTCCCGCCGTCTCTTTCGCAGGTAGTCACCCACTAACCTGCTGCCTTATCACTTATCTCGCAGTTCGCAGTTCGCAAGGAACGGGGGTGGCGATCCCGCGACCAGCTGCACGAGGGCAACTCCCTCCCTCCCTCTCCTCGGCTCTCTCCTCGTCGTCGTGCAGTCTCCAGCGGCGCCCGTCGAGACGTGCAAACGTTCGATGCTTGCGTACGTCCGTTCCTTCGTCTCCGTTCCGTCCATCTGCTGATCCACACTCCCACACCCAAGCCGTTCCTTCTCTCCTAGCCGCATCCCAAGCCTCAAGCTCTCGCCCTCGCCCTCGCAGCCGACACTCCGCTCGACATCCGCATGACCGCATGCTGGTATCTGGAGCGTTGAGCCGTCCTCGCATCTTTGCGAGCAGCAGGCTACGATAATTGGTCCGCCACGGTGTGTTCGTCAGTTCGTAGGGGTCCGTTAGCGAAGGTGGCGTTGGCGTTGGAGGATCGGGAATGCAATATCCCCCGTCTGGTGGCCCACTGGTCAGGCCGTCTACTCGTTGCGCGATCCCTACGAGGACAGGGAGGAAATGAGTGCCATCGTCAGCGGCACTCGGCGAATGGACGGATTTACGCAGGAGGGAGAACGGGAGGGGAGCAATTCGAGAGCGAACCATGCTAGGATGCAAAGTGAGGCCTGAGAGGACTGCGACATAGGTGAGCAACTGACGAACGGACATAATGAGAAGCGGGAGATGAGATGCTCACTCGGCGCATACAGACGACCCCTGCCTACACGAATGCAGTCCAATGTGACTTCTTCCCCCGCGTAACTGGAATTGTGGTAAGTGCAGATTGATTTTTCTTCCCTGTGGCTGATAGCCTTTCTGCGCAGATAGGAGGAACGGGAGAGGATCGTAGTGTTGGGGTAATCTGGTTGTCAGCGAATTGAGGTGCGGGGCGTCTTTTTGGGCGAAAAGGACGGATGGATGGAGAGTGGGGGAATTGAGTACTGGGCGTCGTTGAGGTGTTGGGTGCCGTTTAGTGGGATGGAGGGAGGAGGCGATGTGAGGTATTTAGGCGCGGCTGGGCGTTGTTGGCTGAGTGACGGCGAGAGGCTAGTGAGATCATTGGTAGACAATTGGAAAGGGAAAGGGTTTATGACGTCGTTGAAGGAAGGTCCACGTGGATTCCGGTCACACGGACCTTCAGAGTTCTAATGCTCACCATGTCGCGAACGGCCAAAGCGACGTTGGGAGCCTCCATCTGCTTCACGTCGTTGATAATATGGGGGGTCCACTATCAGCAGCAGCAGGAACACGAGGTGAGTACATTAGAGCTTCCCCGAAGACTCTACTAATCTACCACACTCAAGACCATGTATAAAGGTGTCCTTCGTGACGATGAGCGTCGGCTAGAAAAGATGCGTAAACGAGAAGAAGATCTGCAGGCTTCTCTGCAAAAGCCGGAGCTGTACGAAAAACTGCAGCCTCTGCAACGAAACGGAGAGCCCGACGCTGGGGGATCGTAACAACTCGCACAATAGCATCTTAGTGGTGAAGACGGTGACTATCTAATATACAGCTTCTCTGTAGGTGCATGCAGTCGCGCAAACGTGGAACGGACATGAAGTTTTGGCTGACGCTGCCAATTATCTCCCCCGTTGAACAGAGCGAGCTCCCCGATCCACTCCGAACGCTCGTGTACGAGACGCTGTTGGCCGTCTTCTTGCTTAGCGCTTGTTTATCATCAAATAATCTGTGCATGTCACTATTCCGGGCGAGAACATCATCTAGACTGCGTGGATTGCTATAAACAATTCAGAGGTCACAAAGTCCGCGTGTCGAAATGACTGTTGTCCTGACGGCGCCACCCTCCATACGACGCTAATCAGTTTCGATGACTGATTTAACATGGAAACGTGATGCATGTCTGCAATCAAGCACGGACGCAGCTCCATGGCGTATATGAGCCAGATACTCAGGTTGGAACCGTAGCGATCCTGCTGCTGAGCTGCGGCCTCCTCCAAGGCTGAGTACCAACTACCTTTATCACACATCCGACGCATAATGACATGCTTCACTACTACCCATCGGCCATGCTACTATCACGCCTTGTAGGGATATCGATTGTGTGCTTGGTGGCTGGTGCCACTAAGCCTCCAAGTCGGCGGAATGTCACCATCGACGACCATTTCGGGGACGAAATGACGCATGCGGTCCCAATATATACTCCATCCGACAAATGGGATCATGAAGGATCGCATCCATGGCTGCTGACGCCGCCTAATGCCTCCTTAGCGTATAATGAAACTTGGCACGCGCCGAAACTCAAGTCGGGCACGAAGACGGTCAGCTTCGGTTTCACAGGTCTGTAAAGTTTCATTGTACCTGCTGGACACGGATTTACGGTTTGACTAGGTGTGGCGATATATGTATACTGCATAGTCTTCAGAATACAGCCTGTGCGCTCGCAAGTTACAAGTTCTCCATCGATGGAGTTCCTGTTGGGCGATACAAGGTCTATGTATAATTGATTAAAAAGGAGCATTTCACACGATCAGAACTGAAACTCCCACAGTCAGAAGTGAATAGTGACTGTGAGAGTAAATTAGTGACTGTGAGAGATAAAATGCAGGGAGTGTAGCGAATAGCGTAGCTTATAAAAATAGATTGAAAAAAAGAGGCAAGTACTTTAACAATTTCCTTCCACTTCCTCCTCCGAGCAGGGGGGCTGACTAACAGACCCCCCTGCCCGGGGAGGTGCAGGTCTATACTACCGACTACAACTATCTACTGGGAATAGGGATACCTAGCAAATGGCGTGAGTGAAGAGTCAGTGGGACAAGGGACTTACGTGTGTGTTTCGGCGCAGGACAACCATTGAAAGAAACTTGCGAGACGGTGGAAGTGGTGGACGTGGTGGTGGTAGAGAAGAAAGAAACGGCACCTCTCTCCCCGATCGCTTAGCGACCGTCGCAACTTTCCGCCCAATCTTATTTAGGCCCATTTATGTACTATAACCCCGAAGCTAATTTATTCCAGTACGTACGCAAAGACATATATCTCTAGGGTTAAATTTCGAGAAGACACCAGGGGAGGCCATTAGAGTGCCGTGGATGAGCTTGCTTGAGGCTGATAACGGAATGGAATGCGGATTTCTTCACTGCGACTGCTGTAAGTGGAGGCAGATGACCTAAAGCCGTGTACCACAAAGAAGCGAAGGTCAAGTCCCCTCGAAGGAATGGCCCCACAAGGGAAATAAGCTATTTGCCGGATGTCGAGATTTGAGGCGTTAGATGGTTCAAATATCACGCGACTTAGCGCACAGGAGTAGGATAGTGTTTTGTGAATGTCGTGCTGCTGTTTGTGTCCAAGAAGTCGGGAAGAAGAGGAAAGCAGTGACCTCTGCAAGACCATCTCCTTTCTGGCAGGACGACAGAGTAGCACCAGAGGAAGGAATGAAACCCGGAGATCTCGAGGGCGCCGAAATGTCAGAATCCTAATTGCGAAAGATGTCAATTTGATACCCAGGAGGACGGGAAACACCTTAAAATGGTAGAAAGTGGTAGTCATGGGGCGTTCATAGAAATATTTTTTAATCCTTTAGTGATTTTCGAGTATTTTGAAGCACCGTTTCGCGTTTGCGAGGGTTTGAGGAGAAGAGGCAGGTTCTGGCGGGGGGGGGGGGGGGGGGGGATCGGTGGGTCCAAGGAAGGAAAGGGAGTGGCGATGGGTAGCGAGAAGATCGGGACTGCAGTAGGCCAAATCCCGGGAATTTGCGTCGCAGAAATGGTTCATTTTGCGCATTTGTGCCGCCCATGGGAACAATGGGAATCGTCATGCACTGGAAAAAAGAGCCGGTTGCGGGATGTTCATAGAAATATTTTCGGATTTTTTGTCACTTTTCGAGCATTTTCAGCGACCGAATCGTGTTTGCGTGGCAGAACCAGAGAGGGATGGCCTCTATGCAGACAAGCCCTTCTAGTGAGTTGAAATACAAGTGGTTGGGAAGGGGAGGAAGGTGGTAGTGCACCGATCATGGAGGTGCCGGATTGGAGCCTCTCCAATGTCCATCTTGGTCGCTGCAATTGCTGATTCGGCTCACATTTGGCACCAACAAGCACGGCAGGTTGGAGGGGAAAGCCTGGTCACAGGAAGCTTGGAGAACTGATGGAATGTTAAAATCTGTCCATTGAGAACGTCAAGTGGCCCCATAAATGACTGCCAAACGTGAGGCATACCTCACGAGAGTTCTGCGCCAACGGGCTGCTCGGCGGACGTTCATAGAACCATTTTCAGAATTTGCCAACGGCTGCCTCGTATTCACGTATAAGGAGTCAAGGGAAATGGTAAGGTGGTGCTCGTGCGTGCAAGGCCCGCTCAAATAGCATGGAAACCAGATGGACTGGCGGTTACAGGGTTGGTCTGCGACAACAAGACAATGAGGGTCAGTGTCGAGTGACGAGTAGCGCAGAACGTACCAGTGCACGTCCATGGGGTGGTGGTCAACGTGGAGGAGAGGTCCTTTGTGACAGCTGGTCAACTGTGAGGGCGGGTGAGAACGAAAAAAGTGAGGTTAGCGGGTACCTCCATGTCCGGAGTGCACGGTCAGCTAGATGACACATGCAGGGACAACGCAGATTCATTTCGTGGCACGAGCGGGCGGCGATATCGATCGTGCGTGGTGGTTGGGAACGAAGAAGCGACGGGCGGCAATTCAATTCAGAGCTTCCCAATTAGGCGAGACCGGAATTTGCCAAATTAGGGCTCTGTCGTTCGCGCACTTCCTTTGATGTTCCTGCCTCATTGATAACTCGACTACGAGACGACCTGGGTGGTACGAAATATGAGAGTGTGTACTGTATCTGTGCTGCTCTGGCTCTCTTGTGCAGACACTTGGAGAAGAGTGAAACCAATGGAGGCGCACCTTCTACCCACCTACGGCACTGCAGATGGGCCCAATGCCATCGAGCTAGCTCAGGTCCGTCTCGTTTGCATAAAGCTGTAAGCTAGCTACTCGGATTTACGCTTAATTTGTGTCCCGATCGGCATCAATCGTTCATAACTTTGTAGTTGTCCGACCTTGAAGACCTCGTTGTTTGCAGCATAGTACACGATGCGGCAGTATGGGAACGTCCACAACAGTATACACTATTTCACAAGACTCAGAAAGTGCTCTATCAACCACCCCGCCCATTGCGCCATGTCAGGAACTCGGAGGAAACCCTCCCGCGACCCCCGCCTCCTCGTCGTACTGCAAGCCCTGCAACTCATTTAAAATCGAGGTACGCGTTCGCTAGTGTGGGAATTCCAAAGCCTTGGGCGCCTTACTACCGCCGAAACGTCGCAACGATCATGATGGATTTTTCTGCAATTTATTTCGTTCCCTGGAAGGCGGAAACGGTCGAAAACACCGTTTGCGAACGGACCAGGTGTTTTCCGTATATAATGGGTGAGATTTTTGTCTATTATTCCTCATCCTCACCAGGATTCCTCTCCTCTCCTCCGATTCTCTCTATCAGCACGAACGGGCGGCATTCGCGAATTATCTGGCATCCCCTATCGCCCCTGTTCGACTTGTTTCATGGTTCGTCGGCCAGGGTTTTCGACCATCCAGCACCCTTACCGACACGCATTGCCCAGTGTATGATCTCTGATGTCGGTAATTAGCAAGTTTGAGATTTGTGTGTAACCGCCTGACTCTTTGTAATATAGTTAACATTCTACTCAGTTTCCAACAAACGATCCGCTATGAGAAGGTTCGTTTGCAAATTGCATTTCATATCAATTCAATTCACTCGTTCTGACGCCAGTTCTCATCTACAGAATATCTGCTCTATACTCTATCGCCACCCCCCGCGTTTCTTACTCAACCGGCGATTGACTCTAACGATGTCCGGCACTCGATCAGTACAAGTGACGACTGGATCAACTGAGGCTGCGCAACAAGAGGTAAGTCAGCTCACTTCGTACGAAGCATCATACAACCTGACCTTGGGCAACCCGCTGCCTTAGCTATCTTTGCCCCATCACGAACTGGAAGAAACGAGGTAAACCAGCCCGCTTCCCATCGATATCATTATCAAATAAACTCAACCCTAAGCTAGAACAGTAAGAACGGCCAACACCCGCAGACCACCTAATCCCACCGCTCGATTCAGCCTTTCCCAACCCCCTCACGTGCGCTCCCAAATCCCAAATCCCGAACCGTCGAGCCAAATGTTCATGTGTTCGTGAGTCATCCTTCGCGAAAATGTGCACGGTGCACGCAAACTCACCAAGCCAGAATGCCCAGGAGGCCCCGTCTATCCGTTGGCCTTCGATTTTGGATTGCGAGGCCGCGGTGAGTTATCTGTGCCGTGCGAATCATGGCGGACAACTAACAACGGTTTTGTAGAATACTGTGTTATTCGCCGCTGCCGCGAGTGCATCATCTACACTCATAGTAGGCGCCAACCCATCCCTTCTCGCATTGCTCACACTCAGCCTTGCGCAGATATAATGGGATCAGATATATATATACATTCACTCGAAACCTATTGACACAGGGACTTACGACAACTACATACTCCCTCACTCACTCACTCACTTCCTAGCGCCCTGCCGCCATCGTCATCGTCATCACCGGCCCAACCATAACGAGAAAGATATCGCTTGTGCACGCGCAACCGTTATCCCCGGGCCTCGTTTCATGGGCAGTGGCTGAGCGGGCAGCGAGTTCCGGGCGCGTAGCCGCCGCCGCCGACGTCGACGAGGCTACTTAGATCGGGGGATAAGGAGGGGCTTGAAGTGCGAGCGCGATGTCGGATGGCAGCGGTCGTCGAGAGGAAATCCGGGCGTGAGTGCGATTGCAAGTTTGAGTGCGCCTGCAAGTGTGTGCCAACGGCGATGCACCGTGGCGACAGACTGCTCACGAGCCGAACGAACGCGTGAGGACGTCTGATGCGTATCATCGTCATCAGCAATGCAAGAAAAAGAAGAGACATACTACATACATGAAATAGCACCAGGCGCCCGCGACAGTGTACAAACCATACGCCGAGTCGTTCGTTAGCTCGCTCGCCCGCCCATCGTGAGCCCGACTGAACCTAAGCGCCGCCACCGATGGACGGCCCGCTTGTCGCCCATATCAAGCCGCCGCCGCGTGAACGTTGGAGCAAAAGTTTCGCAGTCGCGACGACGCGCTAGACGCGCTAACGAGGTCATCGTCGTTGTCGTGCTGTGAGTGATCAGTGTCGCTCTTGCGGTCGTGTTCGACGCGTACTGATTGCCGACACGCAGGCTGCCGTCGTCGCGCTCGTTGCCGTCCGCATTGCTCCGCGGGCCTACCAAAAAGGGAGGAAGGAAGGAAGGAAGGAATGAATCCTAGGTGAGTATTTGTTTTATTCCTGACACGGGAATGACGCGCTCACCGTTGGTATTATAGATACGACGTCGTGTAGAATGTCCGTAATGTGAACTGGCGTCCCGCGTCGCTAGCGGTTGCATGCCGAAGAAACGTCAGGAGGAGGCGCCCTCGCGCGCGCGTACCCGTAAACAGGCGATCACGATGATACGGATATCTCTGATATCTTTGTGCAGTGTCTCCTCCTCTCGTCTTCCTCTCCTCGCTCTCGTCCCTCTCGTCACCGACCTCCTCGTTCGTCACTATCCTCTACCTCGCCGCGGCACGTCTCTCCCACTCTATCCCTCCGCTTCACCATCGTCTTCACAGATCTGCACTCACACCGCTTTCATCCGCTTCTAGCGATAATCCGTGTCCGTATCCCGCTGCCCTGGTCCTCGGCGATGAGAACTGCGATAGATGCAGAGGGTGGCCAGCCCCGTCGTCGCCGTTCGCCCTCTCTCCTTGCTCGCGAGCCCACTGCTACCTGCGAGGATACAACCACACACAAGTAAGTTTCCCGCCGTCTCTTTCGCAGGTAGTCACCCACTAACCTGCTGCCTTATCACTTATCTCGCAGTTCGCAGTTCGCAAGGAACGGGGGTGGCGATCCCGCGACCAGCTGCACGAGGGCAACTCCCTCCCTCCCTCTCCTCGGCTCTCTCCTCGTCGTCGTGCAGTCTCCAGCGGCGCCCGTCGAGACGTGCAAACGTTCGATGCTTGCGTACGTCCGTTCCTTCGTCTCCGTTCCGTCCATCTGCTGATCCACACTCCCACACCCAAGCCGTTCCTTCTCTCCTAGCCGCATCCCAAGCCTCAAGCTCTCGCCCTCGCCCTCGCAGCCGACACTCCGCTCGACATCCGCATGACCGCATGCTGGTATCTGGAGCGTTGAGCCGTCCTCGCATCTTTGCGAGCAGCAGGCTACGATAATTGGTCCGCCACGGTGTGTTCGTCAGTTCGTAGGGGTCCGTTAGCGAAGGTGGCGTTGGCGTTGGAGGATCGGGAATGCAATATCCCCCGTCTGGTGGCCCACTGGTCAGGCCGTCTACTCGTTGCGCGATCCCTACGAGGACAGGGAGGAAATGAGTGCCATCGTCAGCGGCACTCGGCGAATGGACGGATTTACGCAGGAGGGAGAACGGGAGGGGAGCAATTCGAGAGCGAACCATGCTAGGATGCAAAGTGAGGCCTGAGAGGACTGCGACATAGGTGAGCAACTGACGAACGGACATAATGAGAAGCGGGAGATGAGATGCTCACTCGGCGCATACAGACGACCCCTGCCTACACGAATGCAGTCCAATGTGACTTCTTCCCCCGCGTAACTGGAATTGTGGTAAGTGCAGATTGATTTTTCTTCCCTGTGGCTGATAGCCTTTCTGCGCAGATAGGAGGAACGGGAGAGGATCGTAGTGTTGGGGTAATCTGGTTGTCAGCGAATTGAGGTGCGGGGCGTCTTTTTGGGCGAAAAGGACGGATGGATGGAGAGTGGGGGAATTGAGTACTGGGCGTCGTTGAGGTGTTGGGTGCCGTTTAGTGGGATGGAGGGAGGAGGCGATGTGAGGTATTTAGGCGCGGCTGGGCGTTGTTGGCTGAGTGACGGCGAGAGGCTAGTGAGATCATTGGTAGACAATTGGAAAGGGAAAGGGTTTATGACGTCGTTGAAGGAAGGTCCACGTGGATTCCGGTCACACGGACCTTCAGAGTTCTAATGCTCACCATGTCGCGAACGGCCAAAGCGACGTTGGGAGCCTCCATCTGCTTCACGTCGTTGATAATATGGGGGGTCCACTATCAGCAGCAGCAGGAACACGAGGTGAGTACATTAGAGCTTCCCCGAAGACTCTACTAATCTACCACACTCAAGACCATGTATAAAGGTGTCCTTCGTGACGATGAGCGTCGGCTAGAAAAGATGCGTAAACGAGAAGAAGATCTGCAGGCTTCTCTGCAAAAGCCGGAGCTGTACGAAAAACTGCAGCCTCTGCAACGAAACGGAGAGCCCGACGCTGGGGGATCGTAACAACTCGCACAATAGCATCTTAGTGGTGAAGACGGTGACTATCTAATATACAGCTTCTCTGTAGGTGCATGCAGTCGCGCAAACGTGGAACGGACATGAAGTTTTGGCTGACGCTGCCAATTATCTCCCCCGTTGAACAGAGCGAGCTCCCCGATCCACTCCGAACGCTCGTGTACGAGACGCTGTTGGCCGTCTTCTTGCTTAGCGCTTGTTTATCATCAAATAATCTGTGCATGTCACTATTCCGGGCGAGAACATCATCTAGACTGCGTGGATTGCTATAAACAATTCAGAGGTCACAAAGTCCGCGTGTCGAAATGACTGTTGTCCTGACGGCGCCACCCTCCATACGACGCTAATCAGTTTCGATGACTGATTTAACATGGAAACGTGATGCATGTCTGCAATCAAGCACGGACGCAGCTCCATGGCGTATATGAGCCAGATACTCAGGTTGGAACCGTAGCGATCCTGCTGCTGAGCTGCGGCCTCCTCCAAGGCTGAGTACCAACTACCTTTATCACACATCCGACGCATAATGACATGCTTCACTACTACCCATCGGCCATGCTACTATCACGCCTTGTAGGGATATCGATTGTGTGCTTGGTGGCTGGTGCCACTAAGCCTCCAAGTCGGCGGAATGTCACCATCGACGACCATTTCGGGGACGAAATGACGCATGCGGTCCCAATATATACTCCATCCGACAAATGGGATCATGAAGGATCGCATCCATGGCTGCTGACGCCGCCTAATGCCTCCTTAGCGTATAATGAAACTTGGCACGCGCCGAAACTCAAGTCGGGCACGAAGACGGTCAGCTTCGGTTTCACAGGTCTGTAAAGTTTCATTGTACCTGCTGGACACGGATTTACGGTTTGACTAGGTGTGGCGATATATGTATACTGCATAGTCTTCAGAATACAGCCTGTGCGCTCGCAAGTTACAAGTTCTCCATCGATGGAGTTCCTGTTGGGCGATACAAGGTCTATGTATAATTGATTAAAAAGGAGCATTTCACACGATCAGAACTGAAACTCCCACAGTCAGAAGTGAATAGTGACTGTGAGAGTAAATTAGTGACTGTGAGAGATAAAATGCAGGGAGTGTAGCGAATAGCGTAGCTTATAAAAATAGATTGAAAAAAAGAGGCAAGTACTTTAACAATTTCCTTCCACTTCCTCCTCCGAGCAGGGGGGCTGACTAACAGACCCCCCTGCCCGGGGAGGTGCAGGTCTATACTACCGACTACAACTATCTACTGGGAATAGGGATACCTAGCAAATGGCGTGAGTGAAGAGTCAGTGGGACAAGGGACTTACGTGTGTGTTTCGGCGCAGGACAACCATTGAAAGAAACTTGCGAGACGGTGGAAGTGGTGGACGTGGTGGTGGTAGAGAAGAAAGAAACGGCACCTCTCTCCCCGATCGCTTAGCGACCGTCGCAACTTTCCGCCCAATCTTATTTAGGCCCATTTATGTACTATAACCCCGAAGCTAATTTATTCCAGTACGTACGCAAAGACATATATCTCTAGGGTTAAATTTCGAGAAGACACCAGGGGAGGCCATTAGAGTGCCGTGGATGAGCTTGCTTGAGGCTGATAACGGAATGGAATGCGGATTTCTTCACTGCGACTGCTGTAAGTGGAGGCAGATGACCTAAAGCCGTGTACCACAAAGAAGCGAAGGTCAAGTCCCCTCGAAGGAATGGCCCCACAAGGGAAATAAGCTATTTGCCGGATGTCGAGATTTGAGGCGTTAGATGGTTCAAATATCACGCGACTTAGCGCACAGGAGTAGGATAGTGTTTTGTGAATGTCGTGCTGCTGTTTGTGTCCAAGAAGTCGGGAAGAAGAGGAAAGCAGTGACCTCTGCAAGACCATCTCCTTTCTGGCAGGACGACAGAGTAGCACCAGAGGAAGGAATGAAACCCGGAGATCTCGAGGGCGCCGAAATGTCAGAATCCTAATTGCGAAAGATGTCAATTTGATACCCAGGAGGACGGGAAACACCTTAAAATGGTAGAAAGTGGTAGTCATGGGGCGTTCATAGAAATATTTTTTAATCCTTTAGTGATTTTCGAGTATTTTGAAGCACCGTTTCGCGTTTGCGAGGGTTTGAGGAGAAGAGGCAGGTTCTGGCGGGGGGGGGGGGGGGATCGGTGGGTCCAAGGAAGGAAAGGGAGTGGCGATGGGTAGCGAGAAGATCGGGACTGCAGTAGGCCAAATCCCGGGAATTTGCGTCGCAGAAATGGTTCATTTTGCGCATTTGTGCCGCCCATGGGAACAATGGGAATCGTCATGCACTGGAAAAAAGAGCCGGTTGCGGGATGTTCATAGAAATATTTTCGGATTTTTTGTCACTTTTCGAGCATTTTCAGCGACCGAATCGTGTTTGCGTGGCAGAACCAGAGAGGGATGGCCTCTATGCAGACAAGCCCTTCTAGTGAGTTGAAATACAAGTGGTTGGGAAGGGGAGGAAGGTGGTAGTGCACCGATCATGGAGGTGCCGGATTGGAGCCTCTCCAATGTCCATCTTGGTCGCTGCAATTGCTGATTCGGCTCACATTTGGCACCAACAAGCACGGCAGGTTGGAGGGGAAAGCCTGGTCACAGGAAGCTTGGAGAACTGATGGAATGTTAAAATCTGTCCATTGAGAACGTCAAGTGGCCCCATAAATGACTGCCAAACGTGAGGCATACCTCACGAGAGTTCTGCGCCAACGGGCTGCTCGGCGGACGTTCATAGAACCATTTTCAGAATTTGCCAACGGCTGCCTCGTATTCACGTATAAGGAGTCAAGGGAAATGGTAAGGTGGTGCTCGTGCGTGCAAGGCCCGCTCAAATAGCATGGAAACCAGATGGACTGGCGGTTACAGGGTTGGTCTGCGACAACAAGACAATGAGGGTCAGTGTCGAGTGACGAGTAGCGCAGAACGTACCAGTGCACGTCCATGGGGTGGTGGTCAACGTGGAGGAGAGGTCCTTTGTGACAGCTGGTCAACTGTGAGGGCGGGTGAGAACGAAAAAAGTGAGGTTAGCGGGTACCTCCATGTCCGGAGTGCACGGTCAGCTAGATGACACATGCAGGGACAACGCAGATTCATTTCGTGGCACGAGCGGGCGGCGATATCGATCGTGCGTGGTGGTTGGGAACGAAGAAGCGACGGGCGGCAATTCAATTCAGAGCTTCCCAATTAGGCGAGACCGGAATTTGCCAAATTAGGGCTCTGTCGTTCGCGCACTTCCTTTGATGTTCCTGCCTCATTGATAACTCGACTACGAGACGACCTGGGTGGTACGAAATATGAGAGTGTGTACTGTATCTGTGCTGCTCTGGCTCTCTTGTGCAGACACTTGGAGAAGAGTGAAACCAATGGAGGCGCACCTTCTACCCACCTACGGCACTGCAGATGGGCCCAATGCCATCGAGCTAGCTCAGGTCCGTCTCGTTTGCATAAAGCTGTAAGCTAGCTACTCGGATTTACGCTTAATTTGTGTCCCGATCGGCATCAATCGTTCATAACTTTGTAGTTGTCCGACCTTGAAGACCTCGTTGTTTGCAGCATAGTACACGATGCGGCAGTATGGGAACGTCCACAACAGTATACACTATTTCACAAGACTCAGAAAGTGCTCTATCAACCACCCCGCCCATTGCGCCATGTCAGGAACTCGGAGGAAACCCTCCCGCGACCCCCGCCTCCTCGTCGTACTGCAAGCCCTGCAACTCATTTAAAATCGAGGTACGCGTTCGCTAGTGTGGGAATTCCAAAGCCTTGGGCGCCTTACTACCGCCGAAACGTCGCAACGATCATGATGGATTTTTCTGCAATTTATTTCGTTCCCTGGAAGGCGGAAACGGTCGAAAACACCGTTTGCGAACGGACCAGGTGTTTTCCGTATATAATGGGTGAGATTTTTGTCTATTATTCCTCATCCTCACCAGGATTCCTCTCCTCTCCTCCGATTCTCTCTATCAGCACGAACGGGCGGCATTCGCGAATTATCTGGCATCCCCTATCGCCCCTGTTCGACTTGTTTCATGGTTCGTCGGCCAGGGTTTTCGACCATCCAGCACCCTTACCGACACGCATTGCCCAGTGTATGATCTCTGATGTCGGTAATTAGCAAGTTTGAGATTTGTGTGTAACCGCCTGACTCTTTGTAATATAGTTAACATTCTACTCAGTTTCCAACAAACGATCCGCTATGAGAAGGTTCGTTTGCAAATTGCATTTCATATCAATTCAATTCACTCGTTCTGACGCCAGTTCTCATCTACAGAATATCTGCTCTATACTCTATCGCCACCCCCCGCGTTTCTTACTCAACCGGCGATTGACTCTAACGATGTCCGGCACTCGATCAGTACAAGTGACGACTGGATCAACTGAGGCTGCGCAACAAGAGGTAAGTCAGCTCACTTCGTACGAAGCATCATACAACCTGACCTTGGGCAACCCGCTGCCTTAGCTATCTTTGCCCCATCACGAACTGGAAGAAACGAGGTAAACCAGCCCGCTTCCCATCGATATCATTATCAAATAAACTCAACCCTAAGCTAGAACAGTAAGAACGGCCAACACCCGCAGACCACCTAATCCCACCGCTCGATTCAGCCTTTCCCAACCCCCTCACGTGCGCTCCCAAATCCCAAATCCCGAACCGTCGAGCCAAATGTTCATGTGTTCGTGAGTCATCCTTCGCGAAAATGTGCACGGTGCACGCAAACTCACCAAGCCAGAATGCCCAGGAGGCCCCGTCTATCCGTTGGCCTTCGATTTTGGATTGCGAGGCCGCGGTGAGTTATCTGTGCCGTGCGAATCATGGCGGACAACTAACAACGGTTTTGTAGAATACTGTGTTATTCGCCGCTGCCGCGAGTGCATCATCTACACTCATAGTAGGCGCCAACCCATCCCTTCTCGCATTGCTCACACTCAGCCTTGCGCAGATATAATGGGATCAGATATATATATACATTCACTCGAAACCTATTGACACAGGGACTTACGACAACTACATACTCCCTCACTCACTCACTCACTTCCTAGCGCCCTGCCGCCATCGTCATCGTCATCACCGGCCCAACCATAACGAGAAAGATATCGCTTGTGCACGCGCAACCGTTATCCCCGGGCCTCGTTTCATGGGCAGTGGCTGAGCGGGCAGCGAGTTCCGGGCGCGTAGCCGCCGCCGCCGACGTCGACGAGGCTACTTAGATCGGGGGATAAGGAGGGGCTTGAAGTGCGAGCGCGATGTCGGATGGCAGCGGTCGTCGAGAGGAAATCCGGGCGTGAGTGCGATTGCAAGTTTGAGTGCGCCTGCAAGTGTGTGCCAACGGCGATGCACCGTGGCGACAGACTGCTCACGAGCCGAACGAACGCGTGAGGACGTCTGATGCGTATCATCGTCATCAGCAATGCAAGAAAAAGAAGAGACATACTACATACATGAAATAGCACCAGGCGCCCGCGACAGTGTACAAACCATACGCCGAGTCGTTCGTTAGCTCGCTCGCCCGCCCATCGTGAGCCCGACTGAACCTAAGCGCCGCCACCGATGGACGGCCCGCTTGTCGCCCATATCAAGCCGCCGCCGCGTGAACGTTGGAGCAAAAGTTTCGCAGTCGCGACGACGCGCTAGACGCGCTAACGAGGTCATCGTCGTTGTCGTGCTGTGAGTGATCAGTGTCGCTCTTGCGGTCGTGTTCGACGCGTACTGATTGCCGACACGCAGGCTGCCGTCGTCGCGCTCGTTGCCGTCCGCATTGCTCCGCGGGCCTACCAAAAAGGGAGGAAGGAAGGAAGGAAGGAATGAATCCTAGGTGAGTATTTGTTTTATTCCTGACACGGGAATGACGCGCTCACCGTTGGTATTATAGATACGACGTCGTGTAGAATGTCCGTAATGTGAACTGGCGTCCCGCGTCGCTAGCGGTTGCATGCCGAAGAAACGTCAGGAGGAGGCGCCCTCGCGCGCGCGTACCCGTAAACAGGCGATCACGATGATACGGATATCTCTGATATCTTTGTGCAGTGTCTCCTCCTCTCGTCTTCCTCTCCTCGCTCTCGTCCCTCTCGTCACCGACCTCCTCGTTCGTCACTATCCTCTACCTCGCCGCGGCACGTCTCTCCCACTCTATCCCTCCGCTTCACCATCGTCTTCACAGATCTGCACTCACACCGCTTTCATCCGCTTCTAGCGATAATCCGTGTCCGTATCCCGCTGCCCTGGTCCTCGGCGATGAGAACTGCGATAGATGCAGAGGGTGGCCAGCCCCGTCGTCGCCGTTCGCCCTCTCTCCTTGCTCGCGAGCCCACTGCTACCTGCGAGGATACAACCACACACAAGTAAGTTTCCCGCCGTCTCTTTCGCAGGTAGTCACCCACTAACCTGCTGCCTTATCACTTATCTCGCAGTTCGCAGTTCGCAAGGAACGGGGGTGGCGATCCCGCGACCAGCTGCACGAGGGCAACTCCCTCCCTCCCTCTCCTCGGCTCTCTCCTCGTCGTCGTGCAGTCTCCAGCGGCGCCCGTCGAGACGTGCAAACGTTCGATGCTTGCGTACGTCCGTTCCTTCGTCTCCGTTCCGTCCATCTGCTGATCCACACTCCCACACCCAAGCCGTTCCTTCTCTCCTAGCCGCATCCCAAGCCTCAAGCTCTCGCCCTCGCCCTCGCAGCCGACACTCCGCTCGACATCCGCATGACCGCATGCTGGTATCTGGAGCGTTGAGCCGTCCTCGCATCTTTGCGAGCAGCAGGCTACGATAATTGGTCCGCCACGGTGTGTTCGTCAGTTCGTAGGGGTCCGTTAGCGAAGGTGGCGTTGGCGTTGGAGGATCGGGAATGCAATATCCCCCGTCTGGTGGCCCACTGGTCAGGCCGTCTACTCGTTGCGCGATCCCTACGAGGACAGGGAGGAAATGAGTGCCATCGTCAGCGGCACTCGGCGAATGGACGGATTTACGCAGGAGGGAGAACGGGAGGGGAGCAATTCGAGAGCGAACCATGCTAGGATGCAAAGTGAGGCCTGAGAGGACTGCGACATAGGTGAGCAACTGACGAACGGACATAATGAGAAGCGGGAGATGAGATGCTCACTCGGCGCATACAGACGACCCCTGCCTACACGAATGCAGTCCAATGTGACTTCTTCCCCCGCGTAACTGGAATTGTGGTAAGTGCAGATTGATTTTTCTTCCCTGTGGCTGATAGCCTTTCTGCGCAGATAGGAGGAACGGGAGAGGATCGTAGTGTTGGGGTAATCTGGTTGTCAGCGAATTGAGGTGCGGGGCGTCTTTTTGGGCGAAAAGGACGGATGGATGGAGAGTGGGGGAATTGAGTACTGGGCGTCGTTGAGGTGTTGGGTGCCGTTTAGTGGGATGGAGGGAGGAGGCGATGTGAGGTATTTAGGCGCGGCTGGGCGTTGTTGGCTGAGTGACGGCGAGAGGCTAGTGAGATCATTGGTAGACAATTGGAAAGGGAAAGGGTTTATGACGTCGTTGAAGGAAGGTCCACGTGGATTCCGGTCACACGGACCTTCAGAGTTCTAATGCTCACCATGTCGCGAACGGCCAAAGCGACGTTGGGAGCCTCCATCTGCTTCACGTCGTTGATAATATGGGGGGTCCACTATCAGCAGCAGCAGGAACACGAGGTGAGTACATTAGAGCTTCCCGAAGACTCTACTAATCTACCACACTCAAGACCATGTATAAAGGTGTCCTTCGTGACGATGAGCGTCGGCTAGAAAAGATGCGTAAACGAGAAGAAGATCTGCAGGCTTCTCTGCAAAAGCCGGAGCTGTACGAAAAACTGCAGCCTCTGCGAACGAAACGGAGAGCCCGACGCTGGGGGATCGTAACAACTCGCACAATAGCATCTTAGTGCTGACTAGGACGGTGACTATCTAATATACAGCTTCTCTGTAGGTGCATGCAGTCGCGCATACGTGGAACGGACATGAAGTTTTGGCTGACGCTGCCAATTATCTCCCCCGTTGAACAGAGCGAGCTCCCCGATCCACTCCGAACGCTCGTGTACGAGACGCTGTTGGCCGTCTTCTTGCTTAGCGCTTGTTTATCATCAAATAATCTGTGCATGTCACTATTCCGGGCGAGAACATCATCTAGACTGCGTGGATTGCTATAAACAATTCAGAGGTCACAAAGTCCGCGTGTCGAAATGACTGTTGTCCTGACGGCGCCACCCTCCATACGACGCTAATCAGTTTCGATGACTGATTTAACATGGAAACGTGATGCATGTCTGCAATCAAGCACGGACGCAGCTCCATGGCGTATATGAGCCAGATACTCAGGTTGGAACCGTAGCGATCCTGCTGCTGAGCTGCGGCCTCCTCCAAGGCTGAGTACCAACTACCTTTATCACACATCCGACGCATAATGACATGCTTCACTACTACCCATCGGCCATGCTACTATCACGCCTTGTAGGGATATCGATTGTGTGCTTGGTGGCTGGTGCCACTAAGCCTCCAAGTCGGCGGAATGTCACCATCGACGACCATTTTGGGGACGAAATGACGCATGCGGTCCCAATATATACTCCATCCGACAAATGGGATCATGAAGGATCGCATCCATGGCTGCTGACGCCGCCTAATGCCTCCTTAGCGTATAATGAAACTTGGCACGCGCCGAAACTCAAGTCGGGCACGAAGACGGTCAGCTTCGGTTTCACAGGTCTGTAAAGTTTCATTGTACCTGCTGGACACGGATTTACGGTTTGACTAGGTGTGGCGATATATGTATACTGCATAGTCTTCAGAATACAGCCTGTGCTAGGTGCCGATCCCCTCGCGAGTTACAAGTTCTCCATCGATGGAGTTCCTGTTGGGCAATACAAGCCCAGCCCGGAAGAAAAAGGCGGTTATGATTATAATGTCCTGGTCTATGCCAACACTACCTTGGAGGATGTAGCCCACAACTTTAGTATCACCGCAGATTCTCTAATCCAGATCTTGCCGATATTTGACTACGCTATCTATACTATAACAACGTGAGTTCATGAATTTTTTTAGCCGTCACATCTAATCACCGTCTCTCATTGCAGCAATTCATCTGTGGCACCCCCATACACAAGCACGTCCGCTACAGATCCTCCCGCATCCCTCAAAGCAACGTCCACCACGAGTTTCAGCACCAGCACAGTCACCCCAGAAGAGGCGAATGCCTCAGAGTCCCACCAAAATACGGGGCCCATAGTGGGCGCCACTCTAGCAGGACTGTCCGCCTTCGTCTTAATGGGCACTGTCATCTATCATCGCCGGAAGAAAGTAACTGGATCTAGACAACAACTGCCAAGCCACCAATGGCGTCGCAGTAGATTTCTTCGACATACGGAGTCATTGCCTCCTGCGCCTAGTAAACGACACGCCGACGATGAAAAGGTCGACCGCACCCCGATCCATTCGCCAGTCCGTGGTTTGGCAGATTGAAAAGTCGCGTATGTGATATATTACTTATGAGAGGCCGTTCCCACCCATACTACGCCCCAGTATTTAATATTATCTATGTCTTCCTTCATAGTTTCCAAACGAGTTGCGTGCTTCCTTCAATAAAATTTGCATCCTCTTGTGATCTCGAGATGTTCGAACGTGTAAGGCCAGCACGGGCGCTGAATCACTGTCAGCCAAGATGATGCGTCGTGGTCATGTGATCGTCGAACATGGGTATGATCGACGCCCGATTTGGATTCATATTATGTCAGAGCAAGACCTCGCGCGACGCGACGCGCTTATTACAAACTCTTCTCCAACCACCATGGCGAAGGAAAAGCCCGCGAAATCTGGTCAACAGAAGACCCTCAACTCCTTCTTCGTCTCAAAATCTGGCCCTAAAAAGCCTAAAGAACCTAAAGAGGAGGAACCTCAAGAAGACGATGCTTCAGTCCACTCAGATGATGCTTCCGAGGCACAGGACGCGTCCGACGTCGAGATGGACGAACCGGAGCCAAAGCGAAAAAGTGCCAAAGTTGTAGCTGCAGAGTCTTTCTCTAAGCTGCCTCCCATATCGAGCATTCCCCTCATGTTCGACGACCTCGTGAGCAACATTCCAGACATAAAGGACGTAGCGCTGCAGGTTGCTGGTCGGAAACTACGCGTCGCGACTATGTGTTCTGGCACCGAATCTCCCCTTCTGGCCCTCGAAATGATAACAGGTTCCATACGCGAGCAATACGGTGTCAATGTCCAGATACAACACGTGTTTTCGTGCGAGATCGAGCCTTTCAAGCAAGCGTACATCGAACGCAACTTCCAGCCACCCCTTCTCTTTCGTGATGTCTGCGAGCTGGGCGAGGACGAGGCGTAAGCACTGTTTCGCAAGCGTAAGTGCATCATAACCTATGATCTCTGGTCTTGTTCTAGGCATACCGCGTATGGGTCACTGGCCCCAGTCCCGGGCGACGTGGATATGCTGATTGCAGGCACTTCGTGCGTCGATTACTCGAATCTCAACAACGAGAAACAGGACATAGATGCCAATGGCGAATCTGGACGGACTTTCCGCGGCATGATGTCGTGGGTTAAGAGGCATCGGCCGCCCATCGTCATCCTCGAAAACGTCTGCTCCGCGCCATGGACCAAAGTCAAAGAATATTTCGAAGAGATCGACTATAGCGCGGAGTTCAGTCGGGCGGACACCAAGTTCTACTACGTGCCCCATACTCGTACCCGAGTCTACCTTCTGGCCGTGAACAAGCGCGGCTCCAGCATCCCCGCTACGTGGAAAGACTGGGTCGTCAACAAGTTGAAACGCCCTGCAACCTCTTCTCTGGACGCCCATTTACTGCCTGCCGACGATCCTCGTATCCACCAAGCGCGTCAGAAGCTCGTCAGCGAGAGTGCGCATGCTCTCGATCGCCGTGTAGGTAGAACAGACTGGAGCCGATGCGAGTCTCGGCATCATCGAGCGAGGTTGGAGGAGCAACTTGGGGATAAGCGGCCGCTGACAAGCTGGGACGATGGTACGACTTTCCTTGATTTCGTCGTCTCCCGTTCCAACTCTATATGACTAGGTGGTTATTGCAAGCTCTCCGTCGATGGATGGGGTGATTGGGCCACGGGCCAAGTCGAACGTGTATGGGACTTGATGGACATAAGTCTTCTGCGTTCAGCTAAGCAAGGCATCGACCCCGCGTATAAAACGTACGTCGGCCAATCCTGATTTTGCATTGCGACTATTATCAACTCGCTCGAACCATCGTAGGTTGGTATGGAACCTGTCGCAAAATGTAGACCGAACAATCGGTTCTAGTAAACCGGGAATATGCCCTTGCCTCACCCCGTCCATGATTCCTTACATCACTAACCGCGGCGGCCCTATGGTCGGCATTGAGGCCCTCGGGATGCAAGGGCTTCCTGTCGACAAATTGTTGCTGACACGAGAAAGTGAAGATCAGTTGGCAGATCTTGCTGGTAATGCGATGTCTACGACCGTAGTCGGGGCGTGCATGCTCGCCGCTCTTGTATCGGCCAAGAAGCTCCTCAAAGCCGGAGACGACCACAGCAGTTACGAATTCAAGGCTGGCTTGGTGGAAGACGAGGACGTTGTTGAAGAGGAGAAGATGATTGTCGACACAACTCAAGATGACGTCGTTCCGGTGGACAAGCGGATCGTTGGGGAGGATGAACTGGATGATCAATCTTTGGATCTTTCAGTCACTGGGAAGCTAGCTTGGTCCCAATTACTGCTGGACGCAGTGAAAAGTTCCCGGCTATGTTACTGTGAAGGCCGGGTGGACATGACGACACAACCTCTCTTTCGTTGCGTTGATTGCCAGACGTCATTCTGCAAGAAGTGTGGAGGACGCCCGGAACACAATCCTGAACTCATCGACGTAGGAGCCAGCCCACGTCTCCAACCATCCGATTTCGCAAGGGAGCTCAAGTCCACCCTCCCGATGTCCATCACTCTCCGTGGCGTCACGATGGAGGTCCTCGATGATCTCAGGAATGACTGCAAGGCACCCATCCCGGAGAAGCGTTGGTCGAAGTGGGCCGACGCCGTGCTTCGTGCTTCATCCCAGCAACTCCGTTTCGTTGAGCCCAAACGTCAGGAGATTTGGTCCGCGGTGTACGATTCGTCGGACGCCTTGCTCGAGCTCCTCATGCATCCTCAGCAGCCCGAATGGCTGCTATACGCCAAACCTAAAGCAGATGAGCCTGCAGATGCCAATATCCGAACCATCTTGCGCCACCCTATAGGTCGTCTTCGATGCAAAGGAGGGCTGTTTGAAGGAGAGTGGCAATTCGCTTTCCCTCATGATTTCTCGGTCCCAGTCACCATCACGGGCGAGGGCGAGCTCGTTCCATCGTGGGAGCAACGTTTGGGCTTGCAGGGTGACGAGTTCAAAGATCGCAAAGTGTTCTCGAAACTTGTTATTGACATCCCGGAGGAGATTGTAGAGCACTTGGACCGTGACATCGCAGGAACCTATAAACTGTTCGAGAGGTGTGGGACTGCCAATGGCGCCTTGCACCGCAAAGAGTCGGCTGAGGGCGAGGCAAATTTGCCACCGTTGTTCATGTTGCTGGATCCTCACAGAACAGACGATACGCAAGATTCTTTCGTCTTCTCTACCAGTATGCGGCGCTACGAATATGGCGAAACTCGGCCCATCGTTTGCAAACTTG
Source organism: Pleurotus sapidus (assembly GCA_026743855.1). Taxonomy (NCBI): domain Eukaryota; kingdom Fungi; phylum Basidiomycota; class Agaricomycetes; order Agaricales; family Pleurotaceae; genus Pleurotus; species Pleurotus sapidus. The sequence goes on from JANBWZ010000008.1 coordinate 360,606, forward strand.
CCCATACTTGGAGGCAGTCCTCCAAGGCGGGCGCGCAGAAAGTTGACTGCATCCTTCCATGCCAATGGATTGCTTCTAAGGTAGCTAAGTTGGAGGTGAGCTTGGTCTTCGAGAAAATTACACAGTGTAATGACTAACATGCCTTGCGAAGCCTTTCGCCTTGGAGGGTGCTCGCTTCTCTATGCCGAACAAGGCTCTCAACGTATCCTTGGACTTGGACGCCTGCCGTAGTGCCATGGCTTTCCTCGTCTGTCGAGTACCATTTGGCTCCGACGCCGGGCCCGAATGGCCACGGGGGACCTGGAAAGAAGTGGATAGGATCAACGAACGAAGCATATTCCGAAGCCTAGCGTGGCTCTTGGAGCGGATTTGTCACGACGACCAGTCTTTCAGTTCGTGGCAAACAATTGAGCATTCCGACATATGCGAGACCTGCGAACGCTGCGCTCCGAGTGCGCCGAAACTCAAATGGATGACGGTGAAGCGGAAGTCTGTTGCGGTAGAGAATACTATCCAGGCTGGGGAATACGAGCGACGTCTCAAGCGGCGGCCGAGTCCTTTTGTCACGCAGTTGATGCTGGACGAGAATGGAGTGGGGACTGTCAAGATTGGTCTCAACGTTCCGACGCTCCTCCATAGAGCCATTCCACGCCTCCCCGACGTTCGCCCCGATAGCCAAGTTACACTCTCGTGGCGACTTGATACGAATTTTACGCCTTCCGTCCACATCGATCTACCCAAGTTCCTACTACGCAGTAACAAGCAGGACAAGAAACACTCTCAGCCGCCGCATTTCAAGCTCAAGCTTCGGGTAGAACAACTTCGATCCCTAGAATGGATGGTTGCTCAAGAAGCAAAGACTGCGCCACCGTTCATTGAAGAGGAGATATCCGAAGCTATGCTTGATGCTTTAGGGTGGAGAGCAGAGGGACGGGTGCAGCGCAGCGTAAAGATACGTGGCGGTGTTTTGGCTGATCAAGTAGGGTATGGGAAGACCGCGATCACACTGGCCCTCATCGACGTGATGGCGAACGAAGTCGAAGAGGAGCTGAAAGACGCAGACGAACTACCTGGAAAGATCCCGACTAAGGCTAGCCTTATCGTTGTCCCGCCACATCTAACAAGGCAATGGGCCTCTGAGGCAAAGAAATTTGCAGGCAAACACTTCAAGGTTGAAGTTATCACTACCGCATCGAATCTCAACTCGCTCACGATTGAAGATGTGCAAAACGCTGACTTAGTTGTCGTCGCATCTAATCTATTCAAGAGCAACGTGTACCTGGATAATCTACAAGAGCTCTCAGCTGGGGGAGACCTGCCTGCACGAGACGGCCGACATTTCAACGCTGGAGTGGACGTAAGTCTGGCTACGCTTCGAAAGCAAGTCGATCGGTTGCGAGATCAAGGCTCTGCAGCTGTCTTGAAAGAAATCAAGGACGCCCACCATCGTGGTAAGTACTATCACATTGTTCCACTTCCTACGATTAACTGTATATCGTCCAGCGGAGGTAGAAGCTGCAGCAGAGCTAAAGGCGCTTCAATCTAAGCGTCTCAAAGGCAAGTCATACCGTGAGGCAGCGGAAGCACAGAAAGCACCAAAGCCAAAGCCAGTCGAGGCCAAGGTACAAGCCCCGAAACCGAAACCGAAGCGCGACGTGTGGCCAGAGGACCTTGTAGAGGTTGTCATTCCGATTGCGAGGTCAGATGCTTCCTCCGTCCCCCCTTCTTCTGCTCCTCCTTCTGCGACGGAAGATTCTGAGGAGGAGTCCGATGTACCCCGGAAGCGAGTACGGACCCGGACGTCGGCCCCAATCATGGTGTTGTCCGACTCAGAGAGCGACGAAGAGGAGGTTGTAAAACCCAAGAAGGCGGTCAAGCCTGCTACTTCACGTATTCGAAAGAAAGCGGTCGAAGAGTCGGACTATGAGCACACTTCCGATGCCGAGCCTTCCTCCTCCGAAGAAAGCGACTTCATTGTCAATGATTCCTCTGATGACGATTCGAAGAGCAAGGCAAAATCCAAGTCGAAGGCAAAACCGAAGGCCAAGCCAAAGCCAAAGGTCGTACGCAAGAGCACTTCGGGCAACACGTCGAATGCCAGTTCGACAGAGGCGGAAACTGACGACATGGACGTCGATGACGCTCCGTCTAAGAAGAAGAAGGCCGCGACAAAGAAACGGAAGGCTGACGATGACGACGAGAGACCAGCGAAGAAGCAACGACGACAAGACTCAGACCCTTGGAAGTTGGGCTCCGCTGCGAAGAAGGACTGGACGCAGATGCGTGCTCCACCTATGGAGATGTTCCAATTCGCACGGGTTGTTGTTGATGAATACACATACCTAGATGGGAAAGTCCATTCGTTGGTTACGAGGCTTACAGGCAACCGTCGCTGGGTTCTCTCTGGTACCCCGCCTATCCACGATTTCACCGCTGTCAAATCTATTGCAGCTTTCCTTGATCTGCATCTGGGTGTAGATGATGACGGCGAAGGACAATCTGCAGAAGTGAGGAAACGCAGAAGGGAGCAAACTGGTGGGTGACGAGCTTCTCCAGCTAGATGCCGCCGCTAAAGAGAATCTAGCGGTGGAAAAATTCCATTCCTTCCGTGAGGTGCATAGCTTGGAGTGGCATGCTCATAGGCATCAAGTAGGACAATCCTTCCTTGATCAGTTCGTCCGACAGGTGAGTTTTCTTTCCTTGATAAATTATTCAACTAATCGCATTTAACCCTTTTTAGAACATCGCTGAGATCGACGAGATTCCATGGGTTGAAGACATGCGCAAAGTGACACAGACCGCCTCAGAATACGCGATATATCTCGAGCTCGAGCATTATTTGCAAGCGCTGGAGATGACCATGAAGAAAACTCGCAAGAGCGAGAGCGATCGTGACAAGCGTCTCCTGAAGGCCCTTGGAGAGAGCAAGTACGTTACCCACCTGCTATCATCACCCTTCTATGTCTAATCAGTATCAAAGGACCGCGGAAGAAGCGTTGCTGAAATGTTGCTCGTATTTCGATTTGCAGACAGATCAAGAGAACTCCATGAAGGCATGCGACGTGATTGTGCAGGAGCGCAAGAAGCAATTGCAAGAATGTATGGCCGAGCTCTTGCAGTGCCTCAAACAGGCTGTCGTTCGGGAGAAGGATCTAGTCGAAAAAGGCGACGTTGCCAAGGAGTCTCTCTTCCATGAGTACGTCCGTGTCACCCGTGGCGGAGACGATGCTGTTGGCGACAAGGAGGCCCGGGAGATGATCGTCGATCTACTAGACAAAGCTGGCGCCAAAGTTACCAGCCGCAAGGGCAAGAAGGACGACTCGCAACTCAGCGAGAAGATGAAAGAGAAGGTCTGGGAGCACCGCGAGAAAACACACGAAATCAGACGCTTGGCCAAGGAGCTGGTTGGGCGTGTGCGGTCGCTGCGATACTTCAATGTGGTTCGCGATTTCCAAAAGCAGTCGGATACGCCTCCAGACGTGAGTTGCCCCCGATGCGAGCGAGAGAATCTACCCGTGGAGGAAATCTCGGTGCTGTCGTCCTGTGGGCACACGGGGTGCACAGCGTGCGTGAAGCAATGGGCGGCGAAGGAGGAGTGCGTTTACGCAAAGTCTGGGGCCTGCAAGTCGGCTGCGAGAGACTACAATATCATTGCCGTCAAGGATCTGGGCGTGGACGACAAAGAACGAGAGGGTAAAGGTCGTCACTATGGCATGAAGCTGGAAAAGATCGTCCATATGATCAAGTACGTTGCTATCTCCAGCTTCAATTCTGTGACCGACCTAACGTCTTGCAGGAAAGATATTCCGAAGGATGAGCGTGTCCTCCTCTTCGTTCAGTTCCCCGATTTGATGAAGAAAGTCGCAGAAGCTTTAGGCGACCACAAGATCAAGTATCTCGAAATCAAGGGAACGGCTCATCAGAAGAGTAAGAACTTGGAGAAATTCCAGAACGATAGCGAGGAACGCGTGCTTCTTCTCAACGTCATGGACGAAAGTGCAAGCGGCGCAAACTTGACATCAGCCAACCATGCGATATTCATGTCGCCGTTGCTGGCACCGACGAAGGAGATCTACCAGATGTGCGAGACGCAAGCGATTGGACGTTTAGTACGATTCGGCCAGACGAAACTCGTACATGTCTATCGGTTCCTTGCCGAAAAGACAATTGATGAGAGGATCTATGAGGAGAGGAAGGACGTTATGATGCATGATCATTAATCAATCATTAGAGGTTGATATATTACCAGCTGTCTGTTTATGTTATCGTTTTACATGGAAACGCACGTATCTGTACCTATTTATTGACCACATAGTGTCAATTCTGTCTTCCATGTCCGAGGGGATGCTATCTAAGAGCTCCCGAGATAAGGTGGCCCAGGTGCGAACGACCAGGTCTTCCGTCGGTTCAAAAAAAGTGATGGGACCGAGAGCCTACCACAGGGATCGTAGCGGGTGTACGGCAAGCACACTTATTGTTGCCTCAATTGCTGAGCACGGACGTACAGAAGAGCTAACAGAAGTTGAAACGTCGAAGTCGTCACTCATAAGCGCCCATCCTGCGAGCATCCTTGAGGGGCGGCGGTTTGCATACAGGCAGTAACAAATGGTAGAATTATGAGTACACTATGATACATGCAATAGAAAAGGACTGAGTACACACTGTCCGAAGCCTCTCGTCTTCTAAGTACTACTTGTTCGACATCGAATACCCTGAAGTGTCCAAGACCTTCTTGCCACAGATAGAACATATCCCTTTCTTGAAGGCACATCCTACCGCAGGGCGTTGCAGTGAATACATATGCCAAGACTGCAAAAACTAATGAAGCGCACCATGGCAATACTTTGCTTTGTTCTGGGTGACGTTAGATTTGCAGTCCTTGCACTTGCCCTGATACGGCTGAGGGGGAATGAGAATACAACCAGAGAACGATAATACTATTGTTTACACACCTGAAACCGATTCTTTGAGGTCCCTGGACGACTGAGGAGCTTATTCTCTCCAATCTTCCTTGACCCCTCCTTGATACTGGAGGTCGTTGACTTGAAAGGATCTGGGGCGGCTAATTTGGAGAGTTTCTATGCAAGACAAATGGCATGAGCAGGAGCAGCGCAACAAAAGAACAACAGCTGAAACGCCGCACAGTTTCGCATTTTGTGCAGACCATTGGACGAGAGGTTTCGGCGGCAGAAGTTATGGGATATGTGTTGTGACATGAGTCACTGTGTCACGCTAGCCATGCATGTGTGGCTGTGCAAACGTGGCTTCTGGCAGCGCCGATCAGTCAAGTACAGTACAGTACTACTCCTACGAGATCTGGATCTAGCTGGCGCGCAGAAACGACAATAATCCTATTATCAGTTCAGAAAAGGCCCACCCGACCCAAGATCTTGTACACGTCGTCGACGGCGAGTAAACAGAGCACCCGTCATTACCGCCTTTGGAAGGATGCGCCCCGAGCAAGGGCTCTTATTGTTTACCGCCACCAAATCCGTCCACCCGCTAGATGATCAGCTCACCATCACTGAACTCTACCAGGACTAGATGGAAGCAAAAGTGTTGACATGACAATCTTGCGTAGCGTATGGAACGCCAGTCACGACGTTCACAAAAAGTCGCCGTTCCACACAAATGGCCCCGCCTATCGACCAACACTACTCTGCAAGCTCGGTTATTTTCAGCTCGTCGCGGCTCTCTCATTCGCTAGCCTCTTTTGCAGATGCAGCGTATCTCGACGTACAACAACGTTGCTTATTTTTCTTTTCTTTTTCTACGATAGTTACTCGTCTACTACCGTCGCTCGTATAAATTCGAACGCACCGTAAGGTTGTATCTCCAGAATCACTCTGATATCCTCGAGCTCATTGAACATGCGCCGTTACAGAATCTCTACCGAAATCCTCATCCTCATCTTGGAAAACCTCGATCCACAGACCTTGTGGCGAGCCTGTCAGGCAAGTTTCTACCTTCACACATAACTCTGTCATACCGCGGAAGTCAACACGTCTAAAGTCTATCATTACTCTTCTAGGCCTTTTCCCGTATTTATAATGTTGTCATGGAATTCCAGTCCTTACGGTACCGGTTCGAACTCGCACTGGCTGCGATGAAAGATGGACGTGCCCCACGTGCCCATGCTCCTGCCCTCGCACGTTACCAGCTCCTTTTGTCTTACAAGAAGGATTGGCCACGGCTCCGCTGGTCCCAGGAATCTAGGATGCAGATCCCTACACCTGCCCAGGTGGGCATGTCCGGAGGCTTCGTTCATAGAATTCTCACCGATGGACAACAATATTGCCTCGAATTATCTGAGCTTCCATCACACCGAACCGGTCGTCCCTTAACTCGGACCCGTCATATCCGCTTCTCGACGCCTCCCATCGAATCTGTCATGGTCGATCCCTCGCAGCACCTTCTCGTGACCACCCACCTCTTCAGGTACGTATATATTTAAAGACAAACAATGTATACTTATTTCCCCGAAGCTTAGGAGGTGTTGTGGCTATCCAGATCCATTTACGCGACTTGTGGACCTTTGCGAAACATAGATGGGCTCCCGCACTCGCTTACGAGTTCAGCACCCAATCTGCCGGTAGGGTCTCGCACATGTCACTCCAGATCTGTGGATCCAAGCTTGGTATCTCCATGGAGTTTGCTGGAGGACAGGTTAAGCACCTTGTTATGGACTGGCATACTCTTCACGCCCGTGTAAGTGAGGACGACGATTTGCTTGGGACCTTTACTTATTTATTTTCTCCGTAGTGGTTCGAGGAGGGCGACATCTTGTTCTTAAACGAGTACCTGCATGCTTGTCTCCGCGAAATATCACTGGCAGGCCCGCCCTCAATTTATACAACATAACCGACGTCGCAAACGTTACCAATATGCGCGATTACGAGCTTCCCGAGGTGTGGGCTAATGCGGCCATCACTTTCTCATCCAACTGTTCCCCGCCATCTGATGCCGTTGCCAACCCCGATGCCTTGTTCTACCCCGATCCGGCCGCTCGTCTTCTCATGCTCAATGTAAACCTCAGCGGTGCCTCCTAACCCCCGGCAGAGCAGCCACGCCAAAGGCCCCTTCGTTTGGTTGTTCGCCAACGAGTCTTATTTCAGGCCCCCGACTTCCAGACGGGATTCGGTTCGCGTTTCCTGGAAGCACTGGAGCCAACACTGCTACATCCGAAATGTGCAGCCGTCCCCCTTCCTCCGTGGACCACATGTCGTTGGCACGAAGGTTCTATACTTAGACGCCTGAGCCTGTCCAGCTTTCAAGGAACGAGATGGGCAGCAGGCCTGCGACCATCCCACGCTTGGTGCTAATCGATTTTAAACCATTCTCTGACCCAGCGAAACCCCCGGCGAAGACATGGACCATGGGCGGCAAGACAACCATGGTGCCCCTACGAATATACGAGGGATATTCCCTACACCACTATAGACAATCTCAACATAGACGCAGTTAGAATGAACGAGGACAATATTGTATTAATCATGGTATGTGCCTATCCTCCTTTCGCGGAGCTTGACACTCATCGTCACCCTTACAGGAATTACGCCAAGGGATGCGCAATCTCAGTATTCTGACGTTTGGTACACCCCCAGCTCCTCGCCCCCGACACAAGTAAATTACCGATAGGCCGATAACGGAACAAGAAAGACGAAGCCGAAAATAAACCGCAGAAGATTCAGAACTTGTATCATTTAGCTCCTTGCCGATACCATTAGCCCGTCCCCCCTGTATCTCCAATGCCCCCAGGACTTTGTTCGTGGGTTTGAGAAGAAGAAAACAAATAGTATCCGTGTAATTGTATGTAGATACCAAAATGTCGATGATCCTTGTTAACCCTGAATGTCGTTCGCATCTAAGTCGTGTGCCACTTGAGCTTGATCCACACCAACCACCGCCGTCGATCAAACTCATCTTCTCCGTCCCTTTCAACAATCCACCCTCGCCGCTGATCGCCGTGCACTTGTCTTTCCTCTGCAAATTCGACATCGAACCCAGATAACTTCCAGCCGATCGAGCATGGACTGGATAGTAAATCGACCAGTATGCAACCCTGCCACAAGATGTACCTAGATTTGGCATCTCTCTTGAGAGTCTTTTGGAGAGTCTCCACGAAGATCGCATGAGTATCCGAGTTCCACAACGTATCAGCGGCAATGACTACGTCGAACCCAGAGTCCAGAGTAGTTTCGGACCTAGGAAGCAGAGGGGATGCGTCCGATCCCCATGCGTAAGGCACAACCTTGCACCTCGACGCAACATCATTCATTTGAACATTGTCCTTCAACGCAGCGATCAGTTGATCATCTGGGTAATCACTCGACGTAACGCGTATACACGAATCTTCATATAGCTTGCTGATGGCGATACTAGGGATTCCGGCACCTGCCCCGAGCTCTAGGACGTTTATCGGATTTGTCGGCGAAGTAAGTGGGGAAAGATAGTCATGTAGACGAAGCTCTTGGATATGCTGGGTAAGGTACACTGATGCGACCCATACGCTCGACGCATGCAAGGACCAATTTGTCGATTGAGTATCAGGAACACGACACGAGATAGATATAGGTTTGCAAGGTTTAGCGGACGATGCGTCGATAGTGTGGTCGAGACGATCGAGTTGCAGGATGAAATGACGGCCAGGAGACGAGAGAGTGAGAGGTTGATAACCGTATAGCGTATCCAGTGAGTCAGCTAGAATATCTCCTGGGTCCTCGTCAAGCTCTGGATCTTCAATAGGTTTCAGCATTATCATATTCGCGATTGCAATTGGCGATGGGTGGAGCTGATTGATTGCATATCAGCCATGCAGCAGAAGGGCGCATGCACTGACCTTTGGATTATGGCGTACCCTTGTATTTGTATCGCTAACCTACGTTAAGAGCTATCTGGCTGGATGGTATCTGATCAAAGACGACCATTCGATCATTACAAACTGACAGCCTAATTTAGGCGTGTCGCATCAATGTCGTGTCAGAAGATCTCCCCTAACTCCGCGCTCGTGTCTAATGCCTTCAATACGCACAGTATGACTACAAATACAAAATTCCTGAAGACTCCGTAAGGATGATTGAAAGTCAGCATTGTCCATTCAGCCCACAGTCAAGGGAATACTTACTATAAACTATACACGGAACACATTTAGTCTGCTATCCCAGCCACAGCTTGCCAACACCCCCTGGTCATACAAAGACCAAGCACAACCAACGACGAACTCTGTGTGAGCATCATTGATGTACATCAACTGTGATTGGCCAGCGGGCGGTGCGGTGTTCCACCTGCATTTTAGCCATTAGATGGAAACGATTGTCGGATAACGGCGACTTACACCCTGCACGACATATCATAGCTCGCGGTAGCAATTACCTCGCCACGATGAGGACTCCATTGAACCTTCCGTACAGCGTATTCATGACCCATCAGCTGAGTCTCACAGGAACCTCCGACAGCGCCTGGCTCCGATCCAGGTTTGACCATCCTACAGTCCCAGACCTTGACTAGTTTATCAACGCCTCCACTTGCCAAAACAAACGGTCGGTATTTGTTCCAGTCTAAGCTCAAGATTTCCGTGTGCGACGCTGGTACTGTTAACATAGATGCAGAAAGAGGATTCGTAAAACTGTTTGTGTTGGGTCCAGACGCGTAAGCAGGGGCCCGCAGGTCGAATATTCGAAGTGTTCCATCGGTGGAGCATGTTGCGAGTATATCAGGTTGATGGGGGGAGAAACAAAGCTTGATAAACGCATGAATGATGTGCATTAAGGGTCATTAATGACCGTGGCCGCTCTGGTGTCCACTGAAGTCAAATGAGACTTCTCTGAGAGGATTACGATGCACAGGAGCTACGCACTATTTTGACTGTACCATCCCAAGATGATGATACAAAGGTATCTTTCTTTAAATTAGACCAATCGACGGAGAATACTTCTTTCGTATGCTCTTGCCATGCACGGATCGGATGATCCTGTCCTGAATCGTCAATTGACCGAATAATTTTGGATAATCTGGGCTCACATTGAGCATAATATCCCAGAGCTTTAATGATCCGTCACCCGACGCCGTTACTATCTGATTTTCGTGGATTTCAGACCAGGCAGCATCGTACAACCCGTCTTGTGTGTCGAATCTAGACTTTCAAGTTAGGACCGCGACTCGAGCGATGCCGAGGGTCTGACTTGCTGTTTGTCTAGGTTCAGTGCCAGCATCCCCCCTGGGTTCGCGACCACAGAAGCTAGATGAAGCCGGCCATTACCAACCAAGCCAAAGTTGGCGGCAGAGGCGACGGCCAGACGCGTGTTGTGGAAAGGCGACCAGGCGACTGAGTAATGGGCGAAGCCTGGAGTCTGCAGCGTCGCAGGCGGTGGACGTGGCCCGCTCATCGACATCGCTGATGAGCTGGTACGGTGGACGGCGCGCCGATTATTGTTGCGGCGGTTGTAGCCAAAGTTCGAACCGGTTGTTTGTCCTTCTTGCTTCCGCCCAAGAGTCACATGCGAGTCTCTATTCCCACAATTCCTCAGTTCCTGCTTGAACGGGTGCCGTCAAGGCCGCCAATATCTGCTGCTGCTGCTATAGAACGCGTTGCTGATTTTATTCGTCCAGGAAATGTCACCGTGCTCACAGGAGCGGGTGTAAGCGTGGATTCAGGGATTCGAGCGTACCGTGGAAAGGATGGACGGTACATGAACCCCAACTACAAGTGCGCACAGGTTACTTCCAGGGTCGGCTCTATCTTGCTCATTCAATGGCTTAATATATGAAGGCCTATCTTGTACCACCAGCTCGTCGACCGCACCGAAAAGGGCTTCCGATTTCGGTATGTCGCGAAATTTGTTGCAGCAAGCATTAATTAACGTCAATCCTTGAAATTAAACAGCCAGCGATATTGGTGAGACAGCGAGATTCATGTCCGAAAAAGCTCCCGTTACTGATCTAAGACACCAATTCTTTTTAGGTTACGCTCGTTTGTGGGCTATCCACCGGTGCGAGATTCCCAGCCGAACACGACTCATTTTGCATTGGCAGCCTTGCAATACAAGTCAGTGATATCACGTCTAATCACACAGAATGTCGACGGGCTCCACCACAAGGCCATATCACACGTATGGGACGAACCTACTCGCCAGTCCCGTATTTTAGAGCTTCACGGCACTCTGCACGTACGTGGAGACGGTCCGGATCATGGGGCTTTATCTTCACTTCTTGCCTTTCATTTTTCCAGAAAGTGAGCTGCAGCTCAGGGCACGTCGTAGATAGGCAGACCTTTCAGGATTGGTTAGCTGATGCCAACCCTAAGTGGAAGGAATTCATGGCCGAATCAGAGAGGACAGGCATTCAACCCAGGACCAACCCAGATGGAGATGTAAGCAGCATCAGCAAAGTCCGTTGGTCTTCATGTGGTCCTCATGTGAGCGTGATGCTTCTCGGTAGGTCGCTCTAGAAGGAGTATCTTACGACGACTTTGTGGTCCCCGACTGCCCAACATGTTTCTCGGAGAACAAGCGAAATTGCAACGTAAGGGTTCTTTTCATCAGAACATTGATCAAGTGTTTATGACCATTCCTTCTCCCCCAAATATAGCATAAACCACATCTCATCTTCTTTGGAGAATCCATACCACAGGATGTGAAGGACCGCTCGTGAGTCATATCGCCTCCCCTCAAACTTCCAGCTGTTCCAACCGTTCCAACCCTTGTTACACGCAGCTTTACAGACATCGAGTGCGGTGATAGACTTCTGATGATAGGCACAACACTCGCTACATTCTCCGCGTTCAGGTGCGTACCGCCACTTCTTAACTTCCGGCGCACCTCACATTTCATATCCACTGCTTCATACAGGTTGTTGAAACGAGCTTTAGAGCAACACAAGCCCGTCATGCTGCTAAATGTTGGCCCAACACGCGCCGATGACATCTCGGAAGTAGAGAAAGTTGAGATCCCTACAGGTACGATCCTCCGACAGGTCGTCGCCGCAGTCCTGTACGTTTCACCCAAACGTAAGCTTCCTGGCAAATCTATACTCACAATCTACTATGCAGGGGCAACGAAACACATGATCCCGCCGTCACGGAGATGCTGCGAAGCGGGGTCTTCAATCCTCCATCTAATGATTCCAATCAGTGAGGAAGAATCGGAGAGGGTATTTTACGCCGACGAAATACATAGCCACATAGAATAGTTATTCTGAGAAGTTGGAAATTCAAAGCCAGCGTATTGCTCCGTCATGAATTCTACGGTTCGATTATGAATTAAGGTGTACGCTAGCGAGGAAGAGGGAAGGGTGTGAATTATTCTATACAGTAAGTTCCAAGAATTGCTACATATGTTACAATGTGCTTTGATTCAACGGCTTCGGATCTACAACGGCAACGGTGGCTCAATAAAATACAGATATGGACAGTGATTGCGAAGGAAACAGGACAGTGATTGCAATGAGGTCTACCAAGATTTGCGACAAACGTGATGCAGGCAAGCGACTGTGAAGGAAAATGAGGGAAGCGATGGCGATCATAAGGGCGAGTCAAGTGAATATAACAAGAAGGCCTGGATGTAATCAGGTCAAGGGTCTTGGCGCTGACTGAGAGAGTAGATTCAACGAGAAGATCGCGTCGCGACGGAGCTGGAGCTCCCTGGGGCTCAGCGACTCCTCTCCAGGCAAAACGCTGCCAGCGCTGATGGTAGAAACCGTAGCCGCCTTCCCAGTTTCGCCAGCGCCATCATCGTTGACGTTAAAGTCCGGTGACTTGAGTTGTGACCAGTCCCATTTCTGCCAGTTATCTTGCGATCCTGACGAGCCATCGGAAGCAGACTTGCGGTGTGCCCTTGTTAGGTACTCTCTGAACGCGTGATCAATAGTGCGGGATCCCGTGTCGGCGGGAGGCGGGGGGAAATATTGATCGTTACTCTCGCTGTCTCGTTGAGCAGGGGGACCATCATCTTTGTCGGGAGTCAGAGGCGGTGTGGTAGAGACCGTCGTATCGGGCTTCGGGCTGACCGGAGTATGTGCGGCGGAGGGAAGTTCATTAACTAACTGCGGAGTACCCTGTGATAACAATTAGGCCCCACGCGTGAGTCGGCGTGTCTAATCGAGGATAAAGGGGTGACGTACGGTTCTCTGCGAGTTGGACTTCTTTGTGACGAGAGCACCGATGGGTTTCTTGAGGCATCGCTCTTTGTGTGTCTTCCAGTGAAAGGGATCATATACACTCTTGGGGGACAACTTGATTCTTGCCCCGCAGCGTCTACAATCGACGAACAGCGGTCCAATAACATCCGCCATGGGGTCGTCCCTCAGCCTCTTCTCCCTGGCCCTCTCGGCGGGCGTAAGTGAGGATCTATATTCGGGAGTTGAGCGGGGGGGAGTCTCCAGGATATAGTGCTTGTTTGTACCCAATTTCATCGCGAGACATGCTACTCCTCGAGGAACCCTTTGACCTTGGGCGGGGACCCGACTGAGCATTTATGTGGCGAACGGAGTGCAGTGGGTCGGCTACACACCTTGAGCTCATCGCTAACGATGAGGGGAACACAGGCGGTCTCTGCTACAATGTCCAGCCCCTCTTCCAGCCCTCGTTCCAAGGCGGGCTCAATTCGTTGAAGATATGGCGAGGGGGGATGCGAATTCAAGTGGTAGTCACTGTTCAACGTCGGAAGTAAGTCATGGCAGTTGACAAGCAAAATAGACTTGAGGCCGACCCTGAGCGGCGCAGACAGAAAGCGCGTGGACGAGATACGAGCCAGGGGAAAGCGAAATCGATTCGAAAGTGATGGATGAGGACAGAATATGAAAGCGACGTAGATGGAGCTTCGTATTAAAGCTTAAAGCCTCTGCTACTTCTCGGACAACGCCGAGACGGCCAAAGTATTAAAGCCCCGCGATCCAATACAATTGGGAACAGGGGTGGAAGAGGAACCAAATCTCGACGATCTGCACCAAAGAACCCCGTAAGGCTAGGGCTACATATGAGCCTTCGAAGATAAGGAGGAGAAAGTACATATATACAAAAGAGTATCAAGAGTGCAGATGGTATATATAAAACAGTGTGCAATAATATCGCAACTAGGTATTTCTAGACCCCAAACTTTCGCGGAATCCACGTACAAAGGCGGCAAACGGCAGCATAAACCACCCCAATACACTGGGCGGCTCTCGCTCTTCAGGAGCATACTCGTCGTCTCTTTGTCGATTCGAGGGCCGACGATCTGGCTGTTCATTGTCGGAGGCCTCAGCTTCTTCTTCTTCTTCCTTCCTCACGCGCCCGCTTGACTCCATGAGTGGGGGAGAGTTCACAAGGTCCAGAGCTAGGGCCGGTGGCAATTAGCGTGCCGTCGGTGGAGGATGACGAAGGTGGGGGTCGCGTGGATGGGAATGGAAGTGTGTTTTGTTGATCGAGGGAGCCTGCATCTTCACCGTTATCACTAAGCGAAATATTGAGAAACGGAATCATCAAAATGCAATAAATACGCAATATACCTCGGACGATTTCCACAATTCAGTCCCTTATGTTTTATCCATTCCGTTAGATCGTACTCGACGCCCTGCAATTGAACCGTAATGCCACAGGTCGCGCATTGAACCAATTCTCCGGTAAAATATTTCACCTGGGAGTCATTCACTAGCTGGAGCTTGTGCTCAGCAGCGGCGACTCGTTCGCTTGGTCTGAAAAATGGTATAAGAAAGTATTCGACATTCCCATGAGATGGAATACATACTGTATGTCGCAACGAGATTGATGTTCGTTCCAATGTCTGAGAACGTACTGGCGCCCCTTGGTTAACTTTATCCACTTGTTACACTTTTTACAAAGTACAGTCTCTGCTCGAACGTCGGCGGCGCGGGGGTCGGCCTCCAACGTGGCCTTTCTTTCATCCACGTTTTGCTTGGGTTGTGACGGGGGTGGGGCAGGGGGAGGAAATCCCGAAGCATCGTCCCCATCTTCGGCCTCTTTATAGTCAGCTCCATCACATTTCTTGCGGTGGGTTACCCATGGACGGATCGCGTATGTTTGATTTGTGCCAAGAGATATGACCTTGCCGCACTTCGTACACAAGGCTTTATGAGGAGAGACCGGTGCGTATGTGGGCTGATCCTTCAAATAAGCGATGCGTTCGGGTTCATACCGCTTCCGTAGGGTCTTCGAGGATTCCCCGACTGAGGACTGGCCCACGGATGTTCGATCGTCATCAGCCGCAGAGGCCTCGGTGCTAGATACTGTCAACGCGGGACAATCAAATTAATCACCATCTACGCACTTGGACACAGGCGGACTCTTCGGTGTTATTACAGAAGGTGCGGAGTCAGCTTCGGAGAGGGGGGCGCGAGAAGATGACCTTGGGGGACAAGAAGTTGTATTGAGAGAGGATGTAGATAATTTGCGGGAACGCGGGGAATTCGGGAGTTCGGTAGGTGGCGGCATTGCCTTCGTGTCCTTCGGACTCGGGGGTGGAGGGCGTTGCGCCTTGGGGGATTGTGAGAGACTATAGAGTAGCCAAGTGTTATGAAGTGAAGGCCACCTCCCGCACCAAAAGAACACTTACGAGGTCCGACGCTTCATTGCAGACTTCTTCTACACGCCGATTGCACGTGTAACTATCAACGCACAAGCCATCTACGAGAAGGGGAGATCACTTACCGACGACGATGGAAGCTTCTCTCTCTTGGTTGCATCCTGTGACGCGACGTTGGCTTCTGCTCGATCGTGTGTGGTGTTCGGTGCCGGTGATCTACCAAACACGAGGTTCACACAAGGATACAAACGCGACTGACAGAATGTACCACATACATGGAGTCATGAGCAAACGGCCTTTGTCGCTATGAAAGAACCGACATGAGATTCGGGTACATCCATGAACATGTGTCACCAACCTTTGACTTGCCGGCGTAGGTAATCTTAACTGATGGTCTTTCACGGAGGAGTTAGATGTGAATTCATAGTTTGACCATGAGGCGAACCTTTCTGGGGATGAGGAGTGCATGTTGAGCTTGCGGGAGGAATGAGAAGAGGAGTACGAGGAGGAGAGGTGATCACAGCGCGACCGGCAAATTCTTGGTGGTTAGATGTGCTGAGAACAAAAGCGGGAGCAGATCATCTGGGGGACAATGCCACTATATCCAAAGCATGCACAAATAACAGCAAAGAGGCGCGTAATAGGGGCCATTCATTATCTATATACCAACTGCGAATAATTAATACAATCGACGAGATGTCCGTGAAAAGCGACTGGGAAGTGGAGCCAAAGATAGTAAGTTGGGGACACTATATGTACAACAGTGCTGCGATGAGGCCCTACAAAACGATTCAGATATGGTCGTGTACGGTGCAACAAGTGTACGTACATTATCTAAATAAACATAAGTTCAGCCACCCATTGGATGCTGGGAGTCAGGCGGCGCACCTGGGGGTGGCATCATAGAACCGGAAGCCTGAGAATGATGAACCACAGGATAGTGTAGATACGCTGCGTGCGGGTCGTGACTCGCGTACATGTCCATGACCGGGTTTAAGGCCGGCTGTGGCGGGTAATAAAAGGGCTGCATGTTAGACATTGTGGGATAATATGATAGCTGCTGGGTGGGCATATGCGGGTGAGTGGTGTGGGTGAATGGGCTCGGTTGGTGTGTGTCGATGGGAGAGATGGACGGTGAAGCATCGGAGACAAGCTGCGATGCGTCTGTGGTCTCATCTACACGGATGAGTATGATGTGAAATAGGTGGGGAGACTGTCGTTCCCACCTCCGGTATCAGAAACAGATGTGTCCTGACTTCGTCGATGGGTGCACTGGTCCCCTTTTCCGCATCGGACGCAGTCTCTGCAAGGTCGATCAACGCAGTCGTACCCTTTACGAGCACATGACCCGCATGGTCTACAAACGGCTCCAGCATTGGCCCCGAAGGAAACGTGGAAGACACATACCGGCTTCCATCACAGCGTATTTTGTCACGTCTATTTCAAGGATGGTCAGCGATGAGGCAGCGAAAGCGTACATAAGGCACATTACCGGCAACTCATGCATGCCTTGAGGGTCAGACTTCAGAACTCGCGCATCCAATACCTGAGCTAATAGATAACCTACTGCTTTGACCCGCGTCCCATGTCCCCGACCTTTGCGGGGCACGCTGACACATTCTCTCCCAAGCTCCAGGCAGTGTGCACAAGGCCGAGCATCTTCGCAACGCTTATTATCTTGTCGACACCCTTCACACCGCAGCTTGACAAGTTTCGGGCCCCGAGCAACGTGCACGCATTCTTCTGAACGAGCGATACAGCGTGAGCAGGGTCGTTGATCGTCGCACTGATGTACAGATGGCAGTATGGGAATCTGAGACGAATTTGACACCGAGGAAGTAAAAAATACCTTCTTGTTGTCTCGGCGGCAGTTCTGGCACGCTAGCTTTGCCCGATCGCTTCCATTCGGACGCTGCGGAGGGGGAGCTCGTATCGAACTTGAACTCGGGATTGGGTCCTGGCCAGTAAAGCCTATTTGCTGAAGATCTTCAACACATTCGAGCTGAAGCTGCCTGCATCTGTAGCAGGGTTTGCCTTCTTCACATCGTACCCGAGCGCGTCGGCAATTTTCGCAACCATCGACGCATTGTTCGGGGGGATAACCTTTCTTGGAGCAGTTGCTGCATGGCCTACGAGACATGAACAAAGTCAGGATTTTCATGCAAGGGGATGCATCTGGATGCATGAATGGCTGGCAATGGCGGCGTACCTCGTGCCGTCGCATCTGATTTTGTCTCGCCTGCCAGCAGTGTCGAGATGAGTGGACAGCAAATTCGCAAGAACGGCGGCGAACACACCTGCAACTGGCGCATGCCTATCGTACGATATTAGGTGGTTGCGAGAATCCCAAGAAATAGAGTTACCTTGGGCGTCCGTCGAGGCCATGGCAGCGCAGAATTGATGTCGGAAACCGGCTCGTCTAGTGTCTGGGAATTCATCGCCACTGTCGCAGAACCCCAGCCTTGTGGTCGGAGTTGCTCGAAACCACTCTGCTGCATCTGCTGCATGTTCGCACCGTACGCTGTCGACCAAGGTTCCATGCAAGGAATAATACAAGACGTCGTAGGCCTTGGCTTTTTGTGATTTCTAGGAAGTTTCTGACTTGTACAGGCTTTATATAGGTGTCAACCTTCTGAGAAGGGAATTTCCCCGTTGATCTCCAGATACCCTCGAAACATGTCATTTCGTTTGCAGGAGTAGCAGGGTGTGTTGCTCAGATATTAGTATCCCCAACATCTCTCCGGCTGGCTGCAAGGTGCGAGTGCCGTTTCCCTCAAGAAGCTGATAATTTCACTCTTCAAGGTCTCTTCTCATCGAGATGCACCTTGCAACATTGATACGTCTGCTTTGGAAGCGCTCTCGGTCCTCTTACCTCCAAAGATACTCCGATTGGTGACACCACTTTAACATTGACTGGGCACACCTTGATTCGCGAACCACACCCATCGATTAATCCAAGATGTTTTCCACCACATGCGGAAGTAGGAATCCGTTGACGCTGGGATCACTGGAGAATCCTCGGACTGCCAAAGCACATATTCTGCTTGGCTGTCGTATTCAAACGTACTATATGTCGTCAGGGTTGGATGGACGTCGACCTGCAAGTGTAAAAAACCACGTATATGAAATTTGACCTCAACAGCTCTTCGATAGACTGCAGGACAATTGTAGTGGGCTGGACAGCACTAATCGTAGATGGACCGGGGGGTTGTCGTTCCCTTCTCCACGCCACGCCAAACTGTGAGTCTCGATTTCAATACGTAGCCTATGCTTTTAGCGCTAATACCCGTGTTTCGTGGACATACCTGTGCCTTATTCCGATCTTCACCACTTGCCAGATACACATACACCCACCATATGCACCTGCGCTGGTTCCCGCGAGGAACGCCTTCGAGTTTCCCCGAGAGCTATTTGTGCTCATCCTGAGCTTCGTCCTGTCCGCTCCCACATTCACTCCTTGATCTGCTCGGTCCCCCCGGCGGACCGCGAAAGATTCGCTTCTGTTCTTTCCACTGTGCATACGATCATCGTATGCGCTGAACTTTGAACCTTGTTCGAATCAATGCTTCATACCGATTGGCTGAAATGCCGCCACAAAATTTCTAGGGCCCAAAATCAGGCGAGCCTGGTCACGTAAAGCATGGAGCGGGCAAGGTTCAACATCAGTACCTCTCATGCGATGGATTTTGGGCACTCTTTCGACTTGTGGGACAGCCTCGCTATCTCCGTAGAAATATGATTCTAGAATATGTTGCTCGTGCTGCGGTGATTTGCGTCGATATTCAAGGTGCCCTCTTGCCGTATGTGCTACGTACGCCGAGGGCTGGGATTTGGGACCTGACGCAAAGGGCACGCCACATAGTTCGCGTTCCCTGTCGCCTGGCCACGTCAATGCGAACTTGTTTTTGCACCCAAGAACATAGATTGTCCCGACATCCCCCCTAGTGACACAGGAATGTCCCCCGATAGGCTCATCCTCGCAGTGATTTACAAATCACCAGCGGGGATCATTCGTCGTAAGCCACGCCTGTCAAACCCGCTCTTTGGTTTGAGACCATAAGGTGCGGTTGCCATCCAAATGCAATATCTTTGGGCATAATAATCGATAATATACAGCGCGATAGAAGTGGAGTAGTTACTCCGACGTATATTTCCTTGTTGGATTGCCAGCTATTAGAAGCTAGCCCCCTCGGTAGCCTCGAAGGAGACATCGCGATAGGTCCTCATCTGGCCTTGCAACCTCTCGACTTGGCCAGGGGTGAACTCGGTCATGCAGGTGTCGTAGGTATAATCCATGTAATTGTCTGTAGGTAGGGCGTCAGGATGGCTGGGGGCTTATATGAGACTGCTCTAACTTACGGATGGGGTCGGGGAGGCTGTCCGACTTGCAGGTGTCGCGGCCAGTCGGGCATCCAAAAGCAGGAGAAGACTCAGGAGGGGTATCAGCAACCATGTCACCAGAGCCATTGCATCCTCCTTGGAAGGTGTGGTAGAGTCCGACCCAATGGCCTGCTTCGTGAGTCAAAGTCTGCCACAGGGCTTAGCATTTGTAGGAATAACTTGATCCTAATGTCGGTGACTGACCTGACCACCGTTGTAATCCTGAGTGGATCCCCCTGGGACCGAGGAATAGAGGATGACAACACCATCGTCCGCAGGAGCGTTAGAGTACGACGAGGGGAAAGTTGCATAGCCCAACAACCCAGAGCTAGGGAATCTGAATCTTGGATTGGATACCGCAGACATAAACATGCTGAGCAGAACATCTCACCCGACGGAGTAAACGTTCAGGTCGGCCGCGCCGCCTTGCCTGAGAGTCGTTTTCATTGCTGTCTGCTGTGAGCTAATATTTACAGCATCATTTGACGTGTTGCATGTGATCTGAAGTAGAAACATACTTGGACGGGCCGACTTTGGTAAACCTATATAATTAGGTTTAAACATTTATAAGCATCCAGGAAACATTTCACCCACCAGTCAGCGTTAAGCGTGCGAGTGGTGTTGGCGAGAAGCCAAGAAAGACCGGTGCCCTCGTATGCCACGTTCAAGACGTTGATGGATTCTTCGATTTGGGAGTCGCTGGCGCGTTGTCAGTTCAAGAGGAACATGTATATGTTAGGGAATAGAAGCTTACGGAATATTTCCGCCTTCGAGAGTGTCATCCTTGCTGACTACGTGCCAGTACACGTTCAATTTCGAAGAGTGCGCTGCCCCGACACCTGATGTGCTGAGGCCACCAGGCGGGACCATGTTGGCACGGAAATGCTTCTCGGCAGCGATAACCTGCGCGTCGCTCAGAACCGTTGTTCCACATTGCCTATTGGAAATGATGAGGTCATATACGTAGACATATGGTGGAACGTTCTCGCTTACCTTGGGGTCGGCTTGCCAAAGGCGGAGACGGCGACGAAAGCGAAGACGAAGAATGTCGAAGACAACATGCTGCTGCGAGAAATGCTTGAAGAACCAGAGAAGAACCGGGACTGCTGAAGTATCCCAGCATTTGCAAGCCCGTATTTATACGGGCGAAGAACCAGGTATCTTGAGCAACAACGAGCGTGGAAGTTAGGTCGCACATGATGGAACAGCTAGCACAAGTCGTATCGAACGCAGCGCAGGCATACCCATGCCGCGAAGAACGCCCAAGCAGAGCGAGTGCAAGGAAAGATGGTGTACGAGTGTGGAATTAGTTTCGATTAGGAAGGAGTCCCTTTGCTTGTGTAGGATACAAGCATGCCTTTGCTGATCCAGCGATGTGAGCTCGAGTGCACTTGATGCTTCCGACCACGGAGAATAGGGTCTTCAGAGCAGAAGACACAAGGTCACCTGCATATTTACGGACGTAAATTCGTGATCGCGGCAGAGTTGCAGAGATAGTCAAATAGACGACTCCAATGCGGCCCTTCCGATCTACTAATCACCTAAATCGCACGATGCGTTTGGAAGCATTACCATGCGCTAGAGCTATAAACTTAGTTAAGTTTAGCATGCAGCGAAGAAGAGTACTAATGGACGTACCGTAATCCGCATGATCACATAGAGCTCAAAGCTAGGGGAAACGGCACGGGAAGGTAGCAGCCCAAATGAAGTAATTACGAACACGGCTGCCTTGGCGCAATGCTTCCGCATGATGCCCACAGATAGAGTGGGTATCATTGACACAATCTCCTCGTGTGACGCCTTAGGCCTCTGGAAGTTTGAGAAAACTTCGTGTCCAAAGTTAAATGAAGCACGCTATCGCGAATCGCGATACCAACCAAGGGGATAGCGTCCTCGGTTTACGGCTGAGTTGTACTTGATTCCAGAGGGTGGAAGTACGCCTTGAGGGAGAAGTAATGAGTGGTATGATCGTAGGGGGAAAGCCACCGAATAAATGGAAGCCCCAAGGAAGCCCCAACGTACATAGTTGGAAGTAAAGTGACCGCGGCGCAGGAACCACAATGATATCTTGGATTCCGTGAGAATTCCTTTTGTAAGCAATATCTTGGCGCTTGCGGGTACCAGTTAAACTTGAAAGCTTCGTTTCGACTTGAGAAGGGAAAAGAGTGTGCTATTGCATTAAGATGAAGAGAATACATGTTTCTAAGAATGCCGTGAACTACAGATACATTTGATTGCAAAGAGTGACTTGTTGTTGGAAAGATTGAGACGACGCAAGACCCAAAGGTTAGACAAAATGCAAAATAAGAATAAAGAACGTTTTGTCGTGTTGTGTTTTATTGGTAGACGGCGATATAGTTGATCTTCCATTTCGCAACTAAGGGGGCGGTCAGTTCCGGGATAGGTATGGATTGATAGCGACTTACAGATAAAGTTGTTGGGGTCGGCGACAGCTTCAGCGCAAGACCCTGGGCAGCCAGAGCTTGAGTAGGTTGGGTTGCCAAGGTCGCCGCAGAGGGTGGTGTCGATAACGAGCGTATGATCGTGGAAGTGCTTGTTAACGTCGCACGTGTCGCTAGCGAAGAAAGCGGAGGGTGTCGGCCAAGTGCTGGGCTTAGGCTTCTTATCCTTGATGTCCTGAGGAATTTCATTTCGTGCGAAGTGCCAGATCTTGATACCGTCGCTTCCCCACATGTGGGCAAACACGCCTCCGCCTGCCCGATTGAAGCCCTCGCCGTAGGAACGTGCATCAGTATCGCGAAGCCCACATCCAGCATTGTTATCCCCACTTGAGGCGCACTCGGTATTGACGATCGAGGCTTCGAAGAAGGTGTTCCCAGGGTTGTTCGTAGATAGGGTGCATCCGGCAGAGGTGTGGAGGGTGTAGTGATTAGTCGGGGAGTTATGAACTCCTTCGAGTACATCAATTTCGCCCCCGGAAGGCCAGTTCGGGCCAACGGTCCTGTCAAGCCAATTAGCATGGCTGTCGTGCAAGAGATATATGAACTTACCACCAAGCTGGCCAGACACTACACCCATGAGGCATGGCAAAGAAGTCGGCGATAAACAACCCCTCGTTGTAGGTCTTCTTAGATTCAATCCTCACACTGCGTGGTACCATTTAATGCTGGCTAGGGAGATTAGATGAAATAAACTCACGAAGCACGGTTGGTTCCAACGGGTAGACGTGTCTTATCGTCGACAGCTAGAACAGTGGTACCATCCTCCTGGACGAACGCCAGATTTTTAGCAATGGCATCTTCACGACCTTGGAATTGAACAGAGCCGTGTGTGGGGTCGGCTTGCGTAAAGAAATTCCATTTGCTGCCAGAATGTGAGGTGAGGCACCTCTCGTGGGCACAAAGACGTACTTCAAAAAATCCTCTCCTTGATACATATCTACCAGTTTCATCGACGCTGCCCCTTGGCGTCTTGCGATAGATGTATTACGAGCAGCAACATGAGAGTGGCGCCGACGAGCGAGGTGCTCCCCATGTCTTCCAGCCAGGGCAGACAGGGGGAGGGCAAGAGTGAGGAGTGCCACGACGAACATGATGCTGGTTGTCGGGAGCAGGGGGATGAGGGGGACGGGAGTAAATCGCAACCGGGCGATATAGTATAGCAGGAGATGATGAACAGGCAGCTCTGAGCTAGCGGCCTTATATAAGATTCACCATGTCGCCCGGTGGTACCATTGCTGTGGAGGACTAGCCACTTCTGCCACGAACAAGGTGCATTGTCCAGTGGCCCAGTATGGTAACGGTGAAGAGGTAACCAGCCGTGGTGGCCTTGGCCGGGGACAACGCTTGGGACAAGAGAGTGAGTTTGCGATCGGATCGAGACAAAGGGGCTACGAAATATTGACTGTGGGAATGATTTACTGTGACCGTGAGAGTTCAATCAATGATACCTCTATGACACAAATGGGCACTCCAATACTGTCAGTGAGTTCACTGCTCTTTGGCCTACCATCAGAAACAATCAGCATTGATGCCGGTTCCTCGTTCAGTAATTGAACAAATCAAGCAGCTAATACCGCCACTGAATGGCACTCTGCACAAAGGACAATCTGGTGAGATCTTACATGACTTTGTGAATTCCAGACATATTGAACTATGAAAAGGTCGTGTGGGTGTGCTGGGTGGCGCATTAGAGTAAGCGGTCGGTCGCATTATGCGGTAGGCATAAGACCAACCCACGACGTGATAGCTACACAGGAGCACCATTCTTCGCAGCAATCTCCGCGTTGCGATTTGTGCGTTGACATGGCCACTGAACACTCGAGGACGGTGCAATAATATTCTTTCCAGGGCGCCGACTTGTCCCATGTAATCTGCTCCCCGACAGCCGCTGGCGCCATCAAATCCTATTCACCGGACCTAATCGTTCATCCAATTCTGAGAGATGATTCGTGAGAATAGCCACCTCCTGTGCAATCCTCGTTGTTACTGACAATGGCTGAAACTTAGGACAACGGATAAAGTTCGTCCGGAGCTAGACTCCCTTTTGGCTCGCCTGCACGTTCTCGTTATTGGGCCAGGTCTTGGCCGTGAATCATACATGCAGTCTTATGCCCGATTGGCTTTGTCGCTTGCCAAATCGCGGGGGATGTTCGTCGTCCTCGATGCTGATGGTCTCTACATGGTCGGCCAGGATGTATCCCTCATCAAGGGTTACCGTCGTGCTGTCGTAACGCCCAATGTCGTGGAATTCAAGCGCCTAAGCGGACAAGTAGGTGTTGATCCCAAAACCCCTGAACAAGATAGAGCAGCATCAGTGTCGAAGCTGCTAGGAGGAGTAACAGTTCTACAAAAAGGAGCCTCGGATTTAATCGCAGCGGACACGACAGGAGAAGCCGCTAGTCTAGAGGAAAGTAAGCTTGAGGGGCGTGACGAAGCAAAAGAGAATACGAAAGAGGTCATTGAAGTTGATGTAGAAGGCGGAATGAAGCGGTGCGGTGGACAAGGTGACATACTAAGTGGTTGCGTCGGAACACTCCTTGCTTGGGGGAAGTGCTACGAAACAGGTGCCTTCGGGTACGTTGTACTGGAATCATCATCAATTATTGATTCCTTACTGACCCACGAAGAGATCAATCTATACCGCCTTCGCGGTTCCCCTTACTTGCTGCGGTGGGTAGCAGCATGGTAACACGCACTGCTAGTCGGCGTGCTTATCTCAAGGAGGGGCGAGGTGTCGTCACCCAAGATATGTTGCCCGAGATAGGAAAGGCCTTTTCCGAAGTGTTTGGCGAGGAAGTCCAAGGTCAAGACAAAGGCCGCCTTTGACATAGAGAGCTTTGACATAGAGAGCATGTGTTGTGAGGTTTCGTCGTACGCAGACACTCAAATCCATCAAGTCGATTATGAAGCGACAAAATGAGACAAAGCATAGCAGCAAATTGATAGTCCGTCTAAAAATGAATCATATGTGTTACAAACGACGTTTATCTTCTTCGACCCTCTCTTTCATGTCCGTATTCGTACGCGATTACTGAGGAAGGGATTGGTCAATAGGTTGAGAATATCTGAGAGAGTCGCTTCACTAACCGTAATAACAGTAGGCTTCTCGCGGCCAGTGAATTCCTTGAGCTTGCTAAGCTCTAAGGCGACCTCAATGAGTCCCTTGAGACCCTCCGCAGCGTCCTTGGTAAGAGCGGCGGCACCGGCATCCGCCGCAACGTATCGCTCTACATACATACGAACGGTGGCCCCTTGACTGCCAGTGCCACTCAACCTGAACACGACACGGGAACCGTCAGAGAAAGTGATAACTTGACCTTGGTGCGAGGATATAGAATGATCGATGGGGTCTTTGTACTCGAAGTCGTAAATGCCAGAGACAGTGAACTCTTGGGAAGTCGAGGCGGAAACGTGTTTCGTGTTATTGAGAGATCCAGAGTTAAGAGCCTCGTTGATGTGGGCGACCATGGCATTGGCGCCATCAGAAGAGACTTCTTCGTAATCGTACCGACTGAAGAAAGACCGACCGTAGGTCTCATAGTGGCGGGCAAGAATATCATTAATCCCAATCAACTTATTGGGCGATTCCCTGTTCGCAGCAGCGAGGATGTTCAACCATGCTAAAAGCGGGAAATCAGCCAATGTCATCACGTTGATGCGGAGTGAAACTCGCCGATAACAGCCCACACTCCGTCCTTCTCTCGTATGTGATCTGAGCCCGTCCCGAAAGATTCCTCGCCGCAAATGGAGAGTCTCCCGGCATCCATCAAATTGCCGAAGAACTTCCAGCCTGTTGGCACCTCGAAGTACTCAAAGCCCTTCTTCTTGGCTACGAGATCGATAGCCTTGCTGGTAGGCATACTCCTGGCGAGACCCTTGATTCCGCTCTTGAAATACGGAATAACGTCGGCCCAATCTGCTATGATAGCCACGGAATCGGATGGCGTCACGAAGGCACCTTTGCCGTAAATCATGTTTCGATCACCATCACCGTCGCTGGCTGCACCGAATTGAATATTGTTTGCTTCCACCGCTTCTACGAGGGTGTGCGCGTAGGTGAGGTTAGGATCAGGGTGTCCGCCGCCAAAATCTGGGAGTGGGACGCAGTTTTGAATCGAAGATTCGGGGAGACCCAGCGTTTCCACAAAGATCGCGCGAGCGTACGGCCCGGTGACACCGTGAAGGCCGTCGAACAGGACTTTGAAATCATTAGAATGAGAAGTGAGGAAGGATTTGATGAGAGCGAAGTCGAAGATTTCCTCAAGGAGAATCACGTAGTCCTTGACTGAGTCGATGATGGACACCTTTGACGGTCCGTACGTGAACTCTCCAATCTTCCCAAGATCAACCTATGCCCGCCACCCGTTAAAGACATTCGAGTCGCTGGTACTTAGAAGCGTACCTCGGGTGCTTCGATGACTTTATAAGTCTGAATCGTCTTCGTCTTTTCATAGATCTTATTAGTGACGTTCTCGGGGGCGGGCCCACCATTTGATACGTTGTACTTGATACCGAAATCGTTGTTTGGCCCTCCTGGATTGTGACTAGCAGTCAACAAGATTCCTCCGTAGGCTTTATACTTCCTGATGACGTTCGAGGCGGCGGGGGTGGACAAGATGCCGTCCTTTCCAACTATGAACTTGGCAACCCCATTTGCTGAACCGATTTTGAGGATGATCTGTACGGCCTCTGGTGAAAAGTAGCGCCCATCGCCGCCGATCACCAATGTCGAACCTTTCGCGTCGATGGAGTCGAAGATGGCTTGAACAAAGTTCTCGGTGTAGTGCTATAATTGTTGGTGGTCACTGTGGGGAGTCCTTGCTCAAGCTCAGATCGTACCTCCTGCTGGAAGACCTTGACTCTAGAATGGAAATTAACGGCAATTACAGGAACAGAATAAAGGGGTTAACCTTTTCCTGAGCCCCGACGTACCAGGCTTTTGGCCATCGTAAGGCTTGGTGGAGATCTCTTTGATGGGGAGCGACATTTCGACGATGGTGGTCGTAGACGAAGCCTTGTGTGAGGCCAGGATCCAACAGTGATGTCAATTTATGGCCATACACCAATCTAGGCACCTTCCATTGCAGATAATCAGTTAGGCTGATACCGGTTGAAACGTTTACTGATGTTGGAGTCGATAATGAATCAACGTTTGAATTGGGGGTGTGCACTGCAATGTAGGTAAATGACCCCGCCCTCGCCCGCCGCGCCCTCGATATGAGCTATAGCTTCAAGAGCTTGAGTCGCCATCAATGATCAGCCTTGTCGTTCAAGTCAACTATGTTCAGAAGCACGTGATGGATTGGACTTCATCCTCGCGCCACATGCACAGAGACCGGCCCCGGATCCCATTTGCCCAAGAGCTGAACCTAATGACCGCTCCTTCCCCATAACAAAAATCAGGCCATCCGATGATATTCAGATCCCTCAAATCATCGCCTTTGTCCCCAAAAACTTCGCTGTTGTTGTCGCTCAATGTCAAGCACGATACCGCCGTCGAAGTTTCCGGTGTTCACGACACTCGCTAGCTACAGAGAATGGCGGCAACGCGCCCGCGACTGAACGCAAGTCCGTCGGATTCGTCCCGACAATGGGGGCTCTGCACGACGGCCATATTTCACTTGGTACGTTGTCCGTTGTTGCCCACCGCGTCCGCACCATTGATCCGAATCAAGTAAAAAGATCTCTTGCGGAGAATGACCTGACCGTCGTGTCAGTAGTTCGTGAATCCCGCACAGTTTGCCCCGCACGAAGATCTTGCAACGTATCCTCGGACGCTGCCAAACGACCTCGAACTGCTAGGCGCACTGAATGTCTCGGAGCGGACAATGTCGGCGTTATTCTTGCCCACGGTTGCTGAGATGTATCCGTCTGGGATTCATCAAGATACCTCGATGCAAAAAGGGACTTTTGTAGAGGTCAAAGGCTTCGGCAACTTGATGGAGGGAGCTAGCCGGCCAGCCTTCTTTCGGGGAGTTGCTACGGTCGTTACAAAACTGTTTAACGCAATCGAAGTGAGTCGCACCATTCATTGATCTGTTACAAATGCTTTAGCCAGTGACCGATAGCCATCCAACGCGTACTTTGGTCAGAAGG
This sequence comes from Pleurotus sapidus, assembly GCA_026743855.1. NCBI lineage: Eukaryota > Fungi > Basidiomycota > Agaricomycetes > Agaricales > Pleurotaceae > Pleurotus > Pleurotus sapidus. Next base: position 389,059 of record JANBWZ010000008.1, read on the forward strand.
ACATCCAACAAGGTCTATTACTGAAACGAATGTGCCGAGATCTACTGCTGTCCCATCCTACTCCCGAAGGCCTGCACATTATCCGAACGGCTCGCGACCCCTTGGATAACCTTGCGCTATCATCCCGAAATGCTTACCTTTCACCCAACGAAAGGAAGGTCGCAATCACCCTGTACGCCGCCCTCAACGTCGCCAAGGAAGCCTGGGAAGCCTCTCTCCCTAAGTCCCAGTGCATCAAGAACGCAGAAGCCGTCATTGCCGCAAAGAAGGACGAAGTTTCGGGGTCTGGCATCGACATCAAGCTCGACTATATCCAGTTCAACGATTGGCAGAGTTTCGAGCCTCTCGACGAGTCGACAAATCTGGACAGTCTAAGCGAACCGGTGATACTGAGCGGGGCGATGTGGGTAGGAAAGACGAGGCTCATCGACAACATCATCCTTGGGGACGAGAGCAAGATACTCAGTTAGCCTATGTTGAAATATACGCCCCTTTCTCGTGAGAACCAGCCAAAAGCCCCATGACGTTCAGCATGTTTTCGACCTTAGGTCAACGAGCTGATCATGAGCGGCGTCTCTTGTCAACGTCCTGCAATCCCCGGCAAGTATTCAAGTGTTTTGACCGTCTGTTATAACCAATAGGTCCCGGTCATATGTGTCGATGAAATGTATCGTGCTGTGAATATGGAAGGAATCCACGACTATGACTGGCATGGTTTCAAACCCAGGCCACCAGGCCACCTATCGAACTAGTTGGCCTACGCACTCCTCTATCACCTGGAGTAGCATTGTCACAGTCAACTTCGGTTACTAGTGCGACGTGTTGACTCTGATTTAAAATACTATGACTGGCGACCACTTTGCTTCCGTCGATCCTTGACGCTCTCATGGCTCTCCAGGAAGTCCTCTCCACCTTGGTGTCCGGTAACGAGTCCATGCCCAACGCTACGCTCAAGAACAGCGAAGGCCCGGCTCCGCGGCCGCACCATGAGGCATCGCAGTCCGATTTGAAGTCTCTGCTCTTGACTTTGCTGTCGTTCTCTGCGCTGCAGGACTGGATCAAACTCATCATCATTGGCGGATTCTTCGAGGCTTCCAGGCGTGTAGCCATGTCACTTTACTCTCAGCTCCTCAACGCATTCTTCATTACGGTGTCTTTCGAGGAGGACGATCCTAGCTACGGTAAGTGTTACGTCGCTGTTTCGGGCAGCAGATACTCATGTGCGCCGAAGATTGGATGATGGTCTGGCTGTCAAAGCAGAAGACATGGAGTGAGTGGCATCTCAAATGTCGGCACTAGATAGCGCCATGCTAACGCCAACCAAGACAAGGCTCGTCAATATCAGGTTAGCACCAAGAGCTTTGGGCTGGACAACCTTGCTATTGCTATTCCTGGAGACGACGATGAACACACGGGGAACTCCAGTCGAAAATTGGCCTATTTGCCGTCTACATCCTCTTCATATTCATTGTGGTATAAACGGCACTGGATCACCGTTTCTCGACAGCGTACCGTGGGGAGCTTCACAGAATCGCTCGTACTCAGTATTTTCGCTCGATCCCATACCGTCCTTAATGAAATACTCCGTGATGCCAAACAGCAGTACACGTCTTCCCAGGAGCACAAAATCTCCATCTACATCTGCGACAAGTACGTATTCCCTGGATTGTAGGCGGCTTTTGATTGAACTTGGCTTTTGCTGTAGATCCAACAGCTGGCGTCTCGCTGCTACTCGCCCAAAACGCCCCCTGCACTCCATCGTCCTTGAGCCAGGTGTTAAGGAACTTCTGGTCGATGATGCCCGCGACTTCCTCGATAACAAATCCTGGTATGTCGACCGCGGTATCCCCTTTCGCCGAGGTTACCTCTTGGTTAGTCCTCTTCCGTCCTTATCAACCACGTTCGCTAAGACTCGTATCTTCGGATAGTACGGCGCTCCTGGCTCAGGAAAAACCTCAACGATCCACAGTATAGCGGGAGAACTCGGTTTAGATGTCTATATCATATCTCTGTCAAGAGCGGGTTTGGACGACAGCTCTTTGAGCGAACTGGTTTCCGATTTGCCGTGAGTGCGCAACTACGGTCTCAGGTGGGCCGGAGGTTGATCGAAGATGCTTTATGCGTATAGTGAACGCTGCATAGCCCTAATGGAAGACATAGACGCAGCCTTCCACCATGGCATCAACCGAGAAGCAAAAACTAATGTCGGCGATACCAATCGTCGCGACTTCTCGAGCAGCCGGTGCGTTCCTTCATTATATGACAAGTCTAGACACCACAGCTCTAACACGATCAATTGTTCCTCGAAGGTTGAGTCTAAGTGGTCTTCTCAATGCACTCGATGGGGTAGGCGCTCAAGAAGGACGTATTCTATACGCGACTACGAACAAATACCTCAATCTGGATCCCGCGCTGTGCCGGCCAGGTCGCATGGACATCCATGTGGAGTTTAGATTGGCGAGCAAGTTCCAGACGTACGAGTTATTCCGGCGATTCTATCTGCCTTCTGGCGCTGCGGAGGCCATTGATGTGAATGATGAAGAGGAGGACGAGGACGAGAAAGGCAGTGATGGAGAAGGCTCTGATTCAGGATATGGAGAATCATTGGACGGAGACGCGAATGACTCGGAGATGTCACTGTTAATGAGTTCGTCCGACCGCCCAACATCTACATCGCCCTTCGCTCAGGGGCGCACCCCTGTTACTGGCAGCGCGCATTGCCAGCGGCCACCCAAGCTCTCGCGTCGCCGGCTGGCAAAACTCGCCCATTCCTTTGCCGACGCAGTCCCAGAGAGGGAATTTTCAATGGCGGCATTGCAGGGTTACCTCATGGGATACAAGATTCGTCCGTTCGAAGCTGTTAGAGATATTCTGGGGTGGTTGGAGGCGGAGAAGGAGAAACAGAAGCTCCATCAACGGGGAGCTGCTCCAAAATCTTTCGCTCAACTGGTACCTGTCGCGCTGGACACTAAATCAGAACCATATCAGCTTCCAACCCCTCTGACGCCAACATCACCTATCCGACGGGATCATTGTATAGATGGATAGATAGACGCGAGGGGGAGATGCAAATTCGAATACCTTAACAAAATTTAGTATACCAATAATACTAGTTGCTTTTCTCTTTGACAAGTTTTGTCCACTCGGCCCGCCATCGTAACCACTCGTCTTCTCGCCCACCGTCTGCCCACACGGCCCACCCATCCCGAATGCGAATCCAGATGAAAATAGGGTTACTGAGAAGGGACACACGAAGTCTTCCTAACAATGAACGCGGGCGTCTCCGGGGGATCAGTTCGGTGATGAGGAATAAAGCGAGGCCAAATATCGCGCCAATGCCGAAGCCCCAGACTATTTGGGGAGCTGTATGATACTCCAGATGGTATCTAAACACACATGGTCACGAGGCTGTATAGCGCTAAAATACAAGCCGCGTACCTCGAGTACGCAACTGCACCTGCCCATCCCAGGATCGCCGAATATACGGCGTAGCGCCATAGAATGTCGAGAATGGGGTATCCGGAGGAGGTGAACCGGTGATGAAAGTATAGATGGCATATCAAAAACGCGGCAAAATATCCCATGTACTGGCTGTGGGACGAGGGGAAGCCGTATCCATTACTCACTTTCCCTGATGCACCTGAGTCTTTCTGAGTAAACCTGCGAGCCAGGGAATAGCCACAACTCACCCACCGGTCGCTGTTGCTTCACAGCCCGTTTGAGCACCCAGTTTAGCCCTTCACAAGCCCACTGACCCGCCCACATCACGATTATCGTCAATTCGCGGGTCTGTACACACAGCGCGGCATATGCTGGCTTCCAATACGGCGGCTAAGTTCTTGCTTCTTCCGACAGACATGGAGGCGTACCATGAGGAGGATGGGACTGAGGGTGATCAGCGCCAGTGCCAGGGAAAATAGCGAAGAATCGTCATCTGAAATCCGGGAAACAAAGGTCGTTCAGAAGCGTTCCAATCCAGAGCAAGCACAGCACCTACATAGAACATGAGTCAGGTCAAGCGAGGCTTCCTGGCCAGACATATTTACTGGAATTGAAATAAATTGCGGTGCTCAAGCGCTCAAGCTCAAGTTCAAGCCTGACATGAGGCGCCTATTTACTCCTTTGAACCAGGAACATGATCCTTCGATCTTGGCTCCACGCCTCCAGGCTTGAGCTTGACTGACGATGACCTGCCATGACTCGGCGGTAATGCATCGCAAATTTACTTCAGCGACGCAACGAGGCAATGGCTCGGGACCGCGTTGTCTGGAAAAAAATACAGTATAAAGGGATGCGAGAAGACATTCCACTGGTATACATCATCTCCTCGTACCACCAAACATGGACTCCGTACAGGGGATCTTGGCGGCGCTGGTAAGCCCCCTCGAAAATGCTGCCGGTATCCAGAACGCTACGGCCGCGAACTCAACAGCGTCGCAAGTACCTGCGGCCATCCCCTCCGACATCGCATCGTTAATCACTCTGCTCTTCTCCTTTTCTGCTCTGCGGGATTGGATCAAACTCATTGTCATCGGAGGCGTCCTGGAAACAGCTCGGCGCAGCGTGTTCGCTGTCTACTCAAAGCTCATCAATTCTTTCTTCATTACTGCAACATTCGACGACGATGACATATCTTTTTGTGAGTGGCACTACGTGTTTCTCAACGATTGATTATTTATGCATGTCCTTACTGTGAATAGCTTGGATGATGGTGTGGCTTTCTGAGCATCCTTCTTGGAAGACAGCACGTGAAGTCGAAATCAGTACACGGTCCCTTGGTTTGGACAGCCAGGCCACCTTGTTACCAGGAGAAGAAGAAGATACTGCCTCCAAATCGCGCAAACTTGGGTTTTTGCCCAACGTCTCCAACACCTACACGCTATGGTACAAACATCGTTGGGTCTCGGTCAGACGACTCAGATCAGAGCAGGCATACTATGGAGAGAGGCAGGAAACCTTGATCATCAGGTAATTAATGACGCTCTACCTTCACTGATATTACCGAATCAATTCTTGTTGCTTAGCATCATGGCACGATCACATTCAGTACTTTACGACTTACTTAAGGAGGCCAAGGCCGCCTATCTCGCTGGCCGAGAAGACAAGATTTCCATCTACGTCTCAGATAGGTAAGCTACACTTTATCCCTACTCACCGAGTCAGAGCGCTGATTTTTATTTAGTCAAAACAACTGGCGCCATGTCGCTTCCCGTCCCAAACGGCCCCTGAAGTCTATCGTCCTCGACCCCGGCATCAAGGATCTCCTCATCGAAGATGCGAAAGACTTCCTCAGCTCAAAGCCATGGTACCACGAACGAGGCATCCCATTCCGACGTGGATATCTCCTCTACGGCGCCCCCGGCTCTGGCAAAACCTCTATCATCCACAGTTTAGCCGGCGAGCTTGGCTTGGACGTCTACATCATCTCCCTCTCGAGAAGCGGACTCGATGACAGCGCGCTCAACGAAATCATCTCTGAGCTCCCGTGAGTGGTTTTCGTTCTTATGACAGGGGACACGAGGCTCACACGCGATTGGATAGGGAGCGTTGCATCGCGTTAATGGAGGATATCGACGCCGCATTCCACCATGGGTTGAACCGTGACAATGAGGACCCTGCTGAATCCGCCCCAGGAGCCGACCGAAATGCACCTCCAAAGGTACAACAGTCAGCGCCAACGACAACTAGCAAGTGCGTGTATTTCCCCTTGGTCTTTGAGAGCATTCCTGACATCACCTTCCAGGCTTAGTCTCAGCGGGCTCTTGAACGCACTGGACGGCGTTGGTGCACAGGAAGGACGTATCCTCTTCGCTACAACGAACAAGTACCTCGCTCTCGATCCCGCGCTCTCGAGGCCCGGCCGCATGGACATCCACATCGAGTTCAAATTGGCTAGCAAGGCCCAAGCACGAGAGCTGTACCACTGCTTCTACCGGCCTTCCGAAGACATGGAGTCTGAGAAGCTCGACGACCCCTCGTCTGAGCTTCCCGATGATATCGACGTTGAGACCTCCTCGCAGACTTCCGACTCCTCTGGTACCCTCGTCGCGCCGTCCCCCACCTTCCCTGAACCCAGCAACGGCAAGGCGCTGCTCTCGATGACGCCCGACCACCGCCAGCGCGCTCCTAAGCTAGGGAGGGAGCAGATAGGAAGACTCGCGCAGGCCTTTGCGGATGCCCTGCCGGAGCGCGAGTTTTCGATGGCGAGTTTACAGGGGTATCTAATGGTATACAAGACGAGGCCGTTCGATGCTGTGAAGGATGTGAGGGCGTGGGTTGAGAAGGAACGTGCGGACGCAGCGAGGAAGGCGAAGGCGAAAGCGAAAGCGCCTGCTTCTCCCTCAACCAAAGAACCGGAGGCTGAAGCCACGCCAACGCCAGAGGCCCCATCACCTACATCTACGTAATACAATAATATCCTATGCATTGATACCCATACATCGCACATATGAATGTATTCATAACAAATCCTACATAGAGCAATCAAGTTACATTTCTTGTAAATCCTAATTTCCTGCTCTCAGAGGCTATCCTTATTCAGAGTCAGCCTCCTCTATAGCCATCACGTGCACGGCGACTGCTGCACCAATATTGACCTTGAACACGACCACGACCACGACCACGATTCATGGACATTGCTGCATCGACCAAGACGACGGATGATACAGCGACATCGTCTCTTCTTCAATTGTCGGTTGACCCCGATGGCACTGGATTGAAATCACGACCGGCATCGCCGCAGCTCACCCAAAGCACACCAGTGCAGTTACGACCAGCGGGCGAGATTCTCAACGAATTTGACCCCCTCGCGAATTCTGTGGAGAAGGAGGCGCGAGAAGCTTGGGGGGATGCTGAAGGTCACCCGCCGCCGTCGCCGTCACCATCGCCACCCCCAGAAACGCCAGAGCCACCTCCCAGCCCCCCATCAAAGGATACGGACGCTACTCCCAATGTCCCGCCATCGACTCCTCCTCCTCCTTCGACCTTGAATCTATCTGCTTTCCCATCATTATCCGCTTTAGCTCGAACCTTCTCAATACCGACCCCGCTGCGGCCGCGTCCCCTCTCCATGGATTCAGCGAAACCAGTACCCTCTCCAGGAACTCTGTCGTCGTTTGCGTCGCAGCAAGAGTCTACTCGATCGTCAACAGACCAGGGTGATAGGCGTTCAGCAGATGAGAACGCCGCGTCTGCCTACAATACCGCAAATGCACCAGCAAGCTCTAACGATCGCACCGCAACACCAACCCCGGCAACTGGCACTGACACAGCTTCATTTGACTTCCAGAAGTTCCTTGATCAGATGAAATCAAGGAGCGCCGAGCCCGTTGCTAAGTACCTCCGTTCGTATGTGAAGCGTCCACGTTTGTACCCACAACTATGTACCGGAATAACAAATTTGGCTATCCCAGATTTCTGAGCAATTTCGCCAAGAGGACATTCACGATTGGAGACCAGGTCAAGATCATCAACGATTTCCTCAATGTATGTCTCGTTGGGAATACGTCTCTAAGTGAAATAACGTCTATTATTAGTTTATATCCATCCGCATGAGAGAGGTCGATGCATGGAAGGCTGCCTCGGATGTAGAGTTTGACTACGCTATGGAAGGGATGGAGAAACTCGTTATGAATCGGCTCTATGAGTTGTGCGTGTCAGCCGTTCTTGATGATCACCATGGCCTTGACAACCCGCTACTGCTAGCACCTTCACGCCGCAAGTCGCTCGTGCGGTGCCGCCTCGTCCAATAACATCAGACGATCTTGAAAAGGATAGAATCCTTTCTCAGAGGATAGGACTTTTCGGCTGGATAGAGGAAAAACATCTTGATATTCCAGTAGGGGAAGGGAGCAAAGGGTTCTTGATGTTCGCTCAGCAAGGTAATATATTCCTCTGGAGAGTGTCACACGATAACTGACTATTTCTTCTAGAATTACTCAAGATAAACCACTACAAAGCCCCCCGAGATAAGCTCATATGTATCCTGAATTGTTGCAAAGTCATATTCGGTTGGTATAGGTCTTCTCGGTCGGAGCCGAAATAATCATCTCACTCTCTCTCTTGCTTGTAGGGCTAATACGGCACCTACGCAAAGAGGAGGGAGCTGACTCATTCGTGCCGATCCTTATATTCGTCGTTTTGAAAGCCAACCCTGACCACTTGATATCCAACGTTGAGTGGGTAACCTCGTCATTTATCAGGCCAATTTTCCTAAAACCTCGTAGATTTATTAATCGGTTCCGAAACCCTGCGAAGCTGCAAAGTGAAGCGGGGTACTACCTTTCCAGTCTGGTGAGTACTCAAGGGACTGAGGCTTCTCTGCTAACAGACTCTTTCACGATCTCTCAACTCAGATGGGCGCTGTCTCCTTCATCGAAACCATGGACCACACATCATTATCGAACATCACTCAGGAAGAATTTGAACAGTTGGTCTCTCTTTGCTGGTCCGTGATAATTGTCGTTGATCGTACCTCCTTCAGGAATGTCGAGGAAGCCATTCTATCTCTACCGCCGTCCCATCCCCATTCACCTACTATGACACCATCTAGCGCCTCCATCCCAAGCTCAACGCCGAAGTTCTTAGGACCCCAATCACCCCACAATCGTTCGCATTCGCATCCTTCCTCGCCTTCTCTCCCCACTTCAGAACCTTCTCCGCACGCAGGCGAAGAATCCGCGCAACCACTCTCATTACCTACTCCTACTATCCCAGCTTTGCCAGGTCAGACCATATTATCCGATGACGCTCGGCGTCTCCTCCAGAAGACGGGCGATACGATATCAAAACCTCTAAACGCGATCGGTCGGATATTCAGCGAGGCCTTGGACGGTGCAGAAAGCAAACTGACGTACTTACCCGGTCCTTTCGCCCCCTTTGAACTCGGTCGCGAAAGGGATGGTCAAACCCCACAGTCCCACTGGTCACATCCTGACCAGATAGCGCAACACTCGCAAGGACCCTCAAGGCAGTTCCCACAAACACCCATGAGCAACCCGGACCCGAACATGGCGCCAATACAGACACCGTATAAACCTCGCGTGCGGAAGACGCCTTCACCATATCATTCTACCTCCAATTCCCCTGACCGATCACCAAGGCTTGGGTATGCTTCCTCGCCCGAAGAGACGCCCACGCGATATGGAAACAGCGGAAACGCGCCATATACGAATTCCCCCTTGGCATTAGGGCCTTCGCAAGCGATCCTCCCGCCTCGTGTACAATCTCTAGCCCAACCAGAGTTTGGTATATCACTCGGGCCAAATTCGGAGGGGCCGCATCTATCACGAACGCCTACCCCTGCCCTTGATCTATCAGCTGTACAGGAGCAGATTGACAACGCACACGAACAAGCCGCGGCGGCGTCAAAATCGACGCTTGTCCAGATCTTTCCCACTGTTGATACGGAAGTCGTGCAATGGGTTTTGGAAGCCAATGATGGCGACCTTGGTAAGAGTATAGAGGCCCTGTTGGAAATGAGCAGTGGGGCATGATTCGGAAGGCATGACATGGAATATACTCGATCTTTAGAAGTTCTTCGGCTGACGCCTCAGTGTAACATATAGGTTCTGACGCTGCTTGTGCGGCCAGAAACAATGACTCCCCACGAATACCCTACGACACGTTACAATGATGTATCTCATTATTTGCATATGGGATTTCTTACGTCCCTTTTTTCCAGCAACCAGATCTAGGAAGTAAGGCTACCCCCGAATTCCCCGTTTCGGTTATACGCCAGAAGCACGCTATTCAGTTACTCACCCGAACTACCAAGTCGACGCAAAGCATCATAGCTAGGCTACCCCCTTTTGTTGCCTTTTGTTGCGCCTGTCCCAGAGAATTTGGAGGAGTTCTATCAACTCTTTATCTCCCACAGAATGCCCCTCTATTAGCTCCGTGACGGCATCGTAGAGGCGTTTTTCGTGCTTTGGAACTTCTTCGTGAGATGGAAGGTCTCTTAAGGTAATAAGCCGGGTAACGAGCGGGGGCTGCTGTCAACGCTTACCAATTCAGCTTGAATCCCGGTGCCATCCCCGGTGTGCTATAAATCGCCAACACATCAACTCCCTGCTCACAGATGAAGATATGCTTCCCGTTAGCAAATCTGCCTTCCCTACTTTCCCTGCCTTCCCTGACGATGTTCCAACGCATCCACTCGTTATAGTCGACTATGAACTGATCAAGGGCGGCGACAAGGACGAGATCGAGCGGTTATGGAAGGCTGCAACGGAGCTAGGATTTTGGTAGTGAGTCGATATTATTTGAAAGTGTTAGGGAGGAAATTGTTGAATTACCCCGTAGTCTCAATAACCACGGCGTTGAACACGAAGCCAACGATATGTTCGACATGGGCCGAGAAACTATGGATCTCCCTCTCGAAGACAAGATGAAATATGAACAAGGAGATGGGGGATCTTCTTTTGGGTATGCCCTTAGTCCCCATCAGGGTTGAAAGCCGATGGGTAATATACACTTCTTCAGATACAAGGCGAGGGGCCAAGTGGCCACTGATGCCATGGGCACCCGTGATAATATTGAATTCATCAATGTCGCGAAAGACGATGCTCTTGCATGGCCCAAGCAAGCACGTAGAAATTATCCACCCACGGTGAACGCACGGATGAAATCTATTGTTATTCCGTTTATCCGTAAATCTATGGAGGTCAATGCCACGCTGCTGGACGTTTTCAATGAGAAACTCGGGCTTCCAGAGGGTGCGTTGGCAAAGCGCCATTCTGTCGAAGAATTCAGCGGAAGCGAGGCGAGGTGCACAAAAAGCCCACCTACACCAACTGAGACAAGATTAGGCATCGGAGCCCATACAGACTTCGGGTCCTTGGTCAGTCGCAGATCCTCCTTCCAATCGGATCGCGCACCCACCTTTCAATAGTCCTTTCTGCATAACAGACTTGGGGGGCTACAAGTCCTGCCTCCGAACAGCGAAACTTGGCAATATATTAAGGTCCGTATGTCCTTCAAGTTGCTAAGCGCGTGACTGATGAATTATTCGCCGCGACAGCCCATACCAGGGTACGCAATTTGCAATCTAGGCGACGCGATGGCTATCTTCAGTGGTGGCATTCTTAGATCTAACATTCACCGCGTTTGGTAAGTAGGTGTTCGAGGAGTTGCAAGCAGGTCACTCACGTCTATGCAGCCCACCACCTGGTGCTCAGAAACACTTGGAGCGGTGGTCGTTGGTCTACTTTACCCGCCCAGGTGACAGCGTAAATCTCCATGCACTAGTTGAAGAAAGCCCTGTGATTGCAAACTATGTGGCAAAGCATCCTGAAGGAATCCACGAGACTGGGGCAACGTCTCTAGAATGGTTCACTCGAAGGATCAAGAACCAAAGGATCAGTAACCGCAAAGTCAGTCCTAGGGTTTTTGTCAATTGTAGGATTTGGAACTTATCCATGTCAGGGACCCGAGACCTGGATGGCAAGCCGAGGGACGGAGATACGAGTTTGAGAAGCTGCTGTTGGGACTGAGTGTTAGTTTACAGGCCTGTCTGTAACCGTATGTAACTTAGGATGTCTTCTTTTACGGATTCAAACGGTTGGGGGTTCGTGGTGGCTACAATCTGTATTTTGTGTACATATACAGGGAGCGTATGAACAGCAGGCTAATTTAAACGACGGGGGGCTTGGTGCCAGGCTGGAAGGTGTAGGTCAAGCCGCACTTTCCACAGTATTGACGATCGTTGTGGAAGGCCATCTGGAGACGAATATTAGACGATAGCAATAGTCGCGAGGGGACAAACACATACGAAGATACCAGCACCGCACTCAGCAGAAGGGCACTCACGGCGGAGGCGCTTAATCTTGCCATCCGAGTCTACCTTGTAGTACTTCAAGATGGACATCTTGACCTTCTTGCGCTTGTGCTTGATCTTCTTGGGGGTCTATGTAACGAATGACTCAGCATACTATCCTGAGCAAAGCGAGGGGAAAGACGCACGTTGTAGGTCTTTTTCTTGCGCTTCTTGGCACCACCACGAAGACGGAGCACCAAGTGAAGGGTGGACTCCTTCTGGATGTTGTAGTCGCTCAAGGTGCGGCCATCTTCGAGCTGCTTGCCAGCGAAGATGAGACGTTGCTGGTCGGGGGGAATGCTAACCGATTTATCAGCACCATGCGCTAGACCAGTAAATTACATTGATCGTACCCCTCCTTGTCTTGGATCTTAGCCTTGACATTGTCGATAGTGTCAGAGGACTCTACTTCGAGAGTGATGGTTTTGCCCGTGAGGCTGGTAATCGCTGTCAGCTCGATCGAAACGCTTCAAGATCAAGATAAACTCACGTCTTTACGAAAATCTGCATTTTGGTACGGACGCTTTCGTCTGTCCAACGAATTCAACGATGGAGTCTTCGAAAAAAGCAAGAGCCGAGAAGTTCAAAGGAAAGAGAGGAGCGACCGCTGTGATGATTTTAAATGATCTGCTTTGTCAGCATGCAAGTTCTGTTGATGGTCTGTGCGTGGTAAGTCCTTCTATTTACGCCACCACTCTCAGCCACAGGCGCGTTGTAGTAAAGCGCGTCTCACTCAACTCTCATTCACACCACCAACAAACTCAAAATGAGCAACGACGAAGACGTGCAGATGGATTCGGCTTTTAGCTCAAGCCTGAAGGGGAAGGGTAAAGCGACCTGTGGACAACGATCACCCATACGACAACGAGAATCTTCCTTGGTGAGGTGGCTTGTTTGTGAAGTTCCTTGCTCAAGCGGCTTATGGAGAGCGAAGGGTAGAGAAGTATCGCCCAGTTACACTTGACGATGTTGTGTCTCACAAGGAAATAACGGGCACCAGTGCGTGCTATGTGCTCCTTTTGTCGTACAAGTCAATTGATCTCAGGGGACCCTAGTCGAGAATTTCATTGCAAAGAATCGTCTTCCTCACCTACTCTTTTACGGCCCACCTGGCACTGGAAAGACTTCTACTATTCTTGCCGTCGCTCGGCGAATATACGGCCCACAATACCGAAACCAAATCCTCGAGGTGCGCCATGATGGAGTGCAGTCATGGGTGCAGCTCACGCTCTCCATAGTTGAACGCGTCCGATGATCGAGGAATCGACGTCGTCCGTGAGCAGATCAAGCAGTTTGCTGAGACGCGAACACTGTTCTCAAAAGGCTTCAAACTCATTGTCCTCGACGAAGCCGACATGATGACACAGCAGGCACAAGCTGCTCTTCGACGAGTCATTGAGCAATACACGAAAAACGTACGCTTCTGCATAATATGCAACTATGTAAATAAGATTGCACCGGCTATTCAAAGTCGATGTACGAGGTTTCGCTTCTCCCCTTTGCCAATGAAAGAAGTGGAGAAGAGGCTTGATACCGTTGTAGAAGCGGAGAGGTGAGTTGCTTGTGTGTTATTCTTGCTGTTGATACTGATATTGGACAAGGGTGAAGTTGACGGCGGATGGGAAGCAAGCACTGTTAAAATTGTCAAAGGGTGATATGCGACGCGCCTTGAACGTACTCCAGGCCTGTCACGCGGCCTACGACGTGACAAACGAGACAGCAGTGTACAATTGCACGGGAAGCCCGCACCCATCCGATATCGAGACTATCATCAACGCAATGCTATCAGAGGAGTTTACAACGGCATACGCCAGTACGTTCAGCGTCGGTTGCGTGGAATCCTGACAAATTAATGCCCCTTTAGTGCTGTCCTCAATTAAAACGGAGAAAGGGTTGGCTCTACAAGATTTACTGGCTGGCGCGTATGAATATGTCGAAACGCTTGAATTGAAGCCCCAAGCCCGTGTCTACCTGCTAGATCACCTTGCGACAACTGAGTAATATTGTTCAATTTCTTTGCTCTACCAAAGGTGCTAATCTTGCCGATAGGCACCGACTTTCCACGGGAGGAAATGAAAAGATCCAGATGACTTCGTTATTAGGGGCCTTCAAGAATGCTGTAGAGTTGACTGCGTAATTTTGAGCAGCCGGATATTAGGTAGTACATTTTACAACTTCGATTTTTTCTACGGGGCTTCTTCCTTCGCGAAGACTAGTATACTCTCACACAACTAGCTGCATCGAATGGACTCCAAAGAAAGCGACTTCAAAGCAAGCTACAATTACATCATGTGCGACTAGAGATGCTACCACAACGAAAGTAAGATAGCAGCGAAAGAGGCTGTCGCCAATGTAGCGAACGGTGACTGACAATGTCGACATTGCGGATGATGATGCATTCAACGGTGCAACGGTCGAGTTTCCACGGAAGAACTGGTCCGATTGATCTGGCCACAGGACGACCAACGCTGCCCCAGGTCCTGGCACCTCAATCGTACACCCACCGCCGCAATCCACCCTTATCGTCTCCTGCTCCCCGTCCAAAATCCCATTCGCCCTCACCGTCTGCCCCGCCCAAGTAATCTCGTACTCTTCCGTCACATCTGGCGCCGTCAGCACGCGGTACTCCACAAAGTCCCCGCTCGTGTCCGCGGGGATGGTGAAGTTGCGGGAACCCGTGTTCTCATAGTTGATGAGCGCGAGCTTGCCGCGCGACGTGCCACCGTCGTCGTAGATGCCGTACGTCGCGACGGTGGAGTTGGGGTCCGTGTTGGAGCCGTCGAGCCCGAGGTCGACGATGATCGAGCCGTAGATGGAGGTCACTTCGGAGAGGAAGAGCGCGGAGTAGTATGGCGAGCCGGTGCGCCAGTTGATGTCCAGCGGCGTTTCGGGAGTCGGCGGGTCGAAGAGGTTGTATCTAATATCGTGTTCGCGGGTGTGGACTATGGGGTAGCGTCAGATGGTATCAAGAACATCAAAGAGGGGATCGCACGGAAAATGGCACTGTAATTGGAAGCTCCAGCCTTGAGGCCAGCGTCAATGGCCCATAGCGTAGCGGCGAACTGAGTGCATATTGAGTATCGCCATACACAGGGAATAACGAGAGGAAAACGTACAGTAGAAGAGATATTCGATCCGCCACATGCGACGGTGTTGTATTCCGACAGCAGGACTGGTATCCCGAGTCCTTTGGCACGGTCAACGCCGACTTTATCCCAATGGATGTATTCGGCAACTACACAGAATGTCAAAATGAGCGGCATAGAAACGCTGGTGACAATTTACTGACCGTTGTTGTGCGTCAGATAGTAGGAGATATTCGTGTTCTTCTCGTTAAAGCCGGAGCAAGCGTGATTAGGGTATTGCTGTAAACTGATCAGTGATTTCTGTCTGATGAGCACTGGAGGTACAGTGGAAGCAGGCCTAGGACGTACGTATAATATTTAAAAGGGTATTGAGTGTACCCGGCGTCCATAACATCCTCTAGGCCCCTGCAGCAGGTAAGTGGGCGATCAAATAGACAGAGATACGTTAACATACCAACCACAGCAAATTGTTGGGCCTCCGATGTGTTTTTCCTTGAGGAGACCGTCCGATTCCATTAAGCTGATCATTTCCCCGATCTCAGGAATCTAAGGGAGCCTTGTCACTGATGCTCACCACCGTAAAAAAATGTGCATATACTCACATACATATCTAGAGTATAGTTGTCTCGTTTCCCATGACCGGCGTACAGATCGGGTTCCTGGTACTATGAGACACGCGCCCTAAAATGCAGGAGCACTAACTCACGTTTCCGAGAAGTAAAGCGTCTAATCGGCTCCCCAGCATCTCCTCGGCGTCCTTCGCCAACGCGACACCGTTCGAGAAATTATCGGGGTCTCGCATGCTCACTCCGACGATGAACTGCATCGGTCCCACCTTGTCGTACATCCCGTTCATGACCTCGAAGAGCACCGGCCCAAAGTCCGTCGGAATGTCGTTAAAGTACGCCTCGGGATCGGTGAGTTCCAGCATCTTGTCTTTGAGGTCGGGCTTGTAGATCGAGGCGTCCATTCCGTTGCCGCCTACGCGGATCCGGAGCGGACTCGTCATGCGCGCACGGATATTGCCCAGGTAATTCTGCATCGCTGTCGGGATCGAATCCCGACGATGTCCCCCTAATGACACCGCGATTAGTGTATGGAGGACAGGGATCCGTGCATCAAAACCTACAAAGCGTGTCGAACGAGCTCAGTTCGAAGGAGATGCCGATGAAGTTGTCGTCCACGACATTGATTTGCTCGCGAGACGGCTGCTCCGGGAATGAAATATTAACGGGTGGTTTTGCTGCGGTAACAATGGCAGCTGAAAGAGCGACTAGAAGGAGAAGAATAGTCCGGGGCATCGTGCCTGCCAGAAATGAGGGAACCGTGGGGGTACGAGAACGGCGATGTGGTGATGATTTTATACTCGCAGCCGTGCTCGGCGCTGCATCGGCATGAGCAGCTTGGGTACGGTTGGCATCAGATGCGCGCAGAACTTCTTCTTCCCGTGAGTGAGAGTGGTGATAAAAGAGTGACTGGGATGAGTGCGACATGGCGAATCCTGGGCGCAACCTCAAGAGCGCAACCTCAAGATGAAAGATGAGAGAAAAGAGAGAAGATTACTTTTTAGATTTTACGACATTGCCGGTGCCCAGCGACGGCGCCCACATACTGGCTGCGCAGATTTTGCTTCGAAGCCAAGCCTTTCCACGTGTCATCAATAAACTCTTAAACAGCGTTCCTTAAGGTTCCTTACCACAGAAAATGTCTTGATAAGTGGAGCTCATTCGGTGCACAGTTCGAATCCAAGCAAGGCTCACTCCAATCGTTGGTCAGTATCAGGCACAAAACAGCCCCAAGACATTCAAGTGCATGTTTTTCATGTTATCTAAGTCGTATTCTTGTAAAGCTAGACGCGTAAAAGGAAACATGTGCGACATTATTTCTCCTTACCTGCAACATCATGACGAAATGAGATACTAAGAGGATCTTTACTAAGAGGATCGCGACTTATCATCATCTCGTATATAAGCTGGTTTTCGGGCCTAGAAATGAGACGAGTTACTAGACTCACGATCTTGCATTTGCATACTTGAATATCCATGATCCATTGAAACAGAAAGACAACATAAGTAACAAAGAAAATTCAACTGCGTAGAAATATCCGGATGGCCAGCGAGGATCTTCGTGATGGTAGCTGAAGCGTAAGGGAGTATCAGCAAACAAAGCCCGGACGAGCCGCACTAGTTCCTCGATTTCGAAATCCACTAGGGCACCCTCTTCGAAAAGATATGTGATATCCGCCATGGAAGCCTCCTGCGGTATTTCGTGAGACAAAGAGGAACGGTTCTGAGAAATGGAGGGACTAACCAGAAGTTCCGAAAGGTAAGAAAATTTGAGCCAGGAAGGGACATACGCGGCAGTGAAAGGATGCTTATAATAAATCAGATTCGTAAATTATAGGTGCCTCACTGAGTAACTCAATTCGCTCACCTCTGCTTGGTCCTCGACGAATAGACCTTCAAGGGAGTTAGGAATCCTACACAGTTCGCTCAACCGGTGGGATTCCACCTCGGTGATATCGGGCAAGGCCAAAATGTCTTTCAGAACCTGGGAGAGAGCTGCGTCAACGAGTTGACCTATTGCACTGTAATATTTGCTTTTTGACAGGACATTCTGCGCGGGATACATCAGCGGATGGCGAGCTTAAAGTATGGAGATCAGTACCTTCCAACCAGCGGCAAGTCTGCGGACAAGGGAGACGACCTGCATCAGCGCCCCTTCACATTCATCATATCTGTCCTGGTCCGTCGTCTGGACGAAGCCATCAGCGCCAGAGACCAAGGTGTCTTCGACGGCTTGGCAATGTTTCGCCTGATGACGGAAGTCAGAAAATCACGATGAAACCGGAGAGATGAACCTTACAATAGTATCGCCGTACCAACTATCGCCCAAAACTTTGAGGCAGTCCCTCGATTTCTTGAGGCTCTCGTTAATGCTGTCATCCGAAATCGCGAGTTTCTCAACTTCCTGGGCGAGATACGAACAGTCATTAGAGAATTGCATGGCACGCGAAGGATGGGCATCGAGATCTTGCTGGAACACAACAGGATAGAGGGCGCGGAAAAGGTCCAAACTCTCGGGGGCTACTTGAAGAAGCAAGCTACTCGTTGAAGAACCCGACGATATTAGGGGCATATGTGTCGAGGCACTAATGAATTCATGTCCTTCACGAAGAATGTCTTCCACGGTGGACAACATTGATCGCATTCGCTGGGTGACGGTGTAAATTTCCTTGGGTGCAACGGTGATGAGATTCGGCGGCCGCTTCTCCGACAAAGAGGATGGATCCAGAGATTTGCTAGGCATCGCTGTCTTCAAGGACGGGGATTCAGGGAGAGTACTTGAAGAAGAGTAGTCCGATATGATACCCAAGGGGGAAGAAACGAGGGGGGAAGGGACTGCGGGCGACGCTAAGTGGTTTGCATGCTTCAGCTTCTGTTTAGAGAACTTCTCGAGGCGAGTAGGCCACTCTGGGAGACGACGTAGAGGGTGTTGAGTGCGGCACTTTCAGAACCGGAGGACTAGGAGGAATTGGTTCAGATAATTTCGGCTCGGAGGCAGACGCAGAGTCGTCCGTCCATGGGTCGTCCCAGGCACTATCATCCGTCGGCGGGGACCCGTCGTCGTCGTCATTCCATCCCCAAGCGTCAGTGGGATCAGGTTCAGGATCCTTAGGACCGGACTTGTCAGCGGAGCTCCCTTGACTCGGCAGCGAGTAGTCGCTATCTATGCTTGGGCTCGCTTCGGGTTCAATATCAGTGCTCAGATCTGCAGTAGGTTCGTCGAGGCCCCATCCGCTTTCGTCAATACCATCATCGTTATTTTCAACGTCTTCGTCAAGACCCCATGACGCTCCGTCATCACCAACTTGGGTAGTATCGTCGACATCTGCAGCGGGCGTATGATTTTCGGTACTTTCAGGCAACGGAGACGCAACATCTTGGACCAGGACGACATTGGCGGGATTGCTGTTGAGTGGGGCGTCGATTTCGACATTGAGTGTATCGTCTACATCTGCCTGTGATGTTATCATATTCCTTGTGAGATCAAGAATGATACTTCTCCTTTGTCTCTCGTAATGCCCCCGGAGTCCGTTTGACCACAATCGTATGGGTCTCTCTGAGGCATCAGGCTCAAGCAATCGTTCCTCAAAGTCTATGCACCGTTGTACGAGTTCGAGATATGACGGCAGGGGACCAAACGATGTCGGTAAGTTTGGGACGAGTAAGTCGTTCAGCACGCAGGTAGTCATGACTTTGTTTAGACTCTTCGTGAAAGGCGCCTTCCGTTCCTCGGGCAAAGCAAGGAGCAGATATGCAGAAACGAACTCGAGTATGGCAGACAGGGATTCGAGTCGTTTGCCAGGGGAAGAAGTATTCGGCGGTGTAGGGAATAACGTAATTTTGTGCTGCGAATTCCCTGAGAAATCCGTAGAGGAGGAGGAAGTGATGGACGTCGGTTGGGTGAGAACAACTTGGATGAAGTGGTTGGTGAGATCCCGGCGCAACGTATCCAAGAGGCTTGAGAGAGAAGCCGAGTCGATGGAGGACAAGATAGAGGGTAGCTGAAGGATAGTGGTGGACTGTCGAACTTACAAGCAGCAGCGAAGTCAGTAGGCTACAGAACAGCGTTGAATGTTGGGCCAACCTTGCACAGAGGATGAAATCGTCATTTCCGCCGCGATGATAGTGATACTCCTTGAGTATGCCTCCGCAAGCTGCTCTCTGGTACGGTCTTTAAGCACCCTGAAGTTGGACTGTGTGGCAGATGAATGCTTATCACTGGCTTCATTTCACTTTCCAACTTACCTTTAACTGGCCATATATAGCACTCCTCTGCAGGGCGTCGGGAGCTTGTTCCAGGTCATATTCCAGTGTCCCACAAGTGTGAGCCGCTTCGCATAGCTCCCCAGACTTGACCAAGTCCTCGAGAAGCGTGAAACGCTTCTTAAGCTGTAGTAGGTGAGAAAGGGCCGACAAAGATGTCGACGCGCTGGCGAACTCCTTGGCGAGCTCAGAATGCGATGTGAGTGTCTGTATAAGAGTCGGCAGCAGACCCGTCTGTATATTGCGTTGTAAATTCTGCCAGATTCATTACTCAGGCAGGCTCACATTTGAATCATTAACTGTCCTCCCTAGCCCGTCGACATTCGAGCGCAACGATTCAAGACGTGACTGAATTGACTTGGACGAAGCTAGATGTTTCTCGACGGTAGGCAAATCTTCCCGTATTCGTTCATAAATTCTTTTCTACACAGAATCGTTTGAGCCACCAGGCACGAGCACACGAAGAGGCTCCTACCTACTTGTGTCGATTGAATGGCCGCGTCCAATTCTGAAACCCACGAAGCAGCCAAGGTCGGGGTCAGGGAAGCGACGTTCGCCTGGTCGACTTTCGACAAGATTTCTGTGGCAACATCCCTGGGGGCAGGCTTGCGGGGGAGATGAGCGGGGATGGGGAAGGCCATTTAGCTTGGAGGTCGGGTTCCGTGCTCGCGTCGCCGTCACGCTGGAAGGTGGACACGTGGGACGGCAATGGCCGGCCGATCCCGCTTTTTTGGCGCTCCGGCTTATACCTTAATATAGCGATAGAGTCGTGTTTGCGGCATTGCCGCCTCCGTTCTGAACCACCTCGACCAGCAAAGCAGCAGACTGGGTATCTTAACGACACGAGGCGAGTATTCAAATATTTCCCCGTAAGTTTCGCTTAAGGTTCTATATATCAATAATCTGTGTTGGCAGACATGTCAACGTGTCCTTCACCACGATGAGCGCTGAGGAGATGCGTAGACCAAACGAAAATATACATACAGCCTGTCTCTCTTTACAAACACGGGAGTTGCACTAAGCTTGACTAAACGGGTCCTCAAGCAACGAAACATGCAAGGGTTTGATCTCATCATCGCTAGTGATAACACTGATAAGCGCCTAGTATAGCACTCGTGGTGTGTGTATGGGACGTTGGGGGCGTGTTGTACCATTCAGAACTCGTGTTGGCCCATGTGCATGAAGTATCTGAAGCAGGCTGTCGTCCACATCTCTCCCCGTCCAAGAAAGAAGAACATCCGCCCCCACAATGGTACAAACGACGCACGAAGAAGAGGAGCTCACCCCCCGAGCCCACCATCTTTCCCTAAAGGAGCATTCGTCCCCAGTCGCCCGTTTGTTTCCAGAATTACTATCGGAAATATTCTTCTACTCCGCCTATAGTTCTGGCGGGCTCGTCATCCCATCCCATTTGATTCGAATAACTCATGTATGTCACTACTGGCGGGCACTCACCATATCGTGTCCATCGCTCTGGGCAGTGATATCCCTTCCCTCGCGCAGTGCACTCACATTCGTCGAACGTAGTCTGAATGTGCCACTCACCCTGCAGTGTAATTTCGATTTGGATACCTCTTCTTCCCAACTCAAACGTATCCTGAGCTCGAACAGGTTCCGAATCAAACATTTGGACTTGAACGGCCCAAGCCGAATTATAGGTCCGGTGATGGAGAAGGTCCTGGGCGAATGTTTCCTGTTGGGACTGTCGATCGTAAATCCAACGAGCGCAGACGACGAAAACACAGACGATACAGATAGTGAAAGCATAGCTGATTCAGATGTTGAAGGCACAGAGGATACAGACGATGAGGGCACAGACGACGGAATCACAGACGATGAAAGCACGGACGATCCAGGCGATGAAGGCACAGATGATGAAGGCGGATTCTGGCTGCCTGATAGCCCATTCATTGCACAGACCTCCTCCAAGCCAATGTATCGTTTGAAGCTTGCGGCATGCGGCTTCCAATGGGACTCGCCATTGTATTACTCCGGCCTCACGATTCTTCACTTGATCGATATTGCCGAGATACAGCGGCCATCTGCATCGCGACTTCTCGGAATCCTGTCCGCGCTGCCTGGTTTGAAGGATCTGGCCCTCGTTAGGGTGGCTCCGTTAGACCTTGAACATTCTTTTGAGAATCTCGTCCCTCTGCCCGAGCTGGCTCATCTCCGGATCGAAGACCAAAGTCTCATGTGCTCTCGGTTACTATCTCATCTCGACACTTTCTCGTCTGTAACGATAGACATCGTGTGTTCGAAGGGCGCCGAAACTAAGGGTGCCGAGTCCGACAACTTTGACGTCTCATGGATCATCTCAGCTTCCGCACGCTGCTCCTTTCCCGATCTCGCGTACAGGTGTATGAGACTCGTCGTCGAGAAGGGGGCTTTGAAGTTTTCTCTCGATAATTCCAGCGGGCGATATCTTACAATCGTGTTCGAAAAGACGAATTGCTGGCGACCTAAAAAGCTCAGTCAAATCCTCAAATTGGCTCGAGAACGGTTCTTCGCAGAAGATATACCAGAGCTGCATCTGGGCGGGAAAATACCCGACGAACCTTACAAGCCGACGGCATCGTTATTGCTTGAAGCGCGAACGCATTGGCAGACGCTATCTGCCTTCGACGAGCTTCGTGTCATCAGGTTGAATGGGTGCCGTCCCGTGATGCTTCTGGAGGTTTTACTTGAACAAGCAATGATCTGCATCGGTATCAGCATTCTGCCAAGCACTCGCCATATCCAATCAGATGGAACGAGTAGACAGCTCATCAAGAACTTGGACTCAATCCATTTTGCCGATTTCGACTTCGATGCAGAAGTTATGGCAGGAGGCCAGGTGGATTTCATTAACTTGTTGACCGCTTTTCTGTGGGCGCTCCGGCAAGGCCGAAGTCCCACTCCCCACATCTACATACACCGCAGTTGCACCGGGGTCACCAACTCGCGGGTTGGCCAACTCCGAAAGTTCACAGATGTCGCTTGGGAAAGCAAGCACTGCAATTCAAGCTGGGAAGCCCCAGCTGGGGACGATTTTGAGCTTGCTATGGAAACTCTTGCTCAATTAAGTGCTTTGTGTCGACTGGGAGAGATTTCTGAAATAGTATAGACGTATGTGTTGATTGTTCTCCTAGGTCACTCTACATCTCGACGTGGACTTTCGTAGATTATAAGACTCCAAATGAGAAATAACTTAGCAGTGGTCATGGAATTTTGGTGAAACAGGCTAAGTACGCCCAAATGAGCTGGTTGGGCTTGTGTAGCGAGGGGTTTCCAGTAGCAACATCAACACTAGGCTACGCAAACGTTCAACCTGACACTTCAGCAGCCAACAGCACGTCGGAGGCATCGGTAGTGTCAACGAGTCCCCTGTGGAGTCGGCATTGGCCGGCTGGTCCTGCTCTTTTTGGCGGCCTGTCTTACCGTATGTCTTGCAGCGGGGCCAAGTTCGTCTCCACGAACTCGGTACGGACGGTTACCCTCACCAGCAGCAAACAAAGCTGAGGTGAGTATATTGGCTGTCCCCCCCAAAGATTCTATGTAATTTTTTGTTTCAGAACATCTGCAAGGTGCACTACGCGCCGAGAATAGATGTGTAGACGAGAGGATGATGAACAGGTTTCTTTACGAGACCGGGGAAAACGACAGCCTCTTCAACAGAACGGAGATCCACTGGGAGAGACCGCAATATCCAAACCTGCGCTGGGGACCTTGTTGTGGTCAGTATCAAGTTTAGCCTCAGCTTCGTTCGGGAACCAAGCGCGAAATCGTTTTCCTTATCCTGATAGGCGCCTATCCGGGCTGTGTGCAATTGTGTCGTATATTAGTATGGAACGTTGTGGGCATGTTGCATTCTTCAGAATTCACGTCGGTCATGAAGCGTCTGAAGCGGGCTGTCGTTCGTATCTTCCACCGAAGAAAGAGAAATATCCCCTCCCCTGCAACGGTACACACGGTGCCCGAAGAACAGCCCGAACGTGGAGAACAGGAGCCCACTCCGAATATCCTTCCTGGAAACGACTCGCCGAACCTGATCGCCCGTTTGCTTCCAGAAATACTGCTGGAGATATTCTTTCGCTGCGTTCGTGGCGTTGGCGAGGCCATCATCCCATCCCATCTGATTCGTATAACTCACGTATGTCAGCACTGGCGAGAACTCGCCATATCGTGCCCATCACTTTGGCCGATGGTATTCCTTCCCTCGCGCATCGGACACATGTTTGTCGAGCGTAGTCTGGATATACCACTCACACTACGGTGTAATTTGGATCGCTCTTCCTCCCAGCTCAAATGGATCCTGAACTCGAGCAGACTTCGAACCAAACACTTGGATTTGCGTGGTCCGGGGAAAATGTTAGGTCCTGTGGTGGAAAAGGACCTGGGCGAATGTTGCCTGTCGAGTTTATCGGTCGTAAATTCGACGACCAGTGGCATGGACGACGAAGGCGGGCTCTGGCTACCTGATAGCCCATTTATCGCACAAATATACTCAAGGCCAATGTCTCGTTTGAAGCTTGAAGCATGCGCCTTCCAATGGGATTCACCACTATATACTTCCGGCCTCACGGCCCTTCATTTGATCAACATCCCCAAGTTGCAGCGACCGTCTACATCGCGACTGCTCGAAATCCTTTCCGGACTTCCCGCCTTAACGGATCTGTCCCTCGTTAGGGTGGCTCCGATAGACCTTGAACAATCCCTTAGGGATGTCGTCCCTCTTCGCCAGCTCGCTCACCTTCGCATCGAGGACCAAGACTTTATGTGTGGTCGGTTGTTATCACATCTTGACGCTTGTCCCTCTGTGACGCTATCCATCGTGTGTTGGAAGGACAGCAACCCGGAAGAAATTGACGTCACACAGATTATCTCGGCTTCTGCACGATACTGCATTTCCGATCCCATTTACACCTGCTTGGGACTTGTCGCCAAAGCCAGCGGTTTAGAATTCTATCTCGATACTCTCGCCGGGCGCTACCTCACTGTCTTGTTCAAGACGAGCGATTGGTATCCTAAACAATTCGGCAAAACCATCATGTTGGTTCAGCATCGATTCTCCGTAGAAAATATATCAGAGCTACATCTGGGAGGGAAGACACGCAGTAGCTATTGCTGGCCAACAAAATCTGCACTCCTTGGGGCTCGCAGATATTGGCAGACGCTATCCGCCTTCGATCAGCTTCATGTCATAAGGTTGAATGGGTGCCGACCTATGATATTCCTAGAGGTGTTATTTGAACAGGCAATGCTCTGTATTGGTATCAGCCTTCTCCCCAGCACTCGCCATATCGAACCAGACGGGACAAGCAGGCAGCTCATCAAAAATCTCCACTCGATCCATTTCGACGATTTCAGGTTTGACGAACAAGTTGTTGTGATGGGCGAGGTGGACTTCCTTGACTTATTGACTGCCTTTCTCTGGGCCCTCCGGCGCAGTCAAAGTCGCACCCCACACATTTACATACACCGTGGCTGCACCGGAATCACCAACTCGCGGGTTGGCCAACTCCGAAAGTTCACGGATGTCACCTGGGAAAGCAAGCACTGCGATATAAGTTGGGAAGCCACAGATGGAGACTATTTTAGACCTACTATGGAAACATTCGCTCTCCTGAATACTGCATACCGAATAGGAGAGCCCTCTGACTCGGATGCTATGTACCGGTTCGTTGATTGCTTCGGCTGGCAGTGTCGTTCAAATTATCCAGATACAGAGGACACCAATAGCCAATAGGGTACTGTGCATCTCCCCATGGACTCCGTAGGTTATAGGAATCTGACTCTTGTTAAGGCCCATAACAACCGTCGCGAAA
This sequence comes from Pleurotus sapidus, assembly GCA_026743855.1. Taxonomy (NCBI): domain Eukaryota; kingdom Fungi; phylum Basidiomycota; class Agaricomycetes; order Agaricales; family Pleurotaceae; genus Pleurotus; species Pleurotus sapidus. The sequence continues at coordinate 414,596 of JANBWZ010000008.1, forward strand.
TCGTGGTGAAACAGAGGGTACGCCCAAATGAGTTCGTAGTGTTGCAACTTAATCAATCAACGACTTGTTGGCGCTACAACCAGAACAGCGATCAAGCATGCCTAATTAGAGACCAGGCTGAAGCAGGCTGCGAACTGGACACGACAAGGACATGAGACAGCGCTCCTTGAAAGGCTCAGCTCTGCGTCCTTTATCTTCGCGACTTGTGGGTGTGGGCCACCGAGTGGCATGTACGGGTCCTTAAAAATTCCTTTCCTGTCAGATCCTATGCAATAAATACTGCTTTACATCTCCGTGACCGACTCCCACTGATTCCCCCGTCCCGTATCTATTTCCGCAGTCGCATCGCCGTTGACTTCAGGGCGAGTTTAGCAGCAAGCGACTGCACACAAGGCCGGACGCTTGAATATCTGGACACCGTGCCGTCAACACGTAGGATGGGCCTGCTGCGCGGAATAAACAAGGGGGCGTTAGCTTTGGGTCTACTGGAAACAGCATGAGAGTGGAAGGGGAGGAGGAAGGGGACGGGAGCGAGAGTGGGGACTCACGGAGCATAGTGTAGCGCAAAGCCGGCGCGGGGTCCACAGGCAACCCATACGGGAGAGTGACCAGTACCTAGGTAGCGAGAGAAACAAGGGACGAGTGGGAGATCTAGGTTAGTACTGCGTCGAGTCGAGAGTGATAGCATAAGAACTTACATGACTTACGTGGACGTTTGTGTGCGTACAGGTTTGCTGAGTGCGTGGGAGGGCTGCAGACGCCGGGGACAATTAGCAATCAGCGAGAGCGTGAAGGGAACGGAATACGGAACGGAAGGACGAACACTACAAACAAGCTAGACACTGACGCCAAATCCCCGGGGACGCGATGTGATGCGCCGCGGCGATTGGGCGACAACGACAAGAGGTGAGGTGAGTGAGTGAGTATGTTGGTTCGAACGACTCAGTACTGACCAGTTCATTATTTCATAGCGCAGTGTGCCGGTGCCCGAGACGGTGTTGTGGACGTGGCGTGCCAGTGCCAGCAGAGGGCGGAGCGAGAGGGAGGAGGGAGGGAGTAGTCCGCGGATGCGGTGGAAGGGCGAGATGAAACGGAAGGAAGTGCAAGGGGACAAGAGGAAGGGGAAGAAAACAAGAGCTGACTTACGTCGGGATCATAAAAGCGGGATCCAAAGTAATAAATACCGTCAAACATCTCTTTGCCTGAGAACTTGTAGCGCAAAATATCCTCTCCAGCAATCACTGAGACCTGACCAAACGAGTCGTACGAGTATTCCGTCACAATATTACCGCCGGCGTCAGATACAGCGACAGTGCTGCCAACCCGCAGTGGAGGATATCGCCGCTCGGCGGTATCCATGGATGAGGTACGCAGTATTCGTTGTTTCTCCTGCAGCCGTGATGTCGACTTCGTATGTGCGGTTTGGGTATACTCTGACGTCGCCATCAGGGAAGATAGCCTTGATGAAGCGACCACCGTAATCGTAGACGAAATTGGTTGAATTGAGCGTAACAAGACGACCTTCCGAGTCATACTTCATCAATGCCTTCTCCTCTCCAGAACCGTCCATCTTCGAGATCAAGTGCCCGTCGGCGGAGTACTTGAATGTGAACAATGTAGCGCCGGTGCTTATATCGTTGATCTGGTCAAGTTGCCAACCTTTGTTGATGTAGGCCTTGTCACCTTTGGATTTAAGGTTCCCACAGTCGTGTGAAAGATTCTTGATTCATATCCGTGGAACCCGCATCCGGTATGCGTTCGGAGAGTTGACCTGTAAATGATAAGCATGGTGCAACCAGTTGAAACGGACAACAAGCACACCTGAGCTATCATAGCTGAATGTATGGCTTGAAGACACCCCGGGTAGTAGACCTTGAGCAGGGCTACTGTAAGGGCAACCTCAAGATGGCCGCACAGCGCAGGCCTAGCAGAGGGAGAATCCAAAGATATGAATAATGCTACCTACAATACATGAGAGAATACACACCTAGCAGAGGGAGAATCCAAAGAGAACAAGATAAGGATCCTCCATGCTAGGATGCGAAGTATATACTGTAGAAGCGTGGGAGAAGAATGAAAGAACTGTATAGTACACCCGCCACAAGTCCGATGAATATCACAAGGTACGAGCAGGAGCATGTGATAATAAGTGGAGGGGAATATGCAGGAGTCGTGCCAGCGACCTGGGGAAGTGGGAATAGGAAGGGAAACGGTGGGAGAAGTGAAGGGGAAGTCGTCCCGACGAGTCCAGAGACGTGCACGCGAGTCCGGAGTGAATCCGGACTGCGGGAACGCTTCGGAGTCATCGGAACACTTTGGAAGGCGAGGGAGTGGGGTGGAAAGGATGGAATGAATGATGGAACGAAAGGGGGTGTAAATAAGAGTCCGTGGAAAGAGGGGAGAGGGAGGGGACAAGGGGAAAGGGAAATGGACAGGGGAATAGGGGAAAATAGGAGTGTCCCCTTACAGCTACTAAGGTCGTAACGATTGATGCGACTGAACACATCAATCTTCCAAATTTGCTGATGGATCGTAGACCCGCCCTTTGCCAATGACATGCTAGCCAAAGATCCATTAGCGGCTAGCTGGGACGTCGAGGTGATTCCATTGCCGAATTCACAGGTGAGGGGTTTCTTCACGGCGTCGTTATAGTTCTCAAGATTGACCCAAGCCCGTACTTCCTCACTGGGGTCAGCGAGTTCGACCCGTTTGACGGTGGTGCCATCGGAGTACGAGGTATAATCTTGCGAGTCGATGGTGAGCTTAGAAGAGGTTAAATTCCCATGTTGGTTGTAGTCCAGGTTGTAGACGATGCCCTTCGTAGATGAAATGGAGACAAGATTTTGCTTGGTGTACTTGCCGCCGACGTCGTAGACGAAGGTGAACGAATCTTCTGGGGTCACCTTGGATAGGGGGCGATTGGCCCAATCAAACACTACGGCAGAACTGGTGCCAGTTAACTCGTTTGTGATAGTCACTTTCCCCAGCTCGTCTTCCATCATAAGTCGCAGTGGACTTCTGGATGTCCACGGTCGTCCCGTCATCAGAGTTGCAGATTTGGCGGGTGATCACACGGCTGAGACCATCCCATCCAATCAGAAGTGTGTTGCCCGATGCACGAGTTGAAGGTTGGTACGCGGTCATATGCACGTGCACAATAGGAGTATCCCGGCTTATTTCTCCTATACAATATGTAACTGTGGTTGGCCACAAGAAATGTAAATATCCAGCTCATGTATGGAACTACTCCTTGAACCTCAGATACTTAGATTAGCTTAGGGAGCAGTTGAGTGGCTCCTAGAAATTAATGGATGGATAGGGTGTAACTTATCCACGGTCTATCAGGGGAGGCACATGCTCTCTTCTTATGACTACGCTCTATAGGTACGGTACTAATATTAGCTCTAGTCTCTTCTTACAACTATGCTCAATAGATATCGAGCCCAGTTCGTTTTTCGCCTCAGCTCCTGGCGCCGAAAGCACCCCCTGAACATGCACCCTGCTTGCGCGACACCCACCGGAAGTTTATTTCACGCCAACAGTCTGAGCCACCGGTCAAGCCTCAGCTCCCAGTAGAAGCAGAGATCCCCGCCACCGCTACTAGTCCCATCATGGCACCAACTGATGACAATCTCAAGCCCCCTCCCCCTATGCCAACTAACCCACCTATGGACGTGTTATCTGCAGAACTCGTGTCTGCCTTCGCCAACAGCATTGGTCATGTTGTCTTCTCCAACATGGATAAACTCATAAGTCACATCGACACGAGTTTGTCTTTGTTCGCCACCAACATCAACAATCCGCACAAACAACGAGGATCTGAAACGAAGGGAAGGAAAAGAATCACAAACACAGAAGGCGGAACAAGGTGAGTGCAGGATGATGAAGAATACGAGAGCGAAAGAGGTTGAAAGAGGGAGGGCGCGTAGATGCGCGAATGGTCGAAATGCGACTTGGACACAGGACGCGGAACAGGAGATGGGGGATGGGGGAAGGGGGGGACAAACAGTAGTCCTAGCTACTTTTGTTAACACAGTACAAGGTATTGCTGTAAGTATAGGGTTCACACAACTCAGCAGCAGTTGAGCGTGTCAAATATTGTACTGTGTTAACACATAGTCAGCAAGGATGAGAACTGTGTTAACACATGCACATATATAGGTGTGAACACAGTGCATGTATGTATGAGAGTGTGTTAACACACTTCTAGTAGTGTATTAACATGGAGCAGGTATGTACAGTGAGTGTGTTAACACACTACAGGTATGTAGGGGAGCATATTAACACACTACTAGAAGTGTGTGAACACAGTACAGGTATATAGGGGAGTGTGTTAACACAGTACTAGTAGTGTATTAACGCGGTACAGGGATATAGAGGAGTGTATTAACACAGTACAGGTACCTATGGGAGTGTATTAACACACTACTAGAAGTGTGTTAACACAGTACAGGGATATAGAGGAGTATGTTAACACAGTACTAGTAGTGTATTAACGCAGTACAGGGATATAGGGGAGCATATTAACACACTTCTAGTAGTGTGTTAACACAGTACAGGTACCTACGGGAGCGTATTAACACACTTCTAGTAGTGTATTGACACAGTACAGGTATGTAGAGGAGTGTATTAACACACTACTAGAAGTGTGTTAACACAGTATAGGTATGTATAGGAAGTGTGTTAACACAGTACTAGTAGTGTATTAACACATTACAGGTACTTACAGGAGCGTATTAACACAGTACTAGAAGTGTATTAACACAGTACAGGTATGTATGGGAGTGTATTAACACAGTACTAGAAGTGTATTAACACAATACATGTATATAGGGAAGTGTATTAACACACTTCTAGTAGTGTATTGACACAGTACAGGTACCCACAGGAGTGTATTAACACAGTACAGGTATATAGGGGAGTGTATTAACACACTTCTAGGTAGTGTGTTAACACTAGACATGTATGTATGGGCAGTGTGTTAACATTAACACAGTACAGATGTATAGAAGTGTATTAACACACTCCCAGTAATGTATTAACACAGTACAGATATGTATAGAAGTGTATTAACACACTTCTAGTAGCTTGATGAATACTATTGATCCCTATACTAATGGACTGGCAGTTTGTTACCGTGGGAAAATATTACCCAAAATAGTAACTGTCGAGCCATCTTTTCTGAGTATGCCCCTATAGACGAAATTGCGAGAACTTTGTTCGTTAGCGAGAAAAATGCAAAATACTCGAAAAAACGCGGAAAGTTTTTGGTTTTCTTGCTACATAAGGTGTTTCAATGATGTTCTGAGTATCTTTAAACTTGTCAGCTTCAATTATAAAGGACTGAAATATGGTTAGTAGCATTTGTGACCGTGGGAAAATTTCAATAACAAAAAAATCGAAAATGTGCCCATTAGGTAGCTAGGTATAGGTTCATTACAAAAAGTTCTAATGTTATTAGTGAGATTTGTAGCCATTAAAAAGTTGTAAGCAAAAGAAAGAATGTGATCAATAGTGTTTGTGACTGTGGGAAAATTCAAAATCACAAAAAGTCGAAAATAGTGCCATTAGAAAGCCAGCTATAGGTTCATTACAAAAAATTCTAATGATATCAGTGAGATTTGTAGCCATTAAAAAGTTGTAAGCAAAATAAAATGTAGTATCAGTAATATTAGTGACTGTGGGAAAATCCAAAAGTTGAAAAAGTCGCAAATGTGCCCATTAGAAAGCCAGGTATAGGTTCATTACAAAAAGTTCTAATGATATCAATGAGTATTGACCTTGATTAATAGTTACTGACCAAAAACATCGGAAATGTAATACAAATCTGAAGGTGATCACTAATTTAGTGACTGTGGGAAAGTTCAAATTTCAAAAGTGCGGACATCAGTTAGGCAATCAGTGGCTAATACTGCTGGTTTGGGAGGTAGTAGACCATCCTAAAAGGTCAAAAACATCGGAGTATAGGTGTAGGTATATAGTATTAATATAATTGGTGCATACTGGCACTTGTAGCAATGTCAAAGCATGTCACTCATATTGAGGATGTATTCAACACCTGAGTATGCACCCATGCCTATCCATGCCATTGGTGATGTCTGATGATAGCCACTCATTCAATACTACTTTATAATGATATTATCTTCAGTTATTGAGCATTGAGAACATGTCTCTGAATGTCAGCAAGTCAATACCTACTTGACCCATCTCAGTGCATCTGAATATCACCACACCTGAGTATCATGCTTTGGCATTGGTATAGGTGCAAGTATTCATTAATTATGTTACTACTATATACCTACACTCATACTCCGATGTTTTTGACCTTTTAGGATGGTCTACTACCTCCCAAACCAGCAGTATTAGCCACTGATTGCCTAACTGATGTCCGCACTTTTGAAATTTGAACTTTCCCACAGTCACTAAATTAGTGATCACCTTCAGATTTGTATTACATTTCCGATGTTTTTGGTCAGTAACTATTAATCAAGGTCAATACTCATTGATATCATTAGAACTTTTTGTAATGAACCTATACCTGGCTTTCTAATGGGCACATTTGCGACTTTTTCAACTTTTGGATTTTCCCACAGTCACTAATATTACTGATACTACATTTTATTTTGCTTACAACTTTTTAATGGCTACAAATCTCACTGATATCATTAGAATTTTTTGTAATGAACCTATAGCTGGCTTTCTAATGGCACTATTTTCGACTTTTTGTGATTTTGAATTTTCCCACAGTCACAAACACTATTGATCACATTCTTTCTTTTGCTTACAACTTTTTAATGGCTACAAATCTCACTAATAACATTAGAACTTTTTGTAATGAACCTATACCTAGCTACCTAATGGGCACATTTTCGATTTTTTTGTTATTGAAATTTTCCCACGGTCACAAATGCTACTAACCATATTTCAGTCCTTTATAATTGAAGCTGACAAGTTTAAAGATACTCAGAACATCATTGAAACACCTTATGTAGCAAGAAAACCAAAAACTTTCCGCGTTTTTTCGAGTATTTTGCATTTTTCTCGCTAACGAACAAAGTTCTCGCAATTTCGTCTATAGGGGCATACTCAGAAAAGATGGCTCGACAGTTACTATTTTGGGTAATATTTTCCCACGGTAACAAACTGCCAGTCCATTAGTATAGGGATCAATAGTATTCATCAAGCTACTAGAAGTGTGTTAATACACTTCTATACATATCTGTACTGTGTTAATACATTACTGGGAGTGTGTTAATACACTTCTATACATCTGTACTGTGTTAATGTTAACACACTGCCCATACATACATGTCTAGTGTTAACACACTACCTAGAAGTGTGTTAATACACTCCCCTATATACCTGTACTGTGTTAATACACTCCTGTGGGTACCTGTACTGTGTCAATACACTACTAGAAGTGTGTTAATACACTTCCCTATATACATGTATTGTGTTAATACACTTCTAGTACTGTGTTAATACACTCCCATACATACCTGTACTGTGTTAATACACTTCTAGTACTGTGTTAATACGCTCCTGTAAGTACCTGTAATGTGTTAATACACTACTAGTACTGTGTTAACACACTTCCTATACATACCTATACTGTGTTAACACACTTCTAGTAGTGTGTTAATACACTCCTCTACATACCTGTACTGTGTCAATACACTACTAGAAGTGTGTTAATACGCTCCCGTAGGTACCTGTACTGTGTTAACACACTACTAGAAGTGTGTTAATATGCTCCCCTATATCCCTGTACTGCGTTAATACACTACTAGTACTGTGTTAACATACTCCTCTATATCCCTGTACTGTGTTAACACACTTCTAGTAGTGTGTTAATACACTCCCATAGGTACCTGTACTGTGTTAATACACTCCTCTATATCCCTGTACCGCGTTAATACACTACTAGTACTGTGTTAACACACTCCCCTATATACCTGTACTGTGTTCACACACTTCTAGTAGTGTGTTAATATGCTCCCCTACATACCTGTAGTGTGTTAACACACTCACTGTACATACCTGCTCCATGTTAATACACTACTAGAAGTGTGTTAACACACTCTCATACATACATGCACTGTGTTCACACCTATATATGTGCATGTGTTAACACAGTTCTCATCCTTGCTGACTATGTGTTAACACAGTACAATATTTGACACGCTCAACTGCTGCTGAGTTGTGTGAACCCTATACTTACAGCAATACCTTGTACTGTGTTAACAAAAGTAGCTAGGACTACTGGGACGAAAACGATGGATAACGAATGACGGATAACAGATACAGACATAATGAATATAAGGGAACAGCGGAGCAAGAGGGAGGGGGAGGGAGAGAGCTACGCAGACGGGATGGGAGAACGGTAGAAGGGCGAGATGAAAGGAAGTGTAAGGGAAGGGGATGAGACGAAGGGAAGAAAAGGTGACAAAATGAAGGAACAAAACACAACACAACCAACGAAGGATGGCTGCATACAACGCACAATGCGGACAGCAGCGAATGGAGGGGGTGGAGAGAACAAGGGGGATACGAAGGGATGGATATGCAGAAGGCCGGAATACAAAGGCAAACACCGAACGCCGGACACGAAGACGATGCACTGACTTGCGCCCCACACACATTCGCTGACGCAGATGCAGACGGCGCAATCAACTGCCCCCTCCCCAATCCACACAACAAACAAGAGAGAGGCAAGAGGAAAGAGTCGGTGAGGGCTGACAAGGGAGTCAGTCAAGAAGTAGATGTGGAGCATACGACATACACATACACATATGACATGCAATGTACCTGGTACCGAGAGAGTGTCGTGCTAGTGTGCTTTGTCACGGCAGTAGTGACGTTCAGAGTAGAACTGAAACTGAAACTGAAAGTCGTAAGCGCTCGAAAGTCGCAACCGCCCGTAGCCAAACAGTGCGAAGCCGTGAGCCGTTGCCGGCGGAGATCAAATCATTAGTACCCCTGTCTCCTGCCCAGTTATCACTGCGCACCATTTGCTATGCCTCCGAAAACATATAAAGAGCAGATCTGGTGTACTTTTATAACTTGTCTTGTGATAACTCACATTCTTGCTATTCCCAGCCTTTCTCCTGATTCAGAATTTAGTCCAGCAGGCAATGAGGCAGAGGCCAAATGCGATCACTTATGTCATCTATTTGGCTACGGGCAGTTGCGACTTTCGCGCGCTTACGACTTTCAGTTTCAGTTTCAGTTTCAGTTTCAGGTCTACTCTGAACGTCACTAGTGTTTGAACGGTCAGAGGTTTGCGTGTGCACAAGCTGCTGGCTAGCTCTTCTGTGTGCAAACGCTAAACCCAGACATGCATCCAGAACTCCTGGGGGATGGTAGCTCAATCATAAAGCGTAAGATCATGATCCTAGGGTGGAACTGGACATCCAGAAGTCTGGGCCGACTTTCTCGCAGTGTTGGCACCAGTGGATAAATGAGTGTTTGATTGTTGGTTTTGCCTCGACAGAGCTTGAACGATGGTTCTACCTTCAGAGCGAGAGCCACAGGCGCCTCCAGAGGGATTTGGAAAGAATCCTTGCTGGTACAGCAAACTTCCTGTCATCCTCGGAGATAGTTGTATCCACATGCAAGGTTCTCCAGATTGGGTTCTTGCCAGAGAGCTTTTGCATGTCGCCAAGCCAATGCTTGACCACAAGATAGGACGACAGCAGTTCGACATAATCTGGCATAGCAGCTGTAACTGGAGGAAGAGACGTGGAACGACAATAATAGATAGAAGCAAACGAAGAAACAAAGAAATGAAGAAGCGAAGAATTCCATTCCGACGAATTGACAGCCGTGAGAAATCAAAGAAGCGTCGGCGAATAAACAAATCCCCACCCGTTTAATTAGGCGCCCGGATTCAAACCCGGATAAAAACGAGTCCTTCATTTCATTTCGGACCCGTAACTTCAGAAGCAACATGGTCTTGTAGAAGAACACCACTCTCCCGTCATGCTAACGCGAAAATTATTTCTAGGAATGCTGGTTCCACTCTATTATCAGGCAGTGGGAGGAACCACTGTTACTGCGACTCAAGGGCACCTTCGGAACGTCACGATTGACGACCACTTCGGGGACGAAATCACACACGATGCCCCTATATACCAGCCGCCTAACAAGTGGAAGACGAGTGGAGGGCATGCAAATCCCGCTGTGTCTCTAGCGCACGACGGAACTTGGCACGATGCGACGCGGTACCCTTGGGACGGAGAAATAAGCATGAGCTTTGGTTTTACCGGTCCGTGTAATTTGCCTGGAGTACCGATGGTCCACTGAGATTTTCCAACAGGTGTCTCTCTATATGTGTATTGCATTATCGCAAACGCTCCTCCAGCGGGCTCCAAGGGTTTCGAAGCCTTTGCCAATTACTCGTTCTTCCTTGACGGGGAGTTCGTCGATACTTACACGCACGACGTCGAACAGCGAACCGACTTCCTCTATAATGTACCGGTCTACATCAACCGAACCATGACGAATGAACCTCACAACTTTATTATTCGTATGGAGAATAACAAGCAGACTCTGCTGTTATTTGACTATGCTGTCTACACTATAACGTGAGCTTAGCTTAAATGCCGACGATCCCTTCTGCTTACTGCTGGGACTTATCGTAGCGAGACAACATCTACAGCTATTCAGACATCAATGGGTGCGCCGACGTCTGGCTTACCTTCCGCCCCAGCAGGACCGAACAGTACTGAGGTAGTGTCCTCTTTGAAAGCGGGAATCATTGCTGCCGCTACTCTCGGAGGATTATCCATACTCATCTTCTTTGGCACGTTCATTTTTTTCCGACTACAAAAAGCAGATAGAGCTGGACCTTCTTGTGAAGCATCGCAGTGGCGGCGCAGTAGATTTGTTGTGCACTCGGAGTCAAAGATGGGTACACCTGAACCCAGCCCGTCGTCAAAGGATGCTATAGTCAGGATGCCTAGGCGTCTCTCCTCGATTTATGGATTCGGAGACGATGGGGCTGGGCAATTGAAGGGCTTCGGCGCCGGCATAGATGCTGTAGAATATGCCTGATCGCGTTGGAGCAGTGTAGGATATCTCCCCATAAACGATGTGCATTGCGCCCCTCCGAGATAAATTACAATGTACCTTCCGGTTATGCATGACTCGTCGCAGTGGACTACTTGAACTCTCGGAATGTACGTTTCATCGATGTTGCTGTCACAAATGTGAAATGTGGACGAGATTCTAGTTTTCCCTTTTAATTGTCTGGCGATGTAGGAGAATGCGCCGTGAGCACGTTGAGACTATTACTAGGAACAAACTTCTTGGAAGCAAAGCGAAAGCAAAGGGCGGGTTATCTTTGTCCTTGTTTGTCTTCCCGCCCTCGAGACACTGTGACGCGTCGGGTGTGTGACTGTCCTTGAAAGTGACTGGCATTGCGGGCGTCTAATAAACTCCTTCTACGACGGACTCCGATTCACGGCTGCAACGATGTTAGGCCGAATTCTTCTCATTCTTGGTGCTCTTCTTGTCCTTCATGGTGAGTAACTTATTGCGCAGTTCCTCTGCCGACAAATGTCTGACCAACCTCAACCTCCAGCTGCGTTTTCCTCGTACGAATGTCAGTAACATGGATGCAAGCGACGGAATGCCTTATAATGACTAATGTCCTTGGTATAGACCTATCACATCTGAAGAATTCTGGACGACTGGAGGGATCACTACCATACGACGTACGCCCGCTCTCTTCTATGCCAATATTCGTTTGTGTCTCACAAAATAAGTAGATCATGCTGGAGGCGTACATTGCTCTCTTCATCGGAATACTAGGCGCTTCACTCAGTGCGCCTACTTTGAAGCAAATCACTTGGGCCAGTGAAATGCAAACCCGGTACGTCAAGTTGTCATATACGTCGAGCAACGCCCTAATTACATGATACATCTAATAGTTCAATCGACGAGATGGATGCACGAGCAGGATTCGCGAATTATTTGAATCGGGGAAGGTCAATATTCAAAGTGTCCCAATAGCACACAATTGAAGTACATATCAAGCGAGGGTACATTGCTGAGCAACTATGAACCACCTTTCTTCGCCTGGTATGATTTTAACCTGGAAATCTGAAGTAAGTACTGAGGTCAGCAAGAGGGGGGCCACTCACCGTTTGTAATCCCTTTCTGCCCGCGCTTCAGCAGTCATCGTACTTCCCTCACCTTCGCCGCCGCCGCCAGCTTTCTTCTTCTCCTTGCGTTTCCTTCGTTTTGCATCTTTCCCAGCAGCCTCGTCCATAGCCAAAAAGTCCTTGATAGAAGGTAAAGCAGAAGATTCTAGGGGCTGCAGTCGCAGTGGAGCCTCCTCTACCTCCCCATCTTCCTCCGCTTCACCTTGTTGCCCAAGAGGAACATCCACGATAGGTAACGGTGGTGGCTGCGAATCCTGCGGAAGGGCAGAGGATTGACCGTCCTCTGTGGCGAAACCAACCACCAGGTCGCACAGGGATGGGAGGTTCCTCTCCCGGCTTCGGGAAAGCGTGGTGCTCGTCATCTTCGTCATCGTCACCTAGGTCAATGCCTTCGTACTCACCCACACCCTCGAAGATGTCAAAGTCGTCCGGGGGGAGCTCTTCCTGCGGGGCTGTGAAATTAGGAACGGGGGGCTGCGGTGGAGTAGCCGATTCGAGGCTCTTTGTTCGTTCAGAGTTAGCAGATTGCGCTGCAGGTCCTGAGTTTGTGATGTCCCCGTTGTGCTCTTCAACCTTTCGCTTCTTCTTTTTCCGCTCTGTGTCCTTGACATCCTTTGTAGCCTTCTTCCTCTTTGTCTTCCCCTCCGCCTCACCTATTGGCTTGAATCCGATAGGTTTAAACTTGCCTGCTTTCTTCGCCTCTTCGAGTTTCTTCACCTCGTCGGCAGGGGTGATTACTTTTTCCTGAGCACCAGATGCCTCCCGTGTTTCCTTAAGCTCGCGGAGTAAGTCTGCCCTTGTACGTTTCTTAGAGCCGTCAGCATCTTGAGAGGCGTCGGCAGTTAGCCCTAGCGTAGATGCCTCGGCGAAAGCAACCTCCAGAGAGTCGTCGTCCTCGGTCGAGAGCGTCGCGCGAGCTTTATTTTGTTCGAGCAAAGCAAAATCCAGACCCTTGACAAGGATAGAGTGGTCGCCGTCACCACCCAGGTACTTCCGCTGTTCTTCAACCTCATAGGAACTCGACATAAGGCGAGGGTATCGAGCACAAGATTACACTTACATCATCTTTGTCTGCATCAGCATTTCGACGTTCGAAATCTTCGAGAAGGGCTTCAACCTAGCATAGGCATGACGAGTCGGTCTATCACCGAGCGCGCTGCTTGCGCACCTGAGCATAATCGTTGCCCTTTCCTCCCCTTCGCTCGGAAGCCCTATCTCTATACTCCGCATTGGACACCTTCTTCACCTTCCTCGGTTGGAATGCAGGCTGCGAGGCGTCGACTGTTTTGCTGGACTCGCGTCAGCAGACATCACAGTACACCACAGGTACCACATTACTGCTTAGATATTGATTTCGGCCGTGCGCTAGGCCTTGTACCGTCGCCGCTCTTGCGTGAGGTCTCCAGTAGTCGCCTAAAGGATTCCTTGGTTAACACTGCTCAGTGGCACTCACACCTTCAAACGAATTGCACTCACTTGGTCCATTCTGATACCCAGATCTAAAAGTAAAGCTAAGAGAGTTGTTGGCTCGACGTTGAATGAATACGAGGACTGTGGGAGTATTGTCGCTTATTTGGGAAGAACTAGCCAGGGGACTCAGGGAACTCAGAGGACTGGTGACACTGGTGTGTGCTCGCGCCGAGTTCAGTGGACACTGAGGCCTCTGATGGTTAACGGATCATTCATGAATTTCTGCAATGGCAAGAAAAACATCGATGAGAGTCTACACGAAGCAACAACGATAGATCAAGCCAAGGAAACGCCACAACAAGAGGTAACCCAACCAGGCCATTAGTTTAGAGCATCTATCTTCTCCTCTAGTGACTACTGCCTCCTCATCCCCTCGCTTATCCATCTCGTAGTTGTTGTAGTAAAAGCGTTTCTCAGCTGGCTGTTCACCACGCTTTTCGAGCTCGTAATTATTGTAGTAGAAACGTCTCTCTGGCTGTTCGCCACGCTTTTCGAGCTCGTAGTTGTTGTAGTAGAAACGTTTCTCCGGCTGCTCGCTACGCTTCTCGAGTTCGTAGTTGTTGTAGTAGAAACGTCTCTCAGCAGGTCGCTCGCCACGCTTTTCGAGCTCGTAATTGTTGTAGTAGAAGCGTCTTTCGGGCTGCTCGCTGCGCTTCTCGAGTTCGTAGTTGTTGTAGTAGAAACGTTTCTCAGCGTGAATCGATTCCTCAGTAGCTCGACACGACCACCACGAAGGTATACTACAGAGCACGTGAGACCTCACTGCATCTCGACGGCGAACAGCAGCAATCCTTAATCAGTGTTTAACACTGTGGATAAACAACGGCAAGAAGAACTCAAGATATGACAGCGGGAGCAGGATTCTCCCTTAGCGCGGCAGTTTTCAGTACCATCTTTCGGACCAAATACCCACTTCCATTGCCTCGAAAGAAATACTGCGATAGGAGCACTGTTTGTATTGCGATCCAACTGATATCGCATATCAGCATGTAACTTTGAGGCCATCAAGTATGAAGGGAATATAGCTTGAGAAGTAAATGGGGTCACAGGCCGCTTCAAAGGCAGACCGCCAACTTCGTGCGAACGCAGCGTCGACGTCCGGACGGGTGTGTGTAAACGGGCGAGATGGTTAGAAATAGTGGATCGGCCGATGGAAGCTTCTGCCCGTTGATTTGTAGCTGGGAAGACTCATACGAATGAGCTATGTTGTCTTGGGGAGAGAAAACAAGGGTGCAGACCTCATTTACGTTCGCAGGTGAATGAATTCTGGAAGGCACGAGACCGCAACCGCCAGGTGTCTGGGACGTGCGAAGCCCAAGCGAACATCACCGGCATCTAAGAATCAACATGAATTGGTGGCACGGGGGTGAACTTGACTTACAGCTGATTCTGAGGTTTGGGCAGTAACCCATCGTCGTAACTCATTAGCGACAGTACAACGACACGGCGAGGCTCGTGGTCGCAATTTCAGCTTCCTCTCTCTCTTCGACCCAGAGTCGCTGAAAGGCCACCAGTGTAGCCAGAACTGATGATGCAGGGGCCAGTGGTATTGCCGATGGCGAATATTCACCCTGCTTGCCGTTTTGTTAACAGGATTCCTTGAGCGTATAAGCAACGCACGTCTACTTGCCTAGCCCGATAACCTATTTGAGTAAGGCTAATATGAACCTGATAACGCGATAGTCGATCTCTTTACGGGGCTCTCAAGCAAGAAAAGTGTGTGATAACACTAACTTTGCATGCGCGCATTGACGATCGAAATCTTCGTATTGCAGCGAGACCCGCCCAGCAGGAGTCCTCGAGCCTCAGTTAACACGAGACAAACCAGCAAACGAGTGTTTGGCAAGGCTCTTGGCAATTGTTCTATTCTCCTTTCTCGATAATTTCGCCTATTGGTGTGCTTTTTCAACGAATATGTTACGTCAATGTAATTGCATACCAGAGAAGGCGACACGTTGTTTGGGCATGCTCAGGGAAACATGAACGATCTCCTCTCCGTATTTATCGCATCTCGTTTCCTGTTGTCATTCCCCGTTTACGTCTGGCAGCGAGACTCTGGATTGGCTTGTGTTTGTTTGTTCACGTTCTTGAGCGTCTGTCTGTGGCTTTCCCGCCGTTTCGAGACTGTTTTCGTCGTGAGTTCAAGTTCCCTTGCACATCATTGAGTTCTTAAACGAAACGAAGATGAGTAGACCGAACTTACTCCATCTACAAACTTGATCGCGCCCATAAATACCAGGTGTGATGATGCGGTGACGGGTTGGCTCCCTGGCTCCTGTATCATGAAGATCGAACTGCGGGGAGACCACCTCTCTGCTCCACAAAGCGAGCGGAACGGCAGGTGCAGGATGCCCGTCAGAACGAGATCGTTCTGTTGTGCCTTTGTCATTCGAGGAGAGGAGAAAAGTATAGAACCTTCGCTTTGCTCGGAGTGCGACACTAGCCGGCGTGGCGCTTACTTCGATCGTCGAGGACTGGAAAGATGCAGGTAGGAAACATCTAACCGGTGACTTTGTGGCAACAATGGGTAGCCCTGGCCAGACCAGCTACTGCATGAGCAACAGAAGTATCGCTCTGGCGTGCCCAGACGCCGACGCGATGGGGTAAGTGGTAAGATTTTAAGAGCGAACGATCGTCGGCACGGTGGGAAATGGCAAGGTTCAAACTCGCGCCAACTAGACCGTATTTGGACTAGCCGAGAACTCCGCACCCTCGCCATCGCGCTGAAATGAATACAATCTCGACATGCAATTACGCGGTACTCAACCAACAACAGAGTACGTTAAGGATCTGAGGCATAGGCATCGACGCCTGCGCCCGGAAAAGCACCGACTCCGATGGAAGCTTAGGCAGCGACGGACTCCAGATCCTCGCTTGCCTCTCCTCGCTTCTCCTCGTCGTAGTGGGTGTAGTAGAAGCGCTTTTCTGGTAACGCTTCACGTTTCTCTTCGTCGTAATGAGTGTAATAGAAACGTTTTTTGGGGGAAGCGTCGCGTTTCTCTGCATCGTAGTGAGTGTAGTAGAAGCGTTTCTCGGGGGAGGCATCCCGTTTCTCTGCGTCGTAATGGGTGTAGTAGAAACGTTTCTCGGGGGAAATGTCACGTTTCTCTGCATCGTAATGGGTGTAGTAGAAGCGTTTCTCCGGGGAATTGTCTCGTTCCTCTACGTCGTAGTGAGTGTAGTAGAAACGTTTCTCGGGGGAGACATCGCGTTTCTCCGCCTCGTAATGGGTGTAGTAGAATCGCTTCTCGGGAACTTCCCCAGTAGTGGCTATGAATATAAAATATCAAGAACATTGTCACAATGTAAGTCGAAGCTCTTTGAAATACCTTCAGTAACGGGTGCCGCAGCTACAAAAAGACCTCCGACAAGGATGGTAAAGAGGACGAATTGTTTGCATAACATGTCAGATAGTTTGAACAGTGACCTAGGGTGTTGGGATATTCTAAGCTCTTTCCGCTCAGCTTTTATAGCATCCCCCTGGGCTCCCTAGGATGATTGCTCGTTATCATTGTTCGTTTCCGCCGGAAATAGGACATTCAATATAATACATTCAGTACTCAGTCGTCAGCCAGCACAAACACCCCAACCGAAGAGAAGACTGTACGTAGGACGGCCAAAGCACGGCGCCACGCTTGTTCCTCTCTAGGACGGTCACTATTATTATCTTCATTCTGAACAACGAAACAAGTGCCAATGATTAATGGGATTCTACTCGTGCCCGTTGCATTCATCGACATCTATCAAACTGGCATCGGAATGAACTTACATTGTTATTGCCTCAGTCAGGGCTGGGTATTGTTGGCGACGATACAGCAGCAGCTGGATGCCAACAATCATCTATATATATTTCTCCGTGTGATTTCAATTGAGCCAGATGAAGGGCATCTCTCAGCATACTATTCGCGGTCGAAATTGTACAAGTATCGATAATTATTAGATTTACTAATGGCCGTGGCCATGATCCCCATGCGGCATCACACCTTCCAAGCCTTCTGCGTCCGGAGTCCTGGATCGTGCCCAATCCCTCAGGCTATCGAAGTCACGGCACATCCTTGTCTGGTCGAATCGGGGAAGTGGCCTCGGCGTGTGCTCTGGCGAGGAAGCCTCGGGCATGTACCAGGAAATTACGCTGATGTCAGCCGAGCACATGAGAGATTGGCGAATCATGTCGATGCAATGGGAGATGTGCTCGGTATCAGAGACGTGTGGAAGGTCTTTGGAAGCTCGACGTCTTGCGAGGGAAGAACGTCCGCTATGGGAGTTCCCATAGCGTTCTGGCTCAATGGCCTTTCGAACATAATCCTATGAGTGGTGCAATTTAGTCAAGGCTAGATGATGCGAGTGAGGGAAACATGCCAAGCAGTGTAGCTGGTGAAATACATCCAGTCCACCGTAAAGTCGAGACATATTGCCAAACGATGGTACAGTGGGGTCTGGGAGACGCTTGTTCTCTTCTTCGGTGAGGGACGAAATAGCGTCTGACACCGTAGTTAGTGTGGTGTCGCATGTACCCAGAAGAGCATGCCTTACATGTGTAGATGTCGTACAAGCCCGTCCACGCATCGTCCATTGCGTCGGTGGAAGGACCATCGAAAACAGAAGGTTCCTCGTCATCGAAGAAACCAGTGTGAAATTTCTGTAGCTTGTATCCAACAAGATGCTCAACAGGTGCTATAGTGACCACAAAGAATCATTAATCGGCTTATCAAATAGGCGAGGAGCAGACCAACAGTACAACAACTCTGGAAAAATCTTGGAGGGCTCCATGGATGGTGCTGTTGGAGACAGCAATATGTACAGGGTCGTAAAGCACGAGAACGAGAGCAAGACAATCCCGACAAAGTGCAAAGTAAGTCGAAGAGCGGAGAGGTCCTGGTGGCAAGATTCTTCCCCCGCCTCCTCAGTTCCGTTATCTTTTCCGGGCGGATAGAGGAGTGGCTCATGCTGCTCGAGCTCGATGTTGGTGGTCTCGCCGACGCCGGTGTCCTTGATACCGTAGTAGGTGTTTGGCATCTCAGCAGTAGAATGGGGTGTTCGTGGATGGTGGGTGATGAGCACTGGGGGCAAAGGATTTGGTTCGAGCAGAACCGAATAGCTGAGCTTGAACTTACTAGGTAGACATTATGGGAAGAAACTCAGGAACCGAACAGCGGATATATTCGGTCAATCGATCACGATCGGCGATTGAAATTTGATCGGGCGAAAGCCGCTGCAAGCAAGTCGCCGATACACACACTTTCGAGGCAACCGAGTAGCATTTGGCCTGGAGTCTACCACCTCGCCACTCTCACACTTGTCATTTAGTACAGCCCTTTATCAGCCGTAATAACACGCTCTGGGAAACGAGTCCGTTGAACTGTGCGTTGTTCGCATGACGACCCTTTGGAAGTCTCCCCGGTTCGGATTGGTGTTGAGTTAGATCTTAGAGTTGACTTCGACCTTTATTCTACGTACATCGCGCAAGCTAATTCGAGGGTTCAATCCTTCCAGACGGCCGTAGTTCGGGCGAAAGCCCATTCTCGAAGCTTCCCGAAGTTCCTGCATGTGTGAAGTTGGTCGAATCGAGGGAACGGTCGTCGTTCTTTGCGTGGGTTGTAAAATAGATTGACGCTAATGTCCGAGGAGCACATCAGCGATTGGCGAACGCTGTTTATGCAATGCCGAAGATGTTCTGCGTCTGAGATGTTGGGGTGTGCCATGCTACCGCTGCGCTTCAAGTGCATAGTATGATGATGGCCAGGCGGGTAACGCTCTGGGTATGCCGCCATGCGTACCATGTCCTGTGCGTGAATTAGCGTCAACGTCTAGATATTGACAATAAGATTCTGCGTTACCAAACAATGGAGCTGGTGGAACACATCAAGGCCTCCGATGTAAACATTGGAGCCTGGGGCATGGATGGTAGGTTCTTTGAGTTGGGTTGCCTCCTCTGGAAGGAGGTAGGATACGCCGCCTGACGAACTAATGGTGAGGGCTGTAAGTATCAATGGCTGAAGAAGCTAACGTTCATAAAGATCCCGCCAAGCTTCATCCATGGCATCGGTTGGAGGACCTTGGAATACAGTTTGCTCTTCGTCCATGAATCCCGTATTGAACCGTTTGATTTCGTACTCAACGACATCTTGAACGGGTGCTATCTCATATGTTGATTACACCCTATGAAAGAGCTAAGAGACTGACTTACAATATACGAGAGAATCCGTTTTTTCCAGGGCACGTACGATAAGCATGATAATTAGGAGGATGTTGGCCATGCAAAGAATGCGTAGGATGAGCCATGCGTAGCGAGCAATGCGAGTCCTTCGTTGCCTTGACATGAGGACCTTGAACGGCGGCAGGGCCGTTTGAGCGATGCAGTTAGTGGGTGTCGACATGGTGGAAAAGGTTCGGTTGTAGAGCGAGCACGGGCGTCAACCATCCTGGAAGATCGTGGCCTAATCACCTACTATGTCGGAGTTACCCAACTCGCAATTTCCTTCCACTGTTCGGTCTCGCATCGGCAGTTCCCACCGCGTGCAATAGTCTTCCGAAATGTGTTGTCAAACTTTCCCCCACCGCCTGCACAGGATTCTAGTGCCAACAATTGATGCAACTAGGATGGGCCCGAGTCGCGTTCGCTGATCGATCAGACTCAAAGGCAGAAGCGTATGTATACATAGGAAGATATACAGTTGGAGATGGGGCGGATTTTTCCCTGGGACGCGTCAAAATGAGGCACAGCATGACCCTGCGAAGAATCAATGTTCAGGGGGGCCCTCGGCTCGAAGGCTACATGGGACTCTGATTGTCTCTGAAGTGGAGGATGTCGTTGAATTAATTTACATAAAATATTGCGGTTTACTATCTTGAACTATTGTTCTCGCCCCCAAAGAAGCGATGTCACCCAAAGATGAGATTGAGTATTTGAGCCTTTTCGGCGAATCGCAGGGGCACATCAACTGGACGCATACGAGCGAAGCGCCTAATAATCCGAGAGTATACCTCACAACATGGTGTAAGTGTACGCAGAACAAATACTGTGATTTCGAGAAATCGAGGTCCAATCATTGGTAGTGTACGAGGAAGAGGCTCCATCTTCACATTTAGTGATTCTCACTGGTATCGGTCAAGCAGCAGGTCCAGCAATGGTCTTCTGTATCCATGCTCATGGAGTGCCAAGCTTCAGGGCAGTTAGGCTCATTTCCCCAGCATACTAGCCAGCAAAGGGGAGGGTGCTGAGGGTCGTCGAAAGCCTTGACGAACGACAGGGCATGCGACTGTTCCGGTTTTGGTATCAGCCGCCGCAAGAGGCGACCGTGCCAAGAGCGATGAAGGCGGCGATGGACTTCAGCGTTCTACATGAAAAGTACGACGATAAGCTCATGCAGTAGTACAATGAGTCGTTCGATTTACAAGATATAAAGGCTTGAAAGCAATGGGGACGAGCGCAGACTTGGTTGATTCGTCTAGAAAGTGGTTGAGAGCTCAGCATGAGCAAGCGGGAGTGGTAGGGACTGACTTGCGAAGCGACAGCGAATGCTGGGGGATCAAGCCACAAAAGTGCTGACCTTTGTATCAATTTGAACTTAACCGAACGATGTGCGTGATGTGGAACAAGTGCTGGAGTCCCAGTCCTTCGACATGCGTAAGAGCTAGATTCTAGAGTTTGAGGAGGCCCATTGTGGAAAATGAGATGCTTGACTAATGGGTGCACTCGAATAGTCATCGAGCCTCGAGTGGCGCCGCCTGGTTCACAAAGCAATGCGGGAAGTGATTGCCCGAGTCCTATCAAAACAGCGTGGAGGCCATCTCAGCTCGATGTGGCTCGGCTACTCCCCTGTTTTGCGGGGACTTACATTGCCTTTGTTCCTCCTGCTTATTCGATGGCGAATATGAAGGTACGCTCGTCTTAGAAGGGAGAGCAAGGAGCAACGATGACGGATGGCCTTGTCCTTGGTATGGTGCATAGTGGTTCGAGTTCAACTCCGCGGACAGTCGCCTAGAAGTATCAAGATCAGCGCGGGGCTGTTAGGCGCAGCTTGACATAGACTGGAGCGGCGATGGCGGTAAGCGGTGCTGCGTTATATGTTGAAAAGTAACTGTGTGATTCACCCGCGCCGCGGCAAGGTGTCCGAGTCCGGCTTTCAACTAATCATATCATTTCCAAAACTGCTTCACTCCTGCTTGTCGCTCTGTGGAAGCTCAACATTATCGGCATCAACGAGCAAGCGAGGGTCAACGCACCAAAGTCGCACCAGGAAAAGGCGCGGTGTTTGTTTGTGGATCCTTCAAGTTTACAAACGAATCGACTACCGTTGGTCGTGCCCCACGACAACTGCAATGTTGTTATCTCCAAAGCCATGAATCTGACTTGACAACCTGGTCAGACCGCCGTCAATTCCATCCCACAAACTAATCTGGGATGTGAGGGGAGGTACGCTTGCCCTATGGTAGAAAACGAAGTCAGACTCGGGTTCTACGGTATAAAGCATGACTCAGAAGGTACAGAGTGACTCTCGTACTCACTGTGTTCAATTAGGAAGCACCGAGAAAGCACCACCCATCCCTAGGTTCCCGATTACCAGAGATATTGATCAACGCTCAACAGGTGTGTCTTGGAAACGAGTCAACAAACGACGCACCACTCAACGCACTCTCATGTCACTTGTATCTCCTTGTATCCCCCCCTTTCTCGTATTGCTCAACTCGCCAAGAAGAATTCGGGAGTCATTTCAGAGGTCCTACGTGAGAATAGTGAGTAAGAATTTCGATTCATTTCCATCCCTCATCGCTAACGGCTCTTGTGTTCACTCTGAAGGGGCAAAATGGGTCGCGTTGAATTTCAGAAGGAAATGTGTGAGTGTGCTCCATTTACCCATACTTACGGTGGCCCTATTCTTCATTGGACCACCACAGCTTCCAAGCCGGACGTCCAGAGCGACAAGCTACCCTGTAATCTACGGATCGCCTTGCAAGTTGTCACTCGCTTTCACGGCCCCGTCAGACACAGTTTAGTCCCTACCAACGACGTTCAAACGAGTAATTCGTAGTCGGGGGTGTGGACCCCATGGTTGAGTTATTGCAGCCTATGATCTTCGCTCATCAGAGACTTAGGTTACGCTTCGAGAGGACACACCAGAAAGTTCCAAAGCCTTAGCTAATAGGGGAGCTCAAAGTTGGCGCATAAGAATCCGCGTACGCATATGCGCGCATACGGCCGAGGTGCCGTCGATTATGTAATGGTATTTGAGTGTCACGTAGCGCCCACGTAGCACTGAGCGTGTGAGGGGAGCCTGAGGGTCACGGCACACGTTGAGGCAGTCCAAAGGTGATAGGGATAACGCTAGATTGGAGTACGCTAGGGCTACGGTAGAACAGGAGAGGTTTATATACTGTAGGACTGTTGGATTCTGACAATCTAGGCGGTACAGGGGTTACAGGGGTTCACGTGACTACGTAGATAGCTCGTGCGTGCATGTATACCTTTTCTTCATGCGTTTGCTGGAGTCCCAGCCAAACGCAATATCTATTTGCTTGCTCATTCGGAACTCGCGCGACCTCACAAGCTTATTTCAACAAGGACTAGGGTAGTGAGCGTAATCGTAACGAGTCCTGGACGAGCGACGATCTAAGAGGTAAACGAGGGGATCGGGGATGGTAATATGGCCGTTCGGGATCGGGCGAAGCCCGAGGCGTCACATACGCCCTTCTACGGTTTCGCAGAAACTGTACATCTAGGTGGAAGGCTCAGAAGCCTGGGGAATAGTGTCGTCGATGTCGATTAACATGTTGGCAGGGGCAGCGGCGACGACAGCGTACATGGCAAGTTCTTCCTCGCGTGAGAGGGGTGGTAAGGTGCTACTAGAGGCAATAGGTGGAGAAGAGGTGGTGCGAGTCGATGCGGGGGTAGGCGGAGCGGTGCGAATGAATTCGGCGTACGCAGAGTGGCGTGCGGCGTGTTTTTGGGCTTTCTCGGCGTGCCTAGCCTGGATGGCGGCTTCCCTGCGACATTTGTTTACGATGTGACGAAAGTGTGACATCTGATTACATAATCAACGGCACCTCGGCCGTATGCGCGCATATGCGTACGTGGATTTTTATGCGCCAACTTTGAGCTCCCCTAATAAAAGATATCTCATGTGAGTTCTACGGTCTCCGCAGTCCTTCCTTTCCCTGCTTGACTTCGTTCTTCGAGGCGAAACTTAAGTTAACACCACGACCAACTCTATCTCAAGTGCTACCTTCTAATCGCAGTACACGACTTATCCAACGTGCGAGTCGACATCTGATAATGAACTTTTATCTGTCTTTTTGGCTCAGACGGAGTTGACAATAACCTTAAAGCTCGTCCCTTGCACAAGTTTCTGTGTTCGCAGGGCGATTGGTTTTAAAATCGCTCTGCCCTGGTGCGCTTCCCCAGTCTTCCCCCTTGTGAACCTGGTAAGCTTCGATCGTCGTCTGTGTACTACACTCGCTAAAATGTTTGCAACTATCAAGACCATGCCCCCGTACGATATCCATCAGAAAGTCTTCAGCCTCGGCCTTGCATCAAACATTGCAACAGGCTGCGCGGGGACTCAGGCGGAACTCCAATGTAAAATGGACGATGCGCTCCAATCGTCTATTGACAGCCTAGATATTGGTGCATGGAAAGTTATTTGGGGCCCTACTGTGTGGAAACTAGACCCCGAAGATACCAAAACCGCTGCCGACCACATCTGGTTTGTTGCTCGTAGCACAGATCGCGTCGACGGTGAAACGGCAACCTATGTGATTGCCATTGCAGGTCTTGCTGCCAACTCGGGAGTCGATATTGGCGAAGTCCAAACAGTTAATAAAGTCGTCGACTTCGAGGAATTCTTCAAGGACACGGAATCACCCCCTGTCGCCACTCCAAAAAAGTCTGTTGATCCAGAGAAAGCCTATATCTCGCTTGGGACCGCGAATGGCGTTTATCGTCTCTTGAATGAACCCGCAGGTCAAACGGCCACTCTCGCCCGGTTCCTCCGGATGATCCCTTCCGACAGCCGTGTCATTTTTACGGGACAGAGTCTTGGTGGCCAGCTGACATCAGCGCTTGCCCCGACTGCTCTCAAGGCTGGCATGCTTCCAAGCGTCTCACCCAGCAATATATTCGTTTACTCGGTCTCCTCTCCAACTCCAGGGAACCGTCCCTTCGCCGACCTCTTTGCTGAATCGTTCCCCCTCATCGTCGCAGGCGAGAAGCCGTATCAATTCTGGAACGGAAATGTCTGGAATAAATACGACATCGTACCACGCGCCTGGAACATTGATTCCGTGGAGGAACAGAATTTGTTAGCCATCCCAACCGTATACGGCAAACCGCCGACGCTGCTGCATATCCTGATTTCTGCAACAATCAACCTCATGATCGACCTACTTGTGAGGCCGTCAAAGATCGACTATGTTCCCATCCAGGGGAGGATGATCGTTCCTGAGAACGTGCCACCGACCCCGCAGACGATTGAAGAATTTGTGACCACCGCTGGCACTCAGCACGTTCAGACGTATGCCGAGTACTTTGGGGCGCCTATCCCTCGTCCCCTCTGCAAACCACCCAACTCTGAGGAGTTGCCGATGTTCAAGCTGTTCAACGACGCAAGGATGGCTGTCGAGAAATCGAAGGAAGGGAATTGACTAGACATCGTGATTGATTTAGAACTCTCAGTCTCAAGATCCGTACTTAGCGTGACATTGTTTTCGGTACCATCTTTTGGACCAAGTGCCTACTTCGATCCTCTCGAGGGAAATATGACGATACATGCAATGTTCGTACTGTGATCCAACTGATGTCGGCACGCAACTTTGAGACCGTCAAGTTCGGAGGGAAATGTTTGTCACCTAAACGGGCGAGAAGAGTTGCCGACGCGCACTTTTGCAAGCAGCCGAACAGGCTGCAATTTACGCAGCTAACTATACACCAGTTTGACTTATCTAGCTGTTCGCACCTGTCATTACCCGATACCACGACCTGTCATCCAGTGTCGATTGCATGACCACAGTCGCCGTCGTCCGAAATATCTAAACTTTAACTCGTAGCCGGACTGGATGGCAGTGTTGACTTAAACTTGATATCGGGATTTACTACACATAGTAAAAGTTAATTCGAGGAGTCAATCTTTCCAAACGGCCGTAGTTCGGGGAAATGCCCATTCTCGAAGCTTTCCAAAGTTCCTGCATGTGTGAAGTTGGTCAAATCGAGGGAACGGTCGCTTTTCTTTCCGTGGGTTGTAAAATAGGTTGACGGTGATGTCCGAGGAGCACATCAGCAATTGCCGGACGCTATTGATGCAATGGCGAAGATGTTCTACGTCCGAGATGTTGGGATGCGCCATGCTTCCGCTGCGCTTCAAGTGCATAGTCTGGTGATGCCCAGATGGGTATCGCTTTGGGTATGCCGCCATCCGCACCATGTCCTGTACATGTGAGCGTCAACATCCTCGGATTGAAGATGGATAATGGTGCGCGTTACCAAGCAGTGAAGCTGGTGGAAGACATCCAGGCCTCCAATGTAGACTTTGGATCCTGGGGCATGAATCGTGGGGTCCTTGAGTCGATTTGCCTCCTCTGGAAGAAGGTAGGACACGCCGCCTGTTGGATGACTGATAAGGACTGCGGGTATCAATCGTTGAAGAAACTAACGCTCGCAAAGGTCCCTCCACGCTTCATCCATGGCATCCGTCGGAGGGCCTTGGAATACAGTTTGTTCTTCGTCCATGATTCCCGTATTGAACCGTTTAATCTCGTATTCAACGATGTCCTGAACGGGGGCTACTAGCATGTTAGTGCGCTACCTATTCGATAGTCATGAGACTGACTTACAGTATACGAGTTCATCCGTCTTTTCCAGTGCGCGGACGATAAGCATGATGAGCAGGAGGATGTTAGCCATGCAAAGGACGCGTAGGACGAGCCATGCATAGCGAGCAATCCGAGACCTCCGTTGCCTTGACAGGAGTACCTTGAACGGTGGTAAGGCCGCTTTAGTGATACAGTTGGGCATCGACATGGAGAAAAAGGAAGAGCTGCAGAGCTTGAGCGAGCACTGGCTCGGGGTCAATCATTGCAAGATCCTCTATGTCGGAGTCAATAATCGATTCGTAATTTGCTTCCACTATTCGGTTTCCTACCAGTTCCCACCGCGCGTAGTAGCCTTCCGATGCGGGTAGATATCTGTAGATATCCCTTCGCCGTCTGCAATAGATTCTAGCGTCAACGATGGAAGTAACCAGGATGGGAATTTATCGATCGATCAAACCTTTCGAAAGTTATTTCGGAGTCCAATATCAATTATTGTTCGGGGGGGCGGACTTTCTCCAAACATCATGGAGTGTCAGCGCATCATCCCTTGGAGCCACGGCAAATCCAATGCGCGCTGACTCGGGCAGTAAATGACGACCACTTCTAAGGCTAGTCTGGAGGATTGACTGATAGGTAGCCATGTCTTGCGTGGTTCAACACTGTGGCTGATATTGACGCGTTGGGTGACGACGAAAGAAGGCAATTGCCAGTTACCAGTTTACCGGTTACTCACAAGAGATTAAGTATTTGAGCTTTTGCAGCGAATCGCAGGGCCAGCACATTTAGCCGAGGCGCCCAATCCCTGAGGTCGTGGGCACATCTCACACGATGATATATACGCAGCGCAGCAAAAACTGTGATATCAAGACCGGAACGAGTTACATTCATTGGTAGCAGTACAACGAAGGGGGGCTCTGTCCCCACACTTAGTGGTTCTCGCTGTCGTTCAAGCAGCAGGTCCAGCAATAATCTTCTGTATCCATACTCTTGGAGTGCCAACCCTCGGGGCAAGTAGGCTCCGTTTCCCAGCAGACCAGCCAGCAAAGGGGAGGGTGTTTCGGGTCATCGAGGCCCTTGAGGAACGACTGGGACACGCGAGTGTTCTGGTTCTGGTGATAGCCACCGCAAGAGGGCATGGCGGTGACGACCGTGGCGAGAGCGACGAAGGCAGTGATGAACTTCATTGTTCTACATGAGAAGTAGTCAGTCAGCGTAGGTCTTAGTACGGATGATCGGTCGTCTTACATGTTAAAAGGCGTTGGAGGCATTGGAGGCGAGTGAAGACTTGTTTGATTCGTCTAGGAAGTGGTTGAGAGTTCAGCATGAGTAAGTGGGATTGGTTAGAAGGGACTGACTTGCGAAGCGAGAGCGAATGCTAGGGAATCATGCAAAGAAACTGCCGGCCTTTATATCAGTTCGAAGCAAAGCGGAGGTCGTACGGTGACACAAGACAAGAGTTGGGACCCCAGTTCTTCTACACCTAACCCCATGACGAGGAGCGAACGAATTGAGGTTCCAGATTAATGCGTGGGTTCGATTGTCCACCGAATGAAGGAAAGCCTCGTAGCGCCACTTGATTCAAGATACGAACAAGCAATGGGGAACGTAAGTGTCCCTGGTTCTATCAAAAAGTGTGGAGACAAATCTCTCGATGTGTGGTCCGATGTTCGCCTCCTCCGTGGGGCGTTATATCGCCGTTCTCACTCTTGCTTGTTCGGCGGCGGTTGTGGAGCCGAATTCATTCTAGAAGATAGACCACAAGGTGACAATGCTGGATGGAATTTGCCTTTTGGATGGCAAGTCCAAGTCCAAGTCCGTAGCTAGCTTTCTTCGGGCAATAGTGTGTGCGAATAAAGCGATGTAAGGCTAGGTTATACCTTATAAAAGGTTCACCAGGGATACGCCAGAGTCCCCAGTTTTCTCTGCAGAACTACTTGGTAAACTATAAGCCACCACAGCACCTGCCAAACCACTCACCTCGTCCTTGTTCAGTGCTCTCAACAACCAACAAGTCTCTCTTATTGAACACCTTCCTAAACCAAACTTCGGTTAGTGGATACCCTCGTGAACAGTGTAGCACGTACTCATCAACTTTTCTCAGCATTCACAATGAAGTCTTTCTTCGTCGCCATCTGCGCTGCTGCCACCTTGGTTGCCGCCAACTGCGAAGCCATGCGCTTCCAGAAGCCCGACGCCGTGTACTTCACCTCCTTGGAGAAGCCTGTTCCCGCTCTCGATTTATGCCTCAGGATGTGTGCGAACAAGATCCCTACGTGCCCTGAGCACTGGTACAGCAACAACTTGGGAACCGCCGACAAGCCGTGCTGGACCTGTTGCCAGGCTCCCAGGTACAACTAATGCACCTCGCTCGTCGGTGAACACGACGAATAGTCGTAATACATAGGAACCATGTACCTGTTCAAATCCAAATATCGATGTGATCTGCTACCCTATTGCATGGTGTGATCAAAGGAAACCGACGCAAAGCCGAAATACGGCGTTTGCAATCATCAAGGAGCAATTGAGGGGTTTGGGAAGAATCATTGGGGTGTTTTGTACGTTAAGACTCATCGCCAGAGGCGCAGGCGACTGGTGTTTTGGTATGGTTTGGTCAATTACAAGAGTATCTTACAAATGCAAACAACATAGATTAGCGTACCCCATTTCAATAGAATAGGTCAATACTCACCAGCCATTCTCTTCCAGTAGCAGACACGATGGAAACTATCATTGAGGACTCGTCTTCGTCTGTGTGGTGCAGGCTCGCGAATATTACTTATGGTGGATGGCGGACGACCCACTCTACCCACACTTGAAGAAAATTTCGGGTGGGTCACACTTCTTCACACACGAGTAGTGTGGGGGGTACGGTGGATGACGCATCGTATCCACCGCTAGACTCCAAATTTCACTGGACTTCCGAGTCCCGAATATCTCTGACGTACGGTCGACCATTCAGCTCGACAGGGTGTGGGCGAGATCTGTCGCATTGAAAACGCGCCAAGCGAATAGGGAGCCTCCTTGCGAACATATCCATTGAGACGATGGGATGTTGGCACCTGAATCAGCGGAATGGTTGGGGAAGATGCCAGATTAGTTCAGAGGACCATTTTCGCCGTCTAATGAATTTTTGGTACCACTAGTCCCTGAATATGTGATTTGTAGCGAATTGGATTTAGATAGGTCGCATTGGGATGAGAAAATGAGGGTGTGTACCCACCCAAGATGGGCGTACGAATGGCAAAGGCCGAGGCGACGTTCATCGAATAGTTGGAAGGTGGGAAGCTCAAGTCGGCATCACCATTGTCCATCTATGAATGCATCAAGAGTTCGCATGATTACAGAAAGAACTTGGCTTACGAGTTCACCTTATGTTCCTTAGGCCTAGCACCTTACCTTCGCAGTTACATGAACCACGGCTCAGAGAGAGGCGGACACAGCCCGGGGAATACGAAGTTCATAGGCATGTGTGGCTCCAAAATTAAGTTCGGTTCTCTCGTGGAAATCACCGGGGATGTGAGGAAGGGGACCCGAGCAAGACTAGATCTATCTTGGTGCCCGAGTCCAGCGCATTCAATGGCCAACGTTGTACACGCCGTATGCTGTCATTGTTTCTTTCGTGATACCTGTGTGAAGCGTGCCGGCCCTGTCAATGCTGTTCAGCCCTAAGAATAAGTCAAATATGACCTTGGCTTGAGCGAAGCACACCCACCATATGACCTTGCCGTCAACCAATCCTTGAGAACCGAACACTGTAGGCCGCCAAATGGCATTCAAGAATTAGCACCAATAATAGTTTTCATTGTTCTGTGACAAAAGTCCCTTACCGAATGCTACGGAGCAGAACAAGGGTGCGCGACTTGGGAAACGGCCGAGAGATGGTCGAACAACTTCCTGTCGGCAATCGTGAAGATTGAAGCGCAGGCAAGAATGTCGAATTCGTAGAGGGAAAATAGAGCATTCCTATGGGCTTCGTATTGTTGTCGAGTACACTTCTCGTCTGATGCTAGCAATGGGGTCAAAATGCCAGCAGAGTATATCCCCTTTGGTTTTGGAGTTCGCTCCAAAGCAGGGTGACCAGTCCACGGGGTACAACGACACAGGCAAGGTCATGAACGTGTTCTCTTCTTGGCTGTTCGACCTATAGCGTGGAAGCGCTGCCAGTGTGGCAAGAGCGATGCAAGCCCCAGTGACAGTGCCCACGGCAAACTCGACCCACTTATCTGATAGCTGCGCCGGCAACGGATCCTCTCCCCCCAAGCAGCAATCTAAATATTCATGCTGCTTGTCGTTCCATCAGCACCTACTTGAGCAAGTACGCGATGCGTATCCACATACCGAGCCAGATTACCCGCGTCCTGATTCCGAGGAGACTCTGGGTCCTCGCCGATCCCTATTCTCGCGCCAACGAAGGTCGATAATCGCACTTTCGAGGATATCGACGACATTGTCATGAAGTTGGTTCAGGGAGCGCTCGCGGCTGGCTCTCATTGAGTGTCCAATGATGTGGATGTAAATGTGGATGGCGCCACGACTTCCCACCCATTGTTTTCCTTGACCCGTACCACTATGTTCTTAACTCTGCGCACTGCATCTTGAAGGCAACATTCCGTACGGTGGCGACGAGCTCTAATTCAACGCTACCAGCATGCTGCGAGGAAATCGACTGAAAATCCTGGAAAAATCGGAATAAAAGGCACGGTCTTCTTTCCTGAGTCCTTACTCAACGAAACATTACTCTTCTCGTGAACTGGTGCAGTTGGTCTGTTGAGTGGATCGTGAAGAAACGGGACTTACTTCTCATAAATAGATAATATTCCCCCAACCTGAGGTCGTGCCACTCTGAGCCTCTGGAGTCGGGGTTTCGCATTCGAGCAGGAAAAGGAGGAAGCTCATCTCAAACTCGTCGCCTCGTAATCGCCGTCGAATGCTGTTGTTACCGGGCAATGATACTCATTTCTTCTTTTGGCGTACATGTACCAGAAATTTGAAGCAACGCCCAAGCAACCGAAAACATCCTTCGCAAGACTCAGAGGTTGAGAACATGCTGTAGACTACTCAGATTACCGACGCATCATCAAACGACTGGTGCTATGGTGGAGGCGGAATGGTGATTTGATCTAAATACCGTGCGTGGCAGGCCAATTTCGATGCTCCAGTCCCCCAGTTGAAGACTTATATGCGCCCGTAAAGATCCATGACTAGGTTGGTACACGTACTCTATAGAGATGTAACGGAACAGAAAAGATAGCAACCAGTGTGACCCGCCAGTATGGTTCATTGGCGGGTCATTCTACGTACTATCACAATAGGTATGTTACCTCTCACACCTACGATTGTTGGATTGAATTGTGGCCTAGATGTGTTGGACCAGTAATGAATATCTGCCAACCATCTGGCGTGAAGTTTCAGTCAGCATCTCCGGTTTTGCAGGCATATGTTGGTCGCGCAGATGACTAAATACCGACGTCGTCGGTATATAAGTTGGGTGACCACTTGACATCTATATATACCTAGATACATGCGCACTATGCGATCGTGCAAAGTCGTACACGAAGATGTCGAAGCTTCATGTCCTCATTGTCGGTGCCGCTGGGAAAACCGGACGAGCTATCTCAAGTGTGATCCTCCAAGAGAGCAACAAATTCGTGAGCTATTATTCTCTCCATCCATCCATGCCACTCCCGCCATCTGACCGACGCCCGCCTTCCTCATTAACTTAGCTCCTCACGATCCTCGTCCGAGAGGGATCCCTCCGTAAACCAATTGTCAAGGAGCTAACCGACGCTGGTGCCGAGGTCTGCATTGGCGACATTTCTGACGATGCAGAGGAGCTGCAATCATACTTGGAGGGTGTAGATGTGTTGATCTCTCTTGTGCCGGTGATGGTGGATCAGAAGCCTTTGTTTTTGGCGGCTAAGAAGGCTGGTGTTGGAAGGGTTGTTCCAAGCGACTTTGGATCAACTGCGCCGAAGGGAGTATCCGCTATGCACGATGCTGTATGTCACTTCCCCCTCTTTTCGAGACCATCTAATAACGCCAGGGGTAGAAATTCGAAATTCGCGATTACATCCAAGAGCTCGGCCTCGCGTATACCTTCATCGAGGTTGGGACGTGGCTGTATGTCATGTTACCCCCTCTGCACTCAGCGAAAGATACGCTTTTGACGCTCAAGAGCCACCCTGCGTATACAAGACAACGAACGATCTACTCTACGATAGCGACCATCGGAAAGATGGTGCCTCTGATCATTGCCGATCCGCGAACGCTGAATCGGACTGTTGTTGCCCATGACGGGGAAATCACCCTCGAAGAAACATGGAAACTCGCGGAAAAGGTCACCAGTGAAGATTTTTCAGATTACTACGAAGTTGGTGCTACTTTCGAGATGAAATCGTGCCACCAGCTCATTATTTCTTGAATTCCTACTGTCTCTAGATTCCTGACGAAGAGCTGGAGAAAGCCTCCCAGCAGACGCAGAATATGCTGAAGAGATTCATCGCCGATTTTATGAGGAGTTTGTATGTTCGTGGGGATAACACCCTAGAGAAAGCTGAAGCGATGGGTCACCTTGATGCGAGGAAGCTCTACGACGACGTGCCATTCCCCGATGTCGAAGAAGAGGTGAAACAGTACTACGCGTCGGGAGTGGTTTCTCTTGACATCGGTTTGCCTGATGGAATAATGTTGGATGTTTTCAAGAAGGCGGAGTAGGGCTCAGTCCTGGCGGCCTGGGTGCGTTGCGACTCCCAGATACCTCAGTCCTTTTTATATACCTAGCATGAACAGATTTTTGTGTATACTTCAGGGATCCGATCGACTTGGGGATCAGGCCTTTAGGAGTCACACCACGTCCATTGAGACTACTTGTGCACATGCGTAGCTGCTTGCTTTGATGGGGGTGTCGGTCGTACCGGCCCCATTCTTGCGACGCTTCTGGTCTTTCACAGTGAGCGCTTGAGCCCTCTATCCCACAATTCTTTGTCTGCAATCTACAAGGCCCTGGCGCCTCGCCAGTCGCGGCTTTCCCTTCGTCTCCTTCACCAACTGCGAGCTCTTAGATTATGTCGATGGTCAAGTTGGACTTGTGGGGTTGTCAGCAAGGACTCCCATACTCTAAAACGTGTGGTCTAGGTATACCGCTTTCTCAGAGTCGACCGCACTACTCCCATGGAAGCTCCAAGGATGGATCTTCTTTCCAGATTTTGACGTTTAAACTTCCAAACGTACAAGGTTTTTAACACGAATATGACTGATCGTCGCCTATGACGCATGGTAAAGAATGGCGAAGTTGGCAACTTACACGGTGGCGCATGGTGTACCCTTAGTGTAACGTCTGCGAGCGGTAGCACGGAGACGAACACGGAAAGGGGGTCGAGTCACGCCTCAATAGACAGGGGTAAACCTTAGTATTTCGGGGAACTCTACCGTACGTCTAATAGATACAAGTCATTATATACCGCAGGTACCAAATAGAGGCAAAGTAGAGAGATGTAAGAGATAAGGGAAGGAGCCTAAGCTCCGGGGATCGATACAACATGACAGCTATGCGTGCCCATGAGGAAGTAGAAACATATGAGAAAGAGGAAGTCCATATCGGGAAGGAGATCGCCACATACGCCCTCCCGGACAAGTGGAACTTGTTCGCGAGTCCGTCAAGGAGTTACGGGACCTTGGAGACGGGAGATAATTTGCCCTCGTCAACCTGCATGGCGGTGTCATCGTGCTTGGCAGGCGGCGTCGCCGAACGACGGCTGGTGGAGGCCCTGTTGGTGGCCGACGAAGAGATGCGAGTCTTCGACGGTCGCGGCGGATGGGCTCGGCGATAAGGAATGGAGCGGGAGGCGTTACGCGGCGCGTTCGCCCGTTGGGCACGTTGTAAGTCTCGCTCGAGGGTTTGGCCGTAGTTGATCACTGAGTGCGCGAGGAACGTTCCCGTGGCCGACGATGACGTCAAGAGGCGGTCGAGTACGTTAGTGTCGGCGAGGGATGTGATGGGTGTTGCCTCGACGCGGGGATTTTTGGGAGTACGCGGCTCGCGCTGGCGAGGTGGTTTACGGTCACGGGAGGGAGCCTGTGCTGGATCCGCGCCGTTTGCGGCGCCTCTTTTCTTATTGAATTTAAGGTGTTGGGTGTGATCGCGAAGGCCAAACAGGAATGGTCCCGGTGGAAAGATGGTGGCATGGGTGATCATCCCATTGTTTTCAATGACGGGGAACGAGACGGATTTTGGGAGCTCAGGTTCCCGATTAACGATGCGCGCGATGATATTGTAGAGGGGAGGTGTGTTGCGGACATAATACCCTACATTCGCTCCCGCGACAAGGTCAGCCGCGATGTCGACGAGAGTCCAGGCATCCGCACGAGACACTCGATATTTGCGTTCCGAGTCGGGATCGGCGAATACGAAATGGTAGGGTAGTTCATCGCTGATACTGAGATATCGGAATCCTGGGCGAGGTACTGGTTTGGTAGTGCTGTCGCGACCGAGCTTGTCCTCTGGATTGAGGTGTCGCATGCTGGTGAGAGTGGAGACGTCGGGATCGAATGGTGCGTTAGCGGGATCTTCGTCGAAGTCGACCAGATCGGGTTCGAGGTTATCGGAGGAGTTGTCGTGAGGTTCAGGGGGAATAGGAGGTTCGGTGGTAGTCATTGGCGAGCGGCGGTGACGTTTGGAGCGTTTACGGGGACGATTCACCTTTCGGGGGGAAGAAAGAATAGAGTTGGTAGGATGGCGTTTAGGGTTTTTAAGTGAAGGAATGGGATCGGGACGAGGAATCGATAGGTCGGTGCATGATATTGAGATTTGCGGGTCCGAAGGAGGAACACCTCGTCCAGATGGTAAATGGGAGACATTTGATACTCCGAATACATCCAGGTACGCTTGTAGCGCCTGAAGGTGGCTAACTTGGTGCAGGGGAAGCCAGGTCCTATCCCCGGATTTCCACTTGAGTTCGAATAATGTCTGCGCCCCTCGACCAGAGTGAGACAGGATCTCGTCCACCGCCCATTCTGGATCCGAGTCATCGATCTCGAAGACCTGAGTGTCTAATCGGCCCGGAAATAGATGGTCGTCATTGGGCGAGTGGATTCTAAGGAGTGATGCGTGAAACACGCTATGGACTCCGCGCTGCTTGAGCCGCGCAGGTAGGTCCAGGGTGAAGGACTCGTTTCCGTGGTCCTCTGTAATGCGGTAGGGTCCAATGAACTTGGGTAGAAACTTGCGTACGAGTCCCTTGGGGAACTTGATGTTCTCCGTGGACAGGTAGACCAGATCGCCCTTGACGAACGGCGCTTTGCGTCGATGATTATTCGCGTTTCGAGTTTGCTTTACGCGGGCGGCGAGAATTGAGTCATGGGCTGCAGAGACGGCCTGACGCAGCCGGTCCGCAAATACTCGGACGCCAGGGTATTCCTCGTTTGACGCTGCGTTCCATATGAGCGTCCGGGGCAGTCGCCCGTTATTCAGAAAGAACGGCGAATATCCCGTACTTTCAGACTTCGCCAGGTTGATGGCGAACTTGATCACCGGCAGTTTGGACACCCAATCCTTTTGGTTTGGACTGATGCATTGACGTATCATCTGGGTGATCGTGCGATTAGCCCGCTCAGTGGAGCCGTCCGACTGTGGGTGGTAGGCGCTAGACATATTGAGCTTAGTTCCTATGAGCTCGTGCAGCCTCTTCCAGAACCGGCTGGTAAATAGGACATCGCGGTCGCTCACGATGGCTTGTGCTAGTCCATGGAAGCGATACACGCGATTGAACAGTAACTCGGCAACGTGGCGCGCCGTGTAATTCGTTCGGCTGGGGATGAGGTGTACCATGGCCGTTAACAGGTCGATAACGACGGTGATCGAGTCGTATGACGCGTCTCGGTCTCTTGATTCAGGTAGTGGTCCGATGAAGTCGATGCCTATCGCCTGCCAGGGGCGCTCAGCAACAGGCAGAGGGTGCAGTAGCCCGTAGGGTCGCTGGTTTCGCGGTTTGCTACGACGGCACGTCATACACGTATCACAGTAGACCTGCGTGTCCCGTACCATCTCCTTCCACCACACGTACTCGCGTAGGTAGTCCAAAGTCTTGGACGCTCCTAAATGAGCTAGGAGCGAGTGAGCCTCTGCTATTATGACCTCGCGAATAGTCCTTCCTCGCACATAAATGAGTGGAACGCACAGTACACGTTTCCCATCGCGTCGTAGGTATAGCAGTCCACCTTCCACTTCGTAATTCCTGAATTCGTTCGGCCGGGCGACGATATTCTTGAATACGGCATCCTCGCTGTATTTGCCCTTGATCTCGGATGTCACATCGATTCCTTCGTTGCTCGAGGATACGACGTCCAACAGTGTGGGCGGGGACGAGAGTTCCTGCGTGGACTCATTCGAAGCTGGTTCTCCTTGTGGTGGTGTATTTGTCCTTGTAGGTCCATCAACCTGGATCGGACTTCGCGCAGGCAGTTCAATAGTCAGGTTTCCACTGCTGTTCTGCGCTGGAGGCGAGTGGTCTGACTCTTTTGTATTCTTTTCAGTACTCCCGCCCTCCTTTCGTTGTCCAGGACCGTGGAGAACGAAACGACGACCCGCCATTCGTTTGGCAAAGTCCGCGCTTGTCTCGACCCTGGGCGCTTCGCCCAAAGAGGAGGACGTAAGTTGGCGCTGGGAGTTTACGTCCCGGGTTCCTCGCTTGGATGCCATCTTCGCTTCCAATCCCACGAGAACAGGTGTGACAGCCATAGATGCCAGCTGCGCCCCACCGGCACGTCCCTCAACCACGTCGTGGTACGTATACTCCGTCGATGAACGCACCGTCCCTTTCGACTCGTTGGAATAGATACGAGACAGAGCATCGCTAAGGACGTTTTCCACGCCAGGGATATACACGGGCTCAAAGTCGAACTCGCCAATCTTTTCCATCCAACGAGCTTGCCGACCAGACAGGTTCTGCTGGCTTAGGAGGTGGATGAGACCCTTGTGGTCCGTGAGCCATTTGAAGCTCGCCCCCTGCAGTATGTCGCGGTGTCGTAACATAGACTCAACGCCAGCTAACATTTCTATCTCATGCACAGGATAATTCTGCTGAGCGGCGTTAAGCTTGGCCGAGTAGAAAGCAGCTATGGTCGCCTTCCGCCAGTCGACCCCCTGGGCCACCACTCCCGATATCCCGGTAGCACACCCGTCCGTAATCAGCCAGATAGTGGGTGCGCTTTCTCCATAAGAGAGGGGGACGCGCCTATGATCGCGCCACGCCTGGAGACGACTCTTCACGTCCTCGAAGGCCCGTTGGTGAGTGAATTCCCACCGAAAAGGGACACTGTCACCTGTCAACGATGACAAAATACCCATAGGAATACGAATCCCTTCCGCGTTGTCCGCTAGGTATCCAACAGCCCCAAGAAATCCTCTCAATAGGTCGCGGTTCGTAGGCGTCTTCCACTTCAATATGGAGTCCACCTTGTGCGGGTCCATGCGTATCCCCTCGCGGTCCACGATATGACCTATGACGTTCAACTCTGGTACGAGAAACTTCATCTTCTTTTCAGAGATGTATAACTTCTCCCGAAGCAGAATATCTACCATGGTCTGGCAGTGCCGGATGTGGTCCTCCAAGGTGTCAGAATAGATGTAAATATCATCGAGATATACATCCATCCAGACCCCGATGTACGCAGAAAACAGGTGATTCATCAGCGCCTGGTAAGTGGCCGGTCCATTGCAGTCTCCCTGCTGCAGGACATGGCTAACGATGTTACCATTAGGCGTCGTCACCGCCGTTCGCTTCACGTGCTCGGGAATGACACGGATCTGCTCATAGGCGTCGCAGCCATCCAAAGCCGAGACGTAAGTATGCCGCGCTACACGGCGGAGGATCCCTTCGATATAAGGGAGAGGTGAAGCCATCTTCCGCGTGTTCGCATTCCGTTCTCTCAAGTCCACCACCACGCGCAGCAGGGTGGTGCCCGGCTTGTAAATAAGCAACATGGGGACAGTATTCCCGGAGTTGGTTACCTCCCAACGACCGGACGCCGTGTATCCCTTCCACTTATCGTTCCATTGTTCACGCAGCGGTTCAGGGCATCTCGACGGCCGCCAATGATACACTTTCGACTCATCAATCAGCGGAATAGTATGATTGATGGCACGGAGAGGGGGTAATGGTGAGTCTATCGCACGCTTGCATATAGGCTTCGCGTAATTGCGCAGATGCTCACGCGCCCTCTCCAGATTATCCTCAACTATCTGCATAGACCGGGACGCCAACGTTGTCACCTCCGGCCCCTTCAGGGGTAGAGAGGGGGTCGACCCTATTACCACACGAGCAGGGTTAATGCCCAGTGCCACTTGATGCTGGTAGAGCCAAGGCGTCCCAAGGATCACATCATAATTGGCGATGTTTATTACATCGAAGTAACGATCCTCGTCAATATCCTGATAGCTGAACTTCGTCCTACAGCCCGAGTTTATTTTCGATCTTGACCCCTGGACCGCAAGCGTCAATGTCAAGGGGGTCTTCAGCTCTACGGTCTTCAGTTTGAGCTGATCCACGATAGAGGTGGAGATGAAGTCGCCTAGAGACCCAGAGTCAATCAGGGCTCGCACAGGGTGTCCGTCTATCTTGACGGTGACTATGACGGGTTTAGGGACCGCTCGGGACGCGTCCTTTGCCATTGCGGCATTGCGTTGCAGTGATGGGTAGGTTCCACGCTGGACTTGCTGCCCATTTAGCTCGAGGATCTCTAGCATGTTGACTCCGAGCTCCCCAAGCCTGCAGCTGCCCTCAAGGCCTTGGGTGCCAGCGGCGTCTCCCGCCTTGTTGGATTCCGGGTCCTCTGGGAACATAGAGGCCAGGTTCCAACTGTCCTCTGCGTTCTCTAGACGCTGAACAAACTCGCGCTCCTTCCGATACAGAACGGTATTATACCATCTGGGAAAGTTAAAGGATGGGTTCACCAGGTGGGCTTTTGAGATCGTCGTCTGGAAACGCCTATGCTCATCCCAGACGTGGTAGACGTCCCGATCATCCTCATCCTTCCAAACCCCGAAACGTTGTTCAAGTTCGGCTGGACTGTACTCGCCATCTCCGACATACGGAGCACACTTCGCGAGATGATATTCCGCGGCCTCGGCCAGGTGGTCCTCCACCAGTGGAACAGTCTTATAGGTTCGCGCCTCTGGAAGGGAAAGGCCGTGATGCACACAGCAGCCCACGGCGTACCACCTTAGGATGTTATAGTTTGGTCGACGCAGGAAAGACCCCGCAATCCGGACCTCCCGATAATTCTGCCAGCGATCCACCACGATGTATTCATCATCGACGCCTCGTCGGACCTGGAACCGCATTCTGTCCTCAGGGCGTTCCCCCTTTGGGTACCGGTCGTCTCCTGGGAAAGGCACGGCCATGCCTACCTTGTTTAACAAGGCCTGCTGGGACACGGCATATGGGTCCAACGGAGAGTACCACTCCCTCTCCCAACTGGGCGGTTCCGGCTTGTTCGGCCACAACTGTAAGGGCAACCTCAAGATGGCCGCACAGCGCAGGCCTAGCAGAGGGAGAATCCAAAGATATGAATAATGCTACCTACAATACATGAGAGAATGCGCACCTAGCAGAGGGAGAATCCAAAGAGAACAAGATAAGGATCCTCCATGCTAGGATGCGAAGTGTATACTGTAGAAGCGTGGGAGAAGAATGAAAGAACTGTATAGTACACCCGCCACAAGTCCGATGAATATCACAAGGTACGAACAGGAGCATGTGATAATAAGTGGAGGGGAAACATACAGGAGTCGTGCCAGCGACCTGGGAAAGTGGGAATAGGAAGGGAAAGGGTGGGAGAAGTGAGGGGAAGTCGTCCCGACGAGTCCAGAGACGTGCACGCGAGTCCGGAGTGAATCCGGACTGCGGGAACGCTTCGGAGTCATCGGAACGCTTTGGAAGGCGAGGAAGTGGGGTGGAAGGATGGAGCAAAGGGAGGGACGAAAAGGAATGTAAATAAGAGTCTGTGGAAGAAAAGAGAGAGGGAGGGGACGAGGGGAAAGGGAAATGGACAGGGGAATAGGGGGAAATAGGAGTGTCCCCTTACATCACCCCCCCTTCAAGCTCGCGGCGACCCGACGCGAAGATTCCTGCTTGCCACGCCATGTATTCACCAATCCCGAAACCCCAGAATGCTGCGAGAAGACGTCGAAGTACGACTGGACAGAACCCGGAGCCTTCCGACTACGCCAACGTTCCCAAGACTGGTCGAGTGCCGTAGGAGTCATCCGGAGTGTCGCAGGAGTCGTCGGAGTCGTCCGGAGTACACGAACTGCATCGGGATGGCGATCATGGAAGTCCTTGACCTTCTGGGCAGCGTGTTGGAGGTTGCTCGCGGGTTCCCAGGAGTCGTGCTCGATGCCATAGCCTCGCCAACGTACCAGATACTTCAACACCCGACCGAAACGCCGGCTGTTCCGAACCTCCTCTACCTCGTGTTCCTCTTCGCCATCTACAAGTTGCGGGGGTGGCGGGGCGACAGGGCGTCGACCCGGGATGGGGTCCGGAACGAAGGGAGAGAGTTTGACCACAGGGAAGACCGGATGGAGGCGGGCTAAGCCCGGAGGGAGCTGGAGTCGGTATGCCGCCTTGCCAACCTTCCGGACCACCTTGTAAGGACCAAGGCGTGCATGTCCAAGCTTCCGGGAAGGTCGAGCAAGGTTGATGTCCGACGAGTCTAGCCAAACCTTGTCACCCGGTTGGTACTCCGGGGCAGGAGTCCGACGTTGGTCGTAGTAACGCTTCATGTCGTCCTGAGCTTTGACCAAGGCGGACTGAGCTTCGTCGACAGCAGACTTCATCCGGTCGACAAACTCGTTTGCGGACTCCATGCGGGACGGCGGCTGGTGGGGCTCGAATCCAAGACGGGGGTGGCGACCTGTATCCAGTAGGAACGGGGACTGCTGGGTAGAAGCGTGGACACGGTTGTTGTACGCGAACTCTGCCATAGGTAGAAGCCGAGCCCAATCGTTCTGGCGCTCCCCGACGAAGATCCGGAGGTAAGACTCGAGCTCTTGGTTAGTCCGCTCCGTCTGTCCGTCGGACTGAGGGTGGTACGCAGTGGAAGCAGCCAGCTTGATCCCGAGCATCCGGTAGACTTCCCGGGTGAACTCTGCAACAAACTGCGGCCCACGGTCGGAAACGACGGAGCGAGGGAGTCCGTGCAGCTTCCAGACGTTTTGCAGGTACAGGTTGGCGGAGCCGAGGGCGGACACTGTGGTGTGAGTCGGGATGAAGTGGGCGCGTTTGCTTACGGAGTCAACCACATTCATAACAGCGTCGAACCCGTCGGACTCCGGAAGCTCCACAATGAAGTCCACACTCAGGCGATCCCAGCGTTCGTCCGGAATGGGAAGCGGATGGAGCTCACCCATGGGCGGATGCCTTTGGGCTTTTGTCCGGAGGCAGAGATCGCAGTGTCGGGTGTAGGATCCGATGTAGCGGGACATGTTGGGCCACCAGTAGCTGCGTGAGACAAGTTCCAGAGTCTTCCACCTGCCTGCGTGCCCCGCGACCTTGGTATCGTGGTGCTGGGCTACAATGGTCCGACGCAAGTCCGGAACGTCCGGAACGTAGATCTTACCCCGGAACATCAGGAGTCCGTCCGATTGAGACCATTCCGCACTCCGAACTGTCTTGCGACTGCCCTGCGCCTTCTTCAACTCCTCCGCTGCCTTAGCCACTGCATCCTCGAACTTCGTGTTCCGCACTCCAGTCCGGATAGCCGTGAGGATATCCTTCTCCTCCCCTTCAAGAGTGACACCCGTGGCACGAACGGCAAAGTAGGACGGTTTAAGTAAAACCACATCCTTGTTATCATCCTTACCGTCCGAGTGATCCGAGCGTCGCGAGAGAGCATCAGGCTTACCCATAGTGCGTCCGGGTCGGTGCAGGAGTGTGAAATCAAAGCGGGAAAGGTAGAGGGACCAGCGGGCTTGGCGACGGTTGAGCTTCTGGGCCTTGATGAAGTACTCCAGGTTTTTGTGGTCGGTCCAGATCTCAAACGGAGTCTCCGCGCCTTCCAGGTAATGCCGCCACTCTTCGAGCGCCCGGATGATTGAAAGCATCTCCTTGTCGTGTATTTCGTAATTCCGCTCCGCAGCCTGTAGACTTTTAGAGTAGAATGCGACAGGGTGCCATTTACCATCACCCGGATCCAGCTGCGACAAGACTGCACCCGTAGCGTAGTCCGACGAGTCCGCTTCAACCCGGTATGGCCGATCCTCCTTCGGAAAGACCAGAACAGGTTCTGAAGTGATCAGCTCTTTGATCCGAAGGAATGCGGACTGAGCGGAGTCGTTCCACTGCCATTCCTTAGCGCAGGTGAGGTCGAAGAGGGGTCGAGCGATGTGCGAGTAGTCCTTGACGAAGCGGCGGTAGAAGTTGACGAACCCGAGGAATGATTGGAGTTCAGTCCGGTTACGGGGCGTTGGCCAGTCCCGGACTCCGGATACCTTTACGGGGTCCATCTCGATCTTACCCTCGGAGATGACGACTCCGAGATACTCCACCTTGGTTTGTTCGAAATCGCACTTGTCCGCCCGCAGGAATAGCTTATTCCGCTGGAGGATTTCCAGGACTCGTTTGAGAACCCGGCGGTGCTCCTCGCGCGTCTTGGTGTAGATCAGAATGTCATCCAGATAGATAATGTCCACACCTTCCGTGATGAGCTCTCGGAACAGGTCGTTCATCATGGTCTGGAAGGTGGACGGGCTGTTCGTCAGTCCGAAGAACATCACCAAGGGTTCGAAGAGTCCGCGGGTAGTCCGGAATGCGGCCTTCCACTCATCGCCTTCTTTTATCCGGACATTGTTGAAGCCCCACCGGACGTCGAGCTTGGAGAAGTAGCGGGCGTTCCGGAGTTTGTCCACCAAGTCGGAAATGAGCGGAAGCGGGTACCGATTCTTGACAGTCATGGCATTGAGTTTCCGGTAGTCCTGAACCAAGCGGAGCGATCCGTCCTTCTTCTTGACAAAGAATACTGGAGCAGCCATGGGCGACTTGCTGGGGCGGATGCGACCAGTCCGGAGGTTTTCTTCCAAAAACTCGTCCAGCTGCTTCTGCTCCGCCGGGGACAGCGGGTAGCACTTGGTGTTGACAGGTTCCGCTCCAGGCACTAGTTCAATCGCGTGATCCCATGGACGGGGCATAGGCAGCTCGTCGAAGGCTTCCTTGGCGAAGACATCCTCGAATTCCTGAAGGAAGTCCGGAATTGCGCTGTGACGAGGGTCCGGAGCCTTATTACGCTGGAAAGCCAATGCCAGGCGTTGCGAGACAGTTTCCGTGGCTCTGATGTGTTCTTCCTGAAGACTCCGAAGGTATTCCGGAGTTGGAGGAGGAATGGCCGCAAAGATACGGTCACCCTTCTCAAGACTATCGTCGTCCGGAGTTGCACCCTCATCATCCTCATCGTCATCGTCGCAATCCAGGAGCTTCGGAGGGTCAACCGAGTGGAGTTCCTCGACCATTGGCATCGGACCCGTACGACACTCCCGGAGTCGCACGGACTCCTTGCGTCTGGTCAGCTTGTCATGGCGGAACTCCTTGCGACAGGTATCGCACCCGGATGGGCAGCGGCTCATGGTCACCTCCTTCTTCTGCCAGTCAATCTCGGGGTTGTGCTTCCGGAGCCAAGTGTATCCGAGGATGACGTCCTGGCGTCCGATGTTTGTAACGGCGAAAAGCATCCGTTCCGTGTGGTCCTTGAACCGGAGTACGAGGTCCACGACTTCGGAGATGGATCCGTTTTCGTTTGGCGAACCATCAACATTGAAGACTGGGATCGGAGCAGAAAGCTTGCGACGGGTGAAACCATGGGCATCTGCGAATCGCGGATGCATGAAGACTCCGGTGGCTC
This sequence comes from Pleurotus sapidus, assembly GCA_026743855.1. Lineage (NCBI taxonomy): Eukaryota > Fungi > Basidiomycota > Agaricomycetes > Agaricales > Pleurotaceae > Pleurotus > Pleurotus sapidus. Next base: position 458,929 of record JANBWZ010000008.1, read on the forward strand.
CACAGTCCACCAGGGCCTGCAGGGTGCATCGGTGTTGTGTATCCGTGCTCAGCACTTCAACGGGTATGTCTAACGAAGGCTTGCCAGGCAAGGCAGAAATCTTATAGCTACTGGGTAGCCGCCGTTCCCACTGCGGGCGAAACCTTCGGAGTGTGCGGATTGCAACCGGAGTTGCTTGCTTCACGTCGGACGAATCATTGGAAAGGTCGGAATGATCATCGTGTATTTCATCTACGTTAAGACAAGCAAATCGGTTGTTCACCAACGAGGCCGCACGGATCACTCGTTGGTCCGGGGAAAATCCGCCGTGTCAGATTCCTCAACCGGGGCCGTTCCCTCGTCGTCTATTCCTCCCGGAGTCCCAGTACTTTCTACAACGTCGGCCGCGGTCAAGAGATCCTCGATAGCGGACATCCGCTCCTCGGTTGTCATGAACCGGACATCAAACCGCAGCGGGCACTCGCGGGCCATGTGGCCGGGTTTGCCGCATCGGTAGCACGACTGAGGGGCAGGGGGCCGAGAGCGGGTGTGGTCAACGTCCATTGGGACGCCGGGTGAGAGGGCCTTTGGAGGAGGCAGGGGTTGGAAACGGGGTTGGAGAGGCGGGAGCTGGGTCCGAGGTGCAGGAAGTATCCCTCCGGGGTTCCGGGCGATTCCGGAGTTCGCAGCAGGTCGGGGAGAAGGTCCGGAGTGAGCGGAATGCTGGCCGAAGTGGAAGGACTGGTTGGCAGCACGATTGTCTGCAACCCGTTGCGCAGCGCTGTACCATCCTTCGAAGTCTTCTTCGCTGGGGCAGTCCGCGGACTCCGCGACACGGCTCTGGATGACGGAGTCGAGCCCGCGTCGGAACTTCATCGTGATGTTGGAGCCCTCAGTGTATCCGGACTGGTCAATGAGGTCCTGGAACTCGTCGAGGTATTCCTGGAACGTCCGGCGTCCTTGGTGGTAGCGGGTGGACTCCAGCTTGAGCATGGCAGACTCGCGTTCCCGATCCGGAAGGAAGCGAGTCCGGAATTCCGAAGCGAAGTCACCCCAGGTTTTGAAGTAAGGATCCCGGGTGCTCCGGAGAACCATGTCCGCATATTCCTTGGCTCGGTCCTTCTGGAAGAAGGAGAGACACCAGAGGATTTTGGCTTGCTCGTTCGGGAAGTGGTCCGGACAGAGCTGGAAGTAGATGGTGCAAGCGTTGAAGAATGCGCGACCATCCTTGCGGTTTCCGTCGAAGATTGGGGGAGAGGCGGGCTTCAGACGGGACCGCGGAGTGGTATTGTGTCGACCCGGGGCGTGTTGGGAGGCTGCTGTGCCTTCCGGTTCGGGGTCCGGAGTCGTTTTGGGCGTAGGGGGTCGGGGTGTAGTAAGGAGTGATTCAATTCGAGCTAGGGCGTCATGGATGGTGCTGATTTGGGTTTCGTGCTCGTACGTCTGAGCCCACAAGGTCCGCAAAGTCTCGGAGTCCGATCCTGGAGCGACTGGCTCGAATGACGGGATCTGGCCGGAGGCGCCCGTCATTTCGGAGTCGTCAGGGGAGCGAGGGATGGAGTTCCTTGGGTCCTCAGAGGTGGGTGGGAGTAGCAGGAGAGCGTCCGGAATGTCCGCAAAACCGGAAAGACGTCGGGAGCGAGTCCGGGCTGACGCGGGACGTTTTCCGTAGGGCTCTAGTGCCAGGATGGGGGATCTTGTTCTGCTGTAAGGGCAACCTCAAGATGGCCGCACAGCGCAGGCCTAGCAGAGGGAGAATCCAAAGATATGAATAATGCTACCTACAATACATGAGAGAATGCGCACCTAGCAGAGGGAGAATCCAAAGAGAACAAGATAAGGATCCTCCATGCTAGGATGCGAAGTGTATACTGTAGAAGCGTGGGAGAAGAATGAAAGAACTGTATAGTACACCCGCCACAAGTCCGATGAATATCACAAGGTACGAACAGGAGCATGTGATAATAAGTGGAGGGGAAACATACAGGAGTCGTGCCAGCGACCTGGGAAAGTGGGAATAGGAAGGGAAAGGGTGGGAGAAGTGAGGGGAAGTCGTCCCGACGAGTCCAGAGTCGTGCACGCGAGTCCGGAGTGAATCCGGACTGCGGGAACGCTTCGGAGTCATCGGAACGTTTTGGAAGACGAGGGAGTGGGGTGGAAGGATGGAGCAAAGGAAGGGACGAAAAGGAATGTAAATAAGAGTCCGTGGAAAGAAAGAGAGAGGGAGGGGACGAGGGGAAAGGGAAATGGACAGGGGAATAGGGGAAAATAGGAGTGTCCCCTTACATCACCCCCCTTTCAAGCTCGCGGCGGCCCGACGCGAAGATTCCTGCTTGCCACGCCATGTATTCACCAATCCCGAAACCCCAGAATGCTGCGAGAAGACGTCGAAGTACGACTGGACAGAACCCGGAGCCTTCCGACTACGCCAACGTTCCCAAGACGGGTCGAGTGCCGTAGGAGTCATCCGGAGTGTCGCAGGAGTCGTCGGAGTCGTCCGGAGTACACGAACTGCATCGGGATGGCGATCATGGAAGTCCTTGACCTTCTGGGCAGCGTGTTGGAGGTTGCTCGCGGGTTCCCAGGAGTCGTGCTCGATGCCATAGCCTCGCCAACGTACCAGATACTTCAACACCCGACCGAAATGCCGGCTGTTCCGAACCTCCTCTACCTCGTGTTCCTCTTCGCCATCTACAAGTTGCGGGGGTGGCGGGGCGACAGGGCGTCGACCCGGGATGGGGTCCGGAACGAATGGTGAGAGCTTGACGACTGGGAAGACAGGATGGAGGCGGGATAAGCCCGGAGGGAGCTGGAGTCGGTATGCCGCCTTGCCAACCTTCCGGACCACCTTGTAAGGACCAAGGCGTGCATGTCCAAGCTTCCGGGAAGGTCGAGCAAGGTTGATGTCCGACGAGTCTAGCCAAACCTTGTCACCCGGTTGGTACTCCGGAGCAGGAGTTCGACGTTGGTCGTAGTAACGCTTCATGTCGTCCTGAGCTTTGACCAAGGCGGACTGAGCTTCGTCGACAGCAGACTTCATCCGGTCGACGAACTCGTTTGCGGACTCCATGCGGGACGGCGGCTGGTGGGGCTCAAATCCAAGACGGGGGTGACGACCTGTATCCAGTAGGAACGGGGACTGCTGGGTAGAAGCGTGGACACGGTTGTTGTACGCGAACTCCGCCATAGGTAGAAGCCGAGCCCAATCGTTCTGGCGCTCTCCGACGAAGATCCGGAGGTAAGACTCGAGCTCTTGGTTAGTCCGCTCCGTCTGTCCGTCGGACTGAGGGTGGTACGCAGTGGAAGCAGCCAGCTTGATCCCGAGCATCCGGTAGACTTCCCGGGTGAACTCTGCAACAAACTGCGGCCCACGGTCGGAAACGACGGAGCGAGGGAGTCCGTGCAGCTTCCAGACGTTTTGCAGGTACAGGTTGGCGGAGCCGAGGGCGGACACTGTGGTGTGAGTCGGGATGAAGTGGGCGCGTTTGCTTACGGAGTCAACCACATTCATAACAGCGTCGAACCCGTCGGACTCCGGAAGCTCCACAATGAAGTCCACACTCAGGCGATCCCAGCGTTCGTCCGGAATGGGAAGCGGATGGAGCTCACCCATGGGCGGATGCCTTTGGGCTTTCGTCCGGAGGCAGAGATCGCAGTGTCGGGTGTAGGATCCGATGTAGCGGGACATGTTGGGCCACCAGTAGCTGCGTGAGACGAGTTCCAGAGTCTTCCACCTGCCTGCGTGTCCCGCGACCTTGGTATCGTGGTGCTGGGCTACAATGGTCCGACGCAAGTCCGGAACGTCCGGAACGTAGATCTTACCCCGGAACATCAGGAGTCCGTCCGATTGAGACCATTCCGCACTCCGAACTGTCTTGCGACTGCCCTGCGCCTTCTTCAACTCCTCCGCTGCCTTAGCCACTGCATCCTCGAACTTCGTGTTCCGCACTCCAGTCCGGATAGCCGTGAGGATATCCTTCTCCTCCCCTTCAAGAGTGACACCCGTGGCACGAACGGCAAAGTAGGACGGTTTAAGTAAAACCACATCCTTGTTATCATCCTTACCGTCCGAGTGATCCGAGCGTCGCGAGAGAGCATCAGGCTTACCCATAGTGCGTCCGGGTCGATGCAGGAGTGTGAAATCAAAGCGGGAAAGGTAGAGGGACCAGCGGGCTTGGCGACGGTTGAGCTTCTGGGCCTTGATGAAGTACTCCAGGTTTTTGTGGTCAGTCCAGATCTCAAACGGAGTCTCCGCGCCTTCCAGGTAGTGCCGCCACTCTTCGAGAGCCCGGATGATTGAAAGCATCTCCTTGTCGTGTATTTCGTAGTTCCGCTCCGCAGGCTGTAGACTTTTAGAGTAGAACGCGACAGGGTGCCATTTACCATCATCCGGGTTGAGCTGAGAGAGGACCGCACCCGTAGCGTAGTCCGACGAGTCCGCTTCGACGCGGTAAGGCCTATCCTCCTTCGGAAACACTAGGACTGGTTCCGAAGTAATGAGCTCCTTGATCCGGAGGAATGCGGACTGAGCAGAGTCATTCCACTGCCATTCTTTGGCGCAGGTGAGGTCGAAGAGAGGCCGAGCTGTGTGCGAGTAGTCCTTGACGAAGCGGCGGTAGAAGTTGACGAACCCGAGGAACGATTGGAGTTCAGTCCGGTTACGGGGCGTTGGCCAGTCCCGGACTCCGGAGACCTTTACGGGGTCCATCTCGATCTTACCCTCGGAGATGACGACTCCGAGATACTCCACCTTGGTCTGTTCGAAGTCGCACTTGTCCGCCCGTTGTCACACTCAGTGATGAAATCACTAATATGTTGGGTCTAGCTGGTCCAGTCAGGATAGGTCGAGCAATCACCCAAGTTGTGCAGGCTAGAGGATTACTGAAAGACAATCGGGAGGTCAGAAGGGGTAGTTAAGGGGTAATTTAGGGGCGACTATACGATGGTACTTGGTCTAAGAGAATGAACCTAAAGTTCTCTCCTCCTTTGTAGCTTCTCTGAGGATACTACTAATAAGAATAGGACAGCTAAACAACACTTCAAGACTTCAACAACTTTGCACTATAACGTGAACTCTCCTTTAGCCTTAGGCTACTATCGTGTTTAATCTCCGGAAACAAACAAGAACGTGAACGTGAACGTGGACTTCCAATACTATGACTAACTATGTCTGCACGTGGTCAGAAGCTCTGGGTCTACAGTTGCCAGATCACTCCCTTTTATAGACTCACAATACCGGACGCACAGTTAAGATTTAGTGCGGTACTGCGCCTATTGTCCTAAGCACCCTACAGGAACTTCTGCAGTCTAAATGCTTAGCCAGTGACAGACGACTATGACGTGACGTGGATTCTACTAACTAACACTAACCGAGTGGAGATAACACTTTAGTATCACTGAGACTAGGACTTTCACAGGCTAGAGTACTCAATTATCTCAATAATCAAGTAAAGCTCTGACTATGCTCTTCCTACAGGCAATATACTACTGACAAACAGTAAAGGGAGGTCAAGATTCTATAGTTCAGTCAAGAACTTAGACTTCAAGTGGCTAAGAAGACACCAAGGGGCAGTGCTCAAGATTTTATAGTATTAATCTCAATTTACTAGCACCCAGGGGATGGTCTCAAGATTAAACAGTGAATTAACTGAGTAATATTAGCATGTCTATCTACCACAAGTTGGGGGGTTTATATACCTTTCAGATCCTGAGGCTGTGTAGCTATCTTTATACTAATGCTGTACAAGGCTATGTAAAAGGCAGTGTTATGCTATGCAAGGCTATGCAGAATGCTATGCAAGATGAGTAATCTACTGCTCAGGCTTAGTAAGAGCTTAGTAAGAGGCTTTAGGATTAGTAAGGCACTCTGCAAGCTTAGTAAGACTCCTTTCTGCTATGTTCTACAATATTCTACCAAGTTCTACAGAGACAGAGTAATTCTAGAGAGTTTGGTATTTCTGAATGAAGACTTAGGAGGAAAGGGGCTTAGGGGCTTAGGGGCTTGTAGTTGACAGAGAAATAGAAAATGATAGTGAAGGAGTGTGGGGTGAAATATTCAACTTGTAATAGTGAAACTGGGTATTGATCGTCTTCTTATCTTCACTGCGGGCAAATGCCCATAAAAGCACGAGTGATACGGAGATGGTACTGTGAGGGTAAAACAACACACTTCTGCTTATTCCCACCGTAGATACTGTAGAGTAATTCAGTTTATTGTTCAAAATATATATTATCATATCAATCCAAGTTGTAATTTAGATATTTCCCGAGTATTGGCACTGGTATTATGGGGGAATAAATGAGATTAATACCAGCCTTCCACCTACAAAAATAACATGATGATCTTGAAGATGTTATTCTAAAAATCACCACAGTTAGTATTCAGATTATCATGAGCTCTTTATCTGTCGGAGATAACCTGATGATATTCTAAATATCATTCCCAATATAGTTACCGTATCCCTGATAGCGTGTATTTAAGATGTAAACTACGATATCTCCCGCATATGGACGAAAGCAGTATTCTAATTATCACAAGAGATCTTACGGTAAAAATATACTAGAAGATATTCATAATAATGTATATAGATTGTATGGTGAATTTATAGCTGCAAGCCAAGTGCTACAAGAAAAAAAGACAAATGGTGTACGCGATCAATACATGGAAAGGATCGTTTTCTATGTAATCCTGCGGGTTGAACGGCACTCTCTGGTGCCCAAACCCGCGTCGGGATACCAGATTGTTGTTGTTGTTGTCGTCGTCGTCGTCGATCGTGATCGTTAGAATCCAATCGCCGCCGTTTTGGCCGCGAAAAACGTGGATAGATGATGATAATGCGCCTGCAGGCGTCACGGAAGCGTCGCTACAAATTGGTGAGCGTTAGCGTAGTAAAAAAAATACAGAACACTTACACGATGACAATGTTGTCCATAGGGCGAAGGACGCCGAAATTGCGTACCAGGACCTCTACAAAGGCCAGCCAGGCGACATGGCGTGGAGTGTTAGGCGAATACCAAGCTCGCATGTTTGTTTTTTTGAGATGCTGGGTTGAAATGTGTTAGAAAATGAGGTTGAGAGTGGTGCACCACTTACTTTGTACTGATGATGGTGGTGGTGAGAGGTGGGCACGATGACGGCGTCGAACTCGCGCGCCAAAGTTGGCGGGACTGCTTACGGCGTCGAACTCTCGCGCCAAAGTTGGCGGGACCGCTTACGGCGTCAACGTCCTGATTATGCGCACTCTCTCTTCTCTCCCTACACTCTATCCGCGTATCCGTATTCCTCGTCGTCTTCATGGTCTCGCACTCGCATTCCAGTCGCCGTGTTCGACTCGCCAATCGCCACAACGCTCAACGTTAACGTTCGTGCAGCTCGACGGGGGGTGTATCGAAAGGAACACGAACACGACGGCGGTGGTGATGTGGTGGTGATCGCGATGATGCGCGTTCTCGTTCATCGGTGCGTATTCCCTTCGTTGGGCGTCGAGTTTCTTCTCGTTGGTTTCTTTCTATCCGCGCTGGTTCGTCGGTCCTCGTACCGTTTACCATTCGTCCTCGATCGTTCGTCGTTTACCTGTCCACCCGTTCTATCGTCGTTTGCTTCTAGTCTCTCCATCGAGGTCTTGTGGTTTCGTTGGTTTCGTGGTTTCGTTGTTTCGGATCGTGTTATCCATCTCCTCACCACCTCTCCTCCTCCTCCTCCTCCTCGTCGTCGAGTTATCGTAGTCGTTCTCGTTCGCACCCACGGTTACATAGGCGTTTCGTTTCGTTTGCGATCTACTCCCCTTGCTGATTTCCTTCCCTTCGTTCCAGAACCCAGCGGCGCCGTGTTCGCATCTACGTAAACGTTAGCTTCGGCGTATGCAATCGTGCTCGCGAGGTAATATATTGCGATAAGGCTAGTCGTCATCGTCTTTGCGGTATTGTTCATTTACTAACTGACACGCGTACTCCTCCCCGTTCGTCGTTCTCACCCGCGTCTGCTTCTCCTGCACGCATTCACCCATCGTAGGTGTGGGGATATCGATGACGGCTAGGGATGCGGCTCGTTGAAGTTGACTTGCTCTCCGGTTGCTTTTGAATATAACCGCCGTCAATATACTTACTTCGAAACATGCTGGGAGCTCTAAGGAAGGCGTGGAGAGAGAGGCGTGGAGAGAGGCGTGGAGAGAGGAGGATGTGGGGAAGGATGTGGCCCATTTTGTAACGATTGGGGATCCTTCGTGGTGCGAGAGTCGTCCAAATCGTAGCCCCGTCTTCGTGATTGTCGTGGCTCGTCGAAGCGCGCCATTAGGTGCTCGCTTGCACCGGTACCTTCAGCACAGGTAAGATGCCATCAGAGGACATGGATAGTATCCTAATGAGCCAGTTCAACACCAACGCAGTCAGCACAACACGTATTCAGAGCGTGGACTGACCTCAATAGCGAGACCCCCCGAGTTCAACCAGTCTCGATGGCAAGGGTGATGGTTGTCGACAATCACTCCATGCGGCACTCGCCGAATTTCGACTGCGCTTGAGCGCTTGCTCTGGCTGCATTACTGCTTTTGGTAGCATGCACATGGACTACCATCTTTGGCAATGTATGTGTCTGGACAACTAGCGATGAACTACCTCTTTTGGTAATGCGACTGAGTAAATAAAAAATATAATGATGTACTATTTTTTAACAATGTCCGTCTCAGGCAACGTCAGAGCCTCGAAAATAGTGATCGTGATGGGCCCGGCGAGGGCATCGAACAACCACCTGCGTCGAGTTTCCACTTTGGGTGACTTTGTGTTCGGAAACTTCACGCCGACTTTTCTGAGGGCAGCAAGCAAATGGTTTATCTGTTTGGCGGTAAGGTCCTTCACATCTGCCGACGTCAAAGGTCGTGTTTCTGGTTGGGTATCTTCAAATGGGTCATCAAGATCTCCGCTGTCTTCACTGGGCTTCCGCCTTTTGCCAGGGGTATCCCCTTCGGGGCTATTCGAGGCAGAACGTCCCCGTTTCCTCATACCTGCATCGGGGGCTCCGGCGACAGGCTCAATTGACGTTCTGCGAGAAATGGTTTCTCTAGATCTCTGAGGAGAATTCGGTCGTCCAGAGCGCATTATGTTGCAACTAGGAGATCCAGTCATCCTGAAAGTGAACGAAGTCGTCGACGCCGACGTTGACGCCATTCTTGTGGGAGTCATCGGGGTCAAAGCTTCCTGAGCAGGAACCGGCGAGGACAAAGCCTCACGACCGGACTCGGCCTCTAAGCGCGTAGATGCTTGAGGAGGCTCGGTCTGCGTTTGTACTATGTGCGACGGTGGTGAAGATTTCGCCTGCGCTTGGCCAGTGCGCTTGTAACGCAGCTGGACACTCTTGTCAGATGTAGGTTGAGCCTCCGTCTGTGCTTGACCTGTACGCGTGCAACGCAGCTGGACACTCTTGTCAGATGTAGGTTGAGCCTCCGTCTGTGCTTGACCTGTACGCGTGCAACGCAGCTGGACGCTCTTGTCCGACTTTGGCAAATGCTCTGTTTGAGTTTCTCCGTTTCGAGTGCACCGCACTTGGATGCCCTTGGATAAAGTTCGCCGAGAGTCCGTTTGCACGACTCTCGCTTCGACATCGGGTATCTGTGTGCATTGAAAATGCGAGTGACGCTGTGACTGTGCACCTCTCGCGGCCGTCCCGTGTTCTGCGGCAACCTACATCGATGTTAAGGTCGACTTGGGTGTGGGCTTGGGACGAAACCGACCTGATATGGACTTTGTATTGGACCTCCCCATTGCAGAGCTGAGGAAAGCTCTAGAATCTATCACCGTGATTCTTCAGCTGTGTTTCATTTGGGAGACACGTAAACTCACCTGGGAATGAAGTCTTTGTATCACCGGGACTAATGGCACTTCATGATAACGCGCTTGGAGCTTATTCACGGTAAGAAGACGTTATCCTGGCTTTTTCTATGCACCCACCTCCTTGGTTAGGATTCCGAATTCCGCTTGCATTGCTGCAACATGCTGCAAGGCCTGAACGGGGGATAAGAAACATGTTATACAAAAAAGAGAACCTGACCTCGGTTTGGACTATTCGCCTCTGTATGTCCATTTCTGTCTGAAACTGCATGCTTATCTGGAGAATTCAGATGGAAAACAATGAAAGACGTTTGACTCACTAGGGCTTCCTTCCGTTCGTGTGTATGAATGATTTCGTGCAGCTAAATTCCGCGTCATGGTCAACGTAACCAGGCGAGTACAGCGGGAGGCAAACCTCATTCGACGCTGCATACTTCAGCGACTCTATCTGGCCTCGAAGGCCGATGAGCTTGAAGGAGATCAGGACAGCAGTTTCCGTTATGAAGCAATGACCAACCTCTTGCTCGGCGTCATCCTTGGTCCGGATGAGCTCCCGATTGCATATCTCTAAAGCCGCAGACTTGGATGACAGTAAATGCTAACGAGACCAAGCGGATGAGGCGAGAAACAAACCTTGTCCAATGCCCCATGTTTCAGTGTCTCTATCTGGCACCGCAGGCTAATGAGCTTGAAGGAGGTCAGGACAGTTTCCGTCATGAAGCAACGACCAACCTCTTGCTCGGCGTCATCCTTGGTCCGGACAAGCTCCTGATTGCACGTCTCTAAAGCTATGGACTTTAAAGACATTAAATGCTGAAAAAGCCCAATGAATGAAGCGAGAGGCAAACCTGGTCCAATGCCGCATGCTTCAATGTTTCTATCTGGAATCGCAGGCTGACGAGCTTGAGCATAAAAAGGTCAGGCAGAATGTCCACTGCGAGGCATTGACAAACCTCTTTCTCGGCGTCATCTTTCGCTCTTGCGAGCTCCTCGTTGTGCGAGGACTTGAGGGTACTGAGATGGGCCTCGATTACAGCCTTTTGTGATTTGATCATATTCCCGAGCTTCGGGGTATTGAGGGTTAGTTGATCAGTTTCGAGAAATGTAACAGCTATATGACGGACCTGTTGCTGAGTGTCTTCTATTCCTCTCTTGAGTTCGCGATTCATCGATTCCAAGTTATGTCTACGTTGATTCTGATGAATAAGACACCGAGTATAAGTGGCAGCCAGGCAGAGCATCGAGAACAAAACGAGCCTCGATCTTGAGTTCATAGTTCTGTGCTGCTAAGCGCACTCCACGTAATTGAAGCGTAGACACCTGCGTTCGAGTTAGAACTAGGAGGCAAATGATTCTCGGAGGAACTTACAGCGTGCCTCATAGCCCGTTTCTGCCGTTGGACTTTTTTCCGATAAGTGTGGAATGTGGACTTCTGCACGTTAGTCAGTAACAGCCACAGAGTAGTATATTCTGAGAATACCCACTATGTTTGCGAGGAGGGTTTTCCCCACCCGGACCTTTTTACTCAGACTCTCTAGTTCGATCCCGATAGCCTAGTGTAGATGAACAATACTCCATGAAGTAAAAGACGACGGAATGGGAAATTCTCTGACCTGAGCAGCCAACCGACATTGGGGCGCGACTCCAACGCTCGAATCGGTAGCACAATACGGGTCTGCGTGATCTATACACGATGCCCGCGGCCGCGGCTGGGAGGTAGGGTGAAGGGAAAGCTGCGATAAAGCTGATACAAGAATGTCGCGTTCGAGATCTATGGTAGATTCTGTCGGGGTCCCGTGAAGCTCTGGGCAACTTCCATAATCCAATGCAAGATCAGTCTGTGGCGAAGACGATGCAGGATCTAAGTGATAACTCGATTGAGCGAGTGGTGGTGGGCAGTTTGTAACGACTATTTCGGAATTCGAGGTGAGGCAGGATTTTTCATATACAGGACTAGTCCATGGCGAAGTGGGAACAGAAGGATCGGAGCCCTCGAAATGCGAGGATAAGTCGGTGGCGTGAGTGGCAATGGGAGGCACTGAGGCGTCTCGTCCCCCAGAAACGTCACCAGACGGCAGGTTGGTCTGACAGTCGGTTGATAACTCCGCCTCAAAGACCTCAAAATGCGAAGATAAGTCAGTGGCGCGAGTGGCAATGGGGGGCACTGAGGCGTCTCGTCCCCCAGAAACGTCACCAGACGGCAGGTTGGTCTGACAGTCGGTTGATAACTCCGCCTCAAAGACCTCGAAATGCGAGGATAAGTCGGTGGCGTGAGTGGCAATGGAAGGCACTGAGGCGTCTCGCCCCTCAGAAATGTCACCAGACGGCTGGTTGGTTGGGCATCCAGTTGATAACTCTGTCTCGAAGACCTCGAAATGCGAGGATAAGTCGGTGGCGTGAGTGGCAATGGAAGGCACTGAGGCGTCTCGCCCCTCAGAAATATCACCAGACGGCTGGTTGGTATTTCTTGTTGCTGTAGGAGGCTACAAAATCATCATTGTAAGAAGGGGAATCAGGCAGAGTCAACATGTGCACGTACTGTTCGAGATGTCGAAGGGAGGTACCGCGTAGCCGCCATAGCCACAGCGATCATGACTGCTTCGCCAACGGTAGAGGCAGCCATTGAATAGGGAAGTAGTTCAAGGATTGTGCGAGATGGTGGTATGAAAGAGCTTGAACGAGAGCAGAGCTTGGACGAGAGGAGCCTTGTAGACAAAGGGAACTCCACACAAAGGGAGGGATCTGTGGTATTTTACTATCATGATGACTACCCACGTGGTGCAATCGCGAGCACAAGCAATTATTCGAGGAAATATAAATGGTGCGTAAATGTATATCGATCCGGTTGGATGCTATATTCAAAGTCGGGTAAAGCTCTACTACTTCGGTGATGTTCAGAGGTGGAGTCGAACGTGACAGGCGAAAGATCGATAATAACGCGCGGAGATTGAGTAGGAACAAGAAATGAGGGTGAACAAGGGCGAAAACGATAGAATGCAGCTATAAGTCTGTGTGGGTTCGCCCAAACGAACTGAAATACAAGAGGAAAAGGAGTAGATTAGGTACTGCTTCTCATGAGGAGATGCCTATATACTCACTAACATTCGAAGTCGGCCCCAAACTCTTCTGCAATCCCCTTACGTCGTTCAATGACCTCCTCCTTTGGTCGAGACTTGGCTACCTCGTAACCCTCTTTCATTTGCGCCCCAACAAGTAGAGATATGGCTGAGATAGGCCTCACACGAGGCGTATTCTTCCCCTAGCGGCCCCGTACGGTCATCGCGTTTCGTTCGGAGAGGGTGGGTGTACAATTTTCGGGGCGGGGAGGTTGGACGGCGAGTTGGATGTTGGGTGCAAGGCGATGTACGCGTGCGTCGCTGTCAGTTGACAGGCGTATTGCACCAAGGTGATGACATTTGGGAAGAACATTCACCGGCGGGAAGAGCGCCATGTCGTCGTCGTCTTCCTCCTCACCGAACGAAACCGCCGGTCCTGCTCGCCCGACGCCTTTGTGCCCGCACGAGAAGCCCGCGCCCGCACCCCACATACCGTGATCGAACAGCGGGGCTGTGCTGCCGTCGACGAGGACAAGTCGTCCGAGAGGTGCAGGTGCGGGCAAATTCGACGGGGAGTGCACCCGTCCTTCGACGACGCGCTTCAAAAGGGTGTTCCATACTGAGGGGACGGGAGTGATCAGTGTGTGGAAATGTGGTGAAGGGGATGAAATCAGGGCGTTCGGAGTCGCCGCAGCACCTATAAGTGTCTTGGTTAGACAGTGAAGATGTGTTAATCATCGAATGATCATTACCCATGAACCAAGTGTACGCGATCCGCGACAACTCGTACATCCCCTTTCTGGAGTACTTGAAGAGGCTCTCCGCACTGGGTAAGGATAGATCGACCTTGGCGGCTAAATGCGAGCATGCCGTCGCCGCCGAGTTGAAGTGCGCAGACTCCACTTGCATCGTAGCAGCCAATCTCGTATACCCAATGGAGTACGAGGAGCGGCCGCGAGCGCGGGCGCTACGTGCAATGACTGGGGAGGAGGAGGGAATCTACGAACCCACCACCGGACCGACACGTTCGCGGGAGGAACAGCGTAGTATGGGAGAAGAAAGGCCATATGTGAGGGCCAAAAAATGTGCTAGGATCTGTGAAAGAGAGGGAGGGTTTGCGACGTCGACGACGCAGCAGGTGGTAGCACAATAGTGATCATGAGGTACCTGCGTGTTATTGTTGCACGTGATGTTGCACTTCCTAATATAGTGCTCCAACCTTAAGCGAGACTCGGTCACTTCGGTGTTGTTGGACTCCCTAATATAGTAGCCTGTCCTTACCACACCTTAGCCCTCGTTATGGAACTCGACTCCGACAGGGAAGATATCGAGGAAAATGTCTATACTCTGCAAGATGTAGATTGCATCACTTTCGTAGAGAACTATGCGCACCCTCTGTCAAGTTGCCTTGAATGTCACAAGGGCGATCGAGACCTTTGCCGCTTCAAAAATCTCAGACGAATAGCACTGTCCGCTACGCGTGTCGGTGCTGATTTGCTTGGGGGTAGATATACCCATTGGAAGAAAGCTGATTCGACTACCCCGGACTTCCTCTACGCAAAGTCCTTTACCCCTCGGATATCGAGGCAAGATGTCAATTATTTGAAAGTGAGATTCATATTCCCTTGCTATACTTCACGCTCATCCTCGATAAGGCCTCCATTGCGAGAGTACTCCTTCCTGAGGTGAAGCGAAGCTCTCAAGCCCTCAATAGCTACCAAGGGCCAGTTATTCCGACGTCAAGATCACCCCATTATAAGGATATATGCGGTAGACATAAGAGTACTGCGCACGATTATTGACACTAATTGAAATTCCTAGATATTTGCGACTGGCCTTTAGATCTTGTGTTCTGGATTTGCAAGACCTGCGGTTCATTCTCTTGTCTACAATGCCCTAGAATGACGGGGGGGTGCTGTGCCGCCGATAATGTCCTGGCATCTGCCATGGGCCCAGAGGAGCTCCGGGATTTTGAACGTCAGCTCCTCGACTTCTCCTTGCTACCAGTTGTTCTTCCTCGGTCGCATGACGGGAAAGATCCTGGGTTAGACTCTGTCCTCGAGAACGCAATCGACCCAATTAAACGTGTAGTCCCGACTCTCCACGGCCAGTGCTCACTAGGCGAGTTCAATTCATTTTGGTCGATGGGTGTCCCGCTAGTCGTCAAACTTGGAGGAGATCTACAATGCGACTGGTCACCAATATCTCTTGCCACCCTCTTTGGTAGCGACAAATGCACCGTAGTCGATTGTGAGGATCGGGGTTACAAGGAGGAATGTCTGGTCGATGAATTCCTTCGAGTAAAGCTTCCACGTCGTCAAGGGCGTATACTCAAACTCAAGGTAGGGATTCCCCCGCGCCTCCCAGCCATGGCCTGAATATTCTTTAGGACTATCCCCCTGACACTACATTGAAATTGAAGTCATCAGATCTGGGACGCGATTTCAATTCAGCCGTCCCGGTGTGCGAGTATTGCAGCGACAGTGGCCCCTTAAATATTGCAAACTATTTCCCCATCAACTATTCTTGCATGCCTGACCTCGGTGAGCCAAGTCAATTAGTTTCGTTTCCAGACTCACATAATTAACGAGCCACAGGACCGAAAATTTACGCAGCGATGGCAAGTCGGCAAGATCGCCGTCAGCACGGCAGTACACGTCTGCACATGGATATTTCGGATGCCGTAAACATCATGGCAAACGTCGATGGTGAAGCTCGGTGGGAAATATTCACAGCGGAGGATACTAAACTACTCGGTTCCTTCATCAAGTCCCGGTTTAAAAATCTGAAAAAATGTCGAGCAGGAGATTCGGTTAACGCCTACCATGTCTACCTAACACCGGATCACCTTGAAGTTCTCAGAGTCAACCACAAGATTGTTCCGTTCACATTTCACCAGTCTTTTAGAGACGTGGTTTATGTTCCAGCTGGATGCGCACACCAGGTACGGTGGCCGCCTCAACGAGTCACGACTGCCTTAATATTCTTACAGGTTTCAAACATCACGCCTTGCGTCAAAGTTGCGATGGACTTCTTGTCACCCCAGAGCCTCGAACGTTGTTTCGAAGTCGATAGGCGGTTTCGATCTTGTAGCCAAGCCACCGACACGTTAGAGCTCTACAACCTGCTCATACACAGCTGGATGGCACTAACATTATACGAGACAATATACTGTGAGGCACAGGCCCCCATACTTCCCAGGTGCGGAGCTCTCTTCTCGGGCATTAGGACTACGATAAGAGCATTATCTAGGCTTCCGTCTGTCCCAAGGATTGGCGTTACAACCCATGCGGCGATGGCAACCGGCACTATTCCCGAGCCTTGTCAGAGCATGTCCGCGCAACATGATGCTGATAATGAGCACGGTGTACCCCCCATGGAGTCTCTCTGCTTTGGAGAAGTCCATTCTGATACCACACTCGAAAATATTCAGCCAACAGCGGACACTCCAGCTGACCAGCAGTACCGGACTTGTCCAGCCGACGTTTCAAATGAAAACGTCCCACCTGCGATGCCTATTCCTGCAACAGTCGCACTACCCGGGCTCTCGCAGCCAATGTTTACCGTCGCGCCAACTTTCACCGCCACATTTCGCACTAGTGTCTTAGGCAAGCGTAAGGAGAGGACCTGCGTGACATGTCAACAAAAGTACCCAGATTGTCCTGGTGCTGTTTTGCGGAAGAGATGCCCTTTTTTTGGTACTTAGCGGGTTTCTAGAGCGCGGGGCTGGTTTTGTATTCGAACGTTAATTTCGTCATAGATTCACTACATGAGATTGAGCCTCGTAATCTTGATCGGACACGTCATATCATTTAGATTAGAGTTGTTGAGTTGTGGGTCCGCGAATTAAAATTCCAAAAGGGGGTTGTGGGTCCATCTATCCGGCGGTAGTAACAACCAAGATCTACAGCGATGATCAGGTTCCGTTAGGCCACAGGGTCGTCAAAGAGGCGCTATAATATTGATATGGTTCAGAGAGTACATATGAAGTACAAGGTGAGGGATAAATAAGTACGGCACAACAAAAATGTGTAGCTGAAGTATGGTAGAAGGCGGTACCAGACCGGTCATAGAACTTGAGGGATTTACAGCCAAATACCGACGATTCAGCCAATTTGGAGGGAACTAGGATAGTACAGTAAATCGTCAATTATCAGTTGAGATTTCGGTGGAAAAACACCAGACATACCTAATCAAACCATTTTCATGCCAGAATGGATAATCTTGATCGACTGGCTTGAGGCGAAATTCAGGTTGTCTCTGTAGGCTGATCCAGGAGCTATGGTAGGCATTCCTGGGGAGCGATGGGACCGGCTTGGCCTTGTCATCCACTAGCACCGGGATCCTTCCTCGCAGTCGCGGATACTGTCCTCGTAGGTCCTGCTTCGAGCGACGTAAGAGGGAATAAACACTGTCAAACCCTTCCAGCCAATCCCCGACCTCTGTCGCTCTCCACGCGGGGGTGATAACCTGGTATATAGGACGCCTAGCCCGCGATCCGCCATCACCGGGTTCATCGACATCTGATTCATCACTAGACATGCCGTCCACCCCCAATCGTTCAAGTAAAGGTACGTGTTGGCGAAGTAGTGGGTGTTGCTGAGCAGCACTAAGTCGCATTTGAAAAAGCTATTAATACAAGAAAATAAGGACTCAAAGACGCGGTGGAGGTCAAAGAAACACTCAACCGAACGCTTCCGTCCTTGGCGCCTTGCCCTGCATTTTTCTTGCTCTTGTTGGGTACGGGGTAGAAGTGACTGGCGGCGTGCCTGTCGCAAAGACTTGATCCAAGTGGCAACTGCCTCCATCGTGGTTTCTTGGTCAAGCTCCACCCCTGCCCATTCTTCAAAGGCTTTGACAAACACTCGAGCTGCGGACTTATTCCACGGAGACTTGGGAGAACCTAGAACATCATATCTAAAATTATCTTTATCGCAACAGTCCGGCGCAGACAAGCCGTTATCTGTGTTCCACAGAATCGCGTAGTTGTCGGCTTCTTCTGCGCTGACAGAGACCTCCAGCAAACGACGTGATCCACCAACGAGATAAGTGAAGTAAGACCGAATCTGGGCCTAGAACGAAGATAGTACCGAAAATAGATAGTCGTAACCGAATTAACTTACTGCTAGAAGAACCCCGTCCCCTGGCCTCCGCTTCGGGTTGCTGGTCCTCTTGGCTTTACCTTTGCGCCGCGAACCATCACCTCGAAGAGGGCTTTGTTCAAGTGCTTCGATCTGGTCTTGAAACCGTCGACGGTCTGACTGCACAGCGTCCACCAAGCCTTGGATCTGATCCCCAAGCTGCTGACGATCCGTTTGTATCGCTTGCGCTAATCCTGAGACCTGATCGCACAGACGATCTATTGGGTCCATGCGTAGCACTTGGTGATTTTCATTTCGAGGGGGTGCCTCCCGATAAAGTGGGTCATTCGGAAGATACCATTGCGATGGATTGAGCCCTTCGGGTAGGGGGGATGGACGAGGAGTAGGCTGAGACTCGCGCGGTGAGTAGATGGGGTTCCTCGCTACGATATCATGAATTCCGGTCGTCTCAAAAGGTACGTGATTATCGTTGCCGAGAGGAGCAGTATCGCAATCCATGAGAGACAAAGGGGATAGTTCCCTCTCATAGAGGGGTTGAGAAAGAACGATATCGTGAACATGTCCAGGAGTAGGTGATTCACGACCGCGACCCCCGGAGTCTTCACCAATGTACGTTGCCACATTATCGAGGTCATGATACCATCGTCCCTCTATATGCTCAGACACAACCTGACCATCGAGTGCATCTGGAGCAAGGGTAACTGCCCGTTGCATTGGCCGCCCTCAATAGAACGACGTCAGAACTTGCGCAATGGTGATCGGAGTCGTGAGCAAATGTCCTAAAATATGGCTAGAAGCGGCTGTATCTGGAAAGACCCTGTCAGCTGCGATCTAACGTGGGGACAACATGAGGTCATACATACTCTGCCCACGTTGATTGGAGTCTCCTCGAGGTAGAGTATCATCAGTTTGAGAAGCGCCTCCCTCGATAGTTGTCCGCATAGCCGACAGAGCGAAACTACGAGGGGGGTTCACTATTCTCGGACTATCACTATTAGGACCTCTGGTGTCACTGACGGCTGGATCCGAAGAGCTCGTAGGTTGAGTTTCGTGATCACCGGAATCTGGAGGCTGACTTGTCGATGGTAACGGAGGGGTTTCCAAGGTGCTAGCGGCTCCCTCAAGACCTTGTTGGGTGTTGTCGGCTTGGCTCTGCGATGTATTTGGTACTTCGAAGTCACCCGCTGGAGGATTTGATCTTGGGTCGTTTCTGGGAGGCTGACGATCTCCTAGAAGCCGGGGGGGGATTGATATCGGTGTTCTTGTCCTTGACTTTGAGCGTTGACGCTCAGCTAGGGCTCGTAGAAGATGCGTGTTTGGTAACAGAGCTATTGGTCTGTCCCCAGGATTCGTGACACCTTAAAAATAGAAGAGTCAAGAGTGGCTCAAGGGCTTCACTGGCTTTGTACCCACTTTTGGGATCTCCGCCTTCAGGGCGCGAGTATGGAACAAAGCGTCCGGTAGCGGCGCTTCGACCTGCACCCTGACTACGGCTTCGGCTTCGACTTGACGTAGCACTTCGGCTTCGACTCTGACGAGAGTGTATGTAGCTTGTGGTCGGAGGCCCACTGGCGATTTCTGACGGAGTTGCCGAATCTATGTGAATTGAGCATGCAATTGCGCCAATTTCACACTAAACGCACGACTCCTCTGACTATTAACGTCCATGAATTGGACTTTTCCAAAGTCGATGGTGCCAGAAGCGGATGGTCAATGAGAGGGCGAAGTTGCCTGCACAGCACATAACCCACGGCACATAACCCATTTATTTCAGCCCGACAGCGTGCCCATGGGCATTATCTCGACAGCGAGACATTATTCTAAATACCTAATACTTAACCTCGTTGGGAATTCGACAGTTTCCACGTGCGTTGAAACCTTTCCAGCCACCACCAGTCGGACGCACCAATGCACCGTGGACGGCACCACGCATCCCTGTGTCCGGCAACTTGATCATTCTAAGTGCGCCAGGTCTTTGAAGGCCTGCTGTATACCATGCTCAATACGACGTGAGCATGCGCCCAACATGCAATTCTCGTTGTCGAGGAGCCCTGTTTTTACTTTCGAAAAGAGCCCGAGGTTCGTGTATCTTAATGGATATATCTCGATATCGAAAATTCAATAAAGTGAGTCGTTTATACGTATGTCTAACCCATATCCTCGAGAAAACGAGGCCGGAAGCTATTGTACGCGTTCTGCGTATATAACCTCATTGCCAGCTTTGATTCCGTTAACGTTCATAGTATCTTGTTTACTCTGTAATCTCGAATCCCAATCGCTATGCCTGTCGACGAATCCATCTATGCTTTCTCTGGTGCGCTCACCCTGAAACGAGTGCAAACCCGCTCCGCCGCCGCCTGCGTGAGCTCACTCAAGATATCCCCCCACCCACACGAAATGCTGGCAGTAGGCGACACGAAGGGAGTCTTGACGGTGAGCGTCGCACCCGGACGTGAGCAACGTTTTTAATTCGTTCGTTCTACAGATCCACTGGATGAATAAAAACCTGGAGATATTCCGCAAGAAAATGGTAAGGCGCGGTCGCCAATCAGTCGCCATCAGAGCCCTAGCTTGGAATCCACAACAACCGAACGAACTATATGTTGGGTTTGCGAACGGGGATCTCATTGGTTATAAGCTACGAATCGATGTCCACGACACCGGCCACGAGGTTCGTTCCCTTCAGTAAGAGACTGAAGTACTTGGAATAATGTCAACTTGAACAGGACCCATCTTCATTTCTGACTTTCGGAGGGGCGATTCACGACATCGCCCTCCCGCCGTCTGGAACTGAGATTTTTCTGTTGTTTGGGACCTCGTTAGCGGTTGTCCGTAAGCGATGAACCTACCTCCTTACAAATGGATGTATTTACTGATATATCACCAGGCCAGGGAACTCAGGCGCACTCAACCATTCCAATGCCCCCTGAGTCTCGCCCAATTCGGCTTATCCTTGACGTGACTTGCGTCGTTGTAATATTTATGGTCTCCGAGCCTGGGGTTCTGCCGGCGGCCATGTGAGTTCTTCGTGATCATTGACGACGAAATGGAACTCATGTCGGAATCCTTAGTGCCTACGATCTTCACTCGTTTGAAATACGCTGGAAGTTGTTTACCTCCTGCAATGATATGATGTGAGTTTACAAACAATCCGTGCGGTCCTACTAGTAACATTTTCAACAGCCTTGCAGGAGCAATTTCTCCCCAACATACGAAGATCACTATTCTGCATGCTACGAAGGGCGCGGAAACATATACCCTACCCAATCTCGGCCATATCTCTACTGTATTCGCTGCACGGAAGTTCTCTACCGCAGTTGATATTACGTATGTCGATCGCGATACATTTGTCTGCGGTAGCTCGACTGGGGGTCTTCTATTTGCGAACGGGACTTCCGGCGAAACCTTTGAAATGAAGGCGACAGCGAGACCCACGTATATGCTTGCTCGACTGGTAAGCTATATCTTTTCGCTGTACATGCAAAATATGACTTGAACTCAGGATGTCGCACGCATGGGGGGGCGCCACACCCACGTCGTGACCAGCGATGGAAATACATTCTCTCCGTTTTGCGACGTGTTACATTTCACGGAGACAGTACTGCCGAACACCAGGTCAAGATCAATCTGGAAATATGCCGCTCTTGTTTTGCTTGCGGCCATGGGTACTATGTATTTTCAATCCAGCGAGGGAAGCGCCTCAGCGATCTCGTCGGTAGTCAGCAACTTATCATCCGCGGTTTTTGCTTCACTCAGTCCTCCTCCCGCGCTCCAATTCCCTCCAGTGCCCAACCCGCCAGAGTCGCCATCAGAGCCTGCGCCAGAGTCACTCTTGTCGGAGTCTCCCTTGGCATCGGAATCTTCGTTGGCGTCGGAGTCTTCTTTGGCATCATCTCCCTTGGATTTGCCCTCAGAGTCGCCCTTGGAGTCGCCCCCCAAATCAAACCTTCCACCAGTACCCCTGAATACGCACTTAAGCTTGGACTTGCCCTCAGAGCCGCCCTCAGAGTCGCTCCCCGAATCAAACTTTCCACCAGTACCCCTGAATACGCACTTAAGCTTGGACTTGCCCTCAGAGCCGCCCTCAGAGTCGCTCCCCGAATCAAACTTTCCACCAGTACCCCTGAATACGCACTTAAGCTTGGATTTGCCCTCGGAGTCGCCCTCGGAGTCGCTCCCCAAATCGAACCTTTCACCAGTACCCCTGAATACTTCTGCATCATCGCCGTTATCCTCACCCATTAGAGGACCCTCTGAAACAGAATCGCTATCTGCATCACCCCCGTCTGACAGTGACATCGGCACTGGCCTTGCTGCACGGGACGACCCCAATTACACGGAGCTCCCCTTGGCCCCGTCCCCTGACCAACACCTGCCACCGCATGTTCCATCCGATCACGCTACGGACCCAGCCGTCAGTACAATCGGTACGCCCCCCCCTGTTGCCACGGTCACGATTCTCCGTGATATGCAGACTGAGAAGACTGGTAGCGGTCGCGCTGGGATTGGGGAGTTGGTCTTTGGCGTCATCTTAGGAATCACGGCGACTCTCGTTATCATGGCTCTTCTCTATAACCACGCTGCCATCGGTGATTGGTTTGCTGGTCATTTCGCAACCTTTGTAGGCTACTTCTCAACCGCACCTAAACCATCCGACCAGCCTGCCTCCACTTCCCCTAGTTCTTCTTCCCCTAGTTCTCCCGAGATTAAAGATGAGTAGATATAGATCTTTCTGATCTCGAAATCGGATCTCGCACGTAACATACCCACAGTTTCCTCTCGACATTACTATTTATATTTACTCCTACTGGAAGGTCCTGTAATCTACGGGACGAACAGTCCCTCGAGGTGATAGTTACGTTACATGCCCCATAGACACCGTGACATTCCAATTCATGCATGTAGAATATAATCTATTCGCAATCGATAGCACCACTCAAGCGAACCCGCCTCATCTCACTAATGCCTGCACAGTTACCCTACGATGTTCCTTGGGCCGCACATCCGCTCTCAGACCGTGATGCCTATGATGTGGATATTGATGTACGTGTCCTTCAGAGGTCTGATACTTGCCCGGCTGACTAAACCAACTGTCTTAGATTTTGGCTCAACATTTTACGAGCTTAACTGTTAAAGATGTCCCAAAGACTCCATCCGTTCCAGGGGCTTACCCTGAAACACCACGAGTACAGTAAGTTGCGATTGAACCTTCTGGCGTCCATGACTGTTGAGATAAATGCGCAGACTCAGTCCTAGGGTGAAAAAGATCATCAATTTCCTCAGTTTATATTCTGAGAATAACCGCGAGATGGTCGAGAACTGCGCCCGACAACTGTGCGACGTTACGGATGCGGACATGTTCGAAAAGAAGGCTCTTAATGCCCTCTCGTTGTTGGTGACCGACGGCAACACTCAAACACTCCAGGAATCCGCAAAGCACCTTCGTGAGCTTCTCTTCGTCGCAAAGTACTAAATACTCTCTAAGTACATCAGCATTATCTTACGTGTCTCTACAGGAAGAGTGTCAGGTTCTCCCAGGCACCCCCTGACGATGATGTCTTTGGGACACCGTCCGATACCACCAATTCTGCAAAAGATGTCCGTGTAAAAAACGAGCCACCGTCGTCGCATATTTCCCTCCAAACCACTGAACTGACGGATTCTCAAGTCACGCGAAAGACGGAAAACCAGCCCATGCAGCCACCCATGCCCGTCCCGATCCCCCTACCACCCTCAGCTGAGAGCTCTGCTCAACATGATCCCCCCCTTCATGGGTCCCAGGATCCTCGAGCTCCTTCACATGTCGCAACTAATACCACACCACAGCCCGCTATTTCATCGAAAGTCCCGACGGTACAAGCCACCGTCCCACCAGCTGCTTCAGCTCCCCCCCCACCTCACGTCTCGACCGACTATAATGGCGTTAGTGCGATACCACAGGACGCGCGTTCTCACATTCCGATCGCACAAGCACCCATCCCATCGTCCCTCCCACATTATCCCCCATTTCAGGGGCCTACATCACAAATGCAGAGACCAAATATCTCACAAGTACCCCCGCCTCCCGTGCCTGCGACTTATACCTATGCAGCGCCCGAAGCCCCGAGCGCGATCCCTCAAAATGAGCTGCCTCATCCGCCTCCCGTGCCTGCAACTTATACCTATGCAGCGCCCGAAGCCCCGAGCGCGATCCCTCAAAATGAGCCGCCTCATGGATGGCAATACTACCCAGGTGACGGCATACATGTTGGCCCACCGTCCCAGAATCAGGGGTACTATAGCGTTGATGTATCCGCCCCACCGCGCTCGGCCACTCGTTACTACAGTCCCCCTCCCTCAGCGCCGAATGCTACTTGGCAGGCGCCTCGTCATACAAGCGCCCCCCCGCCAGCGATGCCAATACAAACTACCCCATATGAGTCCATCAGCACCCCGCGTCGCCATATCAGTGCTCCCCCACCACAGCCTCGAGGCGAAACACTCTCTACACCCCCCACACAGAATCAACGGTCGTCGAAATCGTCATCGTTTGAGATCAATAATGTCTCAAACACGCTCGTCCTTTATAATAACAATGATCAGCCGATTACCGTCGCCTCCCTCACAACGAAAAATAATGAGAAACCGATAAAAGAGGGCTACCGCGTGAAGGCGCGTTATATTCACTGCGACCGGCAATCCTACGTCCCAGTTGTCATTTCCCGCCCCATACTCCCTTCAAACTGGAACAAGCTGGCTGGAGATCTGTTCATCATAACAACAGGCCCGCTGGGGCCATCCACCGTTGCCGAAACTGTATGGATGTTGAAGGAAGAGGGTACCTGGCATGACATAACCCATGATTTCAACAGCGATCAATTGGACTCGTTGCACTTGGTGCGGCACCCAGCTAAGGCCATTGCGAGCGATCATTTCCTCAGTAGACGTACTAGTGCTGGTAAGCCTGGTTGGGTAACAGCGAAAACCCAGGATACTTACAGACTATGAATTTACATGTATAATATTATCCAGTACGCAAGAGCACTTCTACGTATGCAAGCCCCGTTTTCATAGAGATTCGATTGATATTGTGGACTTCGTATTCTTCGTATGTCGAAATTAGTGTCTAGTTATCCCTGGTAGTAGGTTGATGAGAATTCACCGAAAATATCATAGTCGTCTCGTGTGTGAGACTAACCGTAGTTCAAACTTCTGCATTGCCAAAAGTGGTAGTTCACATAGACGACAGCGCGTCTATTTGAACTACCACGTTTGGCAATGCACCAATCACACTACCACTTTTGGCAATGCAGAAGTTTGAAGTGCCGCTGCCACATGTCATGACCTCGAGTTGGTCTCGTTATCGAGACGGAAGAAATGTGTGGTGCTCATTAGTGTCTCGACAGACTTGAGAGAGTACCACTTCATCCTGAGTCATCAAGACGGAAGAATTAGGAGCGCGGTTGTACGCAGGTTTCACGACATTCGAAGCAGGCTGGACGACACTCTTGGATCACAGCACAAAGGTGTCTCAATCGATATCAAGACGCCATAGTTGGCGTGTACCTACGTTCGAAGACTTTCCATTGGCGCTGCGTCTGGATATGAGACAGACTCAAGGAATACGGCTCTGACATTCGACTCTATCGGAGGAAACAATGGTCTACACACCATACTCGAGATATCCTCTTTTCATATCCTCTCTCATATCGCTCATATAATACTCTGATCGCCGCCTTTCCTCCTCTTCTCACATCGGAAGAGTACAGATTTCGAACCCCCGATTGACAGTCCTTACGGTGTACTCTATAGCCAAGACCAAGCGCAAGCAATTTATCTTTCTCTCAACCTCAAAAGATGAAATACGTCACTTGCCATTGCCGTAGTCACTGCGCAAAATGGGATCCTCAGACTCACAGTTTCATGGGAGGTAAATCAGTGTCTCGCTCTACCCGCGATAATCATGGCCGGGACGACAAACGTCTCCACATCGAGTCTGAAGATGTCGCCATCCCGGTTGCATCTGCTCCGGAAGAAGTTGGTGGTTGGCTACTCCTAGCGCAGCAAGAAGTCGCAGCAATGGCGGCTCTGCCGTCTTCTTCACTTAACAATCCTTTAGTCTTCATCAACGATCCCCGGGCGACTACGTTAGGTGAATATGCTCTTCATATGGATCCACGGCAGCCCAATACGGGTATACATGCTCTGCAAACACATAAGCGATCTAATACAGCCTTCCTCCACTCCGAACTCCGCGTTGCCCATCTACTCTCGAAGGCATCTCTCCTCGCAGAATCCCAAGAAGTCAACGCACTCATTTCCTCACTCGAGGACTACTTGCATCAACTAGATCGCGAGAAAGAGCTTCATTGGTCGCAACAACGAAGCAGGAACACCGTCGACCGTAACGGTCGACCAGTAATCAACACTGGTAAATTCCATCCGTACTCTACCTGGCATTGGCTCACGAGTTCCTTTTATGAGATGTCTACTTCGAAACTGTAATTCCCCCCGACCCTGTCCAGCAGGTTGCGTACACACTCTCGGCCATCATGCAAAACTTTCATTTTATGTCAAGAAAAGCGCTTCGCTTGCAAATTGCAGGGAATCGGGATCTGCTACTCTCATCTGGTGCACCTCGTTCGGTCGTTGACTCGTTAGCCAAAGATCCTCGAACGGCTACGAAATCTCTGCACATAGACCCCGTTCTTCGAACTTATGTGTCTTGCCCGACGTGCCATACCGTCTATCCACATGACCCAAACAACAAAAACCCTACTCATTGCATCAGCCGTGAAACTCCGCATAGCTCGACCTGCAACCAGCCATTATGGAAAGAGTCTCTTGTTGGAGGCCGCCCTAGGATAGAGCCACGCCTTACATATCAGCATCAGGATTTCAAACATTGGCTGGGGAGGCTTTTATCTCGTAAAGGTGTTGAAGAACTACTGGACAGTTATCCCGCCGGGCTAAACGACACACGTCCTACCTCGGATATTTGGTTAGCCGATGTCTTTCAGCAGCTCAAAGACCATGAGGGTCGCCCATTTTTATCTCCCTCCCTCACCGAGGGACGTCTGGTGTTCGGTCTATCGGTCGATAGTTTTGAGCCCAATGCCGCCAAGCCAGGACAGACTCCCACTTCCGCCACTGGCATCTGGATAATTTGTTACAATTTTCCGCCTCACCTGAGATATCTCCCCGAAAATATATACCTAGTAGGCATCATCCCCGGCCCAACTAAACCTGACACCACCCATATCAATCCATATATTCAGCTTGTGGTCGACGAGTTCAAACCGTTTTGGAATCCTGGCGTCTCTTTTTCGCGGACGAGGTGTTCGCCCAATGGGCGACATTATCTTGCGTTGCTCATTCCCCTCATATGTGATATGCTTGCAGCTCGGCAGATCGCAGGGAAACCCGCCGCCATGGCCCATAACCTCTGCACTATCTGTGATATCGATCACGATGACATGGATATTCTTGATCCATCGAAATGGCCGCTGAAAGATCGACGACAAGTACTCTTTTTTGCCAACCTTTGGAAAAATGCACGATGTACGGCTCATCAAAGCCAAATTTTCGATGCATATGGCCAGCGTTGGTCCCCCCTGTTCGATCTTCCTTATTGGGATCCCATTCGATTCATCGTCATCGACACCATGCACACACTTGATATCAACCTCCTCAAGGGCCACCTCCGCGATATGTTCCGAATCGACCTCAAGCATCCAGGGGGAGACGGCGCATCTCACACCGCGATTGTCAATGACAAAATGACCATCCCAAAAACCTACGTCGCCAAATTACCTGCCTGCAATAAATTGATTGCGGACAATCCTCAAGACCTCCTCTACAAACTACTAGAATTTCACCGCGCTATTCTCTATGTGGTATGCGTAGAGAATACCATCCTGGGCGACACTCATACTGAAGTAATTGGGACTCGGTGGATCTTAGCGCGAAATATAGTTCGATGGGTCAGTAGATACATTCCCAGCGCAACACTGTGCAACTGACATGTCGTCTCAGCGAGCGGACGTGTCGCACCCTTCTGTTCACAGATTCTTGCAAAAGCAAGTCCCAATTCAAGCTATCACCACCGATGAACCCTTAAATATGTGGCTATCCGACTCAGAAGACGAAGACCTGCCGCCAAACGAAATTGGGCCCATGCCTGTGGAAGGCGTAATCAGAGTTGAAACCCCCGATCCTGGTCAAATGGTAGAGGAGATACTGGGTGCTGAAAATGTAGAACCATCGAACCCGTCGCTCGCACAAGATACAAAGCTCCATAGCTCCATACGGAAGATTTTGACATACCTGGCCTCAGATGCGAGTGGTCCATCCCGCGAGCATGTCTCCCAACGATCGACTATTGACGTCCTCCGCCGTATTTGCCACTTGATTGATATCGATCCTTCTTCCGTACCTTCCATTGGGCGTAATGTGAAACTTCCTTTGGTAGATGCTATCATCGAGAAGGGATTTAAGTTTCCCCGCTTAATATGATTTCAATCTAACGTATCCCGACAGGCCGTTACGGATGAAACCGTAATACCTCACCTTGCTTCCCTACTTCCTGAAAGGGACGCAAAGAGAACATCGGTATTAGGCATCGATATCATGAAAGAGATTTGGCAAGATATGGAGCGCACAATGCTTCCTACTTGGGTTTCTCGTGTCCCCCGTGATTGGACCTCGCTGACAGACTTGAACGCAAGCCAAACCCGCATGCTCTGCACAGTCCATCTACCCATTACCTTGATCCGTATGTGGCACGCCTCCGAGGGTCGAATGAGAGAAATATTGGCAAACTTCATGGACCTCGTTACGGCCGTCATAACAGCCAATATGCGAACGACTTCAAAGGAACAGATTGCTACCTATGACTTCCACATTACGCGTTACATGCAACAAGCCCACCAACTCTACCCAGATGTGTCCATCAAACCCGTTCATCACGCTGCCCTTCATGTCGGGAGGATGCTAGAGGACTTTGGGCCTGTCCACTCACACAGCTCTCCATATTACGAGCGCTATATCAATTTTCTTCATCGCATGAACACAAACCGAAAGCCAGGTGAGTTACCCATGTCAACAGCGTAAATAGGCCCAGCTAACCTCATCCACAGGTGGCCAGCTTGAGTCAACGATGATGATGACGTCCGCACGTAATGCCAATCTCTCTGCCCTTTTGGCAGATGATACCGCTCTACGCAATAAAGTATCTGGAATTGTCGACATTCTGGCCAAGTTCAGCCGAGAGGACACACGGCGTCTTGCTCGTTTCGGCGAGTTTGAGCCTAGTTCAGAGATTAAATTAGGTCTCGAGGTAGAACTCGCACATTTGGACGACTGTTACTATCAAAAGCTATGCAGTCAGCTCCCGGCCACTGTGTTAGTCGACCGCAATCCTTCATTCCATGACGAAATTCTGCTTCATGGCATATCATACGGTTGTGCTGGTACTTCCAAAATCCGAAATAGTCCGGTCGTCTTTCATCCTGCAGCAACTACTGTCGATGCAGACACACATATACTCGCTGGTGTCGTAGAAAGGGTATTTCAGTACACCACGCCGCTGCTCACTGGTATCTTCTTGGGTATTCGGTCCTTCCAACCAGTCGATTCGGCCCTTGACCCATACAGACAATATGGATTCGCTGGAGGTTTCCTGTGCTTCCGCAATGTTAATGATTACCATGTCATCCCGCCACCGGCCATTGTCTCGCACTGTGCTTTGACAAGTATGGGAGCGGAGACTGGTCAAGAGCTTGTCCATGCCTTACCACTGAATCGGGTATGTGATATATCGCGCCTCTCTCTTTATGTTGCTAACCTTTCGACCTGTATATAGCTGAGGCAATCGTCTGAGTTTTCCTAATTTCCGCACCCTTCGACGCCTTGGTAATCGCTTTCGTCTCCGAGCAAGGCAAGACATGAACCTCTGCCCCACTTCGAACCATCACGCACGAATTGTGACATAAGCTGGGGCTCACGGAGGGAGCGCAGGGATAGCATATCATCGATCATCATCACTTCGTTCTATTCGAAGTTTAGTACCTTCCAACACAGTCTGAGCTCCAATTTCTAGCCACAAACGTGGTGGTAAATACCTTAATCGTAAATGATAGCTGCGGTCCCCACGCAGCTTATCAGTAAAATATCTGAATGCAGTCGCCTCATCGATTGTCGCTCAAGATGCCCAAACATTCGAGCACGATCTACTTAATGTAGGTTCGCTAATACTCCCGATTCACACCTCACCTTTACCTGGTCTGCAGATCTTGTCAGGATTATATAAATGTAGTCCGTCAACACTCCTTTTCCACTAGCTATAGTGTTCTCAAGGAATGTTGCATATCTCCCCTCGTGCGTTGGCATTTTAGGCTCGCTCTATAGAGAAACTGAAGACTCTCTGCCAGGTCGTTCGTGCAAGCGATGCAAGCGATATCAACAGATCATCAAGCGACGCCGCCGAAAGGATAGGCGAGGTATGTCGCTGCGTAGTGGTTCTCAATGCCATGGCTGTCGCTGATATGGTGGCTTGCAGTGTCCCTCGTCGATGAAGGTGATTTCTTAGATTTGGGATTTTCACGCCCATTCTCAATCCACCTATCTCGCAGACCACATGATGATGGTGGTGGTTGATGACGCCTTCGACGCCCCCACCATCAAGTACCTCATTCGCTGCGTAGAAGAGGGCTTGCTTGAAGTGCAAACAAAGTCGTTCGCGCTCTCCAGCCGGCTGGAGACAGAGGCGCCCACAACTCTGGAAATGGTGAACTCACATCTACTCGAGACTTCTAAGGAAATGCGGTTGTCTTTGTCAACCTTGGCATTGGTACTCGACGCATTGCAGCCGTTAGATAGCTTTTGAAATTTGCCGTATTTCACCCCCGTCACATGTGTATAGTTCAACTCTTATCGATACATTCCATCACCGCCAGGTTTTCATTGATGGTACGCCTGCAGGGCTTTCAACCTCAAGGACATCACGATGATTTATGGAACGCCTGCAGGGCTTACAACCTCAAGGACATCACGATGTGTACGTACCACAGTGATAATACTCGCAAGCATTCTCTGTGCTTTGGATTGTCTTCCTCACATTCATCTTTCCCCCGCAATCTGTGTTTGCCATGTTGCTCCCGCCTAAAGCCTACAAGGGTCTTAGTGATCATCGCAACCGTTGCATCGCTGTCAAGTGTCGATGTTAGCTCTAAACACTGTGCTTGTGGGTTTAGCTCATTCATATATTAGGTGCCGATTCATCGAGACTGAAGAAGGCGCGGCTCGCGATACACGTACACGGCCTCCGGAAACTTCAACCCATCATCTGCGGCATGAGTACATCCATGTTCTATATGAGCATTGACGCGATCGTTCAGAACGCATCTATCGGGTTGCCCCGTGGTTCGAGCCACACTCTGACGACTCTTGAGACATTGAGCGATCCCGTGCGTGTATCTGTTCCTAGCGAGTGTCACTCATAATCAATCATGGAGACAGCCGCCTGTTGTTAACTTAGAATATGTCAAGATGGCGGCCATTGCTGCCGTTCAAGTCTTAGTGTCGGAACGCGACTCAGATGACATTGTACAGTGGATACACCACATACTTGGCGAAGGAAGATTATTTCCTCCCTATATGTTCCGCGAGGTGGACCAAGCCTATCGTCGAAGGAAGGTGCGTAAATTCTCATTTTGCGAAGGGAGTGACTACGTACTGATGAGTAGCCGATCTTCAGGGATTCCTTCAGTCGCCCATGATATTAGCGACATACTCAGCCTATATATCACAACGTCCATATGACTGCCTACCGCTTTATATGGAAGAGCAAGATCGGGGGGGACTGATTACATCTGTCTACGCGGTAGGTCTCGATGGCCTTATGAGATGAACTGGCAACTGATATCAGTTATACTAGGTGCATTCGGCCCTCAGCCTGTACTCGCAAGGTCGCAAAGGGGATGAAGGGGCCTATTTCCCTCGAAATTGGGGAAACTGTTCCAACCGCCGAAAACTCTGGATCGCTTCTCTCGTCGAGTTGCTCACTCCAGTCGACTTTGAGCGTATTGTTGACTCAGCCCGGATGATCAACATCGTACCCATCTCACCCATTCCCGTGGAATCATACGACGCAGCTGGGGATTTGGCTATCTCCTCACAGGACCTGCTCGTTACGGCTAAAGAAGTCGATGCTGCGGGTGCCAGTGGCCACTTTATGGGTGAAGACAGAGACGAAGACGAGTCATGTGTATCTGACGACGCCTATGACCGTTTCGGCAATCAAAAACCGCAGAATGCGTATAGTCAAGACCTGCCAGATGGTTGGAAGCATCTCGCTATTGGCAGGTACGAAGATCTCTGGGATGAATGGAAATATCTTGGGTAGTATACCATTAGTAAATAATGCC
The DNA here is from genome assembly GCA_026743855.1 of Pleurotus sapidus. Lineage (NCBI taxonomy): Eukaryota > Fungi > Basidiomycota > Agaricomycetes > Agaricales > Pleurotaceae > Pleurotus > Pleurotus sapidus. The sequence goes on from JANBWZ010000008.1 coordinate 491,293, forward strand.
ACGTTATGGGATCCTTTACCAATGTATCTTCATACCGAATTATTTGAATCATACATGACGGCTCTTGCACTACAAGGTAGTCCGTTCGTAAACGTTCCTGAACATACATTGCCAAAGATGGTAGTCCATGTGCATGCTACCAAAAGCAGTAATGCAGCCAGAGCAAGCGCTCAAGCGCAGTCGAAATTCGGCGAGTGCCGCATGGAGTGATTGTCGACAACCATCACCCTTGCCATCGAGACTGGTTGAACTCGGGGGGTCTCGCTATTGAGGTCAGTCCACGCTCTGAATACGTGTTGTGCTGACTGCGTTGGTGTTGAACTGGCTCATTAGGATACTATCCATGTCCTCTGATGGCATCTTACCTGTGCTGAAGGTACCGGTGCAAGCGAGCACCTAATGGCGCGCTTCGACGAGCCACGACAATCACGAAGACGGGGCTACGATTTGGACGACTCTCGCACCACGAAGGATCCCCAATCGTTACAAAATGGGCCACATCCTTCCCCACATCCTCCTCTCTCCACGCCTCTCTCCACGCCTCTCTCTCCACGCCTTCCTTAGAGCTCCCAGCATGTTTCGAAGTAAGTATATTGACGGCGGTTATATTCAAAAGCAACCGGAGAGCAAGTCAACTTCAACGAGCCGCATCCCTAGCCGTCATCGATATCCCCACACCTACGATGGGTGAATGCGTGCAGGAGAAGCAGACGCGGGTGAGAACGACGAACGGGGAGGAGTACGCGTGTCAGTTAGTAAATGAACAATACCGCAAAGACGATGACGACTAGCCTTATCGCAATATATTACCTCGCGAGCACGATTGCATACGCCGAAGCTAACGTTTACGTAGATGCGAACACGGCGCCGCTGGGTTCTGGAACGAAGGGAAGGAAATCAGCAAGGGGAGTAGATCGCAAACGAAACGAAACGCCTATGTAACCGTGGGTGCGAACGAGAACGACTACGATAACTCGACGACGAGGAGGAGGAGGAGGAGGAGAGGTGGTGAGGAGATGGATAACACGATCCGAAACAACGAAACCACGAAACCAACGAAACCACAAGACCTCGATGGAGAGACTAGAAGCAAACGACGATAGAACGGGTGGACAGGTAAACGACGAACGATCGAGGACGAATGGTAAACGGTACGAGGACCGACGAACCAGCGCGGATAGAAAGAAACCAACGAGAAGAAACTCGACGCCCAACGAAGGGAATACGCACCGATGAACGAGAACGCGCATCATCGCGATCACCACCACATCACCACCGCCGTCGTGTTCGTGTTCCTTTCGATACACCCCCCGTCGAGCTGCACGAACGTTAACGTTGAGCGTTGTGGCGATTGGCGAGTCGAACACGGCGACTGGAATGCGAGTGCGAGACCATGAAGACGACGAGGAATACGGATACGCGGATAGAGTGTAGGGAGAGAAGAGAGAGTGCGCATAATCAGGACGTTGACGCCGTAAGCGGTCCCGCCAACTTTGGCGCGAGAGTTCGACGCCGTAAGCAGTCCCGCCAACTTTGGCGCGCGAGTTCGACGCCGTCATCGTGCCCACCTCTCACCACCACCATCATCAGTACAAAGTAAGTGGTGCACCACTCTCAACCTCATTTTCTAACACATTTCAACCCAGCATCTCAAAAAAACAAACATGCGAGCTTGGTATTCGCCTAACACTCCACGCCATGTCGCCTGGCTGGCCTTTGTAGAGGTCCTGGTACGCAATTTCGGCGTCCTTCGCCCTATGGACAACATTGTCATCGTGTAAGTGTTCTGTATTTTTTTTACTACGCTAACGCTCACCAATTTGTAGCGACGCTTCCGTGACGCCTGCAGGCGCATTATCATCATCTATCCACGTTTTTCGCGGCCAAAACGGCGGCGATTGGATTCTAACGATCACGATCGACGACGACGACGACAACAACAACAACAACAATCTGGTATCCCGACGCGGGTTTGGGCACCAGAGAGTGCCGTTCAACCCGCAGGATTACATAGAAAACGATCCTTTCCATGTATTGATCGCGTACACCATTTGTCTTTTTTTCTTGTAGCACTTGGCTTGCAGCTATAAATTCACCATACAATCTATATACATTATTATGAATATCTTCTAGTATATTTTTACCGTAAGATCTCTTGTGATAATTAGAATACTGCTTTCGTCCATATGCGGGAGATATCGTAGTTTACATCTTAAATACACGCTATCAGGGATACGGTAACTATATTGGGAATGATATTTAGAATATCATCAGGTTATCTCCGACAGATAAAGAGCTCATGATAATCTGAATACTAACTGTGGTGATTTTTAGAATAACATCTTCAAGATCATCATGTTATTTTTGTAGGTGGAAGGCTGGTATTAATCTCATTTATTCCCCCATAATACCAGTGCCAATACTCGGGAAATATCTAAATTACAACTTGGATTGATATGATAATATATATTTTGAACAATAAACTGAATTACTCTACAGTATCTACGGTGGGAATAAGCAGAAGTGTGTTGTTTTACCCTCACAGTACCATCTCCGTATCACTCGTGCTTTTATGGGCATTTGCCCGCAGTGCTTGTTCATCTAGAGCGGTGCTGTGTCGTAGATTTTGTATTGGGTGTATAATTATACGATTTCATGGCATTTACTCCAAATCCCATTTTGGAGTATGACACCGTAGGAATAGCTTATTCCGCTGTAGGATCTCCAGGACTCGTTTGAGAACCCGGCGGTGCTCCTCGCGCGTCTTGGTGTAGATCAGAATGTCATCCAGATAGATAATGACCACACCTTCCGTAATGAGCTCCCGGAACAGGTTGTTCATCATGGTCTGGAAGGTAGACGGGCTGTTCGTCAGTCCGAAGAACATCACCAAGGGCTCGAAGAGTCCGCGGGTAGTCCGGAACGCGGCCTTCCACTCGTCGCCTTCTTTTATCCGGACATTGTTGAAACCCCACCGGACGTCGAGCTTGGAGAAGTAGCGGGCGTTCCGGAGTTTGTCCACCAAGTCGGAAATGAGCGGAAGCGGGTACCGATTCTTGACAGTCATGGCATTGAGTTTCCGGTAGTCCTGAACCAAGCGGAGCGATCCGTCCTTCTTCTTGACAAAGAATACTGGAGCAGCCATGGGTGACTTGCTGGGGCGGATGCGACCAGTCCGGAGGTTTTCTTCCAAAAACTCGTCCAGCTGCTTCTGCTCCGCCGGGGACAGCGGGTAGCACTTGGTGTTGACAGGCTCCGCTCCGGGCACCAGTTCAATCGCATGATCCCATGGACGGGGCATAGGTAGCTCGTCGAAGGCTTCCTTGGCGAAGACATCCTCGAATTCCTGAAGGAAGTCCGGAATTGCGCTGTGGCGAGGGTCTGGAGCCTTGTTGCGCTGGAAAGCCAATGCCAGGCGTTGCGAGACAGTTTCCGTGGCTCTGATGTGTTCTTCCTGAAGACTCCGAAGGTATTCCGGAGTTGGAGGAGGAATGGCCGCAAAGATACGGTCACCCTTCTCAAGACTATCGTCGTCCGGAGTTGCACCCTCATCATCCTCATCGTCATCGTCGCAATCCAGGAGCTTCGGAGGGTCAACCGAGTGGAGTTCCTCGACCATTGGCATCGGACCCGTACGACACTCCCGGAGTCGCACGGACTCCTTGCGTCTGGTCAGCTTGTCATGGCGGAACTCCTTGCGACAGGTATCGCACCCGGATGGGCAGCGGCTCATGGTCACCTCCTTCTTCTGCCAGTCAATCTCGGGGTTGTGCTTCCGGAGCCAAGTGTATCCGAGGATGACGTCCTGGCGTCCGATGTTTGTAACGGCGAAAAGCATCCGTTCCGTGTGGTCCTTGAACCGGAGTACGAGGTCCACGACTTCGGAGATGGATCCGTTTTCGTTTGGCGAACCGTCAACATTGAAGACTGGGATCGGAGCGGAAAGCTTGCGACGGGTGAAACCATGGGCATCTGCGAACCGCGGGTGCATGAAGACTCCGGTGGCTCCGCAGTCCACCAGGGCCTGCAGGGTGCATCGGTGTTGTGTATCTGTGCTCAGCACTTCAACGGGTATGTCCAACGAAAGCTTGCCGGGCAAGGCAGAAATCTTATAGCTACTGGGTAGCCGCCGTTCCCACTGCGGGCGAAACCTTCGGGGTGTGCGGATTGCAACCGGAGTTGCTTGCTTCACGTCGGACGAATCATTGGAAAGGTCGGAATGATCATCGTGTATTTCATCTACGTTAAGACAAGCAAATCGGTTGTTCACCAACGAGGCCGCACGGATCACTCGTTGGTCCCGGGAAAATCCGCCGTGTCAGATTCCTCAACCGGGGCCGTTCCCTCGTCGTCTATTCCTCCCGGAGTCCCAGTACTTTCTACAACGTCGGCCGCGGTCAAGAGATCCTCGATAGCGGACATCCGCTCCTCGGTTGTCATGAACCGGACATCAAACCGCAGCGGGCACTCGCGGGCCATGTGGCCGGGTTTGCCGCATCGGTAGCACGACTGAGGGGCAGGGGGCCGAGAGCGGGTGTGGTCAACGTCCATTGGGACGCCAGGTGAGAGAGCCTTCGGAGGAGGCAGGGGTTGGAAACGGGGTTGGAGAGGCGGGAGCTGAGTCCGAGGTGCAGGAAGTATCCCTCCGGGGTTCCGAGCGACTCCGGAGTTTGCAACAGGTCGGGGGGACGGTCCGGAGTGAGCGGAATGTTGGCCGAAGTGGAAGGACTGGTTTGCAGCACGGTTGTCTGCAACCCGTTGTGCAGCGCTGTACCATCCTTCGAAGTCTTCTTCGCTGGGGCAGTCCGCGGACTCTGCGACACGACTCTGGATGACGGAGTCGAGCCCGCGTCGGAACTTCATCGTGATGTTGGAGCCCTCGGTGTATCCGGACTGGTCAATGAGGTCCTGGAACTCGTCGAGGTACTCCTGGAAGGTCCGGCGTCCTTGGTGGTAGCGGGTGGACTCCAGCTTGAGCATGGCAGACTCGCGTTCCCAATCCGGAAGGAAGCGAGTCCGGAATTCCGAAGCGAAGTCACTCCAGGTTTTGAAGTAAGGATCCCGGGTGCTCCGGAGAACCATGTCCGCATATTCCTTGGCTCGGTCCTTCTGGAAGAAGGAGAGACACCAGAGGATTTTGGCTTGCTCGTTCGGGAAGTGGTCCGGACAGAGCTGGAAGTAGATGGTGCAAGCGTTGAAGAATGCGCGACCATCTTTGCGGTTTCCGTCGAAGATTGGGGGAGAGGCGGGCTTCAGACGGGACCGCGGAGTGGTATTGTGTCGACCCGGGGCGTGTTGGGAGGCTGCTGTGCCTTCCGGTTCGGGGTCCGGAGTCGTTTTGGGCGTAGGGGGTCGGGGTGTAGTAAGGAGTGATTCAATTCGAGCTAGGGCGTCATGGATGGTGCTGATTTGGGTTTCGTGCTCGTACGTCTGAGCCCACAAGGTCCGCAAAGTCTCGGAGTCCGATCCTGGAGCGACTGGCTCGAATGACGGGATCTGGCCGGAGGCGCCCGTCATTTCGGAGTCGTCAGGGGAGCGAGGGATGGAGTTCCTTGGGTCCTCAGAGGTGGGTGGGAGTAGCAGGAGAGCGTCCGGAATGTCCGCAAAACCGGAAAGACGTCGGGAGCGAGTCCGGGCTGACGCGGGACGTTTTCCGTAGGGCTCTAGTGCCAGGATGGGGGATCTTGTTCTGCTGTAAGGGCAACCTCAAGATGGCCGCACAGCGCAGGCCTAGCAGAGGGAGAATCCAAAGATATGAATAATGCTACCTACAATACATGAGAGAATACACACCTAGCAGAGGGAGAATCCAAAGAGAACAAGATAAGGATCCTCCATGCTAGGATGCGAAGTATATACTGTAGAAGCGTGGGAGAAGAATGAAAGAACTGTATAGTACACCCGCCACAAGTCCGATGAATATCACAAGGTACGAGCAGGAGCATGTGATAATAAGTGGAGGGGAATATGCAGGAGTCGTGCCAACGACCTGGGGAAGTGGGAATAGGAAGGGAAACGGTGGGAGAAGTGAGGGGAAGTCGTCCCGACGAGTCCAGAGTCGTGCACGCGAGTCCGGAGTGAATCCGGACTGCGGGAACGCTTCGGAGTCATCGGAACGTTTTGGAAGACGAGGGAGTGGGGTGGAAGGATGGAGCAAAGGAAGGGACAAAAAGGAATGTAAATAAGAGTCCGTGGAAAGAAAGAGAGAGGGAGGGGACGAGGGGAAAGGGAAATGGACAGGGGAATAGGGGAAAATAGGAGTGTCCCCTTACAGCTTGGAGGGTGGCATTAGCCACCTCGATAATCTGAGCTTGTTCTACAACTTGCTTCCAGCTCGATGTATTCGCGTTGAGCCTGTCCTTGATCAAGGAAGCCTGAATGTAGGGGTGGAACCCCTTCCAGAGCTTGGACACACGCTCCTGCTTCCCAATCGTCGTTACTACATCCAGCTTTTGCTGCAGGGTGGATGCGTACTCCTTCACGCTGCGATTTCCCTGCCGGAAGTTGTCGATTTCAAGACGCATCTGGTCCACCATGTCGGACGGGAAGCATTCGTCCATCAATGCTCGATAAAATCGCCAAAGCGGCCACTTATTCAGGTTCGAAGCCACTTGTTGCAGATAGAACCGGTAAGCATCTCCCCCTAGAAAGGAGGACAGCTTCCTGACTTGGTGTTCTTTGGCCACACGCCCTTCCTTCAGGTACAGTTCGCTCTCTGTCACGAACCGGGTGTAGGCAAATAGGTCGGGCTCGCCATTATATTTCATGGGCGGGGTAGGCCGCAGCAAGGGCTTCCGTTCCTTTCGACGGCGCTTTTTCCGTTCATTTCGGTCATGCCGTCTGGTGCGCCCATCGCGGCCTCGAGACCTGGACCGGGAGCGACTGTGTCTCCTACGCCTTCGTCGATGGTGGCTCGTGGAGGATCCCGAGTCAGATTCTGAGCCCTCAGGGTCTCCACTACCAGAGCCATTGTCCGTCGACGAGCTAGAGGAAGATCCTCCGGATCCTGAGGACGATGATGACGAGGACGAGGTTGAGGAGGACGAAGAGGATCCGCTACTAGATCCACCCGAACGCGATGACCGATACGATGAGTCCGAGCTATCCGAGCTATCATCGGGTTGTTCGAAAACTCGTCCAAGTAAGCTCCTGCCAGGGATTTGATTACTGGGTAGGAGCTGCGACGAAGCTCGTTTTTTGCCTTTGTCCTTATGAGACTTCTTATTTTTAGATCGCTTGTGTTTACTACAAGGCTCCGCCTCCGATTGAGGGGGTTGTTGATCCCGACTCTCCCGCAACGCACGATTCTCTCTTTCGAGATCATTGAGTCGCCGGCGTACTTCGGTCGGTATACGATCCGGGATGCTCTCAGGAATCGGGACAGCGTTGCTCCCGGTGCCGGGGGTACCGTTCCGTGCCTTTCGTATGTTCCAATATGCCAGTATTCGAGCCTGCTCCTGACGGTTCAAATTTTCCAGGTCAATGGCTTTGCCTTTGGGTCTGGATGGACCAGCTTCAGGAGGAGGAGAAGGGGCCCTAGGGGCCGGGTTTCCCTTCCCTGCTGCCAACGCAGCCTCACGCCGACGCAACCTCTCGCGCTCGTCGTTGTTCAGGTTAATATAGGCAGAACGGATGTTATTGAAGTAATTATCATCTAACGATACATGACGCCGGAGGCTAGGTGAATTACGCCCTCGAGAGCGACTCTTTCGACGTTCGACTCGACGCCATCCTTGGTCATCGTCCGGTTCGCCATATGGTTCTCGTTCGTAGTCACCCCCTATGCTACCCTCGCCATTCACGGCGGCACCGCGACCTTCCTCGCTCGCGTCTTCACCATTCTCGGCGGTATTCTGACCCTCCTTGGCCATCTCATCGCCTTGCGCGGCGGAATTCCTCTCCACGAATTCCCCGGGGAACAGGGGGTCTCGGGAGGCATCCAAGGGCTCTTGTCGCGCCATGGGTACGCGTGCGGCTGCTACGTCCGAATAAGATCGGGGATGCAGGCCCGCAGAGGCATCCGGATTGTGTGGAAGAACTACAGGAGTGGACTCAGCCTCGACGGACGAGATCTCAGACTCACTAGGGTTTTTGGCCGCGTTAGCGGACTGTCGGTTACGAAGAGGGTAACGAGACATTTTTAATAATAATTTTTTTTTCTTTTCTGGGAGAGATGTTAGTAAAATAGACGGAATAGAAGACTTAATTGTTATGAGATGTTTTTGGGTGCCGAAGGAGTCTCAGAGGGCCAGGCTGAGGGGACCAAGTGGCGGGGTTATTTATGAGATAAGAGGATGATCAGATAGGGAAAGGAATAGAAGATAGATGCGGTGTGAGGTTGCGGTCTGTCAAAAATATGTAACGTCTGCGAGCGGTAGCACGGAGACGAACACGGAAAGGGGGTCGAGTCACGCCTCAATAGACAGGGGTAAACCTTAGTATTTCGGGGAACTCTACCGTACGTCTAATAGATACAAGTCATTATATACCGCAGGTACCAAATAGAGGCAAAGTAGAGAGATGTAAGAGATAAGGGAAGGAGCCTAAGCTCCGGGGATCGATACAACATGACAGCTATGCGTGCCCATGAGGAAGTAGAAACATATGAGAAAGAGGAAGTCCATATCGGGAAGGAGATCGCCACACTTAGATACCTTATGGCATTTGGAAAACTCTCTACTGGAACAGTCCCCCACAGCATGTCATTCGGTAAAGAGAAGGGCCAACCAGGATCGTCGCTTTATTACCCAAACTTGGATTTTCACGACAACCGTACTTGCGATTAGTTCATATTGAAATGGAAGGTTACCCGGAGAACGGCCATTATGCCGCCGAAGTGGTGAGAGGAGGCCGTTAAATACCAGCTCGACTGGTACGAGATTTCTGCCCTCGTTTTCCTACGACGCTAATGAATGTACGACAGAGCCTTACTCATTTTGTGGCGTGCGCTGCTACGATAGGGTGGCCAAAGATCCGACTCTCATCGACTGGGGAAGAGCCGAAGAGGTTACAGGAGTCAGACTACATCCTATGCAACGTCAAATCGAAATGCTGACTGGACCACTGCGATCGCTAACAAAGTGCGGCAACAAGCGATATACTCACATCTGAAAGGAGAAGAGAAGATTTGTCACGATCTCAAACACTCGTTCTCTGGTACGTCTCCCAGTGCATTCCTTGCGTTCACGATGTATAATTGATATATCCCCTCAGATTCACTCACACTCAACGGTGTCACTCGTCCTTTCATCAAAGTGGCTGACCAAGGCAACACTGCGATCACCTGCAAAGTTGGGGGCAGCGGTTGACCTGACCCATCGGTGAAGAAAGATGTGACGGCCTACGCGAAGTCCGGAAAAAGTTGACGATCCTTCTATAGTTCTCGGTACGATGGTGACACTCCTGCTAGGGCCTGGGCAGACACACGACGAAGAGATCAAATGGCTAACGAAGATCCACGAACTTCTCGCTGCTGGCAATTTCAACAACATCAATTGGATCGTCTTCCGCGGCATCGATAACAAGTACCACATTGACGTCACCTCCTACTACCACACGGCCCTCCAGCAGCAATATCTGAGCAAGGGCAACGTGCAAGGATGCAAAGATGACTTCAAGCTCCGCAAGATCCCGTTGGTCGTCAAAGAAGCAAACTTCTATGTGTACGCGTTCTGATTACCTCTCTAGGATGTATCTGTTGAGATAGATATTTTAGCGACAAATACAAGGTGCTCCATACCGACATCCAACCCGGCAATCTTCTTTGGGATACGGCGGCTACCTCCCCGACTCTCATTGACTGGGGTAGAGCCAAAGACACCCCTAAGGTACGCCCTTCCTTCCCCTTACAAAGATAGCGACTTCTGATATTCAAGTTGGGCATATCGTCTACAGTGGACCGCCGATATCGAGAAGACAGTCATTGCCCAAGTTGTTTCTCCCACTTGGAAGGGGGCGAGCAGATTTGCATTCCATTCTAGGCCGTTCAAGTTTGAGAGTGTTTCGCTTTTTGTTGTAACTGTTTTCGACTTTGCCCCCCATTATGATTGAGAAAGACAATCGTCCGCCTGTATTATTATCATGAATTTCTACTGTATTCGTTGTGCTACTGCTGAATTCAGACCCAGTCAGCTTTTTTTTAGATCAGCAACACAGGGAAATGGGCCCTTCGTCGCGCAATGCCTCGGCAAGATCTTTCCTGCGGTTGGGAGTAAAAAAATCATTCAAGGAATTCACACCGCTGCATAGTGGTGACCATGCGTACCTATCTGTTCGACGAACCACTAGGAAGTCGGCCGCATACCATCGTAGTTGTAAGCGGAGCCAAATAATAGGCGCGATTGTGCCTCGTACATATGATCTAGGCCATGTGCCTCAGCGTACTCAGTACCTAGGGGCCTGAACATTGAGCGTTTGAACCCCCTTCATCAATCGAGGAACCGCCGTCTACCCACTATTCGAGACAAGGAAGTTAACCAGAACGATACCGAGTGTTCCTGAAGTATGCCCGTTGAATGGTGAACGGGAGTAAGTAAATGCAGCCTACTAGGCCTTTATATTCTAGGAGTATTGGGATCATTAAAGGACTGATTACCGACCGCCTTATACGGTTACATACCCTACTGAATGGCGTTCCACGGTTGTTTACGAGCATTCCTCCTCGCGTTGTTGGCCTGTAGTGTTGCTGCAGCTCCCGTCATCACGCCGCGGGCCAGCGACAGTACTTCCGGAGACGGACTCGGAGGATGGACGAAGGTGAGAGCATCCATATAACCTTCTCCCAAGCATCACTAAGTGGAATTCCGCTTTCGTCTCCAGCAACAAGTTGTCTTGGGAGGTCATGGCGGTTCTAGTCCCGCTTGGTTTGCGGGTAGGTACAACGGTTTCCCGAAGATCAACTGCCTTCATACATACGGGCATTAGATACGCTGAAGCTGGGGGATATTGAGCGCACCTTGACGAAGGTCGACGATCAAGGCAACTCGGCGATCACTTACAAGGTGAATGAAGGATGGCCCGACCCCGCCACGCACGCAAACGTTGTGGCCTACGCCAAGAAGGGCCGCAGTGCGTATATCGTCCCTGATCCACGTCATAGGAAGGGCTAACGTAATTGATCACCTTTGAATCTGCAGCCCTCCTCGAGAAATTCGAGGAAGAAACAAAGTGGTTGACCAGGATAGGCGACTTGCTGGCAAATGGCGTATATGAAAGCTACCACTGGATCGTCCTCCGGGGTGTGATCGACAAGGTGGACCTCGCATCGACGCCCTGGTATTGGAACAATAAGCTGAGCGGGAACTACGACAAATGCGTTCAAGAAATCCAGCCCAAGCTGGATCTAGTCATCGCAGTGGTGAAGGACTACGTGTGCGTCCAAATGCCGGGGACAGGCTTTCCATTTTATCGCTGCAACTGACCTTGCCGCCGTAGGGATAATTTCCAGGTCCTCCATATGGATCTGCAACCTGGAAACATCCTTTGGGACAAGGAGGTTCAGCACCCATCTCTCATTGATTGGGGCATAGCCAAAGAGGCTGCACATGTGAGTGCATACGCCTCTTGGATAGCGCAACAGCTTGCTGATAATGATGTGGTTGAGAAGTGGTCCGACGAAATCCAGAAAGCCGCAAGGGCGCAGCTTGAGTTCGCTTACTTCAAGGGGGCAACCAAGATCTGCTTTCAGTAGAGTTATACCCGACGCATGTGTGCTTCTGGATACGTGACATGGTCAGCTAGGCTCGTGCAGAGTATGATAATCGATACTCTAGGATAGAATGGTCGGTAGCGAGGCGGAACATTGTTCTTGGTGTGAAGTTGCCGATGGATATAGCGGTGCTAGCATTCGCCGTTCAAATTGTCCATTATTGGTCTTCTAAATTTGCGAACATAGAAAACGTCCAGCGATTGAACCCACCTTGATTAATTTCACCGTAAGATGGTTAAAAGCATCACATTGGTCGCTTGCCAGTTTGTTGCGAAGGAGTTCATCGTTTGAGTCTTCCAGAACTATAGCGGTCTTCTTCAAAGGTGACACCCTTCGTACCTGGAATGGAGACGGGAATTACATAGGTAGGAGGTCCGTGGATATTGTCACCGCTCCACGCAGTCGTTCAGCTAACGGCGGGAGAAATCGGTGAGCTTGATGCGTTAAGAACCTGGTAAACAAATACCTTTGGTTATCTCCTCGTAGCTCTTGTAAGAGCCGTACTAGACGGATGCGTATGAAGATCCAGACCTCTGAATCCAGATTCAAACTGTTGACTGTTTCGAACGGTTAGCAATCGACTTTCAAGTAGACGGACAATCGAGATCCCTCAGCAAACTAAGCCATCACCATGCAGACGAACGTCAGGCGCACTTGTTGCGAAATATATAGTCTAGTCAACGGACTAGTCTAGTAGTACAGTTGTAATGATAATATGATCTCGAGAGCCATGGTGAAAGCAACGATGAGAATAATGGTGGGCGTACGCTGGGGATGGGGAGGAACATCGTAGGAAGAATGAGTCCGGGTAGAATAATTTTAAGGGCATCCTCCTGCTGTGCCTCTTCTTCGCCTTCGTTGTCGTCTTCTTCGGGGAGGGGTTGCAGTTCTGGTATTACATCTTGATGTACATCGGGGGAAAGCAGAGGTTGAAACGGAAGTGAATGAGAGGTTGAGGTTGGTGAGTTGATGATGATTTCGGGAGATTGGGTGATGGGAAGGACTTGGGATGGTTCCGAAGCTGAGTCTGTTGTATTGTCCTTATCGGGCGTCGAGTAGGGTGTGGCGGTAAGGAAGGGGTCAGGCGGTTCCAGGTCACATACACGAGGACGACTGGTGTCCAGCCCTTCGCCCTTTGGGAAAGCTATTGGATCCAAACCTTCCGCCCCTGCGTCTGGATTCGTGTGGGCTGTTGTGCCCACCGAGACGAAACTGTGGTCGTCTGTTTCTGAGTGGATAATATGGATTGACGGCGCGCTGCACTCTGATCCCTCCAGCTTGTGCGCAGCACCCTCGATTACGGATTTATGTAGATGAAGGCTGTCAACCGACAGCGTGGCGCTGCTGGTTCTGGACCGCGAGGATGCAGGAAGCGCGAGGGGGGAAGGGGGGCCGCTGCGAGCGTCGGCGTCGTGGTCATGGTCGATATCGAAGGCATTGCGCCTAGTACGAGGGGGAGATGATGATGGTGAAAAGGAAAGTGGTCCGAAGAGAGGAACGATAGAAACAGCGGTTCCTTGCGCTGGTGTCACGTGGTGCCCGAGCCCGACAAGTTCTCGCATTTCTTCCTTCACATTCTTTGCCAGACGTTTGAAGGACTTGCTGGAGGGAAGGCGCATACTGATTTTACGCTTGCGAGGCGGCGGGGTCTGCGGGGGGTTCATTTCTGTTGTAGCCATGGTGGAGAATGAACCAAGGATCTTAGCAACTAGCCCTTGAGGCTTTTATAGGGACAGCCTCGCTTCTGGGCCCGCGGCATGTCAATCGATAACGGGGCCGACGAATCAAATAGACTTCATCTAGTTGAACCGGGGACGTTCTGCAATCTGATCTACGGGGCGATACGGTATGTATTGTGCTGAAACGGCGTTGTTTCTTTTCCGTGTCGTTACGGCCGCAAAACAATTCAAGAACATCTTGGATCACAACTGACATGGGAACCTCTCGGATGCATGGAACCCCGGTGGAAATGTTTGGTGCATAGCATTTCGGCGACATGTCAAATAAGATAGGGCAATTAACCCCCTAAACTCCTCAGATCCACGCTCAAGCTTCCAGATAGGCTGCATAATGATAACTATCAAGTAGAGTATTAAATTATTGGCGTCGATACACCAGCCAAGATAACGTCTCGCACCTTCAAGCACCTTGATTCGCAGAGTAGGCGACACGTAGAGACCAATTCAAAATACAACATAAATGTCGTGGTCGCTTGTTCTTGACGGCCCTTGTTTTGCTCATAGCAAGGGTATCCGAGAAACCCAGAAATCATTCACTGTCGTTGGCCCATAGCTGTCTTGTTCTACCCTTCTTCTACTTATATCGGACGCACAAATGGTGGTCGCTGATACCAAACAAACCTGCGGAATAAATGATTGTCTGGTGAGACACCGTCCATCATGAATTGAAGCGAATAGGCGTTCATAGACTAGGTATGCGACGATCATTCCGCCTCTTCGTTGCAGATCGCGTTTGTCCGGGGGGTAGACGTCGAGCGCAAGACGCAGGTCCATTTCGATTTGTTTCAGTGTAACATCGACACTCTACGACGTCGAGGTCAGCTAAGCTCCCGCATGCGTTAGAAGAAGCTGACTTTACCTCGACTGGACGATAGAACTACGGCTGAATCGTTTACCGCGACGTCCGAGGATATGAATAGTTGCTAGTAGGATCGACGTCCTTGGAAAAATAAACATCATGCCTTCTCCGCGATAACAGAAGCTAGAAAATAGAGTCGATTGAACAAGCAGTGTGCCAGAGAAAGCAAGCAGGTACGTACCTCAGTCAGAAATCCCCTTATTCGCAGGAGACGATAGCCCTCCCAGGTACGCAGCTATACGTTGAGCACGTTGTCCTGAACGCCTACAAGCGTACAAATTTCGAGCAGTTGGGGGCTCTCCTTGCTATTTTCGCCATATTCGCAGAAGCGTCGGATACTTGAAAAGATAGTAGATCGCGAGATTGCAATTTCGGGATGTCGACGAACATACGAGCTGCGTGAACGCCTCGGTGTTGGTGTAGCTCAAGCTCAAGGGTGAGCCCCTCCAGCCGAGGGAACTATTCAAGTAAGATTCGGCGCTGGTCTGACAAAAGGGTCGGAACAAGGATATCCATTGCCAGTCAAAAGGAAGTAAGAAAAACTACATCCAGATTGGTTGGGCTTCATGACGCCAGGTTTCGGAGACGGGGTTGTGGTATCAAATTTTGAGCTTAAGCCCAAGGTTTTGAACGGGATTTCAGGCGGTAAGAGAGGGAGCGACTGGGACATGGTGGTACAAGTTCAAGATGTCAAGGCGAGATCGGGCGCTTAGTGCGATTTCTTTGAACGCGACTCGGCGAACGGCCCATCATATGGGGCGCCGACAAGCGTGCATAGATAAAACAGTGACCATTTATTTATACTGCGGATTGGGGGCGTCACTTGATGGGGGACATTGACTTATCATGGTCACCATTGCAGCCAACTCCTAGTCATATAGAGATAATTATACACCCCAGTCGATCTAACGAAAGTACTGAATGCCACAACTAGCTTGTTGGCATCTTTAGGCATGCTGTCTTGAGTCCGTCGCCACTCCATTTCGCGACCTCGAGGAGGAGCTCCCGTTTCTTGTCTAAGGCATTGCCGGAACGAAGTTCGTAGAGGGTTGCTGATAGCAGAGTCAGTGGTAGAAGAAAATGATGTCGTGGCTGGAATACATACATAAGTTGAAAAGGAAAGGTTCGGCAACAACAACGGCTGATGGCGAAGCCTTCATAGCGGTCTCAAGCACCTCGATACCCTGCCACACTCAAATCAGTAAAACCCCACACGCGAAATAACCAAGCGTCACCTCCTTGAGTTTGCCTTGGCTTAGCAGGGCTACAGCTAAATTATTGACCGCGTCGAAATTCTCTTTATCTTCTGAGAGGGCTTTCTTCAGAGTTTTCGATGCAGCGTCCCATTCGCCGTTGGCTGATGCAAGAAGAGCCTTGTTCATATCCTTCAGTGCTGGCTCAGCCATCGGGTCCTTGTCCACTATGTCAAAGTGCTTCGCGGCCATTTGGACGTACCCCGCTTGGAGATATATTCGTGCAATTGACGACCTCAGCGCAGGGCTAGACGTGTTGGAATCCTCTTGAAGACATAACGGCTCCAGCAGCTTAGTGGCCGCCGCGAAGTCCTTCATCTCGACCAGCTGGGAAGCGATAATGAGGCACATGCGCGCGCCGCGTTCCTTCCACATCGACACGGTGACGTCATCCTTAGCGCCTCTAGCGCTGATGCGGCATTTCTGGAGGAGCACATTCAGAGCGTCGAGGTAAGACATGTGGTCGCCTGTCCAGTATTTCAACCGAGCTTGCATGACCTCCAGCTCGAACGGTAGAATGCGTTCAAAGACGTACTTGCGCGTCGAAGGCGGCTCGATCGCGTTGAGAACCGAGAATAAATTGGTGCACTCCGCGGAAGTCTGATTGAACAAGCGTAATCGGGCGAGACTAGCGAGACGGATGTACCAGAGCTAATCCAGATCATGTAGTCAGAAACACGCGCTATGGTCGGAAACGATGGGTGACCGTACTGATAGGATGAGGGCTATCTCCTCCGGATCAGTATTGACCATACGGTCTCGGGCCATTCGAGCCAAGGCTCGCCAGCTGTTCGTCATCTGTTGCAAAATGTTTCATGTTCTCCATAGAAATCGCGGTCATAGACACTCACAACAAGCGTATGGAAGTCACTGCGCTGCCATTCACCAGTCAAGTCACGTACCGGCCTCTTATCAGGAGGAATGTATTTGTTTAGGAGGGTAGTCAACGGACTAGTCTGCTCCTACGTTTGTAATGAAAGCCAGGACGAAGGCAACAATGGCGTACATTAGGTATAGGAAGGAACATTGTAGGCAGTATTAGCGCAGGTAAACTTATTGTAGGTGCTTCTTCTTGATCTTCGGCCTCTTCTGGTTGAGGCGGCGGTGGGGGCGGCGGCAGGTGTTTATTGGGTTCTGTATGAGGTGATTTGACGAGAGTTTCTTCTGACTTCATTGTGGTAAAGACCTGAGAAGATTCTGAAGCAGAACTAGCTTCGTTTTCCTCTTCAGACATGGGGTCCTCTGGGTCGTCAACAAGGAAGGGATCAGGCACCGGCGGTTCGACATAGACTCGAGGAGGACTGGTGGGTATCTCTGCATCCATAGGTCCTTCCATTTCGCGTGCAGTTGCAGTGGAGATATAGCCTTCTGTGTCAGTATTTGTACGAAACGACTCCAAGTTTGAGGATGAGGCTAGGTTATAGCTGTCAATTGACGCGCCGCTGGGACTCGAGCTCGCGTGTACGGGAAATGTAACTCTGCGAGGGACTTGGATGCCAGCTGCAAGGTCAAACGGGCTAGTCTTATGGCCAGACGATGGTGGTGGAGGTGGTGGTGGTGGTGGTGGTGGTGAAGGCCAAGGTTTGATCACGTGGCAGTGATCGAAGGAAACTTGAGCTTGAACTCCGATAAACCACTCCCGCTCAGCGTCCCCCACTTTCCTACTGAACCGTTTCAGGAATTTAGTAGCTGGAAGTCGCATCCTGGGTTTAAACCGTTGCGATGGTTGCGTAGCTTGTGCTGTGAGCTCTCTATTACAATGAATTCGGGCTATGGCTTCCGCGAGGCTTTGAATTGCCTCGCCTCGAACACACGCAAAGAAATTGACGAGCGCAGGCGAAAACGGCATTCCGGCGGCAGACATTGTATAATAATAGGTGGTGAGCACGCGTTGCGACGATTGAGTCACTGTGACAGAAATGCTAGTGCGGGGGATACACTCATAGCGGGGCTTTTAGAGACTGTCATAACAAACTGCTGGCGACGTTTCGTGACCTCTCTGGTATATATGGTTCGGCGTATCACCGAAGGCCACGAGAGGATAAATATGACACTCTGCATAATGCGTTAGAAGTGTACTTGCTGTGAACGACCATTCTTCAGCAAAGGCCAGACTCTCGATTGCGATTGCGACTCACCGCCGTAGATGGAAGCACAATCAAGGCGTCCGTATGTATAATAACATAATCCATCGGCTGCACCGTCAAATTATAGGTCCTACCATTAAGGGTGACGGTCGCAGTTTCTGGTCCTTTTGACCTACCCCAGCGGTTACGAGCCCAAGCGTCAGGCAAGTTCGCGGGTACGAGGTAGTTGGCAGCCGATCCGCCTGGGTTCAGTAACTTCGTGATGGAGACGTTGGCATCAAAACCGGATTGATTGGAGACCCAGACCATAGTTTCCTGTAACAGTGGGTTTGAGGCTTGTAAGCGGTTAGGATCCATGTGGATACTGGAGGGAGAGATTACCTAGTGACTGAGTAA
Source organism: Pleurotus sapidus (assembly GCA_026743855.1). Classification (NCBI taxonomy): domain Eukaryota; kingdom Fungi; phylum Basidiomycota; class Agaricomycetes; order Agaricales; family Pleurotaceae; genus Pleurotus; species Pleurotus sapidus. The sequence goes on from JANBWZ010000008.1 coordinate 509,334, forward strand.
TTAGGTGCGTACCTTCGGACTGTGCAGAACCAGGTCACTTATAATTCAGCGACATCAGGGCAAGTAGCACTGTCGGGAGATGATGCTAAAATAGTATGAATGAGCGACTCGGCGCTGGGCAATCCATAGCGCTTCGACGCAAGACTAAACGAGGAATAGTGCTAGTCCAGCGCTTCGACGCTTGGAATGCTTGCTTTCCGAGTCCGCTATCACGACACAGGCCTCGTAGAGCCATTTATTCAACTAGCCTCCTGCACTAGTTCCAGTATGAGCCACGTTCATCGTGGCAGTGGCTAACCGTGAATCACCTTGGCCGTTTCTTGATCAACAACCAAGAACAACGACAGGCTGCCTAGGCTTTCGATTGTTCTCAAGTAAGTTAGCATAAGAAACGGGATTCATTACAACATTATGACAGACAATCGCGACTTTCTTTTTCTTTCGTCATACAAGCAGCGAAAAGCACATACGGGTGCACTAAAATGCGACGCAAATTTGCTCTTCTCCTTCCAAGTGCGAGAATTCTGCTTGTTTTCTGACTTGCTCCTCGATAGCGGCAGTCCACTGTACATGGGATATATAGCGATTTCGTCATTTGGGATGTGTGAGGGAGCGTACCGTTGGAGTATCTTTGGCCCGGCCCCAGTCGATGAGGGTAGGAGAGGTAGCTGCCTTATCCCACAGAAGGTTGCCTGGTTGGATGTCGGTATGAAGCACCTTGTATTTGTCGCTGAAAGGTAGCTCATTAGAGGCCGCAGGGTGTTGACAGGGACGTCGGGGAGGCTTACACATAGTACTTCGCTTCTTTGATAATCAATGGGATCTTGTTTTTCTTGAACTCGTCCTTGCAACCTTGTATGTTACCCTTGCTAATGTATTGTTTATAGAGAACGTTGAGCCAGTAGTCGGTGTTGGTGATATGGTACTTGTTATCGACGCCGCGGAAGACGATCCAGTTGAGGTTATTGAACCTCCCCTTGTCGAGGAGCTGTTGAACCTTCGTCAACCATTTGATCTCTTCGTCGTGTGTTTGCCCGGATGCTGCATGACATGGTATCTCCATCAGGAACGACGCTGAGATAAGTCAGGGGGCCCTCACTTTTGCCGGATTTCGCGTAAGCCGTCACGTCCTTCTTGGTCGACGGGTCGGGCCAACCGCTACCTCCTACTTTGTATGTGATGGCGGTGTTTCCTTGATCGTCCAATTTGGTAATGGGGCGAGTGACGCCGTTGAGCGTGAGGGAGTCTAGAGGGAGGACTTGTAGCCCACAGAAAAGGAAGTGTGAGGCAAACAAAGGCGTACCAGCAAAGACGGTGAATTCTGGCGCGTTTATGATTTGCTGGTTCTATATGCCCTCGACCGTCAACGATCATGCATACTTCCTGAGTAATGAGCTTTACCGGCTCCGTGGCGAATACCGCCTTCATCTTCCCTTCATCAGTAGGGAAGGAAAGGGCTGTGGTAGCGCATGCCAGTAATAGACCAAGGCTCTGTCGCAGATGCATTGAGCTTTAGGAAGTGGATTAATGGGTGAAAGTACTTACCAATGGCCCAGCCTTTAAGCTAATGCCCCTCCTCTCTTCGGCGGATTTGTCGCTCATGCTCCGTAATACCGATGGGTTCCATTCCTGTGGCTGTAGTGACCGTACAGCGCAACTCGGTTCCACTCGACGGGGATTAATTCTGAGCGAGGTGAATGGGCGACAATCCTTGCATGCGAACGCCGATTGAATGGCGAGATTCCACCAGAGCATTCTGACAGCCTTTGGAGTATCAAATTCAAAGCGCACGTCGCAAATAACAACTTCGCTCGGTCTCAGCAGCGGGAAAGAAAATACAGGTGAGTCTCCACGTTGCAATCAAGGTTTCAGCCCCATGCACTCATTGAGAGTATTCGATACTAAGGCGACTGACGTTAGCTCAGCATGGTGAAATTGCCGAACAAAGGTAGGCAAGTTCTATATCAGTAAGTAACCGAGTCCTTGAAAAGCGAGATTCCCGAAGGACAGAACTAGTTGCAGACGCCAGATTACGGACACATCGAGATAATAACTCGATTGCAGAGATCTATATTATCCTTGTCGAAGGGGAGACCGTTGGGGAATACGCGGAGGCGGCATCGCTGCCCACATAACTCTCTTCTCCGCACGCAGATTTTGTATAGTCTGTCGCAATTCCCTGGTTGTGTCGCCATTGTTTACTAGCGTTCTCGTTAGTAGGTGCATATGAAAGCTTTAAACCCGTACGCACTATGAGTGATGGCTAATAGCACTCTCGTTCCGATTTGGGTGCGGAAACTGACCGCTAATCCCTTTTGCGCGTTGTCCTCGTCGGACTTGAATGGCGATGAAAATCCCAATGGACAAAAGGAAGGCGATCCCCCCAAGTGTGCTACAAACAATGGTGCTCAGATAGACATGAGATTCGGGCGCATTCTCAACGTTTGGGGTCTCTCTCGATGTATATGTGACTTTCGGTTTCCGTGCGGACGACGTAGCGTCCCCGGTATTATCCTCGCTGTCACTACACTATCGGTTAGGCCACAGGTTCTCGTCAACTCCGAGTTGAAAGCACTCACCTGGTGTAGATAGCATAGTCGAATAGTAGCAAGACTGGTCGGTCGTTTGAATGCGCAACGATGCTGAAGCTGTGGAGTTTATTCTCCATGGTCTGGTTGACGTAGACTGGCACGTTATAGAAAAAATCATGGGTCTTTTCTACGTCGTGTTCGTAATTACCGACCAACTCCTTATCAAGGAAAAACATGTAATTTGCGAAGGTGTCGAAAAATTCTTGGCCGGGTGAAGGAGTATTTGCGATAATGCAATACACGTATAGGGAGACACCTACTCCACACCGTCACGTCATCAAGTGACTCAAGTGAGACTTCACGAACCTGTGAAACTGAAACTGGCTGTGTGGTCCGTGTCAAGAGGATGGGAAGTCGTATCGTGCCAGGTTCCCTTGTAAGGCTAAAGATGCGTTAGGTGTCGCCATACCACTGAGACTCCATTTAGAGGGTGGAGTGTATGTTGGGACGTCGTGCGTGCTTTCATCCCCGAAGCTGTCATCAATCGAAATATTCCGCAAAGCCACCTGCGACCGTCAGAAGTGATAAAACCGGGATTCCTAAGACGGGCAACATAAGCGGTAAGTGGTGGTGGAAGGACTAATGTTGTGTTTTCGTTTCGCATGGTGCAGTCGCTGATAAAGAGGACAACGCCCCGCCTTTGAAGGGTGTATCTCGTGTCCGGAAGCGTGTCGGCGCTATCACTTCAGTTGCCCGTGCTACGCATAATACATATGAACTCGAGTGACGCCTATACACGGAACTGTTACTCTTGGGTGATAATCACGACTGAAAGCGGTGAATCATTATGAATCGCAGCGACAACTGCGGTTATGGAGCCACGTACTGTACATCACACCGCCCTTGTCCTCCAACGCTGGGTGCCTGAGGCCGTCACCCCAAGCAATAGTCCATGAATCTTGAATAGCAAGATGCCGATTATGGCGCGGACTTCATACCTGTCCTAATCGATGGCTAAATATGAAAGTGTTATAGCCTCGCCATATTCCGCTGTCGGACCTTCGTACTGACTCTGAGATGGGCAAGTCTAGTCCCAGTGCTTCCCCGTCACGCACAGCGAGCCCAAAAGTACAAAGAGGATACAGATATCTTACCAGCGCACGCGACTCACGAGCAGGCCGAACTGCGAATGATGAGATCCTGCAAACCCACAGGTTTCCGCTGTTGGGGAATCAGTGGTCCGTGCACTGGAGCGTCCGTTGGCCTGCTGAGCCTTCTCGAGGCTGAAACGCGGCTGCTCGTTGGGCGCTGCGTCTGAAGATGGACGGTCCCTGACGGCAAGAGGCGTCCCTGGCGGCCACTGCTCATAGGAGAGCATACAAGGAGGCGATGTGACTCAAATATGGTGGTAGGAAAGAACGGCGGGATTTGGCGGGAACAAGCATGTCCAAAGATTATTTCCCGACTCCGATCCACAAATGGAAATAGCGTCTACTATACTAAGAGGATCGACTTATCATCATCTCGTACATAGGCTGGTTTTCGAGCCTAGTAATAATGTACTGGCTCTTGCCTCCGTCCTCCGTTCTGTTTTAGATAACAGTATATTGTAAGCAGCGGACAGGATAAATATAGTGACGAGATAGAAGTACAGGAGAATGGACAAGATCTCAGTGGTTCATGACGGGATGTTCGATGCTGCTGTCGAGTGGCACAGCAGACGCCGCAGTCCGAGTGTTGGCGTTATATCCCTCCAGCTTTTCTGCTATCTCTCCCCGTCCCTGCGTTTCTGAAGGAGGACTGGACTTCGATTGTACGATAAATCTACTTTGGCGCCACAGCTTTGCCTCACGTCGGGTGGCTCTATTTGCTTGCCGAAAACGATAAAAGAGGAAGGACCCGGAGAGGATAAAGACGGCAGACCCAGCAAGAGTCACAGCAACAATGATCCACACTCTCGAATGGTGTTCCGAGGTATAAGCCTGAGAGGGGAGGGTCGATGGCAGCGCGTCTGTCGAATGGGCGGGTGTTGAAGAATGCATAGGGATCTGTGAGGACGGGGACGTATTGACGCAATGGCCTTCACTACAACGGGTAAGTGAATGCAAGCGCCAGCGACGGTTTAGTCAAGCTTACCATTTTGTGTAGATAGCATAGTCAAATAATAGTAGGACTGGCTGCTCTTTTGAATAGGGAACGATGCTGAAGCTGTGAAATTTGTTCTCCATAGTTTGATTGACATAGACTGGCACATTATAGAAAAAATCTTCCGTTTGTTCTACGTCGTGCTTGTATCCGCCCACCAACTCCCCATCGAGGAAAAATGTGTAATTTGCGAAGGCGTCGAATCTTTGTGAGGAGTGTGGAGGAGTGTTTGCTATAATGCAATACACAAATAGGGAGACGCCTATTCGAATGGTGGTACACGTCAAGTCACAGGTGGACGAAATGGATATTCCACGGACCTGCGAAGTTGAAGGTGACATTGTGGGCTGCATGTTCAGGGTGAGAAGTTGTATCGTGCCAGGTTCCATTGTACGCTAGGGATGCGTTGGGCTGTGCATTGCCTCCGGAATTCCATGCATTGGGTGGAAGATATGTAGGAACGGTAAACGTTATCTCATCCCCATAGCGGTCGTCAATGGTGACATTCCGTAATCCCTCCGCCGTGGCCCCTGCCATTGTCATAAAGCATAAGAACAGTATCCTTGCAACAAGCATGAGTAGTGAGCAATGAAGCAGGAGTTTATTATTCTCCATCTCCAGGAGTGCGGATGATAAAGGTCGCGATACTCAGCCTCTGGAGAGTTTCCGCCTCGTTCCCGGGCAGAGGTCCCGTCGGCGTCGGTGGTATCACTTCAGCTGGGAACGATTCACCTCGTACAATCTCCCTACCTGAGTCCCCGCCTCCGCCCCCTGATGGTGAGTTTCAGCAAGCTCCGGGGTACATCTGAACCAGTGTTCTCCGGAGCAATTTGATTACAGGGGAATATACATCACATTGCCCTTGCCCGGGGATGAATACCGAAGGCTACGGACCAGCGTACGGAGGTGAACATGCCCAGGCTGCCCCCATAACCCTCTTCTCGGCGCGTAGATCCTGGATTATCTGCCGCAGTTCCCTGATCGTACCTGCATGGTCCCTTAATTCATCAACCGACGGCCTATGCATCGAGCTCGGCGTGTTTGTGGTGAAAGCGTGAGGAGGAGCGTGAGCAGCAGTGGAGCTCTGGTCGCGGGAATTCGGGAACAGTCGCGGTCTATTGGGTCTTTGCATTGGTCGGCGTCGGGCTCGAACTGTTAGAAGAATGCCAATGCAAGAGACAAAGGTGGCGATCCCCGCAAGCGTGATGCCAACAACGACACCCGTCTTTAGACGGCGTCCCATTCCGAACCTCTGGAAAGGTTGCCGAGTTCTCAATTTCACCTTTGCTACAATCGGTGGGCTGATGGTTAGGATGCGCACTTGGAGCATAATATTCCGACGCGACCCACCTCAGCGTAGTGTAAATAGCATAGTCGAATAATAGTAACACTGCTTGTTGAGTAGAGTTGACGACAAGGCTGAAATTGTGAAATGTGTCTGCCATGGTGCGGTTGACATAGACGGGCGTATTATAGAAGTAATCGTGAGTGCCTTCTACGGCGTGCGTATATTCGCCGACAAGGTCACCGTCGAGGAAAAATTGGTAATCTGCAAACGAGTCGAATCCCCTATCACCGGGGAGCGCCATGTTTGCGATGATGCAAAATACGTATAAGGCGACACCTGATGTAATCATGATATGTACATAGAAGATGTAAGTGGGGGTTCTACTAACCTTCGAAAACAAAGTTAACAATTCTTGTCCTATCCCCAGGATGATGTGTGGTATCGTGCCAGGTGCCATTGTGGGTCAGGGATGGATTCGGTGTCGCAGCTCCCAGGTTACTCCACGCATCTGGCGGCAGAAATATAGGAATAAGATGCGTCAACTCGTCTCCATACTGGTCGTCGATTGTGACATTGTTCATCGTTGGCTGGGACGCCTTTGCCACTGCCAAAGCGTAGAGAGTCGACGTGATGATGAGTATTGGCGTTAACATGGGCGACGAGTGGTGAGGCGCAACAAGCCATTTCTGGCGTGTATAAGAAGGGTATTCATACGCAGCCTTCTGGTCTTAGACACAGATGAAAGGAGATCACGAGGTGGTGTCTCGAGCTCGCACCGTCGGTACTTGAGCCTCCGCCGCTGCCGTCGTAGATAAATCAGTAAATGACACCTACCAGCATATTCGTGAATATTGGAGTCACCCATTGTTACGACTACATCCTGTAGAATTGTACGAGTGTCCCAGTGGCGTGCTCGGATCGACTGCCTATCTTCAGTTGGACCGCCGACATGTCCGGTTACTTTCCGTGCAGTAACAATTGTACGTTCTGAGAATTGTTGAGCAACTATCAAAGATCAAAGGTCAATAATTTGAGACCAATGGATGATGCAGCGAGGACCTGCCGTAACAAGCAACGATTCCGTATAAAGTGGTAGTCGTGGTCGTGTTGTAAGACCGCGACCTCCTAGTCAGCCACAATGGTGGGAGTCCAGTAAACACGACCAAACATCGCGCCCTCACGGCGCTTACTCCTCGTGCCAGTGAAAAGTTGTCGTCCTGTCTCCTGGAAAGCTTCAGAGGAAATCGAGAGAATACAATAGGGAAACCCAAATTGTCTTACTTGGAGCCCGCAGGGCAGACTCGGACTCGACAGACAGCGCATTCCGCAAAATTTTCTAGGCCTCATTTTTGTGCTAATTTCTGAGCGAGGTGAGGGTCGAACTTGAACTACGGGGCAGACGAGGATAGGTTTAGCCTGAACAGCATTCGCGCCATATTCAAGGTCCTCTAATCTATGATTGCAACCAAAAACGCAGCTATCACCCACAGAATAGTAATATGTGTTTCAGGAAATACAGGATTACTTGCAGAAGGAATGAAATCCTCGATTGACGCTAAATCGACGCATGGTACAGGCTCTCGGCGTACACCCCCAAAGTTGGTCCTCTCAAGCTGTGTTCTTCTGACCCAGTATCTCATTGTTCCACAGAGGTTCGTCCTCGCTGTACGCTTACGGTCGCGAACACCTGATAAACAGGGAGATACACCGATATCGACGAAGGAGATGGGCGAGACGACAAGGGTTAACCACAGCTGGTTTGCAGCTGTTGGTACTTTTCTCGCCCTCTGGTGAATATGTTATCACCCGTGCAGTCGTCAAGTGAGCGAGTCGGAAACCTGGACAATTCCTTATGATTATGGAAATCTCATCCATGTGAACGACTTCAGTGTTTCGAGCAGATGATGTTTGGGCTACGGGAAAGTACACTGCTTGTCAATCCATGTGGAACTACATTCAGGCTCTCCGAAGCAATTCGAGGTATAAAGGGAAGTATGCATCCACCTAGAATCTTCAGCAGGTCTCTCCTCCTCCCACTCTACCCTTCATTTCCTACGTGGCTGGTCCACATCTCTCCAACTCTTTTCCTCCTCCTCTTTCCTATCGTCTCCTTTTACGATCCCAACGCCATGCATTTCCGTCAATTGACATGCACGTCTGTGATACTGGCTTGCGCCATCGCTGTGTTCGCAGCCCCCGCCCCCATCGCTGAGCGAGATTACGACAATGAAATCGAAGCTCGGGGCTGGGATACACACATGATCCCGCGCTACGGCGGTAACCACCTGGTATCCGGATATGTATGTCTCGCCAATCTCATCGCTCCGCCCCAAATTATTGACTAATTGGCGACTAGTACCGTCCCGCTGGGCTGGAGGCAAGGGGTCCCCCCAAGGTTGTTCCTAGGCCTGTCGCAAAGCCTCCTGCGAAGCCCGCTGCACCCGCGAAACCACCCGCGAAGCCGGCCGCACCAGCTAAGCCGCCAGCCAAGCCTGCTGCTCCCGCCAGACCGCCTGCTGCTCCTGCCAGACCACCACCATCGAAGCCAGGTCAGGGCACCCCGCCACCACCCACCAAACCTGGACAGCAACAGTGTGGGGCGAAGAATGGAAAGGGAAAACGCGCCTTCGATTCAAGTTGTTGTATGTCGTCCTGAACATTCTGTTATTGATAGCACTCTTAACCGCTACCTCCTCACAGCTTCCAACACGCTCACACTCGGCAGTGTTACTCGACCAATCACCAAAGTCGGCGACCAAGGCAATTCGGCCGTGACATACAAGGTCGACGGTGGCTGGCCTGACCCAACCAACCAACAAATGGTCACTGCCTATGCTAAGACAGGCAGTAGTAAGTTTCTTGATGCCATTCTTGAGAGAACGTGTCACTGAGAGTGCTTGCTGCTCAGGACCAGGCGTCAGCTTCGCCGAAGAAGCGAAATGGCTTGCCAAGACCGATCAACTGCTCGCTGAAGGGACCTACGATGGACACAACTTCATTGTGTTCCACGGTGTATCCGGGAAATTCAAGATTCAGGACACCTCATTCTTCCTGACGTTGTATCCGTTCATGCAGAAGGGCGACTTGAAGAGCTGCGAAGCCGCAGTGATGAAGAAGATCGATTTGATTGTTAGGGAAGCCAGAGTTTATGTGTAAGCCTCGTTTTCCGAGCTGTTCTTCTCTCGCTCATCTTGGTTTCTCGTTCATAGCGATACATACGGCATCCTCCATACCGATATCCAGCCCGGCAACATTCTCTGGGACAAGGCTGCCAACGACCCCACTCTCATCGACTGGGGCAGAGCCAAGGAAGTTGGCAAGTGGTCTGCCGAGATCGAGGCTGCCGTTAGAAAACAAGCGGAATTCTCGCACTTGAAGGGAGAGGAAAGGCTCTGCCACGATCTTAGATAAATATGTACCATTGTCTTTATTTTATCTATGGAGGTTGCATTCCTAGAAACGTACATGTTGGATGTGCTACATCCTCGTGCCCTGAGTTGCCTCCACTCCATTCCAGGAGCATTGCTATCCACCACAAAAACTCTCACGCCATAGCTTCCACATTGCACTGGGACTCGATAAATTTACGAGACCTCTGCGCACAATTACATACCCTCATGCGGAAGCTTAACCCAGATGTCCACCAAGCCTCATTTCTCCCCCGTGTATCTGAGGAGAATGTTGGCCTAATATTTTGAGATCGGAGGTTGCGACCCGCAGGGTATTTGAGGCCCAACATGAGGTTCGCCCGTTCTCTGCAGCTTATCAGAATATCTGTAGACCCATTAGGTGGTTACGAAATGGCACGGTGGTATCCTGGTGTGGAGACCGTGTCAGTCAACCGTGGTAAGTAGGGTCTCAATGAGACCCACGTTCAACAGATGTCCTCAGCGGTATCATTTCATCACGGAATGTTCTCTGAGCTTCGCCGACCTCACGCCGCATCCTAAACCGCTTCCCGTGCCTGCTACTGTTCGGGCCCAATTCGGTGCAGCCTTTAGCAGAGAGCGACAACGTAGCGGTCAAAAACCTCCCGAACAGATGCCCCAACTTGGAATCACAGCTTCTCGAAAGAGTATAATGCATCAATCCCTACGCGACTGAGTGGGAACCATTGCGCCACCATTTACTTATCAGTTGCACATGACATCTGTGCGAACTTGATAGCCTCCTCCGTCGTTGCCTGAGCCTGGCTCTTCACCGCAAACAAGCTGTCGCTCCCCAACGGGAATCGCGTAGGTAACTCTGGTTCGCGCGATAGCCTCATGATCATCTTGGCAGCTTTCTGAGGGTCTCCAGGGACGGGGATGTGATGCAGGTGGGCCCGCACGAGGGAGGTTGGGGTGTTAGGATTCGAGTAGGCTGGATGCTGGGGGCGGATGGTAATCGCCGACGTCCTGTTCGGTATAGCAAACGCGCCTGGCTCAACGATGCATGCCCGAATATTCCATTCTGGGACCATTTCCTTCATGAACGTCTGAGTAAAACCTTCAAGTGCTGTGGGTCGCCATTCGACATTCAGTAGTCATCTTTTGTTGACTGAAAGCGCTGATATCTTACCGAATTTCGCTGAGCAGAAGTATGAGAAGCCTTGTGTGGCCGTATAGCCGCCAGCAGCCGTGAGATTCAACACGAGCCCGCCATCACCAGGAGGGTTTACTTCTCGGAAGAATGTCGCGGCCTACAGGAAGGTGTATGAGCACGGTGTCCTTGCATCTGACCACAGTAAATCAGACCTCTCGTGTGATATTGGCGGGTCCCCAGAACACCACATCGAACTGAGATCTCGCATCTTCGTCCGTCATGCCCTCAATCTCTCCCAACACAGTAAACCCAGCACAGTTGGCAACGACGTCCAAGCGTCCAAAATGGTCCTTGGTAGCCTCGAAGGCCTCCTTGATCTGTTTGACGTCTGTTATGTCGAGACGTTGCACCAACAGCTGACTACTCGGGTATTTGGTCTTGAATTCCTCCAAGTCAGAAGGTTTGCGGCATGTCGCTACCACCCGTTCCCCCTCCTCAAGAAGATGCTTGAGCAGTTCGTTGCCTAGCCCGCGTGTCGTCCCTGTAACTGGAAGGAGTCCCGTTTAAACTTGGTACCGCCATACCCATCTGATTTACATACCGAACCAGACGCGTCCTTTTGATTCAAAGCTCGTTATTTGAGGTGGGGTCGGGTTCGATTTGAAGAGGCTCCAAATGTAGTCCATCTTGTGGATGTCGAGACTCACCCTCGCGCTGAAATCAACTTCGTTGGTCGGTTCATACTCGGTTCCCTCAATCTCCAACCCCCTATGAGAACAGGGGCCAGTCCTCAAGGAATCCAGCGCATCCACAAAAACATGAGGTTTATACGAGACAAGACAATATGGTGCCCTAGGAAGCTACGCCGCAGCTGCTCCAGCCAGTCTCCCAAACACCACCGCTTCCAATAACGACGAACCTCCAAGCCTATTCTTACCATGAACTCCACCGATAACTTCCCCAGCGGCGTATAAACCAGGTATAGGTTTGCCACCAGCAGAGAGCACGCGAGCAGACGCATCCACGCGTATGCCTCCCATTGTCTAAGATGGGCGGTCAGATTCACAAGCTGGGTGGGAGACGTTTCAACGCACGTAATGTACCACAGGCACAACCCATGCCGCCAGCAACGTACCGTCTGGACTGAATTGGCCATTGTGGAAGTGGACTGGTGATAGACTTCAGTAAGTGGGAAGGCCCGCACTCATCCCGAGACACACCTTTGCCAAAAGGGTCCTTCAGTTCACCTACCGCGTATTTATTATGTTCTGAAAGTGTTTGGACCAAGGCTGCGTCTGGTACGCCTGTGTCTCTCGCGAAGTCAGCCGCGTTATCGTATTTCTTCATCAATCCCTTCGAAACATAGAAATCGCCTGTCTTGCGTCAATATCTTCATCTCATACTGACAGAAGTCGACCTCACAATGTGACTTCAACTCCTTTTCCGCGTCGGCATTGAGTAATAGCCTTATCGGTCCCTTGCCTTGCTCAATAATTTCTTGCATCGCTTTCGTCACGTTATCCCTTCTCTCCATTTCGTCGACAAACCTCTTTCCCTCACCGTCAACAAGCAGCGCCCCAACGCCTCTCAACGCCTCCGCCGCCAAGAACTTCGTCTTCGCTTCCTCATCGTTGGGGTCGACAAACCCAGTCGGATGCACTTGAATTTCATCCATATCAATGAGGGACGCGTGCAACGAAGAGGCTAAACGGTGGCCGTCCCCAGTTGCGTGGTCCCCGTTCGTCGTAGGTAGTCCTAGAAGATCTGGACGATATTTGGCGAGAAGCCCTGCTGGAGCGTAGTCGGCAGCATATCCACTAAGTCGAGATATTAGTGTATGTTGAGACCAGAGAAGAGGAGGGAGCGTACCCGGTAGCGATAATAACGGCCTTCGCTTCCACAATTTTGGTCTCTCCGTTGGTTTCGTACTCGACTCCGGAAACGCGGCCATTTGCTTCCAGTAGTCGGACAACGTTGGCGGACTTGATTATCTCCGCAGCAGGAAGGGTGTCCAGCTTTCTCATCAGCGCGGACGTTATAGCAAACCCAGGCGGCGGCCCTCTCCCTCGATGGGTGCGTGCGATCGAATGACCTCCGAGCAATGATACCAACGAGAGATCAATGGAGAAATTGGAGCTGAGCCATGAAAGAGACTCTGCAGAGTTCGATGTGAGGGCGTGGATGAGATCTGGCCGAGCCAGTTGTCCTGCGGATGATGTAGTGTCCGTCGCGCTGCCGACATTCATTTATTCACTTGTGCAGGTCATGAGGGGGCTCGGATGGACTCACAATGCTTCAACGCTGTCAGACACCCCTAGTGCCTTCTGTGCTTCCGTCCCGGCTCCGTTAATGCCAGAGCTTGCCTTCATCGAGTTTCCGCCCAAGCTAGCACCCGCGTTATTTAGATAGTTCTATCACTGAAGGGAGACTCACGAGGGCTTCTTATCCAGCAATAAGACTTGGGCACCATGCTGAATCAACGTATGTGCAGCGCTCAGTCCAGCTAATCCACCCCCAATGACGATCGTACGGGTCTGCGAGACGTTCATGGCAATGTCCTTCGGTTGTAGCCAGTTTACAAGCAGAACGGCGAGTAGGAGGGTGATTATGAAGAATAGCGACTGGGTTCTGGGAAAGGCCATTCAGATGCCGCCTTGGTATTCCTGGATCCAAAATCTGTCACCGGGCCCAGTTCCAGGTTGCGCGCTGGGAAAGTCCTGATGCATCGTGATCGAGTCTTACCTCAAGTCAAGTCGAGATTCCCAATTCTTTGAGTCTGGCCACTACTAAGCCCGTATAGCAGGAGATAAAATAGAAAGAATGTCGGGGGCACGATGCCCCACGCATGGTGGTCTGGGAAGAGGACCATCAGGACGAAAGAAAGTTCAGGTTCCCACGGTCAATCCACATCTACCACTTAAATCGTACGAAGATGCAGGAACCGGGATCTTGTAAGGTAAGACTGTGCATTATGGCGCAGATCCACTAGGCAGAATACGAATGCGTAGGAGTTTGGGGGGAATGCATTGAACGACCATAAATGAATGAAATAAATACATTGCTATTTATTTACTGAGATCATGGCAGAGCTTTTCCTCTCCCCTCAAGTGCGAGAATTCCGCTTGTTTCCTAACGGCAGCCTCGATCTCGGCAGACCACTTGCCAACTTCCTTGGCTCTACCCCAGTCGATGAGAGTGGGGTCGTTGGCAGCCTTGTCCCAGAGAATGTTGCCGGGCTGGATATCAGTATGGAGGATGCCGTATTTGTCACTATGAATGAGACGTCACATTCAGTAGGAGAAGGGAAGCAGTTCGATGATTGAGGCTTACACATAGACTCTGGCTTCCTTCACGATCAAGTCGATCTTCTTCATCACTGCGGCTTCGCAGCCCTTCACATCACCCTTTTGCATGAGAGGATACAACGTCAGGAAGAACGAGGTGTCGTGGATCTTGAATTTCCCAGATACGCCGTGGAATACAATGAAGTTGTGTCCATCGTGGGTCCCTTCAGCGAGCAATTGATCTGTCTTGGCAAGCCATTTCGCTTCTTCAGCGAACGATGTACCTGGCCCTGGAGAACAGACACGATTAACGACACACCCTATTAGGTCGAGAATGTCCGAACTTACTGCTACCTGTCTTCGCATAGGCGGTGACCATTTGTCCGTTAGTTGGGTCAGGCCAGCCACCGTCGACCTTGTATGTCACGGCCGAATTGCCTTGGTCGCCAACCTTAGTGATTGGTCGAGTAACACCGCCGAGTGTAAGTGTGTTCGAGGCTGCCAAGGTAGCGGTTAGGGTTGCTATCAATAACGGAACGTTAAGGATGACATACGACAAGTGGGATCGAAGGCACGTTTGCCCTTTCCATTCTTCGCTCCGCATTGTTTCTGCCCAGGTTTGGTGGGTGGTGGCGTGCCTTGGCCTGGCTTCGATGGTGGTGGTTTAGCGGGACCAGCAGGCTTGGCTGGCGGCTTAGCTGGTGCGGCCGGCTTCGCGGGTGGCTTCGCCGGTGCAGCGGGTTTCGCAGGAGGCTTTGCAACGGGCTTTGCAACAGGCTTCGCGACAGGCTTTACAGCAGGGGGCCTAGGGGACGACCTTAGGTGGAGCCCTTGCTTCAAGCACGGCAGCATGGTACTAGCGGCGAGTTAGTCAAGGATTAAGGCGAGAATGGCAAGACATACAGATTCGGATACCAGGTCGTGACCTGCGTAACGCGGGATCATGTGTGTATCCCAGCCCCGAGCTTCGATTTCATTGTCGTAATCTCGCTCAGCGATGGGGGCGGGGGCTGCAAACACAGCGATGGCGCAAGCCAGTATCACAGACGTGCATGTCAATTGTACGGAAATGCATGGCGTTGGGATCGTAAAAGGAGCCTATAGGAAAGAGGAGGAGGAAGAGTTGGGGAGATGTGGACCAGCCACGTAGGAAATGAAGGGTAGAGGAGGAGAGACCTGCTGAAGATTCTGGGTGGATGCATTCCACCTTTTATACCGCGATTCGTCTCTGCTAAGCTGGACGAGATTCCGCATGGAGTGGAAATGCGCTTGGAGTCCCTCCAGAGTTCAAACATCGGCTCAAGTGAAACATTGGAGTCGTTCACATGAGCCAATGCAACATGCAATCATGGGGGATCATCCAAGTGTCCGGGTGTCTCGCTTGGCAAATCCCTCCATGGCGTCTTCTACTCCTCGAGAAGAGCAGACAGCGATAAAAATATCGCGCGCCGTTAGCCTGTTCGGCGCCCAATACGACGAACATGCACGGGCTTGCCAGCACCTGATAGGATGGTCCAAGGAATTGGACCATCCTTCCGAAATGAATTGTCGGCATAGCAAAGTGGTCCCGCGTGGACAGCAGTTCAAACTGGGAGCCCAAACTGTGTTGAATGCGTAGAGCACATGGCTCGTTGACACGAACATTCCACTCTAGGCGGCTGATACGTGCTAAGCAAAGTTCCCGGTCGCTGAGGTCGATCCATCAAGTCCATTTGGAGTCAAAGAGTTACCATGATGATGATCACTCACCCGATAGCCGTTGAAAAACTTGATGGAGATATAGATCAGGGAGGTTTTACCTTCTACACTGCTTTCCCAGCGCCTGTGTAACTTGGAAGTACGCAAATTTAGGCAGTGTGGCGGAAGCGCATGTCCGGTTTCAGACAGACAGGCAGCGCTATAGCATTGATATTGATCAGTCCAGAATTTCTTTTATTTCTTCTTCTATACTATACTTTCCGCGGGAAGGGGGTAGGGTAATGGTGAAAGAGAGAGGGGGAAGAGCTAAGATTCGACGCAAAAAAACACGAGCACAGAACACCCTCTGAGAGAAATGAATGAAAGCGTGAATAGGTGGAGGAGGGCGTAGACCCGACTGAACAAGGTGAAAGGTATTGGTTATGAAAGCAGTTCAAACGATTAATGGTAAAGTGGCTGTACAGATAGCATTGCACGGATGATGCAGTTCGTAGAAGTGGGAGACGGCCGGAAGAAAGGAAGAGTGCCAATACCAGGGAGTGTGAAGAAGGGTTCGCGATGGAGACTCCAGGATGTTGTGTAATTGTAGAACGTGTCCGTGATCATGTATGTAAGAGTAAAATTGCCTTGTGCTGCCGTTAAAGAGCTCTATCCCTGCAGAGGGTGTAGATCGTATACGATGCATGAGTCATTGGGCGGACATGGATGACTGATGGTAGGTAGGGAGTATGACAACGGATCTGGAGCTTCATGAACATTAAGCCGCGCTATACAAGAACAGGTTGTTTGTCGCGGCAATCTATCATGCGAACAATATGAGCGGTGAGGGCAACGGTTTCCATAGGCAAGACTCACGGCAATCGTGTTCTCATTCGGATGCCAACTAGCATGCAGGATCTTCTTGTTAAAATCCAATGCTTCGAGCTGCATTGCATCCCGCAGCGTCCCCTGCCCCTTTACCAACGCCATTCTTCCCAGCTTTATTGCCAGGCAAAGGCCCACCCATCCTCTTCGCCTTGAAAGCGGACTTGTCAGCTTGTAGAACGACATCGTTGGGACCATCGGTATCGTATATCCGGAAGTAGTTGTGGTACGACCCCGTCAGGACAGTGCCTAAAGTGAACTATTGGAACACACTATGCCAGGCAAGCAAAAGGACGTACTTGTCGTCACCTCCCCAGATGCACTCAAACTTATCGAATATACAGTCATTCTCGTACAAGTCACATAGTTTGCCCCGTAGATGGTCATGAATCTGGATTGTTCGTACAGGTCGACTCTCCATATTGATGTCCCAGATCTTAAGCGAGAGGTAGTCTCGCGACAAGATGTACCGACCGTCGTGGCTGAACTTCACGTCTGAAATCGATGAAATGATTTCTGAGAAGAACGATCGCGTTATTGGGTCTTCCTCCTCCTCGAAACCTGAACGGATCGGGATGTTAGCGAGCGACTAGGAACTATCCATGATCGTACATTTTGCATGACGATCACATAACGCCGAGTCGCGCATATCCGCCAGCTTTATATTCGACTTGGAGCTCGAATACATGAAAAGGTTGCAGTGGTTTGGATGGAACTCAGTAGCCGTTATGACTTCGGTCAGTTCTTCCATATTGACAGGTTTGATGTCCACAATATCTGTAGGAACCACCGATTAGCATGCTGAGAGACGAGGAACTAGAGATCGCGCAGAGGGCAACGTACTGAAACTCTGATCGCTGATATTCAAATTCCATAGATTGATTCGGAGGTCATCAGCGGAGATGTACGTCTCTTGGTCCGAGTTTACTGAGATGGAGTGTATGTGATACGCGTGGGCGTTTGCGTACACTTTGCGAGGGACAGCGGCTATGATGTTGTCTTGAAGCGACATGCGGGGGAGGCGGAGATGAGAATGTGATGATGGAGGGGGTAGGACACGTTGACCGTCATGGTGATTGGATTCCGAGACCACTCGTAATGTCTTTTCGAAGACTTTCCACAGCTTGATTGTCTTGTCTGGACGTACATCAGCTGTCGGAGCCGAGAAGATAGAGAGCATGACTACTTACCGTTAGTCGATAGAAGAAAGTGGGCCGAGTTCTGTCGTTTGCACCATTTAATCTTGTTGATCTTCTCCTCAATTTCTAACGACTTGAGGTAGTCGAACTCCGGCTCGTGCGACTGGAATTCTGTGTAGAATTTGTACTCGCAGCCCTTTTTCTATTCGATCATTAGCTGACCATAGCTTGATCGATCTTAGAATAGAGACAAGGGAAAGGTCGAAGGATACGGGCTTGGGAATGAGAGACACGGCGACATCAGGCCAAATCTCCCAGACCAGCAGCATGTGGGCAGTGCGTGCCTCGTTTAGGCGCGTGTGTGATGCATGGCAGCAGTACGCACCATTTCATTGCGCTCGAAGAGAACGACTCGGCCGCCCTTGTCTCCCGTAGCAAGGTAGTTGCCAGTCGAGTCAAATTCGACAGTCGAGATGATGTCCGCTGTTTGGTAATCAGAATCGGCGTCGGTAAGTCGTCGACATCCCAGACTGATGCGACATCGACATCACTTTACGAGAGGAAATGAAGGAATACCTTCTGTGATATCTTCTACCTCCCCCTTATCGCCAAAGCACTGTGCAAACCGCCAGCCGCCTGCAGATAATGGGTCGTCCATGATGCAGTACACTTAAGTGATGTTCTGGGACTCTGAAATTTGCGGTCGTTTTCGAGGAAATCGCGGATTCACTGATTCTGCAGACGATGGTGGTGGCGATGGCTTTGGAAGTCAAAATGTCTCGCAAAATCTAAGCAAAGGATATTTGGGTGGAATGGCGGTAGTAAATGGATAACAAGGGAGCCTGCGACTCTGATCTCGTGTTTGGTCCAGACAAGCGGACCAAACAACCCTTGGGCGCTTCAATCCCCGACTCTTTCCACTAACCACAACCACCACCACACCAACGCTACCTGTAATCGCAATTTATCATGGCCATTGCCCCCATCACCGGAAAGCTCAGAAAGCGTTTGTGGCTTGATGTTGGCTGTGCGTTCGGCCTTGGTGTCTCTGCCGCATATGCCTATTGGTGAGTTTCAATGACAATAATTATACCCGCCTCTTGTCTCATCTTGTGCCAGGTATGGATACCACTTGAAAGCTCGTGAGTCATCTGTGCCCCTTTTGTTCCATCCCAGGTGACTGGGGCGACTCATTCTTGTCCATTCAGTGGAACACCAGGAGCAATTCTACGTCAAACTCGAGCGAGAGAGAGCTGCTGCTAAGCAAGTAGATTCAGAAACGGGGAGGCTCGGGCAGGAATTAAACGGACCAGAAGGCTTGGCTGGATGTCGGGCGTCAGAGCAGAATTCTAGAGTGACATCGACTGATCGAGAACATGCGCATGTTGCGTGTCTGCCGTAAATTCATTTCTTCGTCCCATCTGCAGAAAAATAGGGCACTTGCAAGGCACCGCCTGGAACTCAATGAGAAGCATGTCTGTCCCCTTTGCTCTGTGCTCGAGCTAGTATCGCGGAAATTAGGCCGGTGAACATTGGTGCAGTGGTGAAGCAGAGGCAAAAGTGACTCCAAAGTTGATGCAAATTTGCCAAACATTGAATTCCAACACTATGTATGTCGCTTCCAAAGGGAGTAGACCATTACAAGACATGATGCATGAGCACCGAGACGTCCCATCGTTGGCCATGTCTAAGGGGCTTCAACTCAACAATCTGACCTCGGTGGGCGAATTCTTGGTCGTCGTTGTACTCAAATTGCTTCGCGTTGTTGAAACAGGGAAAACTTGTGCGAGACAAATGAATATATTGCAAAAGATCCATGCCTACGTAGAATACGAAAATGTTGCGAACTTTCAAAACGTCGCCCAATGGGAAACATGTGCTGGTTGACGATCTGCAAAGACGCTGGAATTCCTGCTATCGCCGCCTCGTTTAACACCAAGTCTGTGGGTTACCCAGTCCGAGGCGTAGATGAAGTGCGGCGCAATTCACGTCTATAATGTTCCTTAGTTTGAAATGCGAGCATTCAAAAGTTTCGAAATGGTTGAGAAAAGTGGAGTCAAGGTTATTTTCGCGCTATATATAGAGTCAGTATCAGCATTCCCACGGTCACAATCAGCATTATTGTGAATTGTCGACCGCATCGCAAGCTGTTCCCGTTACGCCATGTCTGCTCGCCCTCGAACACATTCTGCAAAATATGGTCTACCTCCGAACCCAGAATGGATACAAATACTTACCTCAGGACGGTGACCCCAACACTTGGCCCGCAAATACCACAAGAATAGTCGACGCCGAGGGCCATGTAAATTTCATGGACCCCGTCGACTACGACCATCCGATTTGTAAGAAGTGGCAGGTGGAAGTAGGCAGAGCAATCGCGCTTGCAAAGGATCTTCCAAGTAAGCTGCCTAGCGCTAGCGTCCTTGTACTCTCGTCACTAAGCTAGTGCTCAGCTGGAAAGGATTATGTCCTCCAAACATGGCCGAAGGATTATGCGATGTATGATCACCACAAGGGAAGGGCAGACACGCCCCGTCACGATATCTATCTTTTCGGTATGTTTGCATCCAATGCAGCCAGCGCGTCTCCTGATCACCCGTCTAGGATCCCCGGGGAAACGGTTTCGTTCTGTGCCAGAATTCATACCCCACGCTGTCTGGCTGACGAAAGTGCAAGACGGCGACCGCAATGCCCAGTGCCTCTGTAAATACTGCTCGAAACGCGCTCAGAAAGACATAACTTTCCAAATGGCCGACATAATGCCTGTGCGTAAAACACCCACTCAGTCGCCCGGCCCGTCTCGTCGCCCCATACGCGACAAGAAGCCCAAGAAGCCCTCAAACCTGAGTGTCTTCACCTCCGTTACACGGGCTCACGTTCCTGTCAAAGCCCCCAAAACCCCTGCTGCCCCGGACAGGAGCTCTGATCTGCGGGCAATCAATTGTAAGACGAGCATGAAGCTCAAGCGCTGGTTTAGACCTGGTGAACTGCTCTGGTGTGCCCTTGACCCACCGATACCCGGTCCGAACGGCACAGACAACATCACGTTCTGGCCAGGACTTGTGGAAGACGTCAAACTTAAGAATACTGTTCTGCCAAAGCCGACGCCCCCTCCGCGGGAGCCCACCCCGGCGCTGACATCCTCTCAAGGTGGCGAGTCTACTGTGCAGGAAAGCGACGACGACTCGCCTCCGTGGACGGTACAGCAATCGACAGCGTATGCGATGAAACTCCTCGCTGTGAACCGTGAATATGTCCTTCGTGACGATCAAGTGCTCCCATACCAAGCCTACGCGCCAACTGCTGTTGTAGACACACTGCAAAACTTCCCCCGCGCGAATCTCAAGATAGAGCCCGAAGATACAACGAGATTCGATCCATGCCCGGCGAACCAAGTCGCGTCGTTTAATGAGGCCGCGTCACCATATGCTGTCGCGCTGCAGATTGCGGCCAGACTGACTGCGTACTGGTCGTTGACAGATGATTGGGAATATACGTATACCGTTCCCTCAGAACCCAATCGAAACACCGCAGATTCACTTGCTGCCGCCATCGTCCGAGCCCAAAGTGCTCCCAATGCCCCCCAATCTCAACGGTACCCAAACACATCCGCACCAGATCCCCAAATGTCAGCAGCAGAGTTTAATTCCCTAAGCACGCAGGTCATGGGTGCCATTCCTCCATCCCAAACAGTAACGCAGACAAGGTACCAGGGGGTTTGGTGGGGCGCCGAGCGCATATGGGTCGACGATTTTGTCAGGCTCAAAGTCGCCCGACGCTGCATCGCTCCGCAGGGTGCTGAACACATCTTCAAGCCTGCGGGTCCTGGTACATCCTTACTGCAGAAGTTGGGCGGGGTGGGTATGCGAGATTCGTCGGAGGTAGACGCGGGTTCGAGGGGGCTGTTTCTGCGGCTGACTGGGCTATTGCTCGTCGATATACCACAAAGGAACGGGAGCGGGCCGAAGAAGGAATGCCGCGCGTGTGGAATGTTGTATGAGCTAGTTGATCAAGATTGGGTGGACCCATCCACTGCCCAGCCCAATGTCGCTGGGACATCTGCATCCGCATCCGCTGCTCCTCCTTCAACACACCCACTCCCAAGGCTTAGCACAATCGCCGGCCCTTCTTCTGCTGGGCCATCGTTCGCGAATCGCCCGAAGCACCCGCTGCCACAAGACCTCTCCTCACTTCTGCCCCCTCCCCCCGATGGGTATAGATTCCGGCAGATTCTCGAGGACGGATATGAAGCCATCATGTCTCTGACTATGATTGGCGGACGCTACTACCCATCTATTCTGCACCACCCACTTCTCACTCAAACTGTCGGCTTTGCTTTATCCAATGCGCTCGAAAATAACGGTTTGCTCGACTATTCCTACTTGTGGGCCCTCGAGGGGCTTACACCTGGGTTCAATAATTCGGTTGATCCCGTAGAAAGCAAGAAGGGTCGAGAAGCAATGCTCAAGGACGCTGATAAGGAGGCGCGAGAAGAACTCGCGACAGTCATAGCACAGGCACACAGTATGGATATCGAAAACGAGTTGCAGCAAACTCAACACCAAGAACCTACCAGCATTTCAGCACATCTAGCGGCGTCGAACGAGATGGACGTCGATCCGTAGAATTTCTCTAACCACGTCAAGGACCATTTCCATAGTTCCCTTGTAATTTTTGCTTGTACAATTGCTTTCGGGAATTTCAATTTGTCATGTGCTCGCGTTTGCCACCGACGTGTGAGCTGTCTTGATTTGGCAACAACCATCTGAACGCCAACCGCGTCGACCGTGACAATCATCTCTTTCTACCTTACCATGACCATCTAGAAATATTCTCCAGGATTCCACTCAACCTTCACTTTAGCTTTCATTTCACGACCTCGTTCCCAAGCCAGACCCCCTTATAATAACTCGGCCGACTCCCTCGTTTATTCAGCATTCCACTATGTCCTCGCTCAAGGCCTCGTCCTCTCGCAGCTCGTTGTCGAGCTCGCCCTCAACCTCGGCGTACTATGTACCGCCTTCACCGCCCACTTCATCGCTCGGGAGCTCAGCCTCCTCGTCGAAAGTTTCGCTGGAAATGGCCGATGAAGGTACGTAGGGCTGGTGACTCAGACGGCGTGGCCACTGACCAGATAAACTAGAAAACATTACAATCACTGCAAGTGCTAGCAAGAAGCTAGGAAAGCGCAAGAGCCAGGACGAGTGCGTTTCCGAGATATCTTTGTCCGTGTACGCTTTCCGACACAGTTCGCAGGGATCTCAGGATTCTCGCCATATCGACCCATATTACAGAGCTGTCGTACAACATATCGGATATCCAGACGCGTATCTTTGGTGCGTTGGCTTCTCGCGCTAGTGGTGCATCTTAATCATAGCGGGATGCAGAGATACAGGAACTCCGGCATAAGTCTCAGCTTCCTGGTGATAACACCAACACCACGAATATAATTGACCAGTCGCTCATGAGCTTGGACGAACGGTTGGATGCGGTATCTAAAGGAATCAAGTCCGTGAATGAGTCTCTGGAACCATGGCTGCAATCCACCGCCACACCCACACTAGCCCAGAACGGCGATACCAAGAACGAGAATGCAAACGCTACCATACTGCGAAAGCACGCGACACTCATGCAGGATTGGGACGCGGTTCAGGATGAGAGTGAAGTGCTTAGAGAGGAACTCAAGGAGGACAAATGGTTGACGGTGTTCCGAACCGTCACGGACCAGGCAGATGGGATGATGTCGAGCTTAGAGAAGGCCGTGAATAGGTGTCAAGTGCGTTATCTATCTTCATTGCAATCTTAGCCCCGACTAACGGCCGTGTTCAGGAGTTTATCTGGCAAGTACACCGGCGCGGTGCTGACGACTCCCTTGCTGTGACCCAACGGAGCGACAAGCCAACTGCGACAATCAACATTGATGTTTACAACTCTTTGCTTGATTCATATGAAGCGAAGAAGAAGTAAGTCCGCGAGCTTTATCAATGAACTTGCTCTTCAACTGTGTCGTGCGCTAGACATTACATGCCGGCGACCTCCAAGGTTTTGTCCATAATAGATAAGGGTGTCCGCGATCGAGTCACGAAGAACGGCGAAACCCTGCGAAGGCATGCAGAGTCCGCGCAACGATGGAAGAACCTTCGTGACCGAATATCTCGCACGGATGCGGAAATGGAATCGGTCCGTAGGCTCCTCCTGAATGGCGACTCAGCTCCAAGCGAAGGTGGATCGAGTACGTCTGGACACACCACACACTCTCGAGGCGGATATCTCGCGACACCGCCGAGTGCGCCGAGAGCTTCGAGGGGTCCCAGTTCTTCCAGCATCGCAGGCTCTATATCCCCACTGAGGAGGTTTGCGAGGAAGATCACAGGATCGTCCAAGCAATCGCCTAGTACTCCAGTCACTCCCCTTAATGTTGAAAAGACCCTTCGCGCTCCAGCCTCAGAACCAATCAAGGTCATCAGGCGGCAACGTACATCCATATTTGGTGTCCGAGGCAATCAACCTACGACTCCCTCCACGCCGGACCGACCCAACCACAAACATAGTCATAGTTTGACGCCTGATCCATCCCCTAGGATAGCGAAGATAGTTGAAACGCCCTGTAGCACTATCAAGGGCGCTAGTTCTAATGGTTCTTCTAAACAACGCTGGAACAGCTCGACGAAGATAGAGTCTGAGGAGAAAGGTACGACGATTAAAGGGACGCCTCAGAAGCGACCGCCGTCTGCGACTGGGTATTATGCTCGTACTTCAACCGATGAAATACCACCAGTGCCCCCTTTGGGTGGATCCTACAGGAGAAGCCTTTCAAGAGCCTCCATGTCATCCTCGAGGCCATGGTCCCCGATGACTTCATCATATTCAACTTCTCAGTCTTCACACCCACCATTACCAACTTTCCGGCCGCCATCCCGCGCACAAACGCCTTCCAACAACGCCGGACGCGCCACGCCGGGTCCTTCTGCCACGACACCTAAGCCCCGGCCAAACACTCCCAGCCATATTCCAGCTCCAGCAAAGTGGCGCTCATTCTCAAGCAGTCAGTCAGACACCTGGGACGATGATCACTCGGCAACGAGGTCTCAGCGTGCTTTCTCTCCGACGTTCTCTGCGTCTGGAGCAAGTAATTCATCTCCTGGGCGAGCTTACCCCCGCCCACCTAGCCGCTCAATGATCCCTGTTCCCAGCCTCCATCTTTCGTCGGCCTCCCGTCCAGGGTCTGCGATGTCAAGGTACGATGATCCATTGACAGCTACCCCCAGTACCTTCAGGAGCTCTGCTATGCGCGCACAAACGCCTGAAGCGACTCTGCGCGCCCGTGCACAGCAAGTACCTGTGTATCAATCCCCTGCGCCGCGGGGCGGACCGCGACCTTCCGCACCAGTCAAGGCTCCTCCATCAAGCTTCCGAGATGGATCGAACTCCAGTCGCACACCCTCGCGCCCTGGTTCGCGAAATGGTGCATACACGCCCACCTTCGACCATGGCCCAGTACACGAATATGTTCCCGCCAACACGAAAGATCCACTTGATGTCGAGGTTGCGGTCATCGCCAATTCTATCCCGCATGGCTTGTTGGTGGAACGCGTTGACCCCCCTCTTCGCAGCGCACCGAAAGAAGGGGAGGAGGTTAAGGCTCAGTACGCCTTTTCGAACTCCCTGGCGAGAAAACTCGTGACATGCAAACTCACTACGCTGACGCGGTCTGGGAAATCGGGCGACACTACAACAAAGAAAGTCATGTGTCGCGTCGGTGGCGGTAAGTTTGATTAACGTTTGAGTGGGCTCTTCTCCTGATCATGACGGCATTAGGGTGGCAAGACTTGCAACTCTATATCCTTAACCGACAAGCTGGGATGTAATGTCCCTGCATGTTCCATATTCGTCGCCGCGTCAACTCTTTGTACCATCATTAAGATGTTTCAGTTATTGCAGTTCCATAACGACATCTTCATTGCGGAAGATTCCCTTCACTAGATACCATTGTATTTCACATACATTCAGACATAGCTTTCCTTCGATTCGCACCCCATTGTCCATCGTACGTACCCCTCTCGTTAGTTCGTCGACCTATGCATGCAACTTATAAGTACTATGGTTCAATATAATTGTGGATGATATGCAGCGGGATATTAGGACTGAGGACCAACTGAAGACTGCATGATAACATTGAAAGCAATGCAGATGTAGACATGTCAGAATAAATTATCGCGTATCTAAAATAGCTCCAATTATACTAGATCACTCATCGTAGGATACCCAAACCACGCAGAATCTCGCAGCTTTCTATCGCCTCTGCCTCAATCCGCCGCACCTTGTCCCAGTCGGCGCCGATTCCGAAGATACCAACTTCAGCGTCCTTTCTCCGCTCCTTGCGCTCCGCGATGCGTCTGCATTCGGCGTAGAGCTCTTCAGAGTAGATGCGCTCCACGCTCGCTTCAAATCGTGATAGCGTGGGTAGTGAAGTACGGGCGATGCTCTTAACGCGTTGCTGTCGACGCATGGCGGCTTTCACAGCTCTGCGAACAGCTCGGTTTTCTGGCGTATTCTTGGGATCTACGACCTTGTTCTTCTGTTCTTTCGCTTCGGCCTCCTGGTCAGCCTTGAGATCGGCAGTTTCTTCCCGAAGCTCCCATTCCTTCCACTGCTTCAAGTCGTCTAACCACTTGGTCAGCGTCTCCCCGTTTTTGGCTAGTTCTGAACCGATAGTAGGGTGGCTCAGGAACTCCTTGGATCGACCCAATACGCTATGCCGTACTTGGACGTGTATCGTTGTACGGAGTAGCGTTGGGTCGGATTGAAGGAGAAATGTGGGTCAGGAACTTGGGATGGCGATGAGGAGAAGAGGGAGGGGAGGGATGAGAAGAATGATATGAAGAAGAGGACGAAGAGCGGGAGGAGTTGAAGGAGGACATTTCGAGGTTCGGCGCGCTCGTTGTTTTGCCGGGCGTGCTGATGCGTTCGCCCGTCCGCCGTGCGGAAGCCTCCCGGCCCAAACGAAGCAGTGAAAACTAAGACCAAGTACACCTCATGAATATGCAGATATGTGTGCAAGGTTTGGCGACGTACCTCCAGGACCACCAAATTGGAACCCACGCACGTTACCACCAGCCATCCCACCTCCGCCGAAGAACATGTTGAACAAGTCTTCGGGGCTGAGCTCGGACTCAAAGGCCATTCCGTTACCGTTTCCGAATGGTCCACCGCCGAAGCCTGAAGCCCGAGAAGGCATCCCCGCGTAACGATCCTCGGGATCCCCTCCACTTCGATCATAGACGGCCCGTTTGTCTGCATCTATTCACAAGGGACGGTTAGCGTATACCCGTTATTCCAATACATTGCCTGCTTGCCTGATAGTACTTGAATGCCTTCGATACCACTTAGAACGCGATAAGCACTTGAACGGTAGCAAATAGTAACAGAACATACTTTTGAACGCCTCATCAGCGCCGGGAGCACCGTTCTTGTCAGGATGCAAAGCCAGAGCAAGCTACAACCATTCAATGAGCCATACACGAAGACTTGAGAGTAATACATACCTTGCGGTATGCCTTCTTGATCTCCGCCTCTTCACAGTCCTTCTTCAAGTCCAGAATTTCATAGTACTCCGTGACCTTGCATGCTCTGACCCGTTTCACCACGCCATGTTGCTCCGGAGTATAATCCCGCTTGTCTCCGTTCATTCCACCAGCCGTTCCATTCGATTTGCTGGAACCGCTACTTGACGGCGCGGCAGTATGTCGGTGTCGGGCTCCGCTTGCTGAGGGGTGCGTCTCTGTCGAAGTCGACGACGATGTTGTAGGTGCATCCCTCTGACGACGAGGCCATCGCGGCTTCTACTGCCTTGAGCAAGCTGCGGCCTTCGTCGGTTTCGAAGAGTGCCACGGACTTTCGGCAGAACTTGAGCGCAGAGGGGAAATTGCCAGCCTCTTTATGCTTGCGGGCTATCGCGAGGCAGCGCTTTGCCTCTTCCTTGTTGCTCTCCATCTGGGATGTTTTGACGACGGGCGGCCGACGTGTGCACTGTGCACTGTGTGTGTGTGCGCGACGGTGAGGGAATAGACGACGTGGAGAGGACTTAGCAGATTGTCCTGTCAGGGTTAGCAGATTATCAGCAGCCGCGTTTGGGACTTAGCAGATAAGGAAATGGAGTCATCGTGGAGGTAATGGATTACACATCTTAATGCAACCCACAATTCCGCCTCCAGAAGAAGAGCCTGAAGAGCTCGCGCGGTTCAGAGAGCAGTGGAAGGCGGAGGTGCGCAGGAATATCCACAAGCCCAAGGCAGAATCCAGTGCTGCTACTGGCGCACCTCCTCAACCCACTTCCCCGCTTCCAATTCGGGTTCAGCCTCGTGCACGACCTGCGAATCATGTAGTGGGCTCGAGCCAGCCGGGGCCCTCCAGCGAGACGATATCGGGGCTGCCTGCTACGAGGCCTGCATTGACAGCACAGGCCAGCAGCGCGCTCTACTCTGCTGTGCGAGTCTACCGTAACGCCGTGCAATGCGAGTCGCGCGGCGAGCTTGATGAAGCTATGGTCCTCTACCGTCAGGCCTTTCGCATGGACCCGAACGTCGACAGGGCATATGACAAGGAAGAGAGACTGGCGACGGTCCTCGCTCGCCCCGTGGAAGCCAATATCGACCAAGGTGTATCGGAGGGAGCTGCCGTGGAAGCAGTCTCTGCGGTCCTATCGAAGCTGTCTTTGACTTTGCGCAAGGGGGAGTCCGGGGGTAACTGTTGTCGGACTACTCGCTGGCATAGTGAAGGCATTCCCTAGTGACTTGACCTTTGCCCCCGAGGACGAGAAGCTCCCTATCTTCGTCTCTAACTTGCCGGACGAAGTCCTGCTTCTCATCGTACACAAGATGGACAACACCACTATTGGACGCTTTGCTCAAGTGTGTCGCAAGGCATGCTTGCTTGCACTGGACCCTGGCCGATGGAGGTGAGTTTTATTATAAAACTTTGCGAAGAATGCCCATTTAATACGATACAGGGATTTGGTCGTTTCGACCTATAAACCTCCCCAAATCCCGTCGCCGACGGAGTTGATTCCAATCATTGAACGACATGGCCATGACTACCGCCGTGTATTTATTGAAGAACCTAGAGTTCGGCTGGACGGTTTGTATATCGCAGTCTGCCACTATGTGTGAGTCTTTTCGTTAAGTGAACAGACTGAAATATTCAATGAGCACATTTTAGGCGACCAGGGTTGAGTGAGAACCACTGGGTCAATGTATGTTCACGCCGTTTGCTTGATATCACGACTATAACCTTTACTTTACTGAATTCATAGATCAGCCATCTCATAACTTACAACCGATACTTGTAAGTCTTTTTCGGTTGGCACAGGCATAGCATGACGTCGCTGAATTCAACCGCAGACGATTCTTCCCTGATGGACGAGTGCTATCACTCCTTGTCAATGAGGAATATACAGCCACAGCAAATGATTCCGCTCTTGAAGTACCACTCTCGCATGAAGGTACTCATCGTCCCTTTACTGCTAGTACAGCTATCAGCTCATCTATCCATGTTTCATCCTATAGGGCCTTCTAGGTTGGGGAATGGGCACTCGAAGGGACCACGATTCAACTCTCCAACTTGATAGACTCCCAGAGCATCCCCTCCAACTTCATCCCCCCAGACGGCGAGATACCCGCCGCGCTCCTCGACGACCATATAACCAGTTCTTCCGCCACGAAACCCTCCAAGCGCCTATGCCCACGAGGTATCCAGCGCATCCGTAGCCCGCGAGGCCCCGCGCTACGTCTTCACCATGACGCTCTCCCTGCGCTCGCGGCCAGTCACGGGGAAGTGGAACAAGTTGGATATTCTGGACTACTCTACGGTGAATGTGGAGACGGGGGATGTGCAGCCCGTGGCGTTAAAGCAGGAGAGACCTTTCTGGTTCTCGAAGGTTAGATCGTATGCGTGAGTAGTCGCAGTAGGTGCCTAGAGGCCTAGCTTTGGCAAAGATCTTTGCATCTCAATTATAGCTTGAGTGCGCCTAACTTACATTTCGGGATTGAATCGCTTTGACAAGTCGTCTAACTGGGGCATCATGGAGAAACTGTCAAAGATATTGCAACTGAGTAGCATCTCCTTGCGATGATTGGCCGACATCCATCATAAAATATGCAGCGTGGTGCAATGAAGTGACATTTCCCCACATGAACCATCATCAGAAGTGAGCCATGGCAGCATCTGTATTTATAGCAGAATTGCAATTTCCTTGAGGTTCGACTGTTGCACCATGCCAAGCCCATGGCTTCAGAATGACGCATCAAGGGCGGTCGATGGCCATATCCTCTTCCTTGGACGGGGAGGCGGCTGGCGGCAGTTGGTGGCGGGGTCCCCTGTAGTGACCCTGAACCACGTGAAGACGCCCCTTTCATGCTGTATGTGATCGGACCGGCGCTATCAGCTCGTGGTCTTTAATGATTGAGCCAAGTTGAGCGACTGTCTTCTTTTTAGATGCCTCTGGTCGCAATCAGCCTCTTTCTTTCTTTCTTCATCCTCTTTGACCTGCGCTGGACACAATGTCTTCAATAAAGCTTGGCCAGTCCAGTGGCGAGCGGCCCAGTAGAGCAAATTCATACTCTCCAGCACCCATGTCGACGAGGTATGTGCTTTGCAATGTCGCCAGTGGATCAGTAGTAGTAACCTGTGTCGGTAGTCGTTTGGAAGTGGCTTTGCAGAGGAATGTCGCAAGAATCTTCGCAGCACGAGTACGATATCAAGCGTCTCGAGGTGAGTGGCTTTGCGTTGTCGCCGCCACGGTTGTACTGAAAGTTCTGCCAGTCGCAGCTTGCTGAGAATCTGAGCAACTTTAGGGCTATTAATGGCCTTTTACAAGATGCGTTCGGGAGCATTCAGGTGCCCATCAATCCAGGCCTTCTGTTCTTTTCTGTTGGCTGACAGCCACAATCATAGCGCACCACCAAGCGGGCTGACACGGCCCTCAACACACAAATACCGCACATTTCAGAAGAGCTCGACGAGTCGCTGGAGGCACTGGCAGAACTCGCAGAGGCGTTGCCAACGATACGCACGCAGGTAGCCGATATACGGCGTGTCTACACCTCTGGCCGCCAAAAGGTTCATCATCTTCTCTCATCCCATCAGGTTCTTCCAGTGCACGTTGTCTGATGCTTCCTTTTGCGTATACGCAGGCACAGTCGCTCGTAGACGATCTCACATGGCTCAACACTGAGTTCTACGAACGCTGGCGCACGATCATCTTCACTCCCAACAGTCCTGTGTCGCTCCGATGGAAGGCCCTCATGCGGCTGGTGTTTACCATCTCATTCCTCATGTGCACATGGCTCGCATGGATTGCGCTGTCAGGCGCATACCGTGCACATCGACAGCGGCTTGTATGGGGTGACCGGTTGATGTCATGAGGGTGCCGCTGTTTTTACTAAATCCCGCTGCGGGAGTACCTTCGTTTGACCTTTCTTTTCGATTTCGACTTCTCGCAACTGACGAATTTTACGACGGTACTGCATAAATCAGCATTGCATTGTATCATTATTCCATAACTCTCTTTCTGTCTTTCGCATAGAATCAATATTCTATCTTAGTTTGTGAGAGAAGCACGATCAGACACCCCTGAGATAGAAGTGGTGGTTGTACCTGCAACCACACTATCTATCATTATAGTATAATCTCATGGACGGATTCGACGACCTCCTTGCCCCGTCACGCAGCGTGCTCGAAGAGAACCCCTTCGAGGATCCGTTCGGCAAACGCTCAAACTCGCCGGATCCTTGGGCAACACCCTTCCTGAACAGCGTGCACGGAGGTGCGCATGATGATCCATACGCGGGCTTCGGGGCGTCGAGCTGCTGCTAGCACTTCTGCAGGCCCCAGGGCCGAGTGCATACGATGAGCACGATGAAGAAAGACGTACGGTAGAAGGAGCAGGACGAAGGAAGAAAACATTACGAGCCCCGTTGCACATGAACCACCGCTCGCTGTCGCACCAGCAACTTCTGCGGACCCGTTGGAGTCGTCGCGCACGAAGGACGACGAGGCAGACGACGAGGACGCTTCCTTTACACGCACCATTGACCTCAGCAGCTCAGACCCGTTCTCCAGGATTCAGAGAGAGCGTCCCAGCGTTCTCAGAGACGGCGACGATACGGCCTCCGCAGGAGGATGGATTCCCTTCGTCTTCGTTTTCAAGGTCCCCTCCGCCGTCTACGAACATCATCACCTCTGCCTACACGTCGTCTGATGTACACGGCGACGGTGCAGACGCGAATGCCAATGCAGTGTCGCCGATCCCACCGACGCCCACGTCTCCAAGGACGGAGTCTCTGATCGGCAGCCACGCGCAGCCGTCGCCCGTCGTCTCCAACACGCACAGTGCGGGCGCAGACTGGGGGTCGCCGTTTAGCCAAGCCTCGAAGCCCGGACTGGCATTCGAGCAGTCATTCGCTGGACTGGGTCTTGGTGCGGAGTCGAGTGGGTGGCAGGAGAATGCGACTACCGCTACCGCTACAACGAGCGCGAAAGAGGGCGTGAGTGAGGACGATAGCGACGATGATACCCCCATAGGACAGACATTTGGGAAGCTTGTTGCGCAGGCCGAAAAGCGTCAGGTCCGTATTCTATTATTCCCTTCGGGCTGACTTTGTGTGATGAGACTGAGTACTGAGTTTATGGAATTTCGTATATAGTCGTTGCAGAGGAACGATGCTGGTCTGCAGCCGGTATTCGTGATATCCGTTGACGATCCACAGAAGGTCGGTGACCCCATACGCGGGTACACGATGTATACCGTCCACACACGAGTGAGTCTCCCCCTCCCCCTCCTCTCCTGCATCCGCGGAACAATAAGCTGAAATGAATGCAATCACCCGTAGACGACCTCCCCCATGTTCCAAAAATCCGCCTTCTCCGTCCTACGCCGCTACTCCGACTTCCTCTGGCTCTACGAGACACTCTCCGCGAACAACCCTGGCGTCGTTGTGCCCCCCGTGCCCGACAAGAATCCCTTCGGGCGTTTCGACGACCAGTTCGTCAAGCAGCGGCGCTTTGCATTGGAGAAGTGCATCCAAAAGATTGCGAACCACCCCCTTGCTAGGCAAGGATGCGGATCTGAAGATATTTTTGGAGAGCGATACGTTTGCACTGGATGTACGTCTGCCTCATATAGGCGTACATGCATGCGCACATACTTAAATGTTTTCAACAGATCAAGCATCGCAAAGCGGAGCTTGCGCATGAGAGGGGAGGGATTATGGCGTCCATTGGCCAAGCAGTCGCTGGACCGAGGTTTTATGAAACAGACGAAGTTTGTCTCTTCCTCTCGTCACTGCCCATTAATTGCTCATTATCCCTTAGTGGTTCGACAGGCAGAAAGTCTATCTAGACAGCCTAGAGTCCCAACTGAAGGGACTTGCTAAGGCCATCGATGCCGTCGCAAAACAACGTTCAGGTATTTCTTGTAATTGCTATATGCGCACCGCTTTCCATGTACTTACCTCTGAATACGGCGTAGAATTGGCGGCAGCTACTGGCGAGTTCTCACAGAGCGTAGGCGATCTGTCCGCCTCGGACATTGGGAAGGGGTTGTCCCACTCGCTGTCTGGGCTCGCGGACGTCGAGCGGATGGCGCAGGAGATTCAAAGCACACAGTCGGAACAGGATCTAACCACTATCATGGGGACCGGTGCGTTCCTTGCTACGGCGCATGTATGCACATTTTTACTCACTTACTCACTTATATATATATCTTCGTGAATGCAGTGGATGAATACGCTCGGTTGATCAACTCCGTTAGGGTGCGTACGTTTCCCCTGAACTAATCCGTTAATTAACTAATTGCTCATTGATGACTTGGGCATTGTTTCTTCGTGTAGATGGCGTTTAGCTCGCGCATCCGCATCTACCACGCGTGGAAGCAATCTGAAAGCGACCTCCTTCGCATTAAACAATCTCACGAGAAGAACCGTGCCCAAGGACGCATCCCAACGGACAGGCTGAGTTACAGTTTGAGCCAAATCGCGGAGGTACGTCTCATTTCCAGTTTCCCATCAACCAGCTCTCTCGTCCCCGTACAATGACCATTTTGACATTGTGCTCTTTGTCTATCTGTAGGCAGAGAAACGTGCGGCAGAATCCAAGCACGAATTCGAACACGTCTCGAAGCTGGTGAAGTCTGAGCTCGCGCGGTTCGAACAAGAACGGGTGTCAGATTTCAAGGATTCGCTGCACGCATTTTTGGAGGGGATGATTGAGAGGCAGAAACAACTCATCAACGCTTGGGAAGGATATCAGCAGATGCTTCTGAAAAGGGACAATGGTCGACACCCAGTTAATGGTCGAGAAGCTCCCACTCCCGCGTAAATTTACTGTGCAGGTAGTCACTGGTCCATTGCCTTATGCGAATCAATTTATTGAGATTGATAGAAGTGATTACTACATGATAGATAGAACGACGCGTCCAGAGTTATGATTTTTGTCAATATTGTTTTCTGTCCAATTACCTCCACTACGTACCACTTACTCCCAATAGCGGGGCATCTTCTCCTCGCCACCCACTTCCAAAAAGTCCGACGGTCTCTCCCGCTTGATTCCCCTTCGTCTATTATTGACAGGCAACCTCTGATAAGCCGAGTCCTGCCCCATAGCTTGCTGATTCTGGTATTGATTGTTCCAGTTCTGATACCCGCCTTGCTGCAGCATATTTTGTGCCGCTTGCAATTGCTGCTGTTGTTCCTGCTGCATCGAAGTAGCCACGGCCAACGCAGTCTGGAAAGTCTGCGCATGCGATAGCTCCATCTGTAGCTGCTGATACTGCATTTCAGTGGTTTGGCGGACGTGGGCTGGGAGGGAGGGGTTCTGGAGCATGACGGAGATCTGGGCAATTTGGGCTTGGAGTTGGGGGATGCTGGCAGTGATGACCTGCGACATGTCCATTTCGCCGCCGGGTTGTTGGTCGGAGTAGAGGTCTTGTTCGAGATTTGACGCCTCTGGGTTGGAGGCCTGCAAAGGGGTAGGGCTTTGAGTAAATCGACAAAACGAAGTCATCCGATGATCTCACCTGGGCATCCGATGCGGCTTTAGCATCTCCTTCGCCTTCCGCTTTCTTGCTTTCTTCGATCGCACGGTCGATATACTCAGAAACCTTGGTCCGCATGGCCTGGTCAGGCGTAAGCTTGTCAAGCGAAGCGACTTTCTTGTCGCAGTTGGGGCACATGAAGTCCCGTTCAAGGAGGTGCGTTTGTATACATTCTTCGCAATAGACCTTCGCACAGCAGGGCGTCTTCACTGCGTCGCGGAATAGCTTACTATCAATAGGACAGGCAAGGGAGGAGTCTGTTGGAGGCTTCTCGCGAACTTCGGCTACGGTTAGACCTTTCGGGCGTGTTACTCGTTTCTGCCATGATGCGCTGTCAATGGATGTGTGAGATTAGTACACTGTTAGGAGTAAACACGGAAGGCGATGCCCACAGATCGGGTTGAGCTACAACATAACCTCCTTCGGGAGTGACCATGACGTTCTGCCCGGCGTTCGGATTCTCGACAGCTTTAAGCATACTTCGGGGAATACCAGTCGTGCGTTTTATACGAGGACGGTTATCGAACTCCCGATCGTTGTTAGTGGGGCAATCCTGAATCCAGTGTCCTTTGGGTATCATAAAAGGGAATAATGAGGATAAGTTGACTGGGGAGAGAAACAGCGGCGGACCTTTCTGTCCACATCGATAGCATACGTAGCTGGGAGGCAGGGGCCGGTCATTCTGGGGCGCGGTGAACGGCTTGCCTCCACGCGAAGGGAAACCAGTACCACGCGGATTAGTGTAAATTTTGGTCGCACTTGTGACAAAACATTTATATGAGACAAGATGCTACAATACGACAAATAAGAATGCCGGTAAGGCGACACCAACTGTGACATCTTTTCCTGGGTTTCTTCCCAATTGGCGGTTTGAGCTTGGAACATGGCCGCCATTGCTGCGGCTTCATCCTCCTTGGTGATATTGTTCTTAACGAAGACAGGCTAGTTCGAAGCGTCAAATCGAAGGATTGCTTAAGGAGATATGATGCACGCACAGTCGCAGGCTTGGGAGGAGTGGACGTTGTTGCTTCCTCCTTTCCATCGAAGCGCTTGGACATAGCACCTCGATGCCAGGAATTGTGGGCATTTGCCCCGGGCCGTTGTACGGAATCCGAGGTTGGATGCTGGGAATTTGCTCCTGCAATATACATGCCAGCTTTGCCTTTGCCGGGTTTAATGGCAGGCATCCGTTTGACGACGACCGAAGATGACCGAGGTATTATATGCGAGTCATCCTTGTACTCTGCGGCTCGTGAGCGTCTCCCTCTACCCACACCTTGACTTCATGCTCACCTTGGTTTGTATCGGCGTCGAAGACGAACAAGTCAAAGTCATTCGCCTTACCCAGATTGTTGGCTAGGATAATCTCTCTTTTGAGGTCGAACACTGATATTCCCGTACCGTCGAAGGTCACCCGAGACTCGGCTTTCTGAGATTTGAATTTGTAGAATATTGAAG
This sequence comes from Pleurotus sapidus, assembly GCA_026743855.1. Classification (NCBI taxonomy): domain Eukaryota; kingdom Fungi; phylum Basidiomycota; class Agaricomycetes; order Agaricales; family Pleurotaceae; genus Pleurotus; species Pleurotus sapidus. The sequence goes on from JANBWZ010000008.1 coordinate 545,354, forward strand.
AAGCCATGATATTAAACAAATATCATATAACTAGGAAACAAACAGGGAATTTGAGAGAACAGCTGGCGGTCAGTGATGGTGGTGGTTGCGGTGGAAGTGGTGGTTGAGCGTGAAGCGGCGTTGGCGTGACTGAATGACAATGTCACATTGAAACCTTGTGGGAAAATAATTCGAGGTGGTCCCTGGCCATTGGGAGCTTCCGGGCGCTTACCGGAGGCTCCCCCGGAGCGCCCTCGGAAAGCAGCAGAGTGCAGCCTGAGTGCAGCGGATCGTCCGTCGCGTTGTTGGGTCGTATTTGCATCGGCGCCAGGATCAGGGGCCCTATATATAGAACCCTGTAAACGTACGATTTCTCCAGCAAACTTCGCGACTCACGACCATGGGTGTTCAGCACGACGGCGCCGAGCTGCGTCAGCGCAAAACGAATGGCGACACGCAAAAACTTGTCATCACGGACGAGGGCAAGAAAAAGGACCAGCTTTTGGACCAACATACTACGTGAGTGACCGAGTAATGGTTTCTCAAAAAAGATGTTTCTGATATGAATCCGGTAGATATGAGTTTGGCGGACCGTGGGGCGTCGTGGCTATCATGACAGGCTTCCCAGTGCTAATGTATTACCTCTGGATTTGCTTGTGGTTCTACGACGGCAAGCTCGTTCACCCTACTTCAGTTGAAGACTTCAAACCGTTCTTGCTGAGGATGTGGGATCATGTTCGCGTCGTATGTTTCGATTTGGTCAACGTATTGCACACACACTGACGCTGGAGTCATCAGGATGCTTATCCGAATGCCTACGCCTGGAAGGTCTACTCAGGGAATATCTTCTTCCAACTATTCCTCGCCTGGATTATGCCGGGATACAAGCAAGAAGGCCTACCAGTCCCTTCCCTCGGCTACAAGACGCTCATGTACAACTGCAACGCCCTCACCTCCATGTATGTCACCTACATCACCGCTGCCGTCCTCCACTACACTGGCACATTCCGCCTCACGGAGATCATCGACAACTACGGGCACATCATGTCGGTCGCAATGATCTGGGGCTTTGGTGTCTCGTTCGGAATGTACTTCTTTGCTATCGCGACCGGTACCCAGATGAGAATGTCGGGCAACTTCTTCTACGACGTGTTCATGGGTGCTTCGCTGAACCCGCGCATTGGCTCCGTCGATTTGAAGATGTGGGCTGAGGTCCGTATTCCTTGGGTCATCGTGTTCTTCCTCGCCGTCTCTGGTGGTTGCCAGCAGTACGAAAAATACGGATATGTTACGCCCGTAAGCAATGTCCGTCCCCGCTTATCGCACCCCAGTTTACCTTTTTCGACAGAATATGGCATTCATGATCCTCGCGACATGGTTCTACTTGAATGCTTGGTAAGGCAACCTTTCATCACACCGACATAAGGACACAGCTGAATATTCTCCAGTTGTAAAGGCGAAGAATGCATTCCCCAGACGTGGGATATGTATCATGAAAAGTGAGTAAAGACGCTTCATTTGTATTAGCTTGTGCTCAATAGGTATAGATGGGGTTTCATGGTTATCTTCTGGAATCTGGCTGGTGTGCCCTTCGTACGTGGTCCCACTCCAACGTTTTGGCTACGGCTCACATCTCCGTCAGACTTATGTCTATTCGGTCGTCTACATGGCGTCACACGACCCCTCCAAGTACCAATTCTCCACTCCTACCTACGTCCTAATCTACTCCACCCTGCTCACGGCCTACTACATGTATGTATTGACCCTCAAAGCGTCGCTCGTCGGTACTAATTATGCGTGTCAGCTGGGATACCGCGATGGCCCAGAAGAGTCACTTCAAAATGCAAACCCAGGGTATCCACGAATTCCGCAAGACCTTCCCCCAACTCCCCGGCTGCGTCGTCGAGAATCCCACATACATCCAAACTGAACACGGCAATCGCTTGCTCACCAGCGGGTGGTGGGCGTATTCGCGCAAGCCTGTGAGCACTCTTTACTTATTCTCGTTTTGTCGCGCTTGGTAACTTAACTATGCCCCATCTGGTAGAACTACGTCGCGGACTGGACTATGAGCTTCACTTGGGGCGCCATTATCGGCACCGCTACCCCCATCCCCTACTTCTATTCGGTGTTCTTCATCACCGTTCTGATCCACAGGTGTAGCCGTGACTTTGAGCGGTATGTTCTTTCACTACAATTTGTCATTGAGTAATGTGATTCATGCTTATTATTTGTAGATGCTCTATCAAGTATGGCAAAGACTGGGAGCGCTATTGTGAGGTTGTCAAGTACAAATTCATACCCTACGTCTATTAATTTAATAGTTTATACACTATCTACCTTGATGTTCCTCTGTTTTGACTCATATGGATGTTGGGACCCAATTTCTTGATGTGCAAGATCAGATTTTTCCAGGATGAGTACTGGTGACAGTTTTCTCCAGCTCCGACCAATCGTGGAAGATATAAGTCATCGTTTTCTACAACTAACTCTCCACCTCCATTCCCCCCACGCAACATCGTCAGCTCTTATCCTGGCCCTTCGCACCCCTCGAAATCCAAGGGGGCTGAGTCCTTGCTGAGTCCGCACAAATGACCGATATGGACCGTGGAAACAGATCATGTGACTCTCGGCGTTGAGTTTCTTGACTGCGGTGTGCCTGATATAGAAAGTGTGTGTTCTGCTCCGACCACGTAACGAAAGCGTCCACACGACGCACGAGTGCGTTTTCCGCGCGTTGTTTCCGCTTCAAAGGCTCACATAAGCCTCAGCTCCTGCCCTTATCTCTTTGGTTCCGTGCCAGCGCGATATTAGACGACCTTTTCACGATTCGGCCATTCTGCTCTCCCCCTCCCATCCACAGCTACCCCATGATTTCATCCAGAAAGAAGACGCGGGCCCACAAGCGGTCGGCTTCAATGTTGAATGCCCCAGTATATGATGATGATGAATACAATGAACCCCCTCCGCAACACCCGACCTCCTCTTCTTCACCCGCAAAAAAGTTTGTAACCAATGTGAGACGGACACTGAGTCAGACGAGGCAGAGAAGGAGAGAGCCAGAGCCGGTGAGTTGCGCGGTTTCGATGTGCTATCTTTTGTGCTAAGGAGTCGACTATGCGCAGCAAGAAGCAATGCCGCCTCCGCCGTACGCACCGTCCTCAAGTCACTACCGTTATCACGACCCCACCACAATGCCCTCCACATTTCCTCCGACCCTTGAGCAAATAGCCATGGGCTTACATATCTCACGCACGCCTCACCTACGGACGATGACAGTTGGCCTTCGTGGAAGGGGAAACTCTTCCGACGGAAGAACCACCAATACCCCTGACGTCGCGCAAGTGTACTATTCGCCATATCTTTCGCAGAGCAATGGCAGCACGATAGTGGGAACCTCGCGTTCGCACTCCAGGTCCAGCTCGCGTGCCCACGCGCGAACTTCCCCCGTCCAAGCTCCCCCAGTTCCTATCGTACCACAACGCTCCGTATCTCTTCCGCCCCCACCGCAGCGCTCATCCCTGAAACGCCCCTCCGGTCACGCTCCCGAACCCACACCACGATCCGCGTCAACGACACCCGGTTTGTCCAACGGTTCTGTCACATCCGCCTCGACAGAGTCGAGCCTTAGCACCACCCGTTCGTCCTTACGAGGACGCTCGCTCCTTAATCTATCACTTAAAAGTAGAGTGGGCTGGCTCCTTTCGGGCAAGGGAAAACAAGCAAAGAACGGCTCGGACACGCTTTTGGCCGTGGCTTACGAAAACGAGGAACAAATCACTAGGAAAGCTGTGCGATTTGATGAACGTGTCTCCGTCGATGCTGCGCGCGACAGCGAGGAGCTAGTACACACACCTTCCGTCACCCCGGGTATAGGTCGTTCGTAACCGACGACCCCACTCTTTTTTCGCAAACACCTCTAAGAGTGTCTTTGCATCGGTGATATATGGCTTCTTACTCGTCTCTCCCCCCGGCCGGATTTGCAGTTCTCTTTTTGGATCCATACTCAAGTTTCCTTATCTTGTGCCATTTCGTTCCAGCCCCGCGACACCTCTTCTCCATCTACACATTTGCATGCTCTCATATCTTTATTTCACAACTGCGCATTACTAGGCAACGCTATTTTTATTCTTCAAACACATACATACACATATTGCATATCATTACACTCCAGTGCGCTCGAGAACGCTCCTACCTTGCTGCACATAGTATAACCCAGTGTAGATGTTCAATACAATGTCCAACTTGGTTCAACATCGGTGGCTGATTACGACTGACGGAAGTATAACGGCTTGTCGGCATCAGGCAGGCGCTAGGATTCGGCATTTCCCCTATCCAACTTTCGAAGGGCTGCGCTCTCGGAGACAGCCTGCCTCTCTTCCACTCTCCACCACCTCCTCTGCGCACATCTTCGACCTCGAGACGGCCAATTTGGAGGACCTTCTCGACGCGCTACACTCACAGCACAGATCCAGGTCATAGAATCCAGCATTCGCGCTTCACGTGCGTGGCGTCAGAAATTAGAAAGAAACTTCACCCTCCCACCCCCGCGAATCGTTCACATCGATGGCTCCGGTGGACACAGAGTATTATGACTTGGTGCGTCGATTCATTGGTCTTCTTTGAGATCGACATTGACGTTATAACATGTTCGTTCGTATCCGTTGCGATGTAGTTGGGCGTGCCGACTGATGTCGAAGATGTCGAATTGAAGAAGGCATATAGGAAGCAGGCTATGAAGGCGCGTCGGAATATGCGGTGCACCACCGAAGACTAACCAGGTCCCCTTTGCCATTAGTATCACCCTGACAAGAACCCGTCAGCCGACGCGGAAGAGAAGTTCAAAGAGATTAGGTGAGTCATAGGGCCCTAGCGAATACCTAGTGTTTAACTGTTTAAATATCATAGTTTAGCCTATCAGGTTCTCTCAGACTCAGTGCGTCCCGTGCTCTTGTTCTGTGTTCGTCAACATTGACAGATGAATGAAGAATTTGCGAGCTGTTTATGATAAGAATGGCAAAGCAATGGTGCGTTCACACACTGTCTCCGTCGCGGACGAATGTCTGCTAATCAGCGCAAATGCATACCGTCTGATGTATAGACGGACAAAGAAGGAGCGCATACAATGGAGGATGCAGCAGGTTTCTTCGCGAATGTGTTTGGTGGCGAACGGTTTATCGACTACGTGAGTTAGGCATATACACGATCAACTAACACCTCACGTCTGCCAATTAGATTGGCGAAATATCAATCATGAAAGACATGACATCAACTGCCACTGCGATGATGACTGAAGAGGAGAAGACTGAGATCGAGCGACAGATGAACGAAGGCCGGGATGCTACTGCTGCAACACCAACAGTGGCTGGCGCACCCGCTGCTCGTACGCACCTCCATTCTTTCCTTCATTCAGTATTCCTGAGGCTGACGAGTGCATTCGAAATACAGCGGCGGACGTTCATGTGCATGTAACGCCTGCTCAGCCTTCCTCTCCTTTAAAAGAGTCGCAAACACCCTTGCCAAGCTCGAATTCCCCGTCTGTCACGTCCAGCAGCAACATACCTTCCTCCCCCACCCCCACTTCCCCGTCCGCCTCAGCCGGCGCTGCTATACCTTCACCGTCAACATCCAAAGACGCCGCGAAGGATGCGGTCGATGCTAAAGAGAGAGATCGGAAGCGCAAACTCACTGCCGAGCAAAGGGAAGCATTGCAAAAGCAGGAGCAGGAGAGGAGAAAGCGTATGCAGGAAAGGGTTGAGACGTTGACAAAGAAGTTGATCGAGAGGCTGAGACCGTTCGTGGAGGCGAAGAAACCTGGAGAGAAGGATGATGCTGAGACTTTGGCTTTCGAGGCGAAGATGAGACGAGAGGTGGAGGATCTGAAGTTGGAGAGCTTTGGTATCGAGGTGAGCACTTTATCCATGTCATGTCTACATATCCCGGTGCATTCGGGTAAGATCGAGCCAAACTGCCGCCGCTCGAGTCGCTTTGAACCGTTCCGTGGCTAGTTTTCCAGTTTGATATCTTGGTTTATACCGACTATCGCACCGTTCTCATCCTTGTCACGCCCTGTCCGGACTGGGCGCGTGGCAGGTGTTCCCTAGCATACCCCACCATTCATGAGATGTCCATTCCTCCATGGAGTACCCCAGATCCTTGATCTCGTCTGTCACCGCCGTCTGTGACAATTATACACAGCCTGTCTTCGCTGCACTCCTGCCATCATTCGCGACATCGTTTACGCTGTGATACTGACAACACACTGATGTACAGCTGCTTCACACGATTGGTCATGTGTACATGATGAAGGCGACCTCATTCCTCAAGTCGAGGAAGTTCCTAGGCATGTACGTGCTTCCTTTGGTTTCACCTCATCACTCTCGCGGGATCGTATATTGCGTCATTGTCCTTTGATTGTACTCAGCTGACATGCACCCACCAACCCAGACCTGGCTTCTTCTCCCGCTTGAAGGAGAAGGGGACGTTTGCGAAAGACGTTTGGGGCGTGATTGGGAGCGCGTAAGTGTCTGCATTTGACAACCCTTCTCCCGCTGAACTGGCAATCACTGCTGTTCTCAGGTTGAGCGTTCGCGATGTCATGTTGGTAAGCGGATACCCAGTTGGGGTGTGTATGCAATGGACTGACATGTCTTGACTTTCTCTTGTGCTGGGTCTAGGAAATGGAAAAACTGCAAGCCAAGGGTGAAGTAGCCGAAGAGGAGCTGAGAGCGCTCGAGATGGACATGACCGGTAAAGTGCGTATTCCGTCATTGCAATGAATTTTCGGTTTCCTTGTTCCTGGTACCTATTTCCCTCCGTGCTGCAATGTTCCCCGCCATTCTTAGGACACCGTATTGATCTTTCCCTTCGTTCGCAATGCTGACTTCAATGTCCGTTTGCAGATCATGCTGGCGTCATGGCGAGGAGCGCGTTTGGAAGTCACCCAAGTTCTCCGCGAGGTTTGCGATCGCCTCCACTCCCATTCCTTGATCACTCATGGAACGCACGTCCTTATAGGTCGTAGATAAAGTTTTGAAAGAACCCGGTGTGCCAGATGTAGTGTTGGTGAATCGCGCAAGGGTACGTGCCCGTCCATCCATTTATTTCGCCTTCCGCACTGCCGCACAACTGCGAATTCATCCTCGCCGCTCCTTCTTATCTACTCTCTTTCACCGCGTGCATCTTTTGTTGATTTGATTGTGCAGGGTTTACTCTTCATCGGCGCGATATTTAAAGCGGCGGTTCCAGATGAATCTGACGCAGAGAGACGCGAACTAGAACGGCAAGTGGTCTTAATGCTCCCGTTTATATTGTTCTCATTCTTCCTCTCCGTGCCATCTAGAATGGTCGCTGAGGCTGCCCAGCCCAAGTCAAAATCAAAGCTCGCTGCCTTGCGCGCGAAGCGTGAGGAAGCCGAACGTTTAGCAAAGGAGAAGGGTACCGCTGCTGGTACTTCTCCAGCCGCTGCTCCCTCTACACCGCCCACCGAAACCCCTGCTACTCCTGCTTGAGACTGAGAGTCTATGCCCCGCTGCTTTTTTGCTTATAGCTAGTTAGACGATGACAACCTACCCTCTCGCTTCATCTATCTACGCGTACATATATAGGGACTATTTTCATACTACACTACAGTTAACTCACATAATAATCAGCCTTAACTACTTAACTGAAGCCTCTTTAGCCAGTCGTCGTTCAGAACAAGGGCACGCCTAAATGCCGTTGGCCATTTGGTGAGCACATTGGACCTATGCGTGTCTCAAAGTTTAGTATCACATTGATATCTGGGTGGTTGTTCCTACCTGGTTGAAGAATGCATCGTCGGACAGAAGCCGAAAGCCTGTATGTGCTAGACCTTTGGTGATGACAATAGCGGCATCATGAGCTGCCTTCGTACGCGCAGATTGGGCAAATGCAGGCGTATGGTTTCCACCACCAGGTGAAGTAGGTATTGCTATAATTGTTCAGATGCATCCTCGCTTTAGGAGACAATAAACGTACCGAAATTCGGGTGGAGGGATGGTAAACCTGGGATCGACTTTAGACATGAAAGGCGAGAAGTAGAAGATGAACGCACGATATGTCACATTACCCTAGAAGCACCGTTGTGTTCAGCATTTAGAAGGAGAAGGAGATCTAGACGAACAAAATCTGTCGATGCAGTACTTGCAGCCGTGTTTGTGGTTAAGCCATAGCGGTAACCCACTATCTTGGAGAATTCTTCACCTATTGAGTGGGGGGTTGGGTTAATCATCCGATTCCGAAGCCGCTCCGCGTAAACCTTACCCATAGCGGTGTTCTGATGTAGGTCGTAATACGGCAGGCCGTACGTTATTTTATATTCGCATCCTGTCGCCATCGCCGCCGCTCTGTTCCATTGATCAGATATGAAATGCATCGGAAGCATGAGATCACGAACTGAAGGCATGCTACCACTCTCTCCTGGAAAACTTCAAGTTCCGGATATGTTGCCGTGCGTATTATCCACTGCATGGATGCATAATCCGGAATCACTGATTACCATTGATATAGCTTCAATGACCCACCACGAAGATAAATGAAATCTACTCACCGTTCACCGCCCAATCTTTACCTGGGCGAATGATGCCGTGAACGCGGTGATCAGGTTTCATCTGTTGTCGAAGGACGGAAATTCCAGAATACGCGAGGAAGGCAGCGTCAAGTGCGTTTGTTCCATCCCTGTAGAATTTATCTAGACTCAGAAGCTAAGGATCAGAAGATGAAAGAACCTACCACGGCGAGGCGCCTGCGTGTGCGCTACGATTCGTTGGTCACATTAATTATCTTCGTTCAAAGAAGGAAGTAAGTGATACCCACGCACGACCAAAATACTCTACATTAATGGGTCGCATGGCGTTTGTACTCCCCGTGCTTACTGATTGTTGCGGACCAGGGCTGGGGTGACACCTACGAAGCCGAGACAAGTGAGCCGATGGGAACAAACCGCCATGTCATTTCGCGGTCGTACATCACACACGCGTCCATATCATCATAACCACCTCGATCAAGCAGAATGATCTTTCCCCCTCCGCCTTCTTCAGCTGGATGTGATATGGGGAGTCAGTGAATGTGTCAGCGACAAAAACGACGCCCCGGAAGGGAATGGAAGTACCAGGTGTTCCCAAGAGAATCACTTTGCCAGGGATGTCGTGCGCTTCCAAAGCCGCTTTGACTGCGATGGCCACGCCAACTCCACTCATGGCAATCAGATTGTGCCCACAAGCATGACCCATTCCGGGCAGGGCATCCATTTCGGAGTTAACGCCAAGGGCTCGACCTCCTTCGGAGTGTTGGAATTCAGCTCTCCATGCAGTGTCAAGGCCTAGGTAATGCCTAGTGACAGTAAACCCATTGTTGGACATAAAGTTCGTCAACAGGTCGTGAGCGAACCTACAAGTGATAAATTAGTGATTAAATGTGAAATTGATATACGTCTGCAACATACTTCTCCTCGAAACCAAGTTCAGGATGCCCTAAGACAATCAGTATATATATATCTAATATCGGTTAAGTACACGGAGGCTCGTTACCATGTATTTGGAGGCTTAAGTCGCGTAAGTCAGAGTTCAGTGCATCAAGTTTGTGTTCAATGGTTCGAAGCACGTCTGGTCGGTAGATGTCCTTCGAGGACTCGGGCGGAGAATACGCTGGTGGCTTTTCCTCCCCTTCACTTAGCCACCATTTCTCTGGCGGAGCGTAAGAAAAGTCGCAACACAAATTCATCTGGCGACATGGCAGCTACAGACAAAGGAACAATGAGCGCTCGAGCAAATGATTTGGCGTCCACGCGACATTTGGGTATTAGGAAGTTGCATACCGTTAGATCGGATTTATTGATGTCTTCGTATTTAGGAACTGGGCCCTTGGTCACGGTGGCATCCTTGTTAGACTTTCTGTGAGTCTTGGACGAACGCTGAAAGAACGCGCTGAAGCATCCAGGAAGTGGGGACATCTTGGACTGCAACTGTGGGGGTCCCAAGGAAACGCTCTCACCCCTTGTGCGTACTTTTATAAGATATCGTGTGGGCACCGGCGGTTGAGGAAAGCAGGGGAATCATTAATGGCTCCCGTAGAAGTCGGTGTTTAGATAACTCGGACGGGTCACAGCCACTGAAACGCAGAGCCAGTATAGAAGTACACAGTCCGCAAATGGAGTCGAAAAGTACTAGAAATGATGGAAAACCTCATATGGTGCTACCGTGGCTGTTTATTGAGACAGACGATGGGTTCATGTGCACACCAAGATACTGCGCGAACTTCGCCCACTTTCCAGGTTCTTTGGGCAGCAATTTGTCCTCGCCTCTCACACCGACGTATATTTTCCCGAACCGCGAGTATAATTGGCAGTAGTTAGCTGTTGATGATGATGCCGCTGTGCGTGGGTTTGCGATCATGAGAAGCGTCTCCGTTTCGGTCTCGTTCACAATTTTCGCAATCTTTAAGAGGCCAGGCATAAGCTCCATGGAGCCTCGCCGAGTCGTAAGCTGAATAACGCCAGAGAAGTTTCGAGGGATGAAGAGGGCAACAGTGCCTAGAATATTTGATTTAGCACGCGTGAAGAAGCAGTGATGTATCTCATACCACGTCGGGAGGACATATCAACATTGATGGTTTGGTCAGGCTGTGCATCGGCCTTTCAGTGGTGGTAGGTTAAGTGATAGTTACATCGTCCGGAGAGTGTTAATTCCCGCACCAGTGTAACAGTGATATCCCCTGTATGACTTGATGCTCTGGCTATCGACTTTGCCCGCCCTTCGTGCAGACACGCAGTGGAGAGTTCAACGTTGATAGCGCCTTGGTGAGTTTCGAACGAAACATTAGGGGGGGCTCGCCAACCCTTCGGCGGGCGGTGAGTGTCTGATGCAGGCAGACATGGATCAACCCAATATGATCCTTCGGCGAGATGAGCGGGATGTGTGCTGATCATCGGGTAAGGATTTACCTGTGATGTCTTCTTTCCGTTTTTGTAAGTGGAGCCCGTTCACGGGCGCGCAGTCTGAGTCCGCACGCCGTATTGAGAGCGAAGGCGGGGGCACTAGAGAGGCTGCTGACGGTACCCTAGAACTTGTGCTTGGATTCGCCGGGCCATACGAGCGTTCAATGTCGCTGTACGGAGGAGGGTCCTGAGCCTTTGGCTGAAAGTACGGGGAAGTATCAGCCATCAATGATCAGTATTCTGTTACTCGGTCAAGAAAGTGCACCCACCTCATCGTACTTTCGAACCAGGACGGAAGATCTTGCTTCAAGTATCATGGTAGTGAAAGAGAAAGGTCTGGGAAGAATTCAGGTAACGGAAGGTAAAGGATGGCATATATATGTCGAGAAACCCGGGCAACACTGCCCTGATCAAATTCCCCGTGCGGTGTGATCGATTGATCGTGACTGCGACTGCGCAGTCTGCGCCGCTAGTACGGCCTCGTTCACGACAATACTCTGACTACAGCTTTTGATTTTCCTCGTTGCCATAATCTTAGGCTCGTGTCGCTGGCGGTCGCCTTCATCCGGCGCTGATTGAACTAAAATAAAAGGGCAACTTGAACTGGAGCTTGAACTTGAACCCTGACCAGCGCGTTGCAGCCTGCTGTACTACTGGCTGTGAATTCTATGTTTCGCATCAAGGTCGCCCAGTATCACGTCCAAAGAAGCAACCGAAGTTGATTCAGCGTCCACAAAGTTTTTGGATTGGCGCTAGAAAATTTAGCAGGTGAGTAGTCAGTGTAGGGCACTCATCTACGTGAACTTGGATTAAACGATACCAACAGCGAACAAATGTCCATTTCTGCTCCAAAGCAGGTTAGACACGGCCTGGGGTTCTCTGGCATACGCGTTTAGAAAGGGTCGACCGTGTTATGAACATCAGGCATCAGAACGCCAGCCACTGGAAGTTTAATGAACAGTCCTTCGCAACTCGGACCCGGCGGTTACTGGCGCCTGGTCCTCTCCAAGGTGTACCTCTTCCACCTCTTCTTCCATGGCAGAAGTAGTCCTCTCGACTCTCCAGTCCCTAGGCCTCGTCCCTGGCCTCACATATCTTGTCACAGCCGTTGGCGTCCTCGTACCTTCCCGAATACTACGCATCAGCGCGTTCTTGATCAATCTAGGCATCGCCTACCACAGTATCCAGTCCACTGCGCCCAATGTCCCCGCCCATGACTACTCTGTGGGCTCTGGCTACATCACGCTGTTGATTCATTCATCACATCTTTTGTTTCTGTCTTCACCGCGTTCCGATTATCGACAGATCGACCAAGCGGAACCGACGACGACATTGTCGTGGTTGCAATGGGCGTTCGCTCTCGTTACGAGTCCTCGCCTGATAGGATGGACGACGGGGAAACACAAAGACGGCACTCGCAGCCGTCCCCTTCAACCACCGGCCCAAAAAGCACCTTCACGGCCAATATTCCTCACCGAACAACTCAAAACCATTGGCAAGCGAGTAGCCGTCCTGGCCACCGTTCTAGTCATCCTGAACACCAGAACCTTCCGTCTGGATGTCGAAGGAGCGCCACGACTCGTTGACCTACCATGGCTCTGGAAATCATTTTACGTTGCCATTTGCGGCTGCGGTGCATACGCAGTGATCGATATATCACAGAGACTTTGGATGTTACTACTGGTGTTTGCTCGTGTACGGCAGCCATCAGACTTCTACCCTCTATTTGGGTCAATGGCGGATGGGTACACACTGCAAAGATTCTGGGGGTAAGTTGTCTGTATATACGCACCAGTCGTACAACATGCTCACACCTCATAGTCGGAGTTGGCATCAAGTCCACCGACGGGTATTGTCCCTTGCTCTAATTGATAGTGTTGCTGCTGACAAACCTTACGTAGAAATTCCTCATCCATGCGGAATTCATAACAAGAGACCTTCTCGGACTTCCAGAGCGCTCGTCCTCGGCAGCCATCATTAAGCTGTATATCTCATTTTTACTTTCAGCCTCGATCCACGCGGGCGGTGACTACGCGTCTCTACGACGTAGTTCATTAGCGGAAAGCGGTTACTTCGGAGGCGGGGGAAGCGTGCCTTTCTTCTTGCTCCAAGCGCTGGCTATTCACTTTGAATCACTGGTCATTGCTACATTTCAAAAGGTGCGGGTGGGTCAAGAGATGAGAGGAAGGAAGCCACTGAAGGTTATTGGTTATATGTGGGTGTGGCTATGGTTGACGTGGACAGTGCCGATTGCCCTGGGCCCATTGCTCGAGGGAGGAATAGCGAGCATAATCGCGTAGCAATTGGATCGAATTCTGCGGGCACAGCGAGTATAGTGTACTCTTACTTTCTCCCCATGTCACTTCCCTATAATTTTAGGTTACTGAGGCTCATTTTTCGGTATGTACGCCACCCCCAATTTTCTGCGTCTCGTGTACACGTCCCTCTGAATTTCCGTTACTTCTACGTGTGCCTAAAGGTATTGATCTGGTACTTGCCCCTGCGTGCTCCTAGATAAGATGAAAATTGCCATAATGGGGTTGTTTGGCTGGCGCTTATCTCGCAAACAAGTCCGGAACGAACACCTTTCCAGTCAGACTCACTAAACGCTTACTTCAATGCAATGGCGTCCACAGTCCAGGTAGCTCAGACGGACGACCTGAGCAATATCTTTCAAAATCTCAGATCAAAGAACACCGATCTTAGGGATAGGGCAGCAGAAGACTTGCGACGATATGTACGCTCTACCTTATACAGTGTGTTGCGCATACCCTCACCAATAATGTAGGTTGTCACCAAGGTCTCAGAGATGACCCCGGACGCTGCTGCGAAGATATGGGACGATACAATAAACCGAAATCTGTTTGATTTGATGCACAGTCAAAGCAATACAGAAAGATTTGGTGGATTACTGGCTATTGGTGCGTGTCCTGCCTCTTGCCGGTATATACCACTCACTATGGATCAGATCAACTGCTGTATATGCCCGGGGAGGAAACTATTGAATCAAAGCGCCATCTGTATCGATTCTACAACTACGTCAGGCATCAACTTCCGAACCATGATATCAATCTCATGCTCGCAGCGTCCAAAACACTTGGTCAAATAGCCCACGCCGGTGGTTCTGCGTTTGGCGACAAATTCATGGACTATGAAGTCCAGGCTGCGATAGAGTTGATGCAACCAGACAAACAAGAGTCCCCCCGCTATGCTGGAGTTCTCATCCTGAAGGAATTGGCGAAGAACAGTCCTAGTCACTTCTCGTCACATATTGGCGTCGTGCTCGACAATATTATATTGCCACTGAGAGATTCCCGGGTTATAGTGCGCGAAGGAGCTGCTGAGCTCCTTGCCGCTTGCCTGGAAATCATTACCAAACGCGAAAAGCAATCACGAAACACTCACCTCCAGAAGATCCTGCTGGATGCGCAGCATGGGTTGCGACAGTCACAGCCGGAAGTCATCCATGGCTCTCTCCTCACCTACCGCGAACTCCTGATCTACGGGAAGATGGTAAGTTGGCTTGGTTTGGCTTTTGTCGGACTAATGATTTGAATAGTTCTTCAAGGATGCGTTCGTCGATGCCGCTGAAACTATCCTTCGATTCAAGTCACATCGGGACAGCCTCGTCCGCAAGATGGTTATAACATTGATACCCACATTGGCCGCGTACGATACTGCGGCGTTCATCGAGCATTTCTTACACAAGGCCATGGGCCATTTGCTAACGCAATTAGACAAGCCAAATGAACGTTCCTTTGGCATGTACACATCGTTTATTGCCACTTTACTTTGCTAAACCATCTTCACCAGCTTTCATTGCAATCGGACACACCGCCGCCGCCATCAATGGGGACATGAAACCTTTCCTAGAGCCAATCATGTTGCAGGTTAAACTGGGCTTACAAGCTCGAGGGTGCGTTTGCGACACTCCCTGATACCACGAAACTGATTGAATAATAGAAAGAAAAACGCTCCTTCAGAGGAACCCATCTTCCAATGTGTCGGCATGCTGGCCAAAGCTGTCGGTCCAAACTTAACGAAACTCCTACATGATCAATTAGACTTGATGTTCGCCTGCGGACTGAGTGGAGCACTGATCAGCGCTCTCAAAGAAATCACCACCAACATCCCCCCACTCTTGAAGACTATCCAAGGTTAGCCGAACATGTGCACGCCAACCTAAGTCTCATAGGGATCATAGATCGCCTACTGGACATACTTTCTCTGATCCTCAGCAATCAGCCATACAGGCCACTCGGCGCTCCACCTTCACTCAATCGCGACGCCAACGTCGTTGCGCGGGAGTTAAGCACAACCCAGGTACGTGGGTGTGTTCCCTTCGCATACGCGTGGCTCACGAACTTCAGGTCAACGAGCATAATTCCGAGCGGATAACTCTTGCTCTGACAACTCTTGGTGACTTCGACTTCAGCGGTAAGTCTGTCACGTCATTCGTTTAAGTTTCTGAATTTGACTGGAACCCTAAGGTCATGTTTTGAATGAATTTGTGCGAAATTGCGCTTTGCCATATCTGGAGAGCGATAATGCGGAAATACGGGAAGCTGCAGCTGTTACATGTTGTCGACTTTTCGTACAAGATCCGATATGTTATCAAGCTAGCAATCACGCCATTGAAGTCATCAGTGATGTGCTAGACAAGCTACTCACAGTTGGAATTGCTGATCCTGGTACGTAGTTTGTTGTTTCTTTTGCATTGGTTTTCCTAAATATGCTGCAATAGACGCCAAAATTCGACATGTTGTCCTGTCGAATTTACACGAGCGCTTCGACAAGCATCTCGCCCAAGCGGAGAACGTTCGGTCTCTCTTCATTGCTCTGAATGATGAGGAGTTCAAGAATCGCGTGACGGCAGTTGGGCTTATTGGTCGTCTTGCCAGGCACAATCCTGCATATGTGATGCCGGCCCTTCGCAAAGCTTTCATTCAATTGCTGACTGAATTGGAGTATTCTGGCGTGATGTGGGTTGCAAGTCTAGTTTTGGACTTCCACCGCTGACCCTTCTACAGGCGTAATCGCGAAGAGTGCACGCGTCTGCTGACCCTTCTGGTTAGTGCGACACAACGGCTCATTAAACCATACGCCCTCTCGATGCTCCGCGCCCTTCTCCCGAAGGCCAACGATAGCAACCCCACGGTAGCCTCAAACGTCATGACGTGCCTTGGCGAACTGGTTTGCGTTGCTGGTGAAGACGCGATGCCCAATGTTCCAGACTTAATGCGGGTTATTATTGATAGACTTAACGATCCAGCCCCTTTGAAGCGGGACGCGGCTCTTCACACCTTGGGTCAAGTCTGCTCAAGCACCGGATATGTGATCCAACCCCTCGTCGATTATCCCCAGCTCCTCCCGACGTTGGTGCGGATTTTGCGCACGGAGAATACATTGTTTGCGAAGCGGGAAGTAGTAAAGGTCCTTGGGATTCTTGGCGCTCTCGACCCTTTCAGGCGCAAGGTAGTGTCGGATTCCTTGTTTAAAGCCTATTCACTGACTAGTTGTTCGAAGAGCAAAACTCAGGAAGAGCCGCCACCAGAGCCCGCTGAAGCTCCCGCGGGCTCTGCCTCTACCGTTGCTGCTGCTGCTGCTGCTGCTGCCGCGCAAGCAAATGTTGCAGTTGGGACAGATGATTATTTTCAGACTGCAGTCATCACTTCTTTGCTCGCTGTCCTCAAGGATCCTTCATTGAGCGGTCATCACCACACCGTGATAGAAGCCATCATGTCTATCTTCAAGACTCAAGGACTAAAGTGTGTGACGTTCCTTCCTCAGGTTTGTCGTTTTCCAGTATCACGAACCTTCGCGTCCAACAAATAATGTAGATCATCCCTGCATTCTCGCTTGTTGCCAGAACATCTACAGTTCGGATGCAAGAATTCCATCTCCAACAACTCGCTATCCTCGTTGGCATCATCAGACAACATGTTCGCAACCACGCAATGCGGCTATATAGGCTGATCACCGAGTTGTGGGACAACCCAGTCCTTCACCTTCCCCTCGTTTCGCTCATCGAAGCGCTGGGAAACGCCTTAGATTCTGAATTCAAACCTTTCTTAGCTACGCTGATCCCTTTGATCCTGAAGGTCTTCGATCACGAATTGACGGAGAAACGAATGTTGACTCAAAGCAAGATATTTGATGCATTCGTCACATTCGGCACGAATATAGAAGAATACCTCCAACTAGTGATCCCGGTGATAGTGCATACATATGAACGGACCGACGCGTCGACCGCGCTGAGGAAGAAGGCCATTCAGACCATAGAGTCCCTCTCAGCCCGCGTCAACTTTTCCGACCACGCCTCGCGAATAATACATCCGCTTGTGCGAGTGTTAGACACTGCTGGCAACGACATTCGTCAAACTGCATTGGATACGTTATGCGCATTTGTCTATCAACTAGGCTCTGATTTCGCGATATTTGTGTCTACAATTCAGAAGGTAATGCGCTTGCATCCGCCGTCGTTTCCATGATTTACACCTTTGCCATAGGTCATGGCGAAACACCGGATAACCCATCCCAAGTACGAAGGACTCATAGCGAAACTTTTGAACGGCGAACATCTCGTCCAAGAAACTGTCACGTAAGGATTGTTGATAAGCCACCAGTATTGCACTCACATATACACAAACAGGGATAGTTCGAAAAGCCAGGACTACTCGGCCCCTGCTGAAGCAACAAAACTCACAGTAAACCAGCAGCACCTGAAGCAAGCTTGGGATACGTCCCAAGTCTCAACTCCAGAGGACTGGTCGGAGTGGATGCATCGTCTCGAGGTCGAATTCATGAAGGAGTCGCCTTCCCATGCCTTGCGAGCTTGCATGAGCCTCGTTGATATTCACCCACCCCTGGCTAAGGAATTGTTCAACGCGGCTTTCTTGTCATGCTGGGGTGAGCTGTATGACCAATATCAGGTTCGTGCATTCAACGCTCCTACTCCCGATGTTGAAGAGTCTGGTCATTTAGGAAGACCTGGTTCGTTCCATTGAATTTGCGATCACTTCGACCACGGCTTCGACGGATCTAATACACCGACTGTTGAACCTCGCGGAGTTTATGGAGCACGAAGAGAAGCCCCTGCCCATCGAGCATAGGACCCTTGGAGAGTATGCCATAAAGTGTCGCGCATATGCGAAAGCCCTGCACTACAAAGAGCTCGAATTCTTCTCAGAATCGTCGCCTACCTATCATTGAGTCCCTGATCTCCATCAATACCTGGCTGCAGCAGCACGATGCCGCCTGGGGTACACTCCTCACAGCTGGGGAACAATACGATGTTACGAAACACGAGGAGTGGTATGAGAAGCTGGGGCGATGGCAAGAGGCTCTGCAAGTTTACGAAAATAAGGCCGAAGTATCCCCGTCGGCCCCTGGTATCGCAATCGGTAGAATGAAGTGCCTCCACGCTCTGGGAGAATGGGATCAACTAGCAGCTTCGGTAGAAGACCACTGGCCCAATGCGAACCCCGAAGATCGTCGAGAGATCGCGCCGATGGCTGCTGCTGCTGCTTGGTCCCTGAGGGAATGGGATGCTATGGAGGGCTATATTGGTACCATGCGCGCTGATGTAGCCGACAAGTACTTCTACCGCGCTATCCTTTCTGTCCATCAGAACCAATTCCCGAAGGCCATGATACACATCGGGAAGGCGAGAGATCTCCTGAAGAATGATATGTCTAGTTTTGTAGGAGAAGGTTACGGACAATCCTACAAGTAAGAGCCTTACCGTCGCACCCATTCTTCGTCACTAACTATCCCGCTGGTAGCACTATGGTTCGAGCACAGATGCTGTCGGAACTAGAAGAAATTATCGCTTACAAGCAGTTCGCTGATCAACCTGAGCGGCAGGAAACAATCCGTGCCACATGGGTAAAACGGTAAATCCACACGATCTTCCCGCTAGAAACTGTTCTCAAAGTCGCTTTTAGGTTACAAGGATGTCAGCCAGACGTGGAAGTATGGCAACGCATTCTTCAAGTGCGGACACTAGTCCTTGGCCCGGAAGACGATCCAGTTATGTGGATCAAATTCGCCAATCTGTGCCGCAAGTCTCAGAGGATGGTGCTAGCTGAGAAGACCATCAACTCGTTGCTTACACCAGAAAAGGTATGCTTTCACATCGCTTGACTGGGAAGCTGTCGTTGCTCACGTGTATGGCTAACCAAGGCACCTCCTGAGGTCGTCTACACGCAGGTGAAATATATGTGGGCAACGGGCGCCAGGGAACATAGTTTGGAATTTGTTCGCCGGTTTGCTACCAGTCTCGCTAAGGATATCGAACACGAGTCCAGTGACAGTGCCCCGAAGTCCTCCGTCTCTAAGACTCGGCTTGATGAATACAATAAGCTCCTGGCTCGTTGCTACTTTAAGCAAGGTCAATGGCAGAAGGAGCTGAAGGAAGATTGGAACCAGGTACGATGAATTTCCTGTGCATTCCGCTTGCAATCTAATCGAAGCAATGTGCCAGAGAAACATCGACGACATACTGCGTTCTTTCCAATTAGCAACTCGCCATGATTCAACATGGTATAAAGCATGGCATACTTGGGCACTGGCTAACTTTGAAGTCATCGGCTTTATGGAAACCCACGAACCGCGTTCTGGGAGTACCCGAAGTAACAAGATGGCAGCCCATGTCGTGCAAGCTGTTGAAGGGTTCTTCCGATCAATATCACTTCGAAATGAGGATGCGCTTCAAGATACTCTACGTCTTCTTACACTCTGGTTCAAATACGGGGCCCACGATGAAGTTAGCCACGCCATGGCAAACGGATTCTCGACCGTGGAGGTTGATACTTGGCTAGATGTTATTCCTCAGGTTCGTAGTTCCCTCCTGTGTGGTACACCCCTGATATCGCCCCTAGATCATCGCTCGCATTCAAACGCCTCACATTAATATCCGACGCAATATTAACGCGCTACTCACCGACGTTGGAAAACATCATCCACAAGCGCTGGTGTATCCCTTGACGGTGGCTTCGAAATCTTCAAGCAAAAGTCGCCAGACCGCTGCTGCTTCGATAATGGAAAGAATGCGTGAGCACAGCGCAGAGATTGTCAACCAAGTACGCGTTGCACGTCATATATCCCTCTGAGAGGTTTTAACCAGGTTTATAGGCACTCTTAGTGAGCCGCGAGCTCATTCGGGTCGCCATCTTGTGGCACGAGTTATGGCACGAAGGACTAGAAGAGGCTTCACGACTATACTTCACAGAGAATAACCCCGAAGGCATGATTATGGCATTAGAACCGCTTCATGAAATGATCGCTGCGGTGAGTTTGAATACCAATCACAGGAATCCTTCTCACTGTTCGCAGGGCCCGACAACCGCCCGGGAGATTTCGTTCGTACAAGTATTTGGACGGGAACTACATGAAGCACGAGAAGCTTGCCGACGCTATCATGACTATGGCGACACTGCTGAGCTTGACAAGGCCTGGGATATATATTATGGTGTACGTTTTTCATTATCTGCGAAGATCACAAGACTGAGCGTTATCTTTAGGTCTTCAAAAAAGTCGAGAAGCAGCTACCGCAACTCACGACACTCGATCTCCAATACGTCTCTCCCGCCTTGCTGAAATCAAGAAACCTTGAGCTTGCTGTTCCTGGTATGATTCTTTGCTTCTTGTTTTTTCCGTCAGTGACCTCATGGGACATTTCAGGAACGTATCAGAGCGGACGTCCAATCATAAAGATAGTCAGCTTTGCGACGAAACTTACGGTCATCTCATCCAAACAGCGCCCCCGACGTCTTTCATTAGTTGGCAGCGACGGCAAGAACTATCACTACGTTCTTAAAGGTAGGTTTCCCCTTCCTTCAAGTAGCTTGGTTGGTATTGACCAATTTAAAATAGGTCACGAGGATCTACGACAAGATGAACGCGTCATGCAGCTATTCAGTCTCGTCAACACGCTCCTCTCTGCAGACACTGATAGTTTCCAGCGACGACTACACATTCAGCGATATCCTGTTATCCCCCTTGCCCCTAATGCTGGTCTCCTAGGTTGGGTCCAAGACAGCGACACCCTGCATGTCCTGGTCCGCGATTACCGAGAGTCCCGCAAAGTGTTGCTTAATATCGAGTACAGACTCATGCTCCAGGTAGAATCCATTGCGTTCCTGTCATTCACTCTTGCTAATAGACATGACAGATGGCCCCAGACTACGAGAACCTAATTCTACTTCAAAAAGTGGAGGTTTTCGAGTACGCCTTGGAGAATACCACTGGGCAGGATCTGTATCGGGTTCTTTGGCTGAAGAGCACCAACTCAGAACATTGGTTAGAACGACGCGCAACTTACACGCGTTCTCTCGCTGTCAATAGCATGGTCGGACACATTCTTGGCCTGGGTGACCGACACCCTTCAAACTTGCTTTTGGAGCGTGCTACAGGCAAGGTAGTCCACATTGACTTCGGTGATTGTTTCGAGGTCGCCATGCATCGGGAAAAATTCCC
This sequence comes from Pleurotus sapidus, assembly GCA_026743855.1. Taxonomy (NCBI): domain Eukaryota; kingdom Fungi; phylum Basidiomycota; class Agaricomycetes; order Agaricales; family Pleurotaceae; genus Pleurotus; species Pleurotus sapidus. The sequence goes on from JANBWZ010000008.1 coordinate 566,766, forward strand.
GGAGAAAGTGCCATTCCGGCTTACGAGGATGCTAACGCACGCTATGGAGGTAAGGCGGACTACCAGATGGAATGATAGATGGAGCCGCTAATCGATGGCGTCTTCACAGGTCAGTGGCATAGAGGGCAGCTTCAGGAGAACTTGCGAGATCTCGATGCGGGTTCTACGCGATAATAAGGAATCACTGATGGCCGTTCTGGAGGCCTTTGTTTATGACCCCCTGATCAATTGGAGGTTGATGCAAGCCGAGGTTGACGTGCGCCGACAGGAAGGTGCGCCTGACAGACATGCACCTTGTGGTGTTTACGAGCTGACACTTTGTAGACTCAGAAACTGATCCGGATCGTGCAGCCGAGTTGGCACGCTTAGCAGCTCATCCCCAAGGACCTTCACGCAAGCTCAAGGCAGATGAGAACGACATCTTCAATGGTGAGTTATGAGCCAATATGAATTTCGATAGAGCTAAATGGACTATACTCTCAGAAACGATGGGCGGTCTAGGTGCTCAGGAAGTTCGAAATGAGCGTGCTTTGGCTGTGTACAACCGCGTCCAGCATAAGCTCACTGGTAGGAACAATCGAATTTCTGATGAAGGCCGGCCTTAAATATTTGATGCATAGGTCGAGACTTTAACCCCGACGTCGCGCTCAACGTACCGGCTCAAGTTGACAAGTTGATCCTTCAAGCAACTTCCTTGGAGAATCTCTGCCAGTGCTTCTCTGGATGGTGGGTTTTCTTCACCTACACCATCAGTGCTCGCCCTAATACCTCCATTTGCTAGGTGTGCTTTCTGGTAGTTTATCTTTTGCTGTCCTGCTCTCGTTACGTCGTGGACTTTAGTTTATCTATTGCATTTTTATCTATCCAATTGTCCTTTGGTACATTGCTCGTAAAGATTCGATGTGGTTCTTTCAGGAGGAGTCGATTCACGATAGGCGCCAAGCCCAACTTACGTTCAGCTCAAATTCAACTTGAACAATTATACCCTTTGCCTGATCCACAACTGCGAGAATGCCGCGGGGCGTCCCAAATACCAAGCGAGATGACACTGGAATGCGCTACACCACATTCCATGTTCCTTTGGCGTGCGTGAGCTTCTCCTTGGTTCATACCACCATGTTCGACCCTTCCCCATAGGCTGCCTCCGAAGCAAGGTGCCTCAACATACTTGAAGTACGATTCACAATTTCTATGGACTAGAAACGCCATACGGAAGAGAGAAACGCAAGCCGACGAACCAGCTCCCTCGCATGACCAAAGGTGCGACTGTGAGGTTTCCCCGACAGCTTCTCCGAGACAGAACCTGAATTAGCACAGACGAGGGTCTCAAGTCATTGTCATACATCCTGGCTCGTGCAATATCCGAATCGGACGAGCTTGTGATGTGAATCCAGTGTCCGTACCAGCTATGATTGCTCGCAAATGCAAAGGGCCTGTAGCCGAGCCTGTCTTTGAGGAGGGGATTTGTCGACCTCAAGATCCTGCATCTGCGACCAAGGCTTCTAATGGAGAAGAGCACACTACACCGGAGCCTGCGGAAGATCCAGTATGTTGAATTCGTTTGTTATTGTCAATGTTCTGACCTGTCCAAAGTTTGAGAAGAAGCTGGCAGCAATAACTGTCTCACTACGCGATCGGATGCGCTTCTACAAACTACGCGTCACCCCAAATGCCGCCACCATCGCCTCTCAGTTCAACGAGCAATTCAAACCTGAAGTTATTGCTGACCACAATGATCTTCTACAAGTTGAATGGCTTGATAAGGCGAACCAAGAAGACGTGATCATCGGCGAGAAGGTACTACTATGCATCCTTCGTTACATCGTTACTTCCTGGACTAAATACGACCAAGATATATCGTCCTCCCTGATCCCTATTCCTCAGGATACACCATCAAGTCTCCTATCCATGGCACAGATTTCAATACAAGGGACTACAATTCCACTCAGCTCATCCTAAGCGACCTCGAAGCCGTCATCCAAATGACTTTGAGCGACTCCTTCAAAATTAATCCTTCTGACTACAAAGTAACTCTCCGTAATTATTTGTCACTCAACCTATGCTGACGACTACAGAATTACTCTGTAGTTCTCGTTATCCCAGACTTTTACGAACGCGCATACGTCAGAGACTGGGTGAACCTTCTTTTGGTGTCAATGGGATTCAAGCAATTATGTGCACAGCAGGTTAGCTCTTCAGTCCTCAACCTGGAAGTATCGTGACCCACAGGCAATAGGAATCTTTAGCTGCGACATATGGTGCTGGTATTTCCAATGCTTGTGTAGTCGATATTGGTGCCGTGACTACTAGTATTGCTTGCGTTGACGAAGGCCTCGTGATTCCTGACTCGAGGTAAGTTGCGTTACCTAAGGAGGCCGGTTTGCTGATTGGCCACGCTCAGGATGCTTCTCAATATCGGTGGAAACGATGTCACCGAGTTCCTGCTCGTCCTCCTTCAGAGAATCAATTTCCCATATCGGGATATCAACCTTGTGCGCTCGTACGATTGGCAAGTTATGGAAGACCTTAAGATTAGACTATGCACTTTAGCAGAGGTGGGTTAACCATTAATCGGTTTGTATTTGTGCTTGTCTTAGCTTGTCCACTTATACTAGGGCGACGTAGCATTGAATCTCTATGATTTCACTGTACGAAGGCCAGGGCGGGCTGAAAAGTATGGCCTACGTGCCTATGACGAAATTATACTGGCGCCCATGGTACGTTCAGTCATCATCTACGGTCAGGTGTTAGACTCAAACCTCTCGCAGTGCCTTTTCGAACCACGAGTGATTGAATTCGACAAAAAGCGGGCAGCGTTCTTCCAGCCCTCATCTAGTCAAGTGGTCGATGAAATCTTACCTACGGACCGTTATGTAGGAGCCTTCCCCTTCCTTGCACTCTACCAAGTACTAAGCGCTCTGCTGAATCTAGACTCGAGCCATGCTCATTTCCACCGAGCACCTGATGTCAGAGGCGCCTGCGCCGGTGGACCCTGCCGTGAATGGGGTTGCAAATGATCAGGCTGGTAAGCATCTCTGACGGGCTTCTAGGATGTTATTGAACCTGCGATGCAGAGAAATCTGAGAAGCGAGAGAACGCTCCTGCATCGCTCAGCAGACGGTTCTACCGATACACCGATGGAGATTGTCGACGTGGAAGACGAATCGAAGCCTCGTTTAGCGACTCCTCCAGCCTCTGCCGAGACTCCCAACGCGTCATCACAACCACAAGACGTCCACCCTCCGTCTGCGAACCCTGCTGTGCCGCCAATTGATGTATGCTTCGAAGCAAGCAAATTGCCACTAGATGTTGCTATTTTTAACAGCGCCCGAGCAGCTGGAGGAGATGAGAAGATTAGGAAGTACTTGCAAGCAGTACTGATCATCGGTGGTTCATCTCTAATTCCAGGTATGAACCATGCACTTGAAAGCAGGTGAGCGCCTCTTTACTGTTAAGCTGTTGACCGCCATTTAGCTGACCCACTCAAACCTGTGACTATTAGGCTGCAAGCAATTGCAACGCCACTCGTGCCCAACATGGAAAAGGTACAGATTATTCCGCCTCCTAAGGATGTAGACCCTCGCGTCCTCGCCTGGAAGGGGGCGGCCGTACTTGGCAAAATGGACGGCGTGTCTGACCTATGGATTACCGCTGCTGATTGGGTGGGTCTTTTCATTCTTACAGCAACCCCGTAATGCTGATTATACATTCTCAATAGGACATACTAGGCATACGCGGGCTTAAAGAGCGATGTTTCTACTTGTAACGCTGGCTAGTACTAGTAAATGGGAGATGATGGAGCTTTCCGTATGCAATGCTGTGATGATTACAATGATAGATGAACTACAGCGACCGTAATATAAATATTCACCATAAACATGTGTCTGATGAGAGGGGATAAATGCGCGTTTTACCCTAGAAGAATGTATAGGCCAGGGCACGCTTCATTTGTGCCTCCCGACCGACGTGAGACTTCGTGAAGGAGCGCTAGAGATGAGAGGAGGCGGGGAAGCTACTCGATGGTAGACTAGGCAGCAAGCCGTTTAGAGTATGTTGAAAAAGGCATAGTAGTGTGCCTCGAAGAGGCGGGAGCGAAGCGGGATCGGGCTCAGAAGAACCTGACGACACTTAGAATGCAAGGTGCCGGTGCCGCGCACCGTAGTTCAAAGAGCGTGCGAAAGAGTACGAAAGGCGGGACTGTCACCAATTATAGGTGTTTGATAGGTGGATTGGGCGGTGAGCTGGCTTTGCGAGTTAGACGCCGAGCCTCTGTTTCAGTTCGATGAAGTATTCCGTCTTGAGTGTGGTCCAGTTGCTGGCCAAGTGATTCATTTCCTTGCGTCCTTCTCTGCAAACCGCACTATGATGAGGAAGGTATAGTTCAGAAGCGGCGGGAGATACTCGCCTATCCCGTTTAAGCCATTCAACATAAGACAGTCCTTGCCTCCAGGCAGATATACCGGAGTCTGCATCGGAGTCGTCTTCCTCCTTCGTTTGTGCTTTCTTAGAATGAGATGCGGCCCCCCAGCTCAGCTCACGTTCCTCGGTCTTGATTACAGAACCAGAACCAGATGGATCCATGTGCGATACCTTCTCCACTAAAGACTTGATAACAGAATTGGCGGTGCGGTTAGGGACAAACGGAAAGGTGACGTCCATGCGAGGAGTGCGCTCGGGCGTTATAACCAGAAGGCTGCGGCAAATTGGGCAATCTACGGATTCATGCCAGCCGCCACAGGCTCTATGGAGACGAGAGAAGAACCACTTGATGATACACAGAGAGCAGAATGTGTGACCACATTGGCCGGGGTTCAGAGTGTATGGGTGCGCCATAATTTCGTAACATCTAGGAAGAGCATGGTGTTAGGGTGACGGTCTGTCAATAGACATTCACTTACAGCGGACACGTGAAGTGTTCTTCCAACATGGCTAGCGCGGCCTTTGCCTCTCGCTCTTCTATACATTGTGCCATGGAAGCCACTTGGTCTTCCTTCTGTTGAAGCCATCGTATTCGTTTCTCCATCTCGTCTGTTCGCTGTTTGAGCTCTTGTTCTCGTCTCGTAAGGACTTCTTCTCGATTTGCAGCATCTCCTGGTGCTGCGCGTTGAGATCGGCGAAGAGCGGCACTCGTGGCAAGCTTGCTGGCCTTCATTTCGCTGTTACATGGCCTAGAAGTATCTGAAACTGTCGGTACATCCTCCGCCACCCTGCGTCGTTTGCTTGCTCGCTCTGGTATTTCTACATAGACATCACTCTTCCCCGCCACACCGTTGGAGGAACCTGCAGTATGTGCTGTCAGCGTACACTTCGTTAGCGGCGTTATACGAAGGTTGAATTCACTTTTCTGACTGTTACGAGTTGACCGTCGTGTCGTTGGCCTTGAAGTAGTCGCCATCGATTTTGAGGCTTTGGGCATCGTGGCGAACAGCGAAGAGACCAATTAGAGCTGTCAAGCTGATGTGCCACCGGGGTCCAAATCAGTTCATCGGTGATTTCGAAGCCGCTTGGGCGCTAAACCGATTCATTTTGCGTGTGCTCTGTTTGGCCGTGTGTGGCGGCGCCATCTGGAGACATTTCCTTCCACGAACTTTCCTTCAACCACGGTTGCTTCAATAATCTCATGTTCTCCTCTAATTGGCTCGCTGTTTCGAATTCGTCGCCTCGACGTCGCGCGCCGCAGTCGCAAGCGATGCTCTTGACACGCTCGCCGCTTCCCCGTCGCAAATTCTTGTGACACAATCATCGGATAGTAATCAATCTGGAAGGCTGCACTGCAGATGCCGGACAAGACAGTGCTGGTTTACGCGACATGCGCACATCAATCATTCCTGTGGCATCTGCTCTGTCGTATGTTATAACTCTACTCTATGATTATCTCTGTAATGTGACCGGTACCATATATAGGTCTCCTCAATCGTCACATTGGCGAAGTATACCCGTTTATCAATTGCTGTATTCATCTCATGACCACGGAACGTAGCAAGTGGAGAAAGATTATCAATTAACGGCTCAATGCATCGCTCAGACCGCATCGATTCCCATATTGCCGTTCACAAACTTAGTTTTCTGGACCGTCCTAAGACCTTGCCCTTGCCACATGCAGTATTTGGGCATTGGTTGCCCAGCAGGTCCTCACGTCTGTCAGGCGGCGCCTCCATCACTCCATTGGCCTGCTGCAAGGATCCTTTCCTAGGATGAGACAAATATGTCTTCTGTCCACAAGAAATTCACGCACGCTCTTGAAATGTCATGCTCCGCCCCAACCTCCATTGGTTTTTTCTCGTGGAAATCGGCAGCAAGGTCGAACGACGACACTGCTTGGATCGCTACCTTCCAAAGCAACGGCACTAGGATCGGCTCTATCGCCATTCATCAATAACTTCAAAAGCTTCACCCACTTCGTACTTGCCTTATTTACTTATCCCTGTACCTGCTCTGGATCTCTATCTACCACGGTGCCCTTCTATGTCCCCCGAAAGTGCCATGCTTACAGGGACATCCTACTCGTCGTTGGACAATACAATTGCCCTGGGGATGACAATCCTCGTGCCTTGGATTTCAGGTACAGACAGGACTTTTCTGAGGTAATGTGCACTCATGTACATTTCTCTTCTTCCTTTCTGATTACAGCAAGCCATTTCGGTTTGCAGGGGGCGGCTGGAGTAGCCAAGTAGGGTGTATACAAGCAATTCATGTCTAGAGATGGTTTCTGAACACGCCGCAACGGTCTCTATATCAGGACGTGGCGATCTCTTTACCTGCGGCACTCTGCGAACCGCAAGCAGTTCACTATCTGGTTGCTCTGCCTAACAGAGGATTTCGCTTCGGATCCTGGAATAGGCATGTTTCGTAGGAGCGTCCGCCGGCAAAGATCAACCGCAGTCGGAGTTCCCCGCAAACCAGCGTGGCAATTGAGGATACAACTGTGTTCTGTATCACTCCGCCATCCATGTGAACTACCAAAGGTCACTTCATTCTTCATCAGCTCCCATTCAGAGAGAGCATTACACTGCATAAACTGGTGAACGCGCCATCATCGCTGTCTTCGAAAAATTAGGCCATATCCATTTGTTCATCCGCGACTGAACAGAATCTATCACCGCGGGCCCTTGCATAAGGTCAAGGACGTTGCCTGCCGTTACAAACGGTGCCGAATCGCAGGTGCGTGATGAGCCAATATCAACTTTTCCCCTTGAGTCCCCAATGTCGATGCGCGTACCAACGACGATCCCGGTCGTGTCGCTCGGGATGTTCTCCCTTAAATGGCCAGAAATTTTACTTCCCTTTCGATGACAGGACCTCATCGCATTCGTACCTCACCACGCCGTCGCGCCCGAGACCGGAACAGGACCCTGTAGTCATTTGGCTTGCGATCGGTGCAGACCTCGTAAAAGATATGTTCGTATTCTGGATGTCCGACTATATCGCTCGACATTTGTATGCATAGGTGTGTATTATTCACTCTAGATTGCCGATTGGGAGCCTACACCGGCCTACATGTATACACGTTGCCACCACCTGCCCTTATGCCAATGGAGCCGTCGAAGTTGCCACTCTTGATGTGAGTAAGAATAATAGGGACGGGTACCGACTTCGCGGGTCTCGGGAGGTCCCGATTCTCGGACCCTTCAAGCTCAGCGTCTCCCCTCGGCATGTCGCTATATGGTCTATCCAGCGCGACAATCGGTGGCGAACTGCTGTACAAGCTCCCTACATCGGCATGCGCCCACGTCTACAACATTGCGCGACAAAGGGCACTTTCTTTGGAGATAGATAAGACGGTAGACAAGGTGCCGAGGCGCCCAATTAATCGACTTTTGATGCGCCTGCGTCCAATTCTGTTTTGGGGCGATGGTGAGCACTTGCCTAATCAGTTTGTTTGATGTTTGATCTGATCACTGTCCCACGTTCTGTGATGTCGACGTAGTTTGCAACGGCCTAGGGTCGTGATAAGGAAGTGCGGGGGAAATTGGCAACACAGGTTCAAGCGCGATGCAGGGTTAATCGCCATATGACGCAGAATTCCAAGGCCAAACCGGTTTGCCTTATCGCCTTTCTCCTATTCTTCTCCAATATCCTCTCCTTTGGATTGGCCACACGGCTGGGACATGCGCCCGGAAGAGGCTGAACCCTCTTTCGATATTTGCAACTGCCCTTCTGGTCCGCCCATGGGAAATTACCAGACCAACGTGACTTTGTTGGATGAAACAGCCGAGCCATCGACTGCCATCGACCCCTTCAAAACTTAACTGTGGGGCGGTGTCCCGAGATGATAGCACGATCTACACTCAGCGACAGTTCAGCGGCTCTCCCGAAGTCCAATCCCTGGGATGCTGTGGCCAAATGCAACGAACCCTGACATCACGATATTAAGTCTCCGATATCCAGTACTCAGCGCATATTGATTAGTGGCGATCTTTTTTGGGCATGAAGACGCCGTGCGTGGAAAAGACACACGGATATGGCTATTTCAAAGACAATAAGGATGACGAAAAGAGAAGTTTGGGTTTGGGACGATGATTGTGTTCCCATGCAGGAAATTTGGTTTGAATAGGTCGTTGTGAGCAGGTATGCATATCATTTGGGATACGAATGAGGTGGTCCAACTCACCTACTTGGCGGCCGCAAACAATCAGCTCCCGCAGCAACATATCAAATAAGACATGTGTGGTGTGGTGGTCCCAACACGCCGAAAACACGTTTTGTGGTGAGGGAAAATAGGGAAAATACTTCTTCGCACTCCACAGCTGACACGATTGATTGGCCTCACGTCAATCCTGAAATCCACATCGCAAATACAGCTTCTCAATCAAACAAACCTCTGTCGGGAACCGAAGGATGTCGCATGGAAGAATGTCTATTGCGGTTGAATGTATATTGCTCAGGATATATATGTCAGAGGGGAAATGCGGGCACAAGTGAGATAGAATTCCGCTTCTCTGTTTGACATTTTGCTTCGCATCAATCTTCCTGATCTCCTTCCGAACATGATGGGTCCACCCTCTTCCGCCAAGTTTCCTGTGACCACGGCGCTACCTTCAATTCCCCAAGCGACGAAAGGCGACCAGTGGACACGGCTCTGAGTTTTCTCCTCAACGACTCCTTCGTGCACGTGTAGCGCGATTTGGTGCCATTTGGAGTAACAATCGGGGGACGCGGAGTTCGGGTACTCAGAAGTTGGAAGAAGCTGGAACGGTGAGTAAACGTTCACCTTTCGCGGTTGAAAACGAAAACAATCTCAAGCCGCCATGGCACGCAATGTATCACAGAAGCAATGATAAATCGGTTTCCATTCTTCGCTGTCGAGTATTTCTTATCTATCGTCTTCATCTGGCTTTACCGCTATACGGAAGTGACATCGTTATTGTCTGTGGCACCGACGTTCCGGTCTTGGGCGCACCTATGTCCTGTTTGCTTGTCGCCCACAGCAATCCACGGCAAGTCACGACATCGCCCAAGTTCAACGATGATCGCATTTACACATATATATAGGTTCAGGGTGAAAATACCACTCAGGCTCAGTAAGATGTTCAGGTTGTTGTTTGAGGGTTGAGTTTTTTTTGACTGATGATCGATTGATCATGTAATTCAGGATCATGGACAGATGCCAACGGAGACTCCCAGAAACTCCCTCGGTGTGACTTACAGACCATGTGGGGTGTGAAACAATATCATCGGCATACACCCATACGCTGCCGAAGTACGTTCTCTATCTGTTCTCTCTTCATTCCTTCTCACTTTCCTGCTTCTTCAGCTCCCGGGATGAGTTGACATCACTCCGTTATTCTTCTATCCGCCTCGGGAATCACCAGCGTTTCCATATTGCGGGGGATGCAAGCCGCTGTACCGGCTATTGGCTGCGGGTCTATGTACACTGGCAGATCTTGCCCCAATCCCGAGGTCAAAGATGTATCAGATATCAATCAACACCGATGCCGTATACATAGCGGTGCTTTTCGAGGGGACCGCAGCCAATGGTTGGCCGTTCCGCTGGCTGGCGTAGGTGATAAACCGCTCCCTCAATTATGTTGGCGTCATCATATAGAGTCCGCACTGCGGATTGAACGTGTCGAGCTCCCGGGGAGGTTGATCCATTTCATCGGAGGCGATTGGGCCAGGATCGTGATGTAATGCATACGACTTTGCATGTCATGCAAGCTCTACGTATACAAAGTTTCCTTAGATGAAATACTCTATCTGAATCAGACTTTGCGAGTATAGCAGCGTGGGCGGCTGTATACGCGCGTATCGGAGGCGGGCGCCAGACAGCACCTTGAACCTGACGTCTACATCACCGGCCATCGACGATAATGCGCGACGGAACTATTCATATGCGGCAGATTCCCCAATGTTTCAAGGGCATTGTGACTGTTTCTGTTCCCGTGGGCGGTGAGTGGATGTTGCACGTTAGCGACGTCGCCAGTAACAATACCATCCAGGACATGCATACCGGCGCCTGCCAAGTTGACAGTCGAACGTTAAGTCAACTGCCAGGTTGCTTATTTGACCCACTGACTGTTGATCGTCGCGCTGACCGGTCACGCCGTCACCCACCACCATCAACATTGTTTATGCTTGAGCTGGCAGTCAATGTTTGAAGCGTACGTTAGCTGTATCCTATGACGAGTTCAGTTTCAAGTCAATCTGACCCAGCTGTCAGGCCCTATCTTTCTCCGTTCCGGGTCAGGGCTTCAGAGCGCGACAAGCAGCGACACATACTGTTGCGATTCCCACCTCAATATCTTCAAAGTCCACAGCGGACCGCGTGGTCCCAAACAGGATGTAGGTGATATAACCACCGGGCATGCGTTTGCGATACAGGTACATTTGGATGCGTTTGTGTGGTCTAGACTTCTGATGTTTATGCGTCACAGTACATATGAGGGCGGAGAGGCGTACCAACTACCAACTCGTCGCTTGAGTTTGGAGGATGCAAGAAAGTGGAACGAGATCCTCGGTACCAAGTCCCGAAGGTGATCTTGGCTTTCCCACTTTCCGGGACTCTTATGCCACGTCCGGCTCGCTTACTCCTAGGATGGAACGGAGCATGTCTTCTGCTGTCGAATTTTTCCTGTGTACGGACGTTGACTGTGCATTGCGTAAGATATGGGCGATAGCGAGCCCTGTACCAGATGCAGTGGGCCCAATGGCTGCTCCGAGCACCGGCCCCGGGACCCAGCCTATTTAGTCATCCTGTACATCGCTGATCGCTGACATCAAAAAAACAAACATATTGCGGCGTTGCTGGTCTTCTGCGCCCGTTCCATCTTGTGTTTTCCCACATTTTCCTGCGATTGTTGATGGATGAGTACTGGGTTTTGACTACTGATGCCGACACTGATCGCAAGCCAACCGGTCACTGGACTGGTGGGCACGCCTTAGCGACGGAGCCCTAATTAGGCAAAAAAGGATAGGATAAGTTTTGAACCGGTGTGATTGATTTGATCATGAGTTCGCGCTCGATTTACAAGGACGCTCTCTTGGGTCTGGGGGGGTTACCAACAGCTGCAGGTGTGAACGCGCAAGAAGCAGGATTTGCAGTTGCATTAGGACCATGCTGTGGTGGGGATCTTGTGAGCCGTTGTCCCGATAGCCATGGATCTCCCTGTTGCCAGACTGCAGATGTTTCACTGGAGGGAACCTAGGTGATGAGCCCGCAACGCACGATGGCAGGGATCCCAGCTGACTCTGCGCATTATTACCACTCCGACTCGTTTACCCTATTGTGGTGAGTTTTGACTTGTGGGAGGAACGAACACGACTGAAAATTTCCTGGCGCTCGCTGCGCCGAAAGATAAGCACAGAGAGATGGGCATACGGTGTGAACAAGGTATGAATATATGCCATTTAGCGGTTAATCTTTTCTTGACCGGGGGGATGATTTGTTTAGGCAGGTTTGAGTGAGCGTAGGGCCCGGGGTGGGGGTGGGGGCGTGTTGCTGGGAAACTAATTGAGTCCCTGCATCGACGTCCGTGATTGTTGGATTTACGAGTAGGAACGGGATCGGTGGGAAACGACGCCCTCGAATGCACAATGTAAATATCTTGCGTAGGAACACTCTAGTCTCTAGAGCGGTGCAAGGGGGGAGAGATTAGACGCTGTGCCCACCGCGGTGAGCCTCGAGGGCGCCAGGCCACCCATAATGATTAATGATTGTTAATTAGTCCAATCGGATCCTAGTTTCTTCCTTCATCGGGGGGCTAGGCATCCTTGACGCCGATACTGAGTAAGTATCTGATTGAGCTCGAAGGTTCCTGCCCCCCTTTCACCGGCTCCTTACCCCTTTTCGCCACTTCTGTGGACGAGGCTGGTATTATTGGCAGCACAGGTAGGTTACTCGCCCGGGCCCTCGCTCAGTCACCGACCCAGAACACACCCGGCGAATAAAAGGCTCGTGCTCGCAGGAGGCACTGCCCCGTCGCCGCGTCTGCGTGCGCACACGCGACGTATGGCTGCGAAGAAGCCTGCGTCCCCCCGTCCGAGTCGAGGCCTGCCAGGCTTCGCGCACACCCGCGTTCCTGGGCCGGGGGGTCCAAGGACAGACAAGCCGTCGCGCACGCCTTCCAGAACGCGAAGGCCACCACAGCCCCACAAACCTCAGGAAGCCCTTCGACTTCTGCGGGCATGCTCAGTGCCACTCATATATCATATATCATACTCCACGCACGTCGGTTTACTGCCAGGTAGTCGCCCACGCGCCACGTTCCTCGAGCGAACGACCGAAGCCGTTGAGTCATCACCCGCGGTGCCTGCGACCTGGTCAGCGTTTTACATAACCGCATACCTCACGAACGATTAATGATGACGAATTCGCGATGATTATCTCCCGCTGCGGGTCGACCGATGGCGCTGCAAACTTCATAGGCACAAGAGCCCGGTAGTATCCGATTGTATTGGTCGAAGTCTGTGGATTACATTACGGAACGAGCAGATTAACTTACCTCTTTCTTGTACTACGTATGGAACAGGAAGGGGCTTGAAGGAGAGCAGGAAGGCGTAGGCGACGGGTGCAGAGCGACATCGACGTCTTCGCCTTCTCTTGTCCCAACATCTGTCGCCCGGGGGATGTCATGAGCTTGACGCCGCACGGAGTCCATCAGAAACAAGAAAACTGAGCAAGCAGACAAAATATACTCATGCTAGTGCGCATGGGCTCGCTGAATGAATTAATAGATAGGTGAGCCAAGGCTCGTCCGGCGCACATCATACGCCTGGAAGTACATCGCCTCAGGTACCACCTACTTGCGAGCTGGAAGTCGAAGCAGGATGGGTAGTGCAGCCTTCCCGATAAGGGCGACCCGCATCAGGACGATAGCCACGGGGACAACTTTGGAAGGCGGGCAAGTAACCTGGTGGGAAGGAGAGAAATAACCGGAGGAAGGAAGTGAGGGAACGATCAGCTCCAAGGGGAACAAAAGACAGCTGTAGGTAGAAGCCTATGGAGGGCCGGGGGAGTGGGAAAGGTGGTGGGTATCGACGACGACCAAGGTCGACTCGGCTAGCCGTATTACGCAGTTTCGTTGATGGTTGGCGAGTAGCCCGAATGACAGACATTGTCACTAGCGACATAACTCGAGGATCGAGGTTGGCGAATTGGACCGCACTACCCACGAGAATATCGTGTATCTGGTGCTTGCCACGTACCTCCAACTGGAATTTGATCCCGCGAACACACATGGTTTGAGCCAATACCCAGGCGCAGCGCCTTGTTCGCCCAATCGCAAGGTACTTCTCCCTTGTCCCGGCAAGCCATTACGAAATGAACGGGTACTAGAATAGAGAAACTTTCGAACGACGGCGTAGAACGACGACATGCTCTTGGTTGAAGGAAGCTATAACAGGCGAAACAAGGGAATCAGTGATGCGATCGATTGTTGGATATTAAGTGCCCGCAAGTTAGGTGTACGGGTGTGCACTGATATCCGTCGGGATGGGTGGCGAGTTCGGATAGGCATCGAGGATGGCTGTCTACGAGGACGAAGGTGGTGCAGCCATCAAGACAAATGAACGCACAAGTTGGAGTCTCGCAAAGTTTGAAAACAATCGTTGATCAGTCGAAGCAGTATGTGCCGGTGTCGCATGCCAGGGAGAGTTGTAATTAAGGTAGTAATATAAGCAAGATTCATAGTTGGCCGGGGAGGAGTTTTCCCGGTGGCTTGACTTTACACCGATTCAAACTCTAGACCATGGCAAACCAACGATCAGTAAAGAGAGTAGTGACCGATTGGCTCGCTTGAAGACTTTAGACGTTGAAGGTGGGAGGCGAGTGAGAACCTTGCCTGCTGATCTCCCCCGGACAAATCGCGCAAAGGGTCGCAAGAGTGGCTAACGGTATGGCCATTTGGGATGGCGCAGCACAAGGTCGCACTTGGAAGGGGAGGCTTGGATCAAGTACCTCTCGGGAGCGTAAGCAGTGGGATCAGAGGATCAAAAGGGGCGGAAAGGGGATCAAAGGTAGGCTCAAATTCGGCGCGATACTCGCATGGCGACGATGGAGAGATATTTGAAATTTGTTGTAAATTTCTGTTGTATTCTTTGCGGGTCAAGTGTGTGGTGTGGCGTTGGCGCGGGACCGACGTATCAACCAGGTTACCATGTATAGCAACAACTACGGGGACGCCACAGCCACTGAGAGAGTGTGACTGTTGAACGTTACAAGACGACGAGGTCGGACAGCTTGGATGACGAGGCATAAACGCTGGCATGACCAATTACCAGAGTGGCATGTTTCCCCGCATTGTGGATGGCTACAGGATGGATGGTAACTGTAAGTGGCGGGGGACAACGCGACGGCGACAGCGAAGATGGGAGAGGGTTCTTTGAGCACATGGTTTGAATTCTTATTACGAAATACCCGCAGACTACATAATGAATTCGAGGCGATTGTATCGTACGATAAATTAGCTCGTGGTGCTAGAAAGCGGGAGGGAAGGAGAGGAGATCTACGAGGGCGGGATGTCGGGGTGCTGGAGGGAATGAGAATGAGTGAGCTGGAAGTGGTGCGCTGGCTGCTGCTGGCTCGTGTTGCTATGGGGTGGCGGTGGTGGGGTGAGCCGGTTCGGACTATGACGACTGAAATGGAGATATTGCGCTTTTGTCGGTTCAACGTCGTTCAATGGTGATTTGCCTGGAAAAAGGAGTTTGAAGTTCCATAGAGAAAGGTATGCCCAAACGGAGTAAAAGAAGATCTCGATCTGAGAGAAGAAGGGAGATTGTGACAGTGTGACGGGACAGATCTGAGATTCTGTGATGTGATAGATATATGTAAAAAGAAGGCGAGAAAGAAGATGTTAACTGCTGCTAAATTTCGCTCGCAATGCTGCCTCAGCTTGTAGACATTCACCAGGATTATCGCCAAAGAGCCTTTGACCCCGCAGACGACAACAACGACGACTCACCTCTGACGCCCCCGGCCACCCTCGATGTGAATAACCCCTACCCCTACAATGCAAAGGACCAGCCTCAGTTCATGTACAATCCCCCAAGAGACGAATACTCCTCGTCCCCCGTAGACAACCAATACTACGCCGCCTATCCCCCCTACTACAACAACAACCAGCCCCGCCGCCCCGCCGTCTACCACCATCTAGACCCCATAAACACCTCCGCCCTCCCGGTCCCCCTCGAGCATCCGGACCAGCTCTCCCCGTTCAACCCAAACTTCTCGGCATCTCTCTCCGCCCCGTACCCCTACTCCCCCGTCAGTCCCGACGATCACTACGGCCCATCCCCGCCGAACACCGGCACCTCCTCCGCCAGTGCGCCCGTCACCCTCACCCTCTCCCAAGCACCCGCCACTTCACAGCCTCTCCTCCTCCACCACCACCACTCCTCCTCACTCGGGCCCTCCCCCACAGAGTCAAATTCAAAAACGTACTCATTCATCCCCCTTCCCGGAAACGCTGTCAAGAAGCGTCCCCGCAGGAGATATGATGAGATAGAGCGTCTCTATCAGTGCTCGTGGCCAGACTGCTCAAAGTCCTACGGTACGTTGAACCATCTCAACGCACATGTTACCATGCAAAAGCACGGCTCGAAGCGAAGTCCGAATGGTGTGTTGCGTATCATTCCCCCTTTCAACCCAGTGTCTCATTCAGACGTGCAGAGTTCAAGGAGTTGCGCAAGCAGTGGCGTAAAGCGAAGAAAGAGGCAGAGCATCAGGCGCATCAGGCAGCCTCCGCGCACTCGCTTGCAGCACGCCGGGTGGCCAGCATGCAGTCCCTTTCGACTGCTGGCCTTTCTCCCCTAAACACAGATCTCAGACGGACGCACACGCAGGAGCATCTGTACGAAATGCAGTACCTCGGTTCGCCCATACACTGCAACTCATCTTGATTTGCGGCACGATATGAGGGACATGCGGGATATGAGGCATGACATGAGAAATGCTTATCCGAGCAGCGCGCCGTCGAGTACCGCAGGAGGGCCTCTGGCCTTCTCGCAAATGGGGGGCACCCCGCCCACCTCTGCCCACCCGCTCGATTCGCCCCATCATTACTCCCATTCTTCGCTGCCAAACCACCAATCACATTCCAGCTTGTCCATGTTGCACTCGGCTGCGCCAATACCAATCGCCCACCATCACCAACACCACCCCCACTCCCTATCTCATCAAACCCAATCTCACCACATCCCGGCCCACATGACCTCTGATGGTCGCTACCCTCTGGGCCTGCAGCTCGATTTCACAGAGGGCGGTAATTCAAATAACCTGAACGGTCACGGTCCCTCGTCGAATGATGCATCCCCGAGATCAGTGGCGGCTGATGTGAACGGAATGGACGGGTTTACCGGAAGGCAGAGGTATGGCAGTGCGCCAAGTATTCTCTGGTCATCTGCTCGCTCGACAGTACGTTTCCTCCGTACCGGCGAACAACAACTGACTGATTCGGCGTACGGCGAGGAAGGCGGCGAGCGCCAGGAGTACTCGGTATCGCAGCAACAGCAGGCCAACGGCGACTGGCCAGATAAATCTCAGCTTCAATGGCATGGTCGCCGGGATGGGCATGAACCTAATGGGCGATGTCGACAGCCACCGCCTTCCCGCCGATAGCACTCTCCTTACCCCCCTAAGGGGGTACGAGCCACCCAATCTCCTGCCCCCGTTAGCCTCGTCACAGCAATCACAGCCCTCGCAGTATTCGGGCCAACAGGAGATGAATTTGGGCGGTACCGAGATGCTTAACGTCGGTGGCGGCGACAGCTCGGAAACGCGGCCGAGCACAGGACATGATAGCCTAGGGAGCGCGAACGAAGATGCCTACTAAACTAAACGCACCCCCGTCCCTCCCCCAATCTCGCTATCGCATCTTCTTCTCCGTTTTGCTGCCATCATCCCCTTTCCCCCAGCCGCCCTCGCATTATCAGAAGCACTAATCGCCTTCCTGCACCCTCCCGCGCCTTCTGTCTTCTGCAATACAGATATTACAGTGGCATGAAAGGCATACTCGGCGCCACAGAACTGGCCTCGACCCGACGGCCCTCCCCGCCCGCCGAATCGACGTGTTCTCCTCGCTCCCCCTCTATCTCCTCCGCTCCCCCTCTCATCGCACCCAACACCCACCAACGCACCCCCGCACCCATCTCCACCCATAATGCCTCCCCTCTTCTTGATTGACCCGATATTGATATTCTCTTGTGCATACTTTATCATATATATTCACCGCCCGCCAACCCGCTTCAATCAATGGGTTTGTTCCTTACATGCATCTATAATCGATATGATTAGCCTTATATTTCCCCTACCCCTTCCCCCTCTCCTTACTCCCGGACAATGCCCTACCATTGCCGCGCACTATGTCTCTCCCCGTGTACAACCGCCCCGCCGCCCCTTATCTCACTATTCACTATTCCTCGTGTTGTCTTGCTTATCGTTGCTTTCTACCATCTATTACCCATATTGTGTGCTACAGTGTCCTATAGGTATTTTACTCGGCTCCTTATTTTCTCGCCTTCCGCACTCTTATCATCGCAATCATCATATTCTCATTCTTGGTACATACTTTGCATTGTCCCCATACATACATCCTACATACATATGTCCCCATAGTACAACAACAACAAGAACAACAATCATACAGATCCCATGCGATACCTCACTAGTTTTAGCGTAAAATGTCTATATGTACATACATCAACCAACTGGAACCATTATCGTGTTCCAGCAGCCATTCTACCGTCCGTCTGAACTCGTCCTCCAGCGCGTCGAAGTCCATCTATCAGTCCATCATGCATGATGCATCATAGATCATCAATGCATCATGCATTAATCATCAACCATTCGAACATTCGCGAGGCTGCTTCCCGCGCGCTGAGTGCAAGCTGAGTATGTATGTACGGTCTGCTGAGGATTCAGGAAGCCGCAGGTTGCAAGTCCGCTGACCAAAGGCGAGGCTAAAAAGATACGGCGACTACGGAGGAAGTACTCCCAAGTCTCCAGGCCGCCAGGAGGTGAGGGCATTGGCATTAGGCATTAGGCATGGGGAACGCCCGCGAACGCGAAAGAATGTAGAATGTAGGATTAGAAAGCACCCTCGTTAGAACGCACCCTGGGGCCTAGCGGACCTACCATGATTTCCGGGTCTGGATTCTGGAGTCCGTATTAATCACGACCCACCAACTCGAACGCGTTCGCGTTCGCGCACGATGCACGATGCGTGATGCGTGATGCATTGATGCGTGAAGTGATTCAGTGAAGCCGCATTCATTCGTCTGGCTTCACGAAGTTTCCCGGCGCAGGAATCAAAAATAAAGAATCAAGAACCAAGAACCAAGAAGCATCATTATTATCAAACCCCCGCGCCTCAACTCCGGTTCCCAGTGCACCATCGTGCTTCTTCTCTGATCTCCCAAGAGAACGCGAATATATAGACAGACAGACGGTAATTTGATTGAACTGTTTCGCATTTATGGACTTATTAATACACTGACGGCTGGCCCGGGGGAAGGACGGGATCATCGACGGGCTGGAAAAGGAAGGCTCAAGTGCCGACATCCACAGCGTATACAGCGTACACGGGTGACGGAGGTGAATGATCGAAATTTTCTGCTGTTGGAATGATAGCTGAACTGAATCTATCAGCTAGCTTGACGGTTTGCTGTTTGATTTCGTCGAACACTGCACGGATCACCAACCATTGCTGCGCACGTACACCCTCCACAGCCATTACTGCAATGCGCCATATAAATATCTCCTCCAGCGTCCCGTTCAAATCTGTCCTCTCTTTCGCCGAAAATAAGTCCACCTCCAAACGCGAACATTGCTATTGTTCGCATCGGGCATCATCACGAAACGCTCGCGTTCTCCGCATCGAACGATAAGTCAACTGACTGGCGTTACTCGGCTCGCGCTCGAGCAGTGATAATCTGCCACTGGCACCGAGACCTCGACGGAATACGGTTAATTGATATGGGGGCTCTCCATCCCCATCCCACGCGTCGCCCCAGCTCCGAGTTGAAGGCCGCCACACGCCCGGATGCAAACTCTGACAGTATCATCGACACCCGATCGCGTTCTCCTCCTCTCCATCTTTCGCCCCATCTTCGACGATTTGTGCCCGGCATCATACCTTGATGCCTGATGCCTGGGCCCTGATGCAGATGCTTCGAGTGAGACGCCGGCGCAATCGTCCGCGCAACCTTCATCGCTGACGTCTGACTTTGACTGCTGTTGGGAGTTTGGGAGTTTGGGGGGTGGGGAAATCGGAGCGTTCTTCGTCGCCGGATTGAGCTCCGCTTTTCGAGATTCCTTCGCCTTGTCTTCTGTCTTCGATTTCCGCGGGGCACATATGGAGCAGTGGATCAGTGTTACGCCGTCTCGGGGCTCCTTCAAACATGGCTGATCTCCTTGGCCTATTTCTGTCTCGTTCTATCATTGCTTGAATAGAGGTTCGGAAACTCTCCCGGGGCGATGCACCCCTTCATGTTCCAAGCCCCTACAACTAGGATCGCTGAGCATAATTGCTGGGCGCGTACTCAGGTCTTGCAATCGACGCGAAAATGATTAGTGCGCAGTATAATGGCGGGCCTGTCACTATTACCGTGGTCCTGAGCTTGCTTGGGTGGCATGAACTCGCGAAATCGACAAGTCTCTCAGGGGTTGGCGCCCCTAGGCCACCCCTATCACACCATCCGCTGGCATGTTCCCCGCTACACGTCTCCGCGTCACTGACGGGCTGCAGCGTTGGAAGCGATGCATGTATCTATGCATACGATTTATTGTGCCTTCGTAGCATGATGATGATGAGTATATGGTCCGTGATGTGATGTGTACTCGATGTCGTTGCATACTACGAGCAATGATGAAACTGAGCGTCCCATCCACCCGTCTACCCGTCAAGTCCCATCACTCGCAGAGAGAGGACCTTTCATACGTGCCAGGTATCAGTCTTCAAGTAAATGAACGTACACTACTCAGAATGTTTGCGACATCGAGCGACGGGTGTTGCTGTTCCCTTACCCGGGGATTTGCCCATGGCGGAAGGGTCATCCCCCGTGCTCTCCGCTGCATTCAGCCTCTCCCTTGTGTGCGTCCTTAAGAAGGTCATAGTGTTATCTCTTTCACGAGGTCCATCGAATGGCACATTAGTCCAGTGACTTAATTTGGAGTGAAGCAGCCAAACCTTCAACAAACAACACTTTATGTCGTCAATTCTGTGAACTATGACGAGGAGGAAGTATGTTTTTATTCTCGTCACACGAGTGCACGTAGGGAACCCCTCGGCCTCCATTAGAGTTTGGGAATGAAGTGTAGCGAATGTGAACCGGTGGTCCGTTCTATCGGTCGGTCGAATAGATATACGGAGGGTTCGAAACTGTGTGGTCACCTGGTATCCATTAATACAAAGAACTTGCCGGCGCCACTGTATTCATATATCCTACCCCAAGGAAATCCACGACGACTTGTATTCAGTGCTCCATAGATCTCGACGGGCTGAAATGGCGCGAGGCATGACGTTCCAATTCTAGACGGTTCCGTTGTCGCTTGGGTAAAATACAGAGATGCGGATGGTGAAGTAGTCGGATCAAAAATTACGAGATCGCGAGCTAAACCGTTTGGAGCCACCACGAATCTTGAGGCGTTGAGGGTACTGGTTTCGTGCTGTGGGCAGTGAGGGCCTCATGTCGTTACACGTAACAGGTTATGTTTTGCAGAGACTGTTGTGTTTTTGCATCATCAGATGACGCAGAGGCCAAATGCAGATGATAGCTTACCCCAGGGTTGTCTCAAAGACTTTGGAAGTGTGTCCATAATTGATATATAAATTGATAAAGCGAGTAAGGGAACACAAAGTGTATTCATCATCGCATCTGTCAATCGATAGGACCCTGCAATGTTCGAGCAAAAGCGAAACAAAAAAGATCATCTGAGCATCAGAAGAAGAAGACTCAGCGACTCAACTGAGCATACCGTTCCGAGTCGGAGATACGAAGGGCAACGTTGCCGCAGTGGCCTCCGTAATACTCGAAACGACGCCCATGCTTCTGCAGGGCGATAAGCCGTATCCGTAGGGGGTTCCGGTAACGTCTATGCCCAGAGGCAATGTTTTGAGTTCGCTGCAGTTTCTGGCGATCTCCCTCCATTTGCACCATGACCTTCTCCTGGTATGATGAAGAAAACACGTTTTAAGCGCCCATCCCACTCCGTCACAATACCAATGCACTGGCATCTTCTTTGCAGGGTTCGACGATTGATCTCATGAGAAGGCCCATGCTATCATCGGACCAAAGGGCTCATTTCAGGCATGAGGCTTCGTCAGAATCGGTTATTCCTGGACCCTCGTCAAACGCCGCAGGCAATCGCGAGCTGGATCCTTAACTCACCGTGACGCGTTTTGCCTAGCCAAAGCTCGGCTTCATGGAATCGTGATTCCGTTTCATTAAGGTGGCCTTCGGAAGGTTGTGGCTTCTTTTGCACAGCCTTGCTCGCAGCCTCGCTCACTTTTCCTCCGCATCAAGAACCCAATCGACTTACGTCTCGGCCTGCACTCGATGTCCACGAAATCTTTGCTTCGATCTAGTCTTCGGCCTGCCGTATCCCAGAAATCTTCTTTGACAAACGCTGGTGTCTTCTGCGGCTCATTAAGCCATATATGTCGTTCTGGGGGAAAAAAGTCCCATAATCACCCAACCTCCTTCGGAGACCTCACACTCGTGAGTTACGGAACAAGTCTACCCCAGTCACATGACTGACGAAGTGTTAACCTAAACACCACTTCGATGGAAGCGAGCAGGAAGTGTGCGTAAAGGATTTAAATGGACTACGAGAGTTTACTGACACTCCCGTTTATCAAAGAAAAATCGAGTTTGCTCCGCTTAGGACCATGATTGACCACCAATACGGCATCATGGGCATCACCCGCTGCATCCCCTTGCTCTTGGTCGTTCTTCAGCAGCCACCGGGGAGGAGATATCAGATACTTCCAACTTGAGTCGGAGTTACCGCCTTACTGTGTTTGACACCGAAGCGGGCATGCTTTTGTCGAGGACTCCTTAATCTCCCACGCCCTAATTATTGTTTACGACGTCAGTCGCTTCTTCCTCAGGTTCGGCATCCTCCAGATAAGTTTTGATTATAGCTGCGAAGACCTGTGTCATGAGAAAATAGAGGTGGGAGTACTTCTCAGCGTGGGGAAGAGAAGGCGCTCAGACGGAAGAGAACCTAAAGAAGTGGAATTCGAACAAACATAGACATGCCACAAATGCAAAGAAGTTCGGTGTCGCGGGCTCGGTTTGAACTGGTTCCGTTGGAGTGCATGTGAGTGTCCGTGGTGATTTTGAGTCGGAGTCGAGTTCTGACTTTGCAGCGTTCACCGCTCATCAATTTGACATACAGCTCGTTGTATAACACATCGCCCTGCTCCAGGTTCCCCATACAACACGATAGCACCCGCGCGCGCGCGATCGCGAACGAGTATCTCCGTTACTTTAACTACCGCGACCTTCTCGTGCGGTTTCATGTTTTCCATGTGTTGCCTTGAGCTGTCGCAGGAGCAGACTATGCGATAGACTAAGAATAAAGGGGCAGATACAGTGGTAGAAAGATATGTACATGGCGATATAGCGCCATCCTTGGTGCGTTCTGGTGTACAATCGCCGGGGACCATTAGTCTGACGCCCAGAATGGGCGCTATAACAACAGGATGTATCTTGCCACATACCACTAGCTCAAGTCCGGGGTTCGAACCACGCCTTGTCCTCCACGCTCATGTTCTACGATAAACACGACGGTTCGGGAGCTTGGTTCTGTGCGTCCAAGACTTGGAGATCACATTAGACCCATTTCACAGTATACTTTCCGCCATCACGCAACAAACTCCAAACAACGGGAATGCTTGCTATAGCCATTTCTGTTTCTGAGGCTCAGAGCTTCTATGTCACGCCCAAAAAGATGGAAGCTCTTCTCGTGTCCGCGGGTCGCATCATCATGTGAACGATCCACGATCCAAATATAAACCCACGGCAAAGATCATGGCTGAGGTGTGGGATGGATAAAACACACGCGGAGACGAAGGGCAACATAAGCGCATAAGTTGAAGCTTTCCCATGGCAAGACCGAAGGAGGCCGACCATGAGAGTTGATCACGATCGGTGATGAGACGATGATCATCCTCGACCCGTTGGAAACGAGGCTTGCGGATTGCAAATGTGAATCAAACATAGAACCGACACCGCATGCTGGCCGACAAGCGCCGTAACTACATGTCCTTAATTGGTGAATATCTAGAGGTGGCTGTAAGCGTCTTCTCGTAATCGTGAGCTTGTTGGAAGCACCATGGGCGCGACGTCTCAACAGACATTTGCCTCGCACAAACAACGTGTCTCTCCTGTTGGATTGATGTCTGTAATATGTATTTCATATTCCTGCGTTCAGCGTCAGCCTTGGAAACCTCTCTCTATGTGGTATCCAGTGGATCAATTCGAATCGCATCGAGTCCCGCCCCGCAAAAGGTCATATAAGCCTGAGGTTGGATACGAGATTGCAGCCGGTCCGGAATATGTGCCCAAGTCAGCGAAGAACACGAATCAGCACATAGGGTAAAATAGTCAAGCCAAACCAATTACTGGCTGGACACTGGGGAGAAGTCAGATCCGAACCCAATAAGTGCCAGGTTAAATTGAAAGGCGTTGGTCTAGATGCCGATAAACTCGAGGGTACAGAAGATCCCTGCATAGAAAGCATTGCTGCGTTGAGCCGTCCTGTGCTTGATAATGTAGGTCCGAAAGCCGGAGGACAAATACCTGCGTGCTACTAGGAACTTGGTAAGCCAAATAATATCCAGCCGCGTCGAGATGGCCACAGATCCATATCAGTGTACTGACAACCGCTATGCAAGACCTATCACGGTCGCACAGGAAAGGACGCCGAGGTGCGAACTACGCGAGCTTCCTCGAATGACAATCCAGGACGCGGGGCCATAGCTTCCCTGCTAGTCAGCAATTTTACGCTATACCCATGAGGACCGTCCCCGCCCATTGGATGCCCGAGAAATCGGTGGATAAAATCCTTTTATGTGGGAATGATAGAGAAAGGCTCGGGTAGCATCATCGCCTTCAAGTTTGGAAGGGGTTTAAAGGGAGATTGGGCTGGCAATGCCTGGCATCTTGTCGAACCGCAGGCGATGGGCGTGTAAATCTAGGGCGCTGAGGTGCGTCGCCAGGGCCGAGTTTGGGAAAAGTTTACAAGCCTCAGAGGCGCCCTCCTACAGCTTCATGGGAGAAGATCGACACTGGCCAGTCAAGTTCGTTCGCTTTGATTGTAGCTGCTAGGAGCTTCCTTGATCTGGGATCCAAGCCCCCTGAAGTAGAAGTTCCAGTTGTTCCTCGAGTACAAGCCCCACCTAGGAAACTTGCAATATTTCAGCCGCTCCATGCTTGAACGGAACCATGACTAGAGGCTTGAGCCATTCCTTCTTGAAGCAAGAGGTAACTCAGGGGCGAAGCCACCTGCCACGTGATGCAAGTATCGTCACAGGAGGTCACACTGCATAGAAGTTGGAGCACTGCGGCGCACCTTCGCGTCTTGACAGAAACCACCATGCCATTTCTCACTGATGTACCAGTCGAGGTTCTCATCGACAATCTACTTCCTCAGATAGCTCTTGTGGATTTATTGAGTCCTCACTTGCACGAATAAAGTGAGAATGATGCTAATCATGCAGGCCTTCAATATGGTAGATTGATGTCGCCAAAGTTCTTTGCGATAGTATGTTCAGATGAAACATTCTGGAAGAGGAAACTCGAAAGGGACTTTAACTTTTCTCCCACTGCAACTGCTCGCAACAATGGATTTAAAATCCTCTACAAGGGCGTGCGACGTCCTCATCTATTCGTTTGGGGGTGAGAGCTCAAGTTTTCAATAATGTTAACCGATAAACTGATATCTTGCCCTCAAGCGCAGCGAAGGACGGCCGTTTGGGGCGTACAGAACCCCTGCCGACATCTGGCGCTCCTTATCCTCTGGAACTCCGCATCCCTAATGTTAGAATTGTCTCCTTGGTTGCTGGAGGAATGTGGGTCCTGATGCAATACATCATCCCCCGATGACCATATGTTACAATCCCTGTTAGGTCATTCCACGCCTTGGACTCCGAGGGCAATGTCTATGTTTGGGGTGAGGGACTTGGGCTCAAACCATCGATAACATGATTTGACATGATTCGACTTGGTTCAGGAACTATGGACGGAACTACATTTGCACTGAACCGTGATGGATACTCTGAACCAGGGAAGATGGCTTCCACACCTCTCAAACTACAAATGCCGGCTCCAACTCGAAACATCAGGTGTGGATGTCTGTTTACAAGTTGTCGCGCCATCCGTTCTGAACGCTTATGCCTTTGAATCAGTTGCGGCAGACTGCACTCCGCCACGATCGATGTCAACCAACACGTCTGGACATTTTTAACCTTTGGAACGCCCTTCAGATTGTCTTCACCGTTACTAGACAACGACTCGCCGGAAACCAGCCCTCTCCAGGTCGAATGCGGATGGAATTTGACCTCTGTCCTCACTAAATCAGGCGACGTTATCGTCTGGTGGCCTTTCGGCGGCCAAATGAAAGCCCTCATAGACCAGAAACACGAGGAGATGCACTCAAATGGTGCCATCGTAGCGCCCGCAGTAGGCGGAAGCATACTCTGCGCGCCATGGGAGCTGTCTTTTAATCCCAAAAGGCTGCCCCGACTACCTCAACTTCCCGATTTATCTGGGGAATCAAATGAATCTCCTCCCAAGCTCATCCAAATCGCAGCCCTTGATTCACAGATTATTGGACTAACAGACCAGGGACATAGTAGTTAAATTCAGTTCACTAGTTGACGAACAGGTTACTGGCGAATGGGAATACGTGAGCCTTTTGCCTGCCGAATCTCGAATTACTTATAGCTGAGACGTTTCAGTTGCCAAATTTCAGTGAGGTCAATCAAGTGCGGTCACATACGGTATTCGCGGATGACGGCAATAATAGACTCAATGCACCATCCTCCGTCAAAATAACTCACGTAATTATTGGCCCGTCATTCAATTTGACCTAGAGGCTTACGTTCCTAAAGATCTCAGCAAATTACCAACGTTTCTTTGCGTACTCGACTGGGTCGAGTTCATTAGTCCTTATGGGAAGCTTGACGACGGGCCCTTCCGAACAGCCAGAGATCATTCCAGCGCTTCAATACAAATCAATCATTTCCGTTGTCGTGGGCGATTATCACTACGGCGCATTGACGTCGACCGGAAAGTTGTTGACTTGGGGGGCTTATTCTTCAGGTGCTTTAGGGCTTGGAGATCCACTCGAGTTACCAGCAGGTACACCTGGCGGTTTTCCAAGTGAAAGGTTACGTCTGCAAGCTTTCGAACGTGGGTGGGGTCAGCCGCCCGACGTCGAGGTTCCTTCAGAGGTCCGGTTTGACCACGATCTTAGTCATCCGAGGGACAGATTTTGTTTCGCTGTAACGGCTGCGGGATGGCACATGGGCGCATTGGTTATGGACCTAGAAGTAAGCATCATTGACCTTTCATCTCTGATTTTCCCATAACGTGCAAACCTGCGTTTTGCTGCTTCTTAAGGCTTCTGAAAATGACGACACAGTCGCTGATCCCCTGACTCGCCCTGAGCACCGAAATGAACCCCCGCAGCATGCTCGTTTCCCAGTGCCTTTACCACAGCCGCCTTATCATACTTCTGGTCCTGGTCAAGTCCCTATGATGCCTCTCGCCCCTGGGTATGATGCTTCATCGTCTGTGTTCCGTGTGGGTTTCCCTGGCAGAGGAGGCACACCTGCCAATTCTCATCAGGGTCCCTCGACATCCACGTTACACCCACAAGCGGAACCGCCTGTGCCTGGTGTTTCTTTCCCTAGCCTTGGACGTGGTGTGCGCATTGGGTTTGCGGGGCGGGGCCTGGGGAGAGGAACCAGTGGCAGGGGACAAGGAGGCGTGGGTCAGTGATTGAACGGATGATTGAGCGAATGGCGATGTCGATGACAGCGACCTATAGCGTTGTATTGCGCCCTGTATATGTATTTGTGTACTTTAGCGACGTGTACTATTTTGGTCTTGGAGTCTGTTCTGTTGAAGCTGTAAAAATTACAATACAATCTTTACGTACTGCATAGAAACCCGGAACGAGCACGCAAAAAGATGTATCTGGGCCTGACCGGGAATTGAACCCGGGACCTCCTCGAGATGGCGCATTGCGTCCCTAACAAGGAATCATACTACTAGACCATCAGGCCGATGAATGCTCCAAATTTATGTGTCGATAGATACAATAGTAGGTATTACAGTGGTGGGTATACTTGAAGTTTACTTGAATCGTGTAAGGATGTTTCTGAGAGGGACAGGCATGCGACTGGCGCCTTTGCCTTTGCTTCCCTTCGAGTCGTAATCGTCTACTGACATACTCCTCTCCTTCCTAGCAGCAGTCTGATTACCACCGTTATGGAAACTGATTGGCGAGGGTGCATACCCGAGTGATGTTCTTCCGAGACCTCTGTTTTCCTTGTCGTGACTCCGATGGTCCGGATCATTTGTGGGGGCCATAGACTTCCGACATAGTCGGGGTGTCTTCTGCGGGGAAAGCTGAGATCCAGTTTGTCTCATGATAGGCATTTGTTCCTCGATAGTCATTATACTTTTTCTCGGGGTGATAGTAGTCGTCCTGGTCGAACGGACGACCGGGGGAGGGCGATGTTTAGTTGGCGTGGGTGAAGTGATAGAAACGGATCTGTCATTCCTAGTGCGTGAAGAGCCCTGTGCAGCGTTTGACGGGGGCTGTGATCGTAACTCGGGAGTTGGTGTAAAAGTGTGTCTCCTCTTTGGAATCAGTTTCTGAGCGTCCGACGTCGCACTATTGCGCGATCTGGAGGATAATGATGTCGGTGGTTGCGAAGGAACGGACGAATGGTATATCGACGAAGTAGTATTTTGGGCAAAGCCATTTACCTCCCTGCCTGATTTCCGCTCCAGTGCCGATGATGGTGTCGGGAGTGAAGCTCTTCCACCTCGTCGTCTGTCCTGGGTTTGATCTTGATGGCCAATGTGGTCTATTCTTGGCCTAGGTGCGCATTCGATGCTATTACTCTTGCGACCGGGTAGAGATGCGAAGCGGACGCTTTTCCTGTTCCTCAGAATACCTCTAGGGGCGTAAGTCGACTGACACGCTCGATGCCCTTGACTGATGGCTGGGTTTATCGGCGGGAGGGCTTGAAGTGTGGCGGAGGGCAGAACGAGGCACATCAGGGTCTTTTGAGGGGGACGGCGGGTCTTCAGAGAAATTTTGTGACGCTGCCCACTCGCCTATCCTGTCGCCGCCGACGATGGCCATGGTCCTTCTTCTATTCTTCTGCTGCTGATTAGGAGAGGGCGGACACACCGGAGAGACCGTTGAGAGACTCGCTCGACCGGAGGAAAGAATCTTTGGGCGAGTTACATTATCTAGGTCCCAGTGGCTAGAACGCGAAGACTTCACTGCATTGAAGGAAGCTGTTGATTTGGCCAGGTCTTGCCCGAAGTATATGTTGGACGAATCAGCACCGCCAGCGTCCAAACCAGCGCTAAGAGAAGCCAGAGTGTCGTTTCTAGTCAAGGGGCCGCCTTGACGGGGTCGATATCTCTTTGGGTTGGTAGTCTCAGACACACGCCTTCTCTTGCGTTTTTCGGGCTGGACTTTCGCATCCGAGGGAAGGGGAGGGAGGGGCTCAGATGGTGTTTGGGTTGGGTAGTTAGGCGTATTCGGAGTAGCAGGAAACGCGGCACATTGGCCCCTGAGACTTTCTATCATTCCTTGGATATCCAATCCATTGGGTGGAGCAGGAGGAGCGCAACTACCGGTCGGTCCTAATAGCGGCATGCCTGAGTGAGGCGAATATGCGGAGGGTGTTCCCAAGAAAGCAGTTGGCATGTCAGGATACATAATGTCCGAATTGTCGCCTATCGCGTTTGATTGAACGGCCAAAGGAGCAAGCATTTTTCGTCCACGGCGGGCAGCAATAGCAATCGGTGTTGTACCTGATGTGTCTGGACTTCCTGGAGGCAGATAACGGGCCTTTCAGCGAGGCGTCCGAACCAGGTCGCGAGAGGGGAATGGGGAAGACCGAGTGAGAGTCAGATAAAATCAGAGTTGGTGCCTTGGTATCCTCTTGTGCTTGCGATCGGGGAGACTTGTGCGGGGGCTTACTGGCAGGTGCCTTCTCCCCTACTGATTCCTGGAAAAAGGTCTTGAGGTTGTGCAGCTCCAGCATGAGGTCGACCAGCTCCGGACTCATTGTGGTAGCAGGGATTTGTAGAGATAGGCGCTCAGGCCGACCGCCAGAACCGGGAGGAAGGGATATCTCGCGCTCGAAGACTAATTCGTTGATAGGTCTGTTAGTAGGAGCGCGGTCACGCTTTCTGTCGCGGCGAATTGTGAGAGGAGCGGTAGATCTGAGGTAACTCTCAGATGGCGATCCATCTTTAGGAACTTTCAAATGGGGTCCATCATGGCGGGCTCGAAATGGCGATGGCGGGTTTTCGACAAGAATATGAGGTGCTCGGAAACCGCCTTGCGCATCATCAGAAATTACATACGTGTTGCCTTCGCCGTCGCCCCAAGGGACGTGATCGGGAGGGTCAGAAGGTACTAGAGATTGCTAAAAAGTGAAACGGAAGAGGTCAGCATACATTTGAAACCCACTATACCAAACGCGACTTACCGCCCAGTCCTTTACGGACAGGCCTTCCTGAGCGTTGGGCTGGGCTAGCGCGCCTATGCCTACAGTCGCAGCGGGGGTGACCCTTTTGGCTAATGGGCGCGATGCGTATACATTCTGCTTTCTGAAGGAATTAATAGGCTTTGGCGTGGATTCTAGGACGCCCTGATTGATGGCGGGTGAATTGGAAGAAAGTGAATATGAATCAGAGAGCGTGTCCAGAGTCAGGGTTTCGTCGAGTAGGCTGTTGTCGCCCCAAGGCAATTCTGCCAGCAGAATGCTCGAGACGCTTGAAGCGGGGGAGTTCATGGCCGTTCGAAGCAGGAAGTAATCACGAAGCGAAGGAACGGGTTCGAGATGGCCCAGCATGTAAGCGCCCGAGAACAGGGGACACTTAGGGACCCCCAAACGGGATTCGTTGACGACGCGTCTGGACGCCTTCAGACTGTACGGCATTTCCAACGTCGCTTTTGGCTAGTATACAAATAGAGAAGATGTAAATTTGCTCCGAGCCGTGCTGATAACTGCGGCCACACGCAACGACCAAGGGAGATACGAGGCCGAGAGAATGCAATCGCGTCAGATCTGTCCGCTTTGAGCATGTGCATGAACAACCAAACTCACATAAGTGGTAGAAGGTGCTGGAGGGTATTGGATGACTTGACGTCGATCAATTGTGATATATGAACTATCCCCATCACAAGTATGTTTCCCTGCGCAATTAGAATGATATGATATATGTTTACGCATCTGATTCGCAGTGCCAGCATCGCACATCGCGGGAAGGATACTGGAGATTCGACCACACCTTACGTAGGCCGAGCCGCGACTCGTGAAATTTTCTCTTTGATCTCGTCCACGGTTCGTTTCGTTCGTCTCAGCTCGAAGAATGATGCTGAGACGGATGATTACCTCCCAGTTCAACATAGGGGCGACAACGTACACATACAATATATTTTACATCGCAAATACAAGTGACTCTACGAAGTCATCTCTACCGCGTACGCCACAGCGATCTTCGCAAACTCCAATGAATGAGCCCATGAGAAGCCCGACTGAGTCGTAGTGTCGCTGCTGCTGTGGATGCGGGGGTTGTCGTTGCCCGTGACGGCCTCAAACGGCATCGACGTGGGGATGCCGTACTTGTACCACGACGCATGGTCGGAGCACGCATAACCACACTAGAACGGACGAGGTCAGCACCATCTCGGCGAGGCATCGGATCAATGCTCACAGGGGTGTCCATGGTCACGGGCAATCTTGTGTACGTCGTGACGACCTGCTTGAGGAAGTTGTTCAAGCCGGTATCGATGTAATCGGCCTCCAAGGCGACTACTTCCGTAGATCCTGGCTTGAAGCTAGAGAGCGCCGCGTGAGCCATGGCCTCGTGATGCGGAAGAGAGCGCTCACTATCCGGTCATGTCTAATTCCATGAAAGCTTTGACGGACACGCGGCTGTTAGCGTAGTTAGCAGCGACAGCGTTGGAGCCCAACAGGCCTCCCTCTTCGCCAGAGTACCAGTGGAACTCAAGAGGGGTGGCAGGCGTGAAGCCAGCCGCGACGAGCGCCCGAAGGGCTTTCAATGAGATTAACAGTACCAGTCCCATCATCATCTGCACCTGGCGCGCGCCCACTCGTTGGGCTGCTGAGGTTGATCGAGTCCATGTGAGCGCCGAGGATAGTGACAGGTGCTGATGTATCCCGTCCGGCGAATTTGACGATAGTCGAGCTCTGCCCCCAGCTGTGCGCGAAATTCGAGGCGCTAATGCCTGATTTCCCGGAAATGATCTAAAGGGTGGCGACCATGTGAATCATGAAGATAAAAATAGACACCGGGGAGAAGCACTTACAGATCTGACGGTGTTGAGGATCCATGTGCTGGCATCGGCTCCGGTTGACGACTTGTAGTATCTGTTGTTGAAGTTGGAGAGCGTGGTTAAGCTTGCTTGCATGTTGGCCGTGGAAAGCGTGGCGATGATTCGGTTAACGGTGGTTTGCTGAGACGGCGCCGGGACTGTGATAACATCTCAGCCTCCGATCATTAAGTCGAAAGAATAGCATCATACACGTCACTGCAGGTGCACGCAAAGCTGACTTGGGTATCTGCTGCTCGATCTCATAGGTCTCAGTAACATCGAACTACGAAATGAATTAGTGAGGGGAAGCAAAGTTGGGCGATGCGAACTAACGAAGTGAACTCCAGCGCGCATGAGCTCCAACTTCTCATCTTCGGTTTTCCAAACGGGCTCGGCTCCCTCTTCGAGTTCAATCAGTCGCAGACCTTGAGAGGCTTTAGAGTGAAGCTCTGTTG
This sequence comes from Pleurotus sapidus, assembly GCA_026743855.1. Taxonomy (NCBI): domain Eukaryota; kingdom Fungi; phylum Basidiomycota; class Agaricomycetes; order Agaricales; family Pleurotaceae; genus Pleurotus; species Pleurotus sapidus. Next base: position 599,262 of record JANBWZ010000008.1, read on the forward strand.
GATCGATGGGCGCCGCTCGGACGAGGGCGAGTGCCAAAACGACGAGGCCAGCGAGGGAGAGTCTCATAGCGACGAAATGCAGGCTTCCCAGGGAGATGGGGGGTCGACAGTAAGAGAACCCGTCTACTCTCGCATTTTAACTTGCCTCAGCGATTCTAGCTTCGCAGAGATAAGGATGTCATTGTGCTACACCATGCGGCGGATTGTGTAATCCCTATCGAGAAGCAGCGAGGTGCACGAGGGTAGAAGTAGATGGACGCAGCGTGATTCGAGACTCCGGTGTCGTGAAAGAAGCCATTAAGCCCTGGGGGCCACCAACCTTGGTCTTCCGGAAGCTGGCCGAAAGCAGATGCAGCACAGAATGATCGGTATGTCTTCTGTGGATGTGGCAGATGAACAGTGCTTATCTCCACGAAAGCACATGAGAAGCAGGCAACGGTTGAAGGGAAATAGTAACGGCCCACGAGGATGCTCTCGTTGATTCGGCGATATAGGTTGCTTCTGAGACGACGGCCGCCTGATTCGGGTTCATATAGCGTAGCCTCAGGTCACTCGTGCAACTAATTCAACTAATTAGCATCCCTTCTTACGCGAGTCACGAACGGATATGAGGTAGCAAAACGCTTTCTGGCAAAGGTAGTGTCCTAAAAGTAGTGAAATAATTCAGCAATCTGCCATCAAGAACTGATCAAGAACTTGGCAAGTGAGCACATGGAATAGATATTGTTCATGTTGTACACATGAGGTTTCGACATGAGGTCGCTTCCGAAGAACGATTCGTGTTGCGGAAAATCGGCGGCTAGAATTTGTGAGGCTGATTTGCAGGTGCTGAAGTTGAGGTCGAATCGAAAGTGACCGCGAGACACAAATCCCCAGGAACCCAGCTTGTACGAAATTACAATCGTTTTCCACGAAACGAGGGACACTAGCGCGCTAGGCTCCCCAGTCTGAAAACTTCGGTCTATGTTACCACTTTCTCTCCTTATGTTTTGGGTAGGTGTAAGCATCATATCTGGCGTCTGTTTGGCGCTTACTAGAGTAACTATTTGTCCGTGTTTACAAGCAAACCTCCGTTGACCAAGGATTGCCGCTTGGCGCAGGGCCACAGATTTCTCCCTCAACCAGTATCCTCCTACGCCCATCTCCCTGCAGAGGACGCTAGCAGAACGTCGTTCTTTTCGTGAGTAACGCTTCATATTACCTGCGATCAAATTTCACGTCTTTGATGGCCCTTCGGTCGTCGGGAGTAAATGAAGAGATCGACCCACGGAGTACAAAAAAACTCACATTTTGTCGCGCGTGTAGATTTCGAAACTCAAGGACCATCGCGGGGTAGACCCCCTGTAGCTCTGTGAGTAAGGTTCTCAGTACAATTTCCCTTTGTGATGAGACTTCGAAATTTGCACGTCAGTCGGAATGACAATTTTTATATTTGCCATGTTGGATGACATCTATCGCTTTTACTGATTATTTCTATGTATCTCTTTGTGTTCAAATGCTGAACTCAAATTTCTACAATAGATATATTCTGGCGACGGAGTGAAGAGTACACATCAATTTGGTGAGTACTGTGCTTGCTGGGTTGGCGATGTGGTATTAGCGGCTAGATACTACCTCGACGTACCGTAGACCACCCCCAAGTATCGTTTTGCACGTCGAACTGCGAATTAATGTTTCTACCCCAGATTTCGGATATAATTATACCCTGAGCCTGTCGCGCACGTACGTACGCCCGATTCAAAGCGAGCATGTACATAGCTCACCCCGTGTGCAGTACCGATCAATACCCATCATCATGTCTGTTTCTGAGAGTTACGCCAGTTCCGCCAACCCAACGCTCAACTCCAAGAGTCCTTTACTCCCATCATCTGCAGGCCAATGGAGCTCAGACACCCAAAGGCACGCTCGTACCAACCAACAGTGTGACGACGAAGGAAGGCCTTACCGTTCGAACGCGTATTGATCCCACACTCACTGTTGACGATGTCGTTCGCCAACTATGCATCAACCTCCAGATCAAGGACGCGCCATCCAACTACGCTTTGAGAGACGACAACGGTGAGCTAGTCACAACTGACAACCTTCGCAAGAAAGTCAAGTCGAAAGCCAACCTAAGGTAAGCTAAACCCTCCTCCAACACCGTGCCGTTGAAGGCGATTCTAGAGACCATTAGGGAATGTTGATTTTTTGCATTGGTGGTCGTTTCTGTAATTCAGGCTTGTCAACGCGCCCGCTCGAGAAGCAAGGGAGCTTGCCCAGAAGCTGAGCAGCATGACCGACGAAGACTCAAATTTGCGGCTTACGACATTCACGCTAGCCAAATACATTCGCGTACGATGCAAGCTTACCCCCTCGTTTCCTCTGTTAACCGTGGCATCTTGAATTAGGAAGAACAATTCGCGCAGGAGTTCCTGATGCATGACGGGTTAAACGAGCTAGTGGACGTGATATTCAACACGCACGGCAACATCCTCTGTGTTCGTTAGTCGTTTCACATCTTGTTAGGAAGTTTGTTAAGCCCTCGCCTTTAGTACGCCCTTACGTCAGTCCAGAATCTCATGGACTTCGACTACGGCTGGGCAACTCTTTCCGATTCATTCATCTTGAAAGTTGTCCAAATCCTATCATCTCCCTCGTCTCTCATCAACGTCTGTCGCCCTGCCACTGCTATCTTGAAGAAGCTCGTTGAAGCGGATCCAGAAGCTGCCCCTAACGTCCAGCCTAGCACAAGCACTGCGTCCCCGGTCGCCGAACCGGGCTCCGTCTATCGGTATGGCTTTCAGGTAGTGTTCGAGCAGATACGGAAGGAGCCGAAGATGCTAGAGACGGTTGTGAACAGATTAGGCAGCGCAGATACCGCTATGGCCCAGTATAGGTACATACGCGTCTCGGTGTTGATGTTTCATGGTTGTCCTGATTCCTGTTACAGCATGATGCTCATCAACTCCCTTCTAGCCCACGCTAGCGAAGCACGGTGGGAAGAGTTCATCATGGAACTGGAGAGGCTTAACGTTCGAAAGGCCGTCGCCGTTAGTGTTTCATGTCTTTTCCTTACTTATATACTGATGCCCCTCACTATCAGAGGCTCATGACCTCGCACATTTTCGAAGACCTCACCTTCCTGTGTGCTGGACTTCCAAGCAAACCTAGTTCGCGTCACAGTACAGGAAAATGATGACTGACATCAACCTGAATAACCAAGTGCACGATTACATGCTGCGACAAATTTGGCAGCGCAGTAAACTTGAAGAAACGGTGGATGCTGATGGCCAAGTCGTTAAATGGCGGCAGCTTGGTTTCGACGACGAGGATGTGGTGGAGCAATTCGGCGATGTCGGCGTTCTTGGAGTGGAATGTATGGTACGTATTATTGACGAGGATATGCGCTTCAGTCGTCATGCATCATATCCGGGTCATGCTCATATTGCGCGTAGTTACGCTTCGCAAAGCATTGCGACCCCGAATTCGACAAGGTGCGTTCTTCACCAGTCGCTTGAGATTAGATAGACATATGTTGCCCATTCAGCTTGTCCTTGAACAATTGAGTCGACCAGCAGATAGACAATGCCCCATAGGCAAGGCATCCAACGAGGTGGTGGAGCTTCTTTCCGAGCATTGGTCGATCTTTGCTCCCGGTTGTACGTCTCTGGTTCATCCAATTTTCCGTAGCCGATGCTAAATTAACACGCCAGATTCAACATCAACGACGTTCCAACCTTTCTTTTTAGACTTCTATCGCGTCCACACATTGGCAACTCAGTTCTTTCTCCGGATGTGGGGCGAAAGCGGAGCAGCGACAGGTGACTTCACTCGCGTCGTTGCGCTGGTCCGAAGTCAGTGAGTACGCTTCACTACCCTCCGAAAATACTGCTGCAATTAGCGCCGTAGAATCAAAGTTGCCCTGAGGAGCGAGAACGTCCGGGAATGGCACGAAGTCGAGCAGGATTTCCTTGGGTCTGAATACCGCGCCGTGAGGGACCGCCAGATGAAGGAGCTAGAATTGGAGGACGATCTCCTCAGTAAGGTTCCTATACGGTGAGCATTACCCGTTAGCTTCTTCCATCCCATTTACCGTCGATTTAGGAACCTAAGGGCCAAACTATACAAGGAGTCATATGAGTTTGTACGACAACAGCGGATTCAATGCTTACTCCAAGGCGGATGGTTCGTCAACGCCCTGCCCCAATCTGCAATCGCTTCTCGAGAGCCTCCAAGACGTCCCTCGCGACCTTGGCGTTTCATGAGACTGGTTAGACACCTGCGCTCCATTTGGAACCACGGACGCTGATAAATTGCAATTACCCAGGATAACGGCCTGAAATATATCCACTACGTGGACAGTGCGGTGAAGTTCCCCGTCCGTAATGGATTGGAAGACCTGCCAGAGCGGTTAGATGTATCACAGATCAGTGAGATAGCAACAGGGACTTGTGCTGCGCCTCCGAACGTAGGCCTGAGCCATGGGAATGGAAACGACCTCCCTCCACCAACTAACTCCCTCATCGCCTCCCCGCTGTCGTTTTCGCTAATCAGCGCCCACGAAGGCTCCTTAGCCGATCTCATTGCCCCGGATCCATCGCGATGGGCAGATTGGACCGATGGACTGAACATGCTGCGGCGAGACGGAGGACATGTAGCTTCTAAGGAAACCGCAGGTTTCGTGCAGGCACTGACAGAACTTGGGCTCAAGATTAAGTTGTTAGGTGAGTGCTTTGGCGGTACAGCGACAATGCGGTGTTAAAGAGCTTGCTAGATTTGACGGGTGACGGCGTTGAGATCCCAAGTGGATTGGTTGCTGGCCCGCCTCCAACCAACTACAGATTTCTTTTTCTCGGATTTAGTATGATGAATGGGCCATTATCGTATCGTCTGCACGTTATCTTATTTCGAAATGTTAGGGTAATTCTGATTCTATTTAGATGATGAAGCACTGATGCTATGTACGTCCTACATGAATCCTGATGAAGTGAACTACAATGACGGGGGTTGAACCCGGTATGATGACTATGAACACAGATGAGTGATATATTACAATGGTCAATATTTCGGATGATGGTATATGGAAGCATTATTGATCTATATCTATACGGGGTGGACCTGGGGACGAGAGTAGTTCTGGGGTCATGATGCATGTTGGAGCATCAGATATGCAGAGTTGTTCACCGAAATCTTAGTGGTCCGCAGTGACGGGGGCCTGAGATTGAATCTTGGTAATGTACTCGGCACCAGCTTGATAGAACGGCCGGAAAATGGCTTCAGGGTCTTGGAAATCATTATGGACGACGTTGACGAGGAGGTATGTATTCATGATATCGGAGACAACCTTGTTTGGAACGGACCCCGTATCATAGACTGCGAGCCCATTGTTGTCCGAGTTCATATGCCTCATCCTATGGTGCGAGTAAGTATGTGGTGGAATCAACTGGTACGAGAGGAGCGTACCTTCCATGCCATGAAGCTGACCGCCTCGACGATGGTGGGCTGCACGATCTCCTTACCAGGGAAAACACCCCAGGTTACAGCATTGGGGCCCTCTGACTGCGTATTTGTCCGGAGATCACCGCGCTTGTTAATGACATGGTAGGTGATATTACCGTCCCGCTCTATGTGCGAAAGCAAAATGTTGAGGAGTGTGGGGTTGACGAAGAATTCCAGGTATGCCTATTTATAATTCATCAACAATTCATGAAGTTATCAATAGCTTTCAGGGCGAGGCGCCTACCTTCTGGTATACGTAACCATTACTGGGGCCCCATCCGAATAGTTTGTCGTCGCTGCGTGCTCCATTGACAGCAGGCTGCGAGTTGATGGTCAAAAATCCGAGCTCGTTGACTTTCGCTAGGTGTTGCGCGATGGCGGTAGTCTCGCCTGCGACTGGTTGATCTGACCAAGGCAGGGCACTAAGATCACCGCGGCAGAACCGGGCAAACAACGAGGATACATCCGCGACAGTCTCTGGTTGTCCCCAGAGCTTCAGTGCGTCTTCTCTCTGTAATTCAATCGGCACGGGTCAGCACCGGGTTGGGGAGTTAAAACCCCGAGGCCGAAACTCACGGTCTGTTTTAGAGAAATACCGTAGCCGTCCAATTCACCGTAGGCGGGAGAGCGCGCATCACCAAACCGACCGTTGGGGTATTCATCCCAATTCTCCGTGCGGGAGATGTACGATTTGGCGCGGTTAGCCCAGAATATAGGTCGGATGGTCTCTTGTCGTCTGGTGGGGGTAAGGGACTGTCCAGACCCGGGTTAGCATCCACTCAATGACCCGGACTGAAAGGCGCGTCCGTACCTGTCGCCACGGAAGGGGTTTGATGGTCTCGATACGGGGAACGAGGTTCAATTCCTCTAGGAGCATCTTGGTGGCTTTCTCCAGATTCATTGTGTAGAAGTGTAGTCCCCGGATCCCAAGGTCTTCGTCAAGGATGCGTCTGCACATGTCCGCAACCAGACGCGTGCCGATGGCTCTGACTTTCTCGTCGTCGTTCTTGTAAGGCTCAAGAGCCTCCGTGAAGGACTGAGGGATGATGGTCTTTGCCAGACTGGTTGCACGAACGAACCCGTTCCAGGTTTGGATGGGAGCAATGCCAGGAACAATGGGGATAGTGATACCGGCAGCACGGACGGCCTTGACCCAGTCGATGAAGATTTCGACGTCATAGAACATTTGAGTGAAAATGAAGTTAACACCAGCCTCGATCTTCTCCTTGAGGCATTTCATCTCGAATGCTAGTTCGTCAGGAGGAAGCAACATGTGTTGAGGGAATCCCGCAACGGCAATATCAAAATAGTCTCCGTAAACCCGCCGTATGTGTTTGACTAGGTCGATTCCATGGACGAAGCCATCTTCAACGGCTTCCCATTCGTCTTTGCCTTGAGGTGGGTCACCTCTGAGAGCTAATACATTGCGGCAGCCATGCTGCTTGGCTTCCTGGAAAGGTTGACGCCGAGTTAAGAAACCACTAACAGGAGTTAGGGAACTTGGCACGTACTCTCAATGCAATGTCGACTTTTTCTTTCGGCATGTTCGTGCATGTGAGATGCATGCACGTCTCGACGCCAATCATACTCTGGCACGTCTTCACCATCTCTGAAGTCAAGTCCGATGTCCGTCCTCCGGCATTCCTGGCACGCGACTCAGCCACATATTGCAGACCATTAGAAAGAGACCGAACCATGTAATGTCGATGAATTCAGGACCAAGAGCTCTCATGCGCTCTATACGGTCCAGCAGATTTTGGAGACCCTGGTATGTCTGGGTGAGTGGGAATCCAGCAATTGAACATACGCGCACGTTACCTGGGCCGTTCTTGGTGGAAAATACTCAAAGGACCACCAGACCTTGCCCTCTTTGGTCGACTGCTGGATTTTTTGGCTAATCTTCATGGCGAGACGGCAAGCGAGAGCAAGAAAGAAAGAGAGTGGGTCGAATAGTTTCGCGACAGAGCTTTATATGATCGGACGATATATCCAAATCTAGGGACCACGTTTACCTGGGGTCATCACTACTTGCTTACTTCTCTCTCCATCACCACCACCTTCCCTCGCACTCGATGCGTGTTTCTTGACACAAAATATGGCCTTGCGGCAGAACACTCCTCTCAGGGAGGCTATGGTCTTGCTTTGGGGTCGTGCCACGACATTCTTGAAGTTACCCAAGAGACCTCAGGGAACGGTGCTCACTTTACGGCCCACAGCGAGCTCAATGGTCGCAAATCCCTGACTATGTACCTACGTGGGATATCCCCAAACGCCCCCGGTGACCTTTTGTGTCGGCCCTTGACGGCACGCTCATGTCCAGTCGAACGAGATCTGGAACTCGGACGAAAACTCCCATGGTGCAGTTAATAATATGAAATCCTGGCATGCAGTCAACCTCGATGCGTGATGACTGGAGGCTGCTATTTTACTCCACCAATGACTGAAGGCTTTCGGGATTTTTGGTCCGTTATCGGCCCCCCAAGGGTGATGACTTTTACGGCCTCCTTGTCCCCTTCGAGCTGATATAGACTGGATAGAAGCACAAGCTACTATTCTCTCAAGGTCCAAACTTGTTGAATCTGATGCGTTCTCCCTTTGCCTTCGCCGGATGCTTTTGGTCTGACGGCATCGCCGTTTACCTATGCCCTGAGTGGCTGAAGTGGGCCCTAAACTCGACCAGCGTTAAAACAAAGGACGGGGGGTTCATGCCGCTGTACCTTTTCTTAGAGCTTTCGGGCGAGGCTAGAAGTACCACGTTGTTTTGTGGTTTATAACCCTCGAATGTCGCAATCATAATCTTCTGTCGACCCCCACCATTAATTTTCCTATCTCGACACGAACGACCACGACCATCATGATAATCGACGCGTTTATGTGGCTGGCATTTTTCTCGCTACTGACTTCGACCCTCTCTCTTCCAATCCCATACGAATCCAATGCTCAACGGCTTGCACGCGGGCTCCCCCCGTTGCCTCCAGTATTTAGACGAACACTCCCTGGATATACCTCCCAATGGAAACCCACCCCAGTGGGCCGACGGGCTGCTGCTCCGAGCCCTTCTCCATCTCTCCCCTTACCACAAAGGTATTCCGCTCGGCCCACCCATCTTCTACGCGCGTCCTGATCGTATGTTTAAAGCCTCAAAGGGCGATTAGAAGTTCGAGGCGTAGATGACAAACGGATCGGATTCATAGGCCGTCCTTCTGTGTCAGAGCCAGTGTGGGTGATATGTTTGATAACGTTGCTTCTAGTTAATTCTTTGCGACATATAGCAGCGGGATCAATACAGGTTCCGGTGAAGACCTGCACGTGGAGTTCACACCGAAGGCATTTCCCTTCGACATCATTGCCACGGTATGTCAATCCTTGGCCTTTCCATTTCCAAGCTGATCAAGAGATACCTTCAATATCCAACATGCCTGTCTTCTAGAACAAGGGCCTCTTCCCAAATTTCCTGGGAGCAGACGGAGCGGAGGATATCGATGACGATCTGTCTAGGTATGGAGATATTGGAAATCATCCCTAATCAGATGAACTTACGATGTCCACAGTTCTATAGAACTGTCTAACGTCGACCAAGGAACCCAATCGGCCGTGTGGCTTTTTGATCGCGCAACTCGAGAACTTACAGGTATTTAATTTCCGTGTAATGTTTACCTCACCTCTTCACAGTAGTTCTTCCTTTTCCATAGCTCAAGTCACCAATTCCGATGGATCAACGCCCGAGACGAGCATCGGTTACATCAGCGCCGTAAACAAGCTCTTTTTCTTGGGCGACCTCGACGCGTTCAATGCCGAAAATACTGAGTCCCCGGCGTCTAAAGTGGTGAGTCGCCTCATCTTCTTTCATTACTTCTATCACATATAATAACCTTCCCACCTACATTATAGCGGCTTTTCCTCGTTTAATGATTGAGAATCCATAATCAAACAACGGACCCTTTCTTCCCTCCTCTCCATCGGACTTACATTACACCACTTCGATATTTCTTTGCTTGCGAACACTATTGCACGTTTCTGTGGACTTGTTACGATGAAACACACTTCTGCTCTACTCCTCCCGTATATTCTCTGTGCTTAGTTTGTATGGACAGGCTTTACATAAATAGCCAAATTGTATCAAGAGATAGTGAAACAAATAAATTACTCCGGGAATGCCTGAGACCTTACATCCCGAATCCAGGACGCAGCAGCGTCAGGGAACTATTTCATGAGCGTCGCGTGAGTGAATGTCAAAAATAGCACGTTCAGGTACTGTTGTTGACTTACTTCCCAGACCATAACACCTGCATCTGTAATGGAGGAAGCGGATGTAAATATCGGACCACTTATTGGAAGAGATAGGGATCGAACGTACTCCAACCACGGCCCTTCGCCTGTTGCAGGCAGCTAGCCAATGTTGCAGTGGACATAAAGCCGTTGCTGGCATCGCCTGTTGTTGCTGGCTTTCCGATCACTAGTTTCGATAGAGGGATACCAGAGGCAGCGATTTGGAACAACGCAGAGTTTGGCCAGGTGCTGGATGATGTAGAAAGAAGACCGTCACAAGTGGTGTACTCGCTAGTACCCTCTGAAATCGTGTCAATCAACAATCGAGGGAGGAAATGAATATGGCGTACGGTTATAGAACTATTCCAGGAGGCAGGGACTATGTCAGCACGTATGTCATTCACATCACATTCAAATCGAAGGGCGTACCTGGACATTGTACCAGTCAATCAAACTACCTACTTGCTGGTCAACGGTCAAGTATGCTCCTCCGCCAAAGCGACCGGGAGAGAACCTGTATGATGGGTCAGGCCTTCCGAGGAACACGAGCTCCTAAGCATACCATGGTGCTACGGCTATGATTCATCTCTGTCAGAGGTTTCAACTACCTTGGTAAGCTGGCCACTTACGTGCATGGGTGAGAATGAACGTTCCCTGAGGGAGTTGTGTCCTGAGCTGCCGAGTAAAGCTAACAATCCAAGCCTCGGCCTTCCCATCGCCGGCATTAATGGCATTGAAGTCCTGAGCAGTATACAATGTCAGTGTCGTCTTCACAATCGATGCACAAAACAACTGGCTTCATAGTCAACGTCGATACCGTCGAGATCGAACTCTTTCACCCAGGCGGCCATTGTATTAGCAGTAGATATTGGGTCAGCTCCAGTAGAAGTAGGAGCATCTGTCGCTCCGAATACAGAAACAATGAGCTTGATTCCTGCCGCAGCATATTCGGCTTTGACAGAAGCCCGTTCGGCAGCACTGAGCCAGGTCCATTCAATAGCCTTGTCAAATGCTCCTTCTATTAGAAGGAATGAAAGCGCGCTTCGATGGATGTGTGAGAGCACGTCGTTGCCACGTCGAGGAAGTAGACTTACAAGACGTTATACCCCTGTAATATAGGAGAAGGCCCTTAGTAACACCCCTATGCACTGACTTCGTTCAAGAAACTCACAGTAACTTGTGCGACGGGTGGTGGGCCAGTCAAACCAGAGACGAATTTGTCGCTGTAGATCACGAAGTGCTGAATAGTATTTCAGCCACTTGATATTCCTCGGTTAGCGTTGAATGCCTACCGGCGCACTGGGGGTGGCGCGAGCCAAAATCTCGCGTGCTTTAGGGCTGAGGTCGGTCGATGTGGCATTTGAGGTAGGGGCGGAGGTAACAAGGGGTAAGAAAGCAAGGCCAATCAGTGATGTTAGGGCCAGGCGAAAGATATCGAGGAAAACCATGTCCCAAGTTATTAGAAGGAGTGAAGGCTCGAGAGTGCAGCTGGAGGCTTTCCCTGTGCTAGTCGATTTTATCGTCGCCCTAATTTATATCAATGCATCCTCGGCAATGGAAGCAATTTTTCTTGCTGAGTGGATAAGATTTTGTTCTGCGCGGTATGGTCAGAAGAGGGAAGCCGTAGGTTTTCGTATGGTGCTAGGTCATCCATGAGAGAAATTTGAGATCAGCTTCAGCCGGAGGTTAGCCATTTGCTCTGTGCTTGACGGAAGGAGCGAAATCATGGCGAGCTAATCGTTTGAGAAGAGGTGAGTGACATATGGTGACTCCGCTTCAGAGATATACCGGAAGTGGTACGCTAAATATCAATCATCCCTGTATGTTGAGAAGCGCATATTCCATTTGATTCAGGTAGGATCCATAGCCTAATGTGAATGGATGAGTATACGAGCCACTCTGGCCTCGTGGAAGGATAGTAACGGACCCATCTGGTTTATGGTGCCGTGTCCCAAAGAACCAATATAGATTCATTTTTATGGAAGTCTTTGTCGTATCGCACAAGACATACTCTGACTGGGTGCAGGAGACGTTCTTGGATGGGAATTATGTGAGCATGAGTATTTCGCACGACCAGCTCATTACTCCACAACCATGCATTCAAATGGATGAGCTGGCAGTATCCATTTGAAGTTGTCCGGGGGCTAACCCTAGTTACCGAATATTCTTTCCCAGCAATTCGGTCCGTGAGTACGGCGAGCATCTGTGCTTAATGATGTCGATAAAACGGTAGTAATTCACCTAAGCAGAAGTACCCCTATGCGAGTAGTAGATTACACTGGGAACGCCTTCGACCTCACCGACCGGATCCACGAGTTATCAGCGTTGGGAAACTACGTGGAGATTGTACTGGGTTAGTAGTGAGAGGCTCAAGCAACGGGTGACTTACTTCCCACACCATAACTCCCGCGCCTAGAGAAACAATCGGGGAATAAGCAGATTGTTAGATACGTTGCCTAAGTCCGAAGAGGTGGCGAGTGGCGAAACTCACCCCATCCGAGTCTTTTCGCTTCTTGAACACAGGTAGCTAATTCTGAAGTTGACATGAAACCGTTGCTCGCATCGTCGGAGGTGGCTGGCTTCCCGATCACCAGCTTAGAAAAGGGAATACCAGATGAGGCAATCTGGAATAATGCCGATTTGGGCCATGTTTGGGATGAGGAGAATAGCAGGCCTTCGCAAGTGGTATACTCAGTGTCACCCTCTGTGAGATTAGTGAGTAAAACATGCTTCCCGATGCTAGCTGTACGTACGATTGTAGAACTAGATGCACAGGGGAGTTAGCAGCTTAAACCCAAGAAAGGGACGTACAAACCTGGAGATTGTACCAGTCTATGAGATGGCCAACAGCTTTGTTAATGGTTACGTATGCACCACCACCGAACTTATTGGGGGAGAACCTGTCAAAGATCTTCAACCAAAGAAGAGGCATGAAACTTCAGATAATTACCAAGGCGCCACAGCTACGAGTGTTGTGAGTTGTATGATAAAGTAAAGCAAAGACTGAGTACATACGAGCGTGTGTGAGGATGAATTTGCCTTGAGGCAGCCGTACTCGAAGTTGACGGGTAAAGGTAATCACCCAAGCTTCAGCCTTGCCATCCCCTGCATTCACTGCGTCAAAGTCCTGGCGAAATATATCAACACGCGTTCTCCTGCCTACGAGGGGCAATACGAACCTCGTAGTCTACATCAATGCCGTCGAGGTCGAATTCCTTTACCCAGTTGGCCATTTCATTGGCGGTTTTGACCGGGTCGGCACCATTAGTAGTAGGTGCGTCAGTCGCTCCAAACACCGAGACGATGAGCTTGATCCCCGCTGCAGCATATTCAGCTTTGACTTTGGCTCTTTGTGCGGGACTCAACCGAGTCCACTCTTTCGCCTTATCGAATGCACCGTCGACGAGGAGAAAGGCGAGGGCACTGCAATTATTGCATTAGCTGTCATTCCGAGTGAAGCAACCGAAATAACTCGCAAGACGTTAAATCCCTATTATGAAAAGGAGATTCATTTCACCCCTGAGATTCACTAATGCAATTGACCTACTGCAATTTCTGATACTGGTGGTGGTCCCAGTTCGCCAGAAACAGGCTGATCGCTGTATATTAAGAAGTGCTAGAAGAACCTGTCAGTAACGCTCTACAGATTTGTGTACGCCACTCACAGGGGGAGCAGGAACAGCCCGAGATAAAACATTGCGGGCTTCAGTGCTAAGGTCGAGAGAGGTAGAATTGGAGGTCGGGGCAGAAGTGACAAAAGAGAGAGCTGCAAGGACGAGGAACACTACGACAGTGCGTGAGATAGCAAACAGCATCTTGAATAGAGCGTTGTCTATGCTTAGCGAGCGGTGGATTATTGGCTTTATACTAGTCCCCGTTGCAGCGAAGATGCGCTATTTCTGTTCCATCAGTACACTGTATAGGTTGATGTAGGTCCCAGCTTCGCCAACACAGAGAGAAATCGCACTTCAAGGAAAGTGCCAGGTCATTCGCGGCAATTTGGAACAAGCAGAAAGAATAGTAGAACCTGACTATACCGCTGCTAACGAAGTCGAAGAAGGCGATTATCGTATGACACTGAGTCAGAGGACGTCGGAATCAAATGGCGCCTCGTCGAAATCACTGTTCATCTTGATGAAGTTATTAAGTTTAGATTCAACCCATGTGCCTACAGACTGCTAAAGTTCAGTATGTGGGTAAAAAATCATGGTTGGCTGGCAACCAACGGAAATTTATAGACCCACTTACACTGATGAACGATCCGAAAGAACCGAAATGGTCAGTAGGGGGCTTGCGCTCGCCCGTTCGGTTGGGTTCTGGGAAAGAGGAAAGTTCTTCTGGGCTGAAGGTTTCGCACGGCAGAGTCTGATAGACACTACGGGCGTTTCTCTACAGAATTTGCTGGTGAGGATGTCAGGCAGATAGCTATCTCGAAGACCGTGTATATTCCCAATAAAAATACATCCGTTAGTTTCTGCGCTCGATTTATACAATAACGCGCTTGAAGAGGAGAGAAGCATATTGAATGATAAGGAATGATGATGAGCGTTAGAAGGGCCAGGACGAAGCTCTGACCGCCTTGAACCACGAAGACGTGGCATGGGGAAACTGCGATAAGAAGCAAAATCAGCAAGCATCCCCCTTTCGTTTGTGGATGAACCGTATTACCTGCCAAACCATGACCCCTCCGTCTAGAAAGCACAAATGAGAAACCGTATACAATATGATGATAAGCGAATAGGACTTACTCCATCCTTGATTCTTGGCCTGGGACAAACAGCTTGCTAAAGTGGAAGTCGACATGAAGCCGTTGTTCGCGTCTCCGGCAGCGGCGGGCTTTCCGATGACGATCTTGGAGAGAGGAATGCCTGATGCCGCAATCTCGAAAACGGACGATTTGGGCCAAGTGCTGGAGGATGAGCTGAGCAGATTGTTGCAAGTGGTGTATTCGCTAGATCCCTCTGTAGCGATAGGACGTTAGAGAAGAGAGCGTGGACGTTTTGTATGAATAATACATACGGTTGTAGAACTGAACGTTATACTAAGGGGTAATCAGTTGATATACTTGAAAGCGAAGCACGATGAATGAGCCTTACCCAGTCGATCAAGCTGCCAACGTTCTTATTGACTGTCAAATATGCACCCCCTCCGAATTTGTTGGGCGAGAACCTAAAGGGTGTTGGTTTAAACCCCAAAACAGGTTTGATAATTGTAGCGCTCACCAGGGGGCGACGGCTAGGACATATAATTAGTTGATTGGAATAGAGAAAGAACACGGGCAACTACTCACGGGCGTGGGTCAAGATGTACGTGCCTTGAGGAAGTTGAACCCTGAGTTGCTTCGTGAAGCTTGTGAGCCACGCCTCGGCTTTGCCATCCCCAGCATTGATGGCGTTGAAGTCCTGTATCCCCACAAATTGTTCAGATGAAAACGAACGAAGAACTCAGCCGGGAAACAAACCTCATAGTCTACATCAATACCGTCCAAACCATATTGCTTGACCCAGGTGGCCATAGTGTTAGCGGTAGCAACGGGGTCGAGACCAACGGAAGTGGGAGCATCCGTAGCTCCAAAAGCCGAAACCATAAGTTTGATGCCTGCGGCAGCATATTCGGCCTTGATCGAGCTTCGCTGAGAAGCGTCCAACGATTGCCATGACTGGGCTTGATCCCAAGCACCCACGGTTAACAAGAACGACAGAATACTAGAAGCGCCGTCATTTGCATAAGTCACCGAACAGAATGGCTAGCAGAACATACAATGTGTTGACTCCCTGTGAGGATATGTGTCAGCCACGCGATCAAAGGTAGGTATGTTGAAACGCGCGAACTTACAGCGAGTTGAGAGCTAGTAGGAGGTCTAGTCTGGCCTGAAACCCACATATCCGAGTAAAGCACGAAATGCGGAGCAGCGGGGGTGGCGCGAGCAAGAATGCTCCGAGCTTCCGGGCTCATTCCATCAAAACGATCGGTCTCGTTCACAGGCGCCGCGCGCACAACAGTGAACAGAGACATAGCGCGAATCGCGATCAACAGGGAGGGGAGGGCGAAAAGGAACATCTTGAGGAGGAATAGGAATGGGAATGGGAATAAGCAAGTTGCGGGGTTGTTGGGCGACCTTCTCCCGTGGAGGCTGACTGCTGCTCAGACGCGATCTGGATTTATACGATTTCATCCTAGGTGGCTACCCCCAGTCCAACTGAGTGTGTACGACAATTACCCGCGATGCATGCGGATTCTCGAGGTTCTCAAATGGCTTCGGTTCAGAGAAAGAGGGATATGGTCGATAAGCGAACATCCATCGGCGGGTTGGGCGGATAAACTGCAACATAGTTGAATGCCGACATACAAACCACCTGCCTGAAAGCCCATGAGCAATGTGCAACACAAGATAGAGCTCAATTGCCTCTGAAGGGGTCGACAATAATGCCGTATGGTATGGGAAAGAATACACTTGTCCTCGGGGAGAGCTTGGTCGATTCAGCATCTAATTCGACGTATCACCGAGCAGTCCGCGTGAAGTTGCCCACTAAGGCCGGCCACCCAGACATCAGATAAAGTCCAGAGCAGAGCGTACAGGAGCCTATCGAGACAATAGGTGTTCTGACTATTCCTTCGGAATCGCTAGCTAAGGCAAATGCGTTGCAGAAAGCTTTCGTAGATGGCTTAATGGGCGACGCGGCTATAAGCCAGAGATATCTCAAAGAGTTGTTATCTCCATTGACTTGCCACGTCAATGGCCAGTACATGAGGTCGTTGAGACGTTGAGAACCAGGATGTTAAGGAAAGAGGCTCAAGGAGGTACCGAGGCGCATGGCTGCGAAGCAGGTATTGAGTCGTCGTATCAAGTCAAGTCTGCCGCAATAACTTGGCGATTGGCCAGGATATCCAAGGTGGAAAGTCGTCCACGGCGTCGGTTCGGCCAGCAACGAGCCACCTGGCAGTTCCTGATTGCGTCTGGTGAGTCCTTCGAAAGAAGCGCTTCATGACCGTCGGCACACATTCTGCGTTATCTAGAAAGCCGATATACCGAGAGCCGAGCGATATGCACAGTTGCAGAATTCGATATTTAAAGCTAAAGCTGAGTTGATGAAGGGGCTTTCAAGAGGGGTTCTGATATCGATAGTCGAAGTTAGAGCCAAACCAGAGACCTGTTAGCAGTGTCGTCTTCGAAGCCCGCATTGGGCCTTGATGTGGCGGTTACGGCGGAAGGTCTTCGAGACTCTGCTAGTAAGTAGCTGGTGGGCACAGCTGAACCAGTGTCATCGTGGAAGTTGGCAGTAACTTACAATTCACCAGAGCTGCAACTCACAAGTACCCCAGTAGAAGCCCTCAGTAGCCTGTAATAGCTAGGCCTGAGGCCTGAGGCGCGAAGGGCGAGAGCATAATCTGAGTGACCAAATGAGCATGGTAAGGTGAAAGACGACAATGGTGATCAGCGAGAAAGCGTTTTATTAGCGGTAGGATATACACAGCTCGCCCATACACTACAGGCCTAATTGACGATCAACACCAACATCGCCAGTCACATCAATTATTCAGAGTTCACCTGCAGAGGCCTGGGCGCGAAACTGCGGCGCTGCCTGTCCCTGCGGTACGCGCTTGCATCGGCCGGCAGTCCAGCGGTAGCCGTTCGGGCAGCACGACCCAATCCCCTTCGCTTTATCCCCCGCGAACTCGTGCCCCGGCGCACAGCATTTGCCCAACCCCGATGCCTCGTCTTGAGACCAATGCTTGTCGGCGTCGCAACATCCTCCGATTCCAGTCGCCTTGTCTCCAGACCAGAATTTGTCCTCGTCGCAGCACTGTAGCGGGTTCAGATATCAGCGAGAGTGATAGTGTAAGCATAAGTGATTGGGGAGAAAGTGCCCATACCTGTCCAATCTTAGCACTTTCGTCGAGCCAAGTGACCTTCTGCGGCGCTGTGCAACAGTTAAGAGCCATTGATGCATCACCCTAATTACCCATTTATAGTCATCAAGCCGTTGATAAGCGCTAAGCATTTCGAAGTAGTGGAGTCAACGCACCGGCAGAAGGTATTGGACAGCATCTGCGGCACAACTCTGTGGCGGGCTCGGCGCGCCCTCTGTAGCAGTTGAATCGGATGCCTGGTTCACCTCAGGCTCGGCAACAGCAACTTTGGGAATTGCAGCGGGAGCCACATGATTGTGGCAGTTTGCATCAACGGTGATAGCGACCAGTAGCGCGAAGAGGCAGAGGGTGCGTGCGGAGGGCATTTTTGCGGTTGAGTGAAGATGACCTGTATATCGAGGCTTATATAGTACACGGTGGAGGTTCTGGTGTGAAGATACTTCGAATGCCAGAGGAGTGTTCCCATCCTGCAGTAAATCCGTCGCAAGTACGAAACATGGATGCTGTCGGCGTGAGCGCCCACTTAGCAGCCGCTATAACAGACGTTCATCATATGGAACCGCCTTCGTCAGGCGTCAGAGATCAGACGCTCGCTTCCATCCGTGCGTCTGGGCGCAGTGGTCAGCCACATATTCACGTCAAGAATGAATGAATTAACTAACAGGCCCACTCTACTAATACCGTCCTTGACAGTGTCCTGAGAACAAGGCCCTGCTGGCAAAAGACAAGAAATCAGTAGTGAGTTGACGAGAAAACGCTATCCCTTGACGTTGAGACGCGCCACCACGGTCAACCGTCCCTCGGACGGTGGTGGGAGCGCGGGAAGTGGCGGGGGCAGCACGTGGCTTGGGGTGGCTAACATTGTGGCCGCTTCATCGTCTCCTATCCACCATCCACTACTTTCCTTATAAATTTCCCGTTTCTTGTTTTCCTTCTTGCTATCGACTCTCTGCTATCCTTCATCTTGCTTTCGTTTGCACCGCATCTCCCTTTTATCTATTGCATTGCTTTACTTTGGATTTACTGAGCAGCTCGGTGTTGCTTCTCTACTCTCTCTATTCACCGCACCACATCTCGAGACCACCACCACACGCCAGCTAGTCACCATCTCTTCCTGGAATATGCTCGCCGCCCATGCGCCAGCCGCGCAGAAGAAGGTCAACCGTGCTCGGTTGGTATCAGACTCCTCGCGTGCCGAATTTCGCAAGCTACGCCAGATTGAAATCGAGAAGGAGCAGAAGCTCGAGGAACTAGAGGCGCTGCAAAAGCTCATGGACAAGGTGAGCATCATATAACAACCCCAGTTGTTGGAATCTTGTCGTTGTCAGTGGTAACAGACACTGACTTCCCGCAGTCTGAGCACGAGAACCTGGTGAAAGCGTTGTCTTCCGTCAAGACGGAGTTCAGCGATCTAGACGGCATCAAATGGACTCGGTTCCGGAGACAGGTATGTTTGGGTTCTCGTGCACTCACATCAGAAGGTTTATTGTCCATGTCAGCGGCCTACGCCTCTCAGTCGTCTCAATACCGCGTCCGTTCCAACTCTGTCAATACACTCCTTCCCCGAACGCTCGTCGGCATGCACTTTATCTGATGCGACAACCGATTTTGCGCCCATCAAAGATCCCAGACAGCGAACCGGCTCCGAGGGTAATACGTTCTCCCATGACGACACGATTCGAGTCTCTTCAGCACGCTGGCGATATCGAACGCAACTGCCCTCCTCAGGACACTCGCCACTTAGCCAGACATTCTCGGAATCTCAGTCTAATCTCTCGGCCCCGCCGACTCCCCGTCACGACGTTCTTTCTTCGAATCCTTCTGCAGACAGTATCGTTCACCATTTCAAGCCTAGCGGAAGTGATCGCTTCGTCGACTCCGACGAGGAAACCATTTGCGTCCCCATCCAGCAGCTCCCGAATACCCGTCAGGACACACCTCTTTCATCATCGCCCTCGGACGACAATACCGAGACTATTCGGGGTATACCAATGGATCAAGGCACTATTCGAGCGTATTCGTCCCAGGCGAAGTCGAGCGAGATGGATGCTGCAAGACCTATGGTTGGAAGAGTGTTTTGTAGGGAATATGAGCGCAGCCCGGATGGGAAGCGGAAGCCTGGCACGCCTGGTCGGTGGCACGCTGTAGAAGGGCTCCGCGTCGATCTTTCAAGTTGAGGCCCTTATCAACGGTTGGATTCCGATACCAGTTGTACTTTATATCACATATTCAATCCCTACACTACACATCTATCCCGCTTTAGACACGATATATACTTTATCGTGCGATTATGACCCTCTTACGATTTACCTTACAAGTGGACTGGTGACCTATCTTTGAGAGTCTTTATGATGAATACCAACGCACGGCAATGGCGGGTCAATGGCGGTCAATCCTTCATATCATTGTATCGGCGTTGTCCCCCCTCCAAGCTCCTCCAAACCAGAAGGCTTCGAACGGTCATGTGAGCGCGAGTCCGAGTCGTGCGCGTCATAGACTCACAGTCCAGCAGAGAGGCTGACCTCCTTGACATCCGCTCGGTATGGTTTAATCCCCGCCCGAACATATAAATACCTCCCTGCCTCGCCCTCCTCCCTCAGCTGGTGGGTTTCTTCCTTGCCACCACCACCTTCCTCAAGTCACATACGCTTACCCCCAAGATCACCCATTCGTAAGTACATTCGTCCTTGCCGTTGCGTTCGCCATGCTGATGTGGGTGTTTGGCGTTTAGCGTATGCTCTCCAGTGAGGATGACTGGACGCCACGATTTGGCGAGGCGGTCTTGGATATCCACTCGCCTTAGGCCAATCCTCTCTAGTGGGGCGTCGACGGGCTCGCCTGTGCTCGTTCTCCATGGCGGGTTCGGGGAGGCCGGTCAGGGTATCATTGATGGTCTTTGTGAGACACTCCCTTCTTGGTACGCTCGATGCTTTCCCGCCTTTAGAGATCCAAGGCTGACTCGCGGCGTAGGCTTAGATACGGTGAGTTTTCCCATCTCCCGACGGCACCACGGTTGGCGGACACGTCGCCTGAGCCGTTGGGCCTTTCGGTGGTGAGTACGTGCGCCAACTAGACAAGAAGGGTCTCACTAACCTCGTCGTAGACCAGGAGTTTCTCGGGACGAGGGGCGCCGACGGCGCGAAGAACCATAGCACAGCATTGGAATACAGCGTTACTCACGGTGACTAGTACTCTTCCACTTCCTCAGCTTGCGTCTCCTCTGGGTCGACCGTCGTATCTCGTATCATCTTACGAAAGGAGCGAAGGTTTCCCTACCATTCCGGCTGCCAAGTCCCCGCGCGGCTGGGTGGACTGGTTGAGACCGACGTACCTTTCATAGGTGAAGAGAGCGATGTGTCTCACAGGGGGGCGTCTGCTCCAGTGGAAGACACTTTGTCACTTTGGGCATGCTGAATTCCCTGTGTCGCTGCCCTCGGCCCATCAGGGCCAGAGCTTGGGTATACGCCGAGCCGGGTGACGGGGACTGCACTCGGTTTCGCCAAGAAACGCTATGCTCAGACTCTGGTATCTCGCGGGCCAAGAGGGCAGCAGGCTGTCAGGATCCTCGGTGGTGAGTGCATTTCTTACAGTGACAAGAAGATGACTTGCTAATACCGTGACGGAATAGGTTGGGTGAGAGGATTTTATCTTGGTCGCTGTAAGACAAATGTTTCCTTGAATTAGAACATGTAGAGCATTACTAGTTAGAGAGATCAAACCAAGATGTAAAAGAAACGTGATCAGTTACTTAGATAATCAAAGTCGTGGCGAAGTTGAATCCAGGGCGGCGGAAATTCGTTGGCGTGTAATTGTCCAGGCTTTCTTTTCTTCCAACACCCACCATCCTCTCTTCTCACTCATGTCAGGCTCCAGCGCGGGCAGAGGCCCTCAACCACGTCTCAGACAGTCGCACAAATCACCGCTAGCAGGCTCAAGTGGTGTCGATTACGACCAAGAGGACGAGCATGTCA
The DNA here is from genome assembly GCA_026743855.1 of Pleurotus sapidus. Lineage (NCBI taxonomy): Eukaryota > Fungi > Basidiomycota > Agaricomycetes > Agaricales > Pleurotaceae > Pleurotus > Pleurotus sapidus. The sequence goes on from JANBWZ010000008.1 coordinate 620,852, forward strand.
CTTCTATTTACCAAAGAGCGGTGCGTCAGATGCTTTTGTGCCCATGTGGTTCCACAGGACTCACGGGGATGCTTGCTCTCAGGAGGATCGAAGTCATCTCGAACAACTCTTGTCGACGCAGAAAGCCAGTGTTGCTGTCGTCTCAATATTGACGCTGCTTGCATTCGCTCTTCGCTTCTACAAAATCAACCATCCAGACCAAGTTGTGTACGTGTCGTCGTCCCTTAATTCTCTTAATGCCTCTGCTCATACCTTTGCCGCGCGCCCATAGCTTTGACGAAGTCCATTTTGGCAAATTCACGTCATATTATCTTCGACGGGAATATTACTTCGATGTGCACCCACCTTTCGCCAAGATGCTTTTTGCGTTGGCGGGGTGGTTTGTTGGGTTTGATGGGAACTTCCTCTTCGAGAACATTGGCGACAGTTACACGGCAAACCACATTCCGTACGTGGGTCTACGCGCGCTCCCGGCTATCCTAGGCAGTTTGACGATTCCGGTGGTCTATGCGATCATGAAAGAGAGTGGTTATTCGACCGTCATTGCGGCATTTTCGGCTATACTTATTCTATTTGGTGTGTGCTCTCCGGCCAGCGCTCGATGTCTTTGTTGAGCTGACGACTGTTGAAACGCTTGCAGATAACGCTCATGTGACACAGTCGCGTCTCATTCTGTTGGACGCGACGCTTATATTCTTCATGTCCCTGACGATCTACGCGTATGTCCGGTTTAGAAAGCTGCGATACTTGTGAGTCCACATCCCCGTATAGCGCGTTCCTTTAAGCTGACCCTACTCCAGGGAATTTACCACCGAGTGGTGGGGATGGTTGATTGCTACTGGAGTCTTCATGGCTTGCACGTGGGCTTCTAAAGTCAACGGAATCCTCACCGTTGCCGCCATTGGATGCGCTGTGCTTATTGATCTCTGGGATATTCTCGACTATCGCAAGGGATACACCATGGTGAGTGCCTCGGGTGTATAGCTCGAGTGAAAGCTAATTGCATTCCTCCCTCAGGATCACTTCGCGAAACACTTCTTTGCCAGAGCCAGTCGGGCTTATCATCGTGCCCCTCATCGTCTATCTGTCATTCTTTTGGATTCATTTTGCTATCCTCACTCACTCCGGCCCCGGAGACACTTTCATGAGCCCTGCTTTCCAGGAGACATTGCTCGGAAACGAAATGTTGCTTAACAGTCACGGTGAGTGTCTACGTTGTAACCAAAGGCGTGTACTTACGCATGCTGGATATGGGCAGAGATACATTACTATGACGCTTTGACTATCCGCCACAAAGACACCAAGGTGTTCTTGCACTCTCACCCCGACAGGTACCCCTTGAAGTACGACGATGGACGCATCAGTTCGCAAGGCCAACAAGTCACCGGGTATGGCCACAACGATACCAACAACCACTGGCAGGTCATCCCGACCAAGGCTCTCCCCGAGAAGGGCCGGGGAAGGATTGTGCGCCATAACGACGTCGTGCGCCTCCTCCACGTCAACACTCAGACCCACCTCCTCACGCACGACGTTGCAGTCTCCTCTTATGCCGACGAACCAAGAGTTCACGACCTGGCCGAAGGATGACCACTCGAGATACAATGATACGCTGTTCTATGTTCAGCTCTCGGATGGCCGCGATGGTGAGGCCTGGAAGAGCAAGTCCGGCCACTTCAGATTGGTCCACGGATCGACGAAGGTGTCGATGTGGACACACGCGAAGCAGCTTCCTGATTGGGCGTATAAGCAACAGGAGATCAATGGTAACAAGAACCCTACTGAAAAGTCTGCTGTCTGGTTTGTGGACGAGATCGTGTCATCTGAAGGTAAATCAACGCGTTGAATCATGTATTAAATCGAGGTTTACCCTGATCTCTAGATGATGACGAGGAATCGCAACAAACGGAGGTTGTCCCACCCAAGCAGCCCAAATCCATGTTCTTCCTCAAAAAGTTCGCTGAATTGCAACTCTTGATGATGCAACATAATGCTGGTCTTACTGCCTCGCATCCTTATGCATCCGGTCCCATTAACTGGCCGTTCTTGATCAGCGGCATCAGTTTCTGGACGGAAAGCGAGTCCCAGAAGCAGATCTACCTCATCGGTAATTTGATTGGATGGTGGGCGTGTGTCGTCGCACTCTCCAGCTACGTCGGTATCCTCGGTGCAGACTTACTCGCCAGACGTCGCGATACGTATCCTCTCACTGACGGTGCGTATCCTTACTTACGTTATGTTGTTGTTGCTTACCGGATCTGAATGTATTCCAGCTGTTCGCAACCGTTTGTGGAACTCGGCCGGCTTCTTCCTCCTCATCTGGGGTGTCCACTACGTCCCGTTCTTTGTGATGAACCGTCAACTATTCATCCATCATTACCTCCCCTCGCACTTGGCCTCCGCTCTGGTCGCCGGCGCGGTCTTGAACTTCGTCCTCTCAGAAACAATTAATTACCCCGCATCCATTGCTGGCCCACAAACAAGGAGACGGCCCTCGCAATACGCGGATTTGGGAGCCAAGGGACCTGTGGTCGTCGCTGTTTTCGCCCTTCTCATGTTCGCGATGTTTGTTTACATCGCTCCATTAACATACGGCACTCCTGGGTAAGCACTATTGAATCTTCATACTTCGACCTCAATCTGACGCTCCAAAATTTCAGTCTTACTGGTGATGAGGTGAATAGCAAGAGGTTGCTATCATCCTGGACGCTGCATTTTGCAGCCAAAAAGACAGCTGAAGTGGTCTAGCGAGAGAGCTAATTAGTAGTATACGGGTTGTCGTGGATTCGTAATATTCTGTATATACCGTTATGCTACCTGTTTCCCCTGGACATTGTGGCTACTTCGGTATTGCAAGCGAATGACGCCAGGTTGAACTGAGTGCCATATATGGATAGTCCTAATTGGCCTGACTGGACCGCTTCTTGAACCGTAACGACCACCATGTTCAATTCCCCAAGGCCTGCCCAACGATATGCGGGCGCGACTTCAGGCAATTTCGGTGGGAGCTTTGTAGATGATAATCCACTAGCCTCCTCGGTGTACGACGGCCTTGACCCGTGGAGTGCTGCACCAAGCCCATCTCCTCCGCCAATACCGCCCGCAGCTTCGAATACGGTGTTCAGCTCAGTAATTGGTGGGTATATGGTCCAGATGCTGCTGTAGGTCGCTTTACTGAAGGAGTTTCATGGGCAGCGGATGCAACCGTTCCGTCTATCTACAATAAGGCTTTCACCGCTGTGGACCCAGATGGCTCCGGAGAGACGTCGGTTAATGCGCTTTCGCGCGTATTGGGGACCTCATCGCTTCCAGCTGCGACGATTGATAAGGTGCGTTTCATTCAATTTCCTCAGCGCCGAGAATAATCATGTAATTTTGTGTAGATCGTAAATCTAGTCAGTTCGCGGCCTCGAGTCTCTAAGCTTGAATTCTTTGTCGCTCTGGCCTTGGTTGCTTTGGCACAGTCAGGGAAAGGTGCGTACCTTACGTTTGTGGCTTGTGCTACGCGCTAGACAGACTGGTCGTCAGACGTGAGCATCGAACAAGTCGCTGCCTTGTCGTCCCGCAACGATCTCCCCGAGCCTAAACTCGACCTTAGTGCGCTCGTACCTTCTGTGTCGACATTCCAACCTCCACCCCCGCCGACGTATCGGCAAAATACGACCTCTACTGTAGCCGCCCCCGGCCGTTCGCCTGGAGGCATCACCGATGACCCGTGGGCGACGGGCACCAGCAATGTGCGCTTCGGGGGCGGGTTGGGTACCACGCCGAGCGGTAGCGGCTTTGATGGCGCGCGAGGAAGCCTGGCGAATGGTGCACCGTCAAGTTTAGCAGGAACCGGTACTGCCAAAAGAGTGGTGGAAGAGGCAGGAAACCGTTCGCGTCACCATCCTAGGCCAGCAAGGCTTCATTCTGAACCGATATACAGTATACGAAATCAGCACCGATGTAGGTACCTTTCTTTGGTTTCAAGGTTGTGTTTCCAAAGTTGACCAATTCTTCAGAGGGGCAACCCAGTAACAAGACGATATTCTGAATTTGTGTTCCTATGGGAATGTTTGACGAGACGATATCCTTTTCCGCCTGTTCCCAGCGTTACCTCCAAAGCGCATAGGCTGTAAGTTCAGGCATGCGTAATAATGTTGCTAAATTTTTATCTTGGTATAGCCGATGAATATTTCCTTGAACAACGGCGGTATGTGTGCCTGATGGATATTGAAGTTTGACTGATTTCAAGTAATGGCATAGCCGTGGCTTAAATCGCGCACTAAACTTCGTCATGTGAGTAAATTCTCGGGATATGGGTCTGACAGACCAACCTTATTTACGCTTCTCTTAGAAATCACCCGGTCATCAAGGAGGACGGCTTATTGGCAGTTTTCCTCACTGAACCTTCTTTCGAAACATGGCGAAAGCACACATCTGTATCTCTGGACGAAGAGTCGGCTAGCAAGCGAGTCGATCGTCTCGAAGAAATGACCATCCCAAGCGACTTGGAAGACAAATTAGCGTACGTCTTGGTCTCCTACACTAAGCATAATTGCTCATCGCAATATATAGCATTGTAAGAAATAAGATTCCGGCGTTGATTGAACAATGGCAGCGCATATGTATACTTGCTGAACGGATTATCAAGAGACGGGAAGCAGCAGCGGTACGAATCCCATTTTTTCCTATTGGCATTGCCAGAGGAGACGCTCATGTTAATGCGGATTCCTCCTTCGGCGTCCCTCGTCTCTTCAACTCCCTTGCTTCACCTCAATTGGATTCTCCTGGTGCATCCGTCGCCTCGCTACCCGGCTCTCCTCGCATTGATTCCTCCATCTACGGTGGTTCTGGTGCTATGCCCAACTCCATGTACATATCCACCGCCAATATCAATACCTTGGGTGCCCAACAACAGGGGGATCTATCGAGGTTGACCAATACGTTACGGGCTGTGACCGAAGTCATGGAACATTCGTGGAGAGGAGAGGAAGACGAACTTTCATCTGGGGTGCGCCATGGATTGGGGCAAGTTGCGATGCACTGTTCAGTGCAGGCCGAGATTGCCGAGCTGAGGGTACGTCCGAATAAACTTGATTTGTCAGTTTGTTCATTTCTGCCATGGCGGATAGACACGAACGCTTTTCGACACAACATTGGAGTCTCTGAAGGTGATATTTACGAGGTTCAATTTTGGGTGGACGAATTCTGACCCCTTGTAGTCGCAACGCGATCTATACATTGCTATGCGCGATCTGTTCGTGCGACAGGATCGGTTATCGATCGACCAGGTAGGACCGGCTTAAGAAGCGAGTGGAGACGACGTCGGTCCGATTGGACGGGATCAAGTCGGCGCAGAAGGAAGGATGGCAAGAGGAAGCCGAAAAGTTGATATCTGCCATTGAGAGGGACCAGGCAACCATCGCCGCCCAGCTAGCGAGAAGAATATTCATCCGAGCGTGGTATGTAGGTCTCATACTGAAAGCATTCTACGACTATGCTAACGAGATTGGGTAGTATGTGGCATGAGCTTCGGGTCGTATTCCACAATAGGGAGAACACGATGTTGACCGTGACGGCGCAGGCTTTTGCGAGGGAGGAGCATTCGTTCTCCGAAAGGGTTGTTGAAAATTGGGCGTCCATGATAGATGGTATTGAGAACATGCCATACGAGTGAACGATATCGTCTCGAGTAATTCAATCCTCTCCCCTTCTTGGAGCCCCCTCTAATTCCTTAAATTCCCTGCATCTTGTTTTCATTACGCCGCCTCATGAACTGTCTTTCTTGGATCATCTTCCCCGCATACCGATACCCAGTTTATAATCCATCCTCTATGCTCCGCGCGGAACTGCCTTACGAACATTCATTTATTTTATTCATGTCTCCGCATACTTCTCTATCAGCATCCCAATCCCAACACCCGATGAAAGCTCTCCAAATAACAACTACCACAACGGACGCCACACCGACCGTCTACCTTTCCGCGCTAAGTCTCAGTCGGTTATCTGCACCTTGATAGCACCTTGCGACGGGTCAGCTGCGACATGGAAGGCGGAAACTGCGTCCTCAAGTTTGAATCGATGGGTGACTAGCGGCTTAAGGTTGATCAATCCACCAGCAACGAGGCGAATAGCTTTAGGGTACTAAAGAAACACAAACGCATGAATCAATCAATGCCTGGTTACGATGGTGGTGGAGATATAACATACCTGGTTAGCATACCGGTATTGGAGACTGACGTCAATCTCATTGGCGCTTAGGTGCATGAAGGGGAACTATCATGAGAAGTCAGCACAACTCCCCTACCGATTTGAGCACAACTCTTCTACATACTGTAAGCTCGCTCTTTCCAACTCCAATGATGAACACTTTCCCACCGAACTTCACAGACTAAAATGGTGGTATGTTTAGCGATCAGGCTCTCCGATGAGGTTAATTTCCGCTTACATAGATAGCTGTGTGGATGCTGCTCTCTACACCGGTACACTCGAGAGCAAGGTTAACATTTCCGTCGGCTGCTGCTTTGATCTTCTCGGCTTGTTCCTTCGGTCCGAGACCACGCTCGATGAGTACGGTACGAACGCCGGGGACCATGGATTTAGCAAAGTCTAGTCGTGATTGGAAGAGGTCGGTGATGACGATTGGTTCTGCCCCGGCTGCACGAGCAGACAAGAGGGATACCAAGCCAATGGGACCAGCGCCACTAGTGGTCCGTTTAAGAACATGGTAATACGGTGGAGGGCGAAGAAGAGATACGTACCAGATAACGACTGGGTCGCCCAAGCGGAGACCTGAGCGCTCTATTCCGGCGAGAGCCACTGCGAGCGGTTCGCATAAGGCGCCCTCTTCAAAGGATACGCTTATCTGGAAGCCGATGCAGCCATTGGGCTGGATGGAGGTGGAATCGAGTGAGAGTTCCTAAATGAACACAGATAAGTTCTTTCGAATACCTACCAAGTATACAATACCGTTAGTGACTGACCATGGAATGGAGGCGTCGAGAAGAAGACAACGTCAGGACAGGCGTTGTATCTACCGGTGCGACAGAATTCGCAGGATGGCTGAGAGCACGGAACACCAGCCTCGATCGCGACTCGATCGCCGACCTTCCATTGGGTAACAGCCCTCGCCTACTTCGAGGACCTCACCGGCCGATTCATGTCCAGACCCACACTGATATAGCTACTTGACTATTATCTCAGCAATAGAATGGGCGAACGGCTCACCTCGTCTGTCACAATCATAGAGTCGCCAATTCTGCCATGCTTCCAAAAGTGAACGTCACTCCTGTAATAGAACAGTGAATACAATTTGATTTAGGATCGACTGGGCCGTGCATACCCACAAATCCCCGTTGCTCTGACGTGCACCAACACTTGACCAGGACCTGGCTTCAAGCGTGGTTTCTGTACAAGGTGAACTTCATGTTTGGGGTTGTAAAACGCCGCAATATTAGCATCTGGGCCAGGCTTCTCCCCCTCTGCGAGAACCCTAAAGTCTGGGTGATCGAGGATCTTGCGGGGATCGTACTCTTGAATAAAGGCCATAGAGGGATTTCGTTAAGTGAGGGTGCACTAGGAGCTCTTTATCTGACGCATCCTCGCTTGGGAAATGTAAATGTCAGCTTGGTTCCGTCCAGACGAATGACCTTGGAGAAGGCCCGTAACTGCCGTTCGCCCTATTCGGGCCTGCCGGGCCGGCACCGTCTACTACCAGGATGGGAATAGGGGCTTTGCTTTTGCGCGACAACAATACGAAGCTCGTGACAAGGCAGCAACTCTGAGAAAAGCGATAAATAGATCGATTAATTCGCGTTGGATTTGTTACGAAAGCTACGATCTGTAGCGCCTGACAATTCCATCGTCGCCTGCATACCAAATTTCGTCGCCTACTGATCGCAGACATCGGACTCCATCACAATGGATACCGACCAGCTCTTTAGCAACGCTGACTTCTGCATCTGCGCGAATACTTGCAACTGAACGGCAGTCCATCGGATGTTGCTATAGCGAGCCCAACGGAGGAATTACCTGATTATTTCCATCAAATTAATGAAAGCTTAACCGTAACTCGGTGAGCTCACCTTCGTCGCCGGTATTTGAAGTAAAGCATATGTCCTCTATGGAAGCGTTGTTTCTAGAGAATGAAACTAGTGGTACAGAGTCTCCACTGAGTCCACTTCGCACGTCATATACGTCCACCACTCCCCGAGAAGATCCAGTTGCAACCAATTGATGCGACGCGGAATAGCTAATCGCTTGTAACGCCGCTGACGAGCGTTGCGACTGGAACACACATCGCTTCGAACCTAGATCAAAGCACTCTAGTGTCCCGTTCTGCAACGAGCAGAACACTAGTTTGTCCTGGGTTTCCACTTCACGGTCATCGATCCCACCATCGGCACCATTGAACCGTAGGAGTCCCATTAGTACTGGGAGCAGGACCGAAGGGTACTCCATTCCGTTCTCCCAACGACATGCCCAAGATCGGGCCTCGAGCGGACGACATCGTGCGGATCGCTTGGCCGCTTCCAACGTCCCACAAACGTATAGTGCCATCGAGAGACGAGCTCAACACATTACGACCCCGAGCAATGATAGCCATATTAGAGATCGCCCGTGTATGCCCAGAAAGCGAGCGGGCTGGCTGAAGGCGGGCTCGGCGTCGAAGGAGAGGAAGAGGGTAGTTCCGCAGGCAGGATGTGAAGCGTGAAATCCGCTCCTCCAGAGAGTAACACCTTGGATGATGGGAAGAATCGCAGTGATGTCACGCTACTCAGATGAGTTCCGAGAGCTGGCGTAGGGCGAGGCAGAGATCGGTTGTATTGTAGATCGAGCCTCAGGTAGGATTGGATAAATTCCAACTGTTCCATCGAGGAAGCCAGTAGCGAATTGTGTGTTATCGGGAGACACGTCGAAGGTGGTTATCCGTTGAGGCTATCGGCTACCGTTACTACTAGTTTGGACATTCACTTGTAGAGCCTCGACGTACCCTCTCTGGGTTGGATTTCTGAGGGATCAGCATACTCCTGATATGGTAGTGCAATAGGTGCATCATGGATAGCGAGAGCGGGGCACGATATCGAGTATTTAGGGATTCTACTTCATTCCAGTAACTGAGAAACAATGTTCATTCCCACTGAGAGACTCCTTCACTCACTGCATGTCCATCGGCCGTAGTCTCCTTCATCTCAACGCCATCCTGGCCCACAAGGGAAACCTTCTCCCTCGTAGGGTCGTTCTCATCCAGTTCGACCTTTACCTTGCCATGAACTGACGGTTCTCCTGATTTGTAACACGAGACCCAGAAAGTATCGCCAGGGATCACTCCTGAGCGCGTCTCAGCGATTATCGACGAGAATTCTGGGTGGATGGTGGTGATTGGGAGAATTCGTGATCTGCTCTCTGCCATCGTTTCTGAAGACGCTGGACCGAAAACGATCATCCATCACCGAAGGGAGCACTCTCCTATTCACATCCGTTCAGGGGCCTAATATAGCACAGGTCTAGGAGATACATGAGAAAGCGGTTACATATCCTGCTACTCTTTACTCAGTGTACGTGGCTGGCTCATCCCAGCCACGACCTGCTCCAGGAGGCGCTCTATCCGCTGCTGCCTCTCCTCAATCTTCTCCAACCTCGAAAACACCTGCGAGGACGTATTCCCCATATCATCGCCCTCATCCTTCTTCATCTGAGAAGCCGATTCTTCAAGTTGGCTAGGGCTCTCCGACATCGGATGCTCGTGGTCCGTGCCAGCACTACCGCTCGTACCAGGGAATTTCCGCATACCTGTGACATGTGCCTGAGCATTGAAGTCGTGGCCAGTCGGTCTACGCGCAACTGGACGACAGCCTCCGGCGACTGGCAGGACCAGTAGCTTATCTGGGGTATAGGAAGGACCACGTGAGGTTGATGTACTTGTCCGCCTTCTGTGCTGGCCTCTGATTCCTCCGGAATACTGTCATCCACTATCAATGGCTGGAATAGCTTGCGCAAGCGGGCTAACGGCGTGTGCGGCATTGTGTGCTGCATCGCTCAGCAAGGATGCTACGCGAGTTCTTGGCGCATCTCGTGCTGGGCCAGTGTGCTGGCGATTGGCAGGCGGTGGACTGGGGAGCTTGGTAGGCCCGCTTAGTTGGCGACAATGCGTCTGTCTCGAGGATTATCAACGGGTGACATAGGGTACTCGGTGGTATCAAGTGCGCTCTCCGATGCTTCTTCCTCGATCTCGAAGATCTACAGGGCCAGTCAGTATACCATTGCCCATATTCATGGAGCGTAAGCAATGCTCACTGCGTCAATATCTGCATCGGCACCAGCTAGACCATCGAAGAAGGCTGGAATACGTTTGTCAGATCATGATGCAAGTCACGCTGACGAGTAAAACTTACTCAAACGCTTGAACTGGCGGGGAAGTGTGTCGATAGCTTTCTCAGCGAATAGCAGGAGAATGTGCTATAGAATCCAATCGTATGGTTCTTCTTCGCTTGCCGTTCGTACACCGCGATACCAAGTAGTATAGGGAAACTTGTCAACCTGTCGATATATCATTCAGCACTTGTCAGTCAAACCTACCGCATGCTAAGGAGGGAGGAGGCCATTGGCTCACCGAATCATGAAGACGTTTACTTTGTGGAACCATCGCGGACTCAAGATATAGCTCATGGGCAACATCACAAAGAGGGCGAACAGGTTGATGGGTGGTTGATACGAGAAGAGCGAGTCTGCTTTGACGCTATGCAGGCGGTGAGCACCAAACCAGTGGAATTTAGCAGTAGCGTACCCTTCGATAGTAGACACAGCTTTGCGAAACATAGCCTGTTGCAGAGGGGTTAACAGACAAAGCACTAAGGGGGACGGCGGAAACTGACCTCGGCAGCCGCATCCTCGTTGATAGTTGAAAATGTATGAGATAATATCTACACGTCATGAGTAGCTGTCAATGCCGCGAACTCTGCGAAGTGCTTACAGATACAAGGACTAAAGCAGCTGTTCAATATTTCATTCCTTGCGACAACTTGAAGACGCTCACCTGTGAGAAGTAATGTATTGCTTAGGCAAGCGTAGGTCACCATGAGGACTGGACCGAAAATGGGATGGAATGTAGCTATTGTCAAGACGTCAGTATCGTGTCCGGAGACATGGGAGTAAGTCTTACTGGCTCTATCGAACCCACTAGCGTCCAGTCCAAAAAACAAATCTAACATCCACCACGATATATGTCTAAGCTGAGTTAGTACATGGCTTCAGAATCAAGCTGACGTAGGACTGACCCGACACTATATCTACGAGGGAGCCGAGAGGTAAATCGACCGTCTTGCAAGCTGAATATTGGGACTTACTGGGCTTGGTTTCGACTCAACCTATACGAGGAAAGTTATGTGAATATTCAGCGATGCCGTAGAAGGGAACGCACGTCCACAGGGCATACAAAAAGCCACAGAAACAGAACGCAGCGATACACATAAGCACAACGAATTGGACCATCATGGCCCGAAGCGAGAGGACCATAAGGTTGTCTCGAAGTGTCACAAAAGCCAACCTATGCATCGATTAGGCGCGTTAGTAAATGAACACACCATCGGGGCAGACATACCGAGGAAACATTAGACAGGCGATAATGGCGAGGCAATCAATCCCAAGGGTACGCGCCCACAAAACTATGTGGTTTTCCATCAATGTCTGAACAAGGAAGTTTGGCCAAAGTCCTGCTTACCATCGTGGTACATTCCATAAAGACGCAGGAAGCCATAAATCCAGAATGTTGTCACTAGGCCATAGATAAGCCCCTATACTTTCAGTGGTGAAACTGGGCTCACCAAATGCAAGGTCGAAGCCATTCTATTCATGAGATTAGTGTGAGAAGCAGAAAAGAGAGCACAAGAACCCACCCAAGTGCCCTTGAAGTATACTTTGCTATGTTATAGAACCAACCTGTCTCTGAACATCAAGTTTCTCACCTTTGATGCCATGCTCTTGCATGGCAGCCACTTTCTCCAATGTGAACCCGAGGGCGTAGATCATGAATATGAATTCTGACACGTTGATTGTATCCCGTTCGTTGAATTCTATGGCTATCACGAACAGAATGAACAATCCAAGGAAGCTAAGGTTGAAGTCAGCGAGGGTATCGAGGGTGACAAGAAAACGAACTTCATGTACTCGAGTACCGAGCGAATTGCGGGTACTTTCAACCTTGAAGTGTACAAGAACTGATCAGGAATGACGTCATGCCCGATAATTTTGCTACATACCGATAATGGTCGAGTAGCGGTGCTTTGTGAGGATCGTAAAAGTGGATGGGAGTTCGTTTATAGGTCTGTGGAGTATAAGTGGCAGAATATGTTACTCAAATATATGGAGCGTACATCCGAAAGGATTGAGTGACTGCTTTGCGCTTGGTAGACACATTTACCACTAGAAACCAACAATTGGATACAGAGACGATGATAACCACAATGTAGACACGCACGACCAAATTCCGTCAATGACCTTCTGGCAAGAAGAACTCTTGATGAACCGTTTGGCCTTGCTGATGATGGCCATCTCAATGGCATTCCCGACCCTTTCCTCCAAGTCATCGCTGCGCTCAGCCTTCGCACGCTCTATCAAGTCCTGTTCAGCACCTGAGTAGACAGGCCAACTAGTTGTTGCAGTCATGGTGAGTCTCAGCATGTCGTTGGCGTTTTCGCGCATGATTCGAATTGCGAGAATCTATGAGGATCATATTAGAATATATTGAGAGAACGTGGTCAAAGGGTGCGGTTACTTCGCAAAGTGTTGCCCTAGACTTTGAGAGTGTGGCAGTAGCAAGATTGCGATCTCGGACAAAGTGCACGCGGTTAAGCAGAAAACAAAAGACAACTGAGAAGTTCCCGTCCTGTTGTATCGCGACATACTTGTCGACGAGGGGTCGGATGAGAGTATATGTGAGATCAGGTGCTGTGAGCTGCCAAGCAGTCAATTCAACGACTGTGAAGACATTGGGGTAGGCACTAACGGCTTCGTATGTCAAAGGTGTGTCAATGAAGTGCTTTGAGGGATAATTTGTCAATGACAAGGGCATCTCCAGGTCATAGTGCGCTCACAATGACATCCTTTCAGGTAGAAGTCAGATGGTGGCTATATAACGCGTCTTTGGCAACACACCGCTCTAATCATGTGGATTACTGGGTACACCTGGGTGGCCTCGACTTCCTCTCTGTGTATCGCAACTTTGAGTATAGATTCAGCTGCTCTGTATGCGACATACGGTGAAAGCAAAGGCCTGAGCTCGCTTTGTGATTCGGATAAACTTGAATTCATGGTGGAGTTTGCATCACGTCGGAAATTGGCCTGATACGGTGATGGCGTATGTTAAAGGGTCGTAAGCGCCCATACCAAGGAAACTCGGCGCGTGTCGCGTCAAATGCCAGTGCGGCGCTTGTTCTTCTTCCTCGCTGTCGACGACGTCCTCCACTTCTTCATCGACAACGATGCAGTCGGGCCCAAGAGTCCCCAATCAGCCCCCCGTCAAGATCTATAATGCAGTCTACTCGTCGGTGCAGGTAAGGCGCCTCTATCAATGTCCCGAATCGTCTCACCAGGTCGCGTCACGGTCTCAACCAGGTCTACGAATGCATGGTCAGGGGCATCGCAGTAATGCGTAGGCGAAACGACTCCTACGTGAATGCGACCCAGATTCTCAAAGTCGCGGGCGTCGACAAAGGGCGCCGGACTAAGATTCTTGAGAAGGAAATACTCCCAGGCAAGCACGAAATCGTCCAAGGTGGATACGGCAAGTACCAAGGAACCTGGTACGCGTTTATGACCGGGTTCAACGCTCCGCGCTGACCACAGCGTCGTCAGGATTCCTCTAGAACGGGGGAGAGACATTGCGCTGCAATACGGTGTGGCGCCACTCCTATCACCTCTGTTCGATTTCACACCAAGCACAAATTCACTCAACTCTCTAAGCTCACTCGGTGTCGGCGGCGGGGCAGGTTCGGCATCACCCCGACCCGTCTCCGCGTCCTCTTCCTTTTCTAGCATCGGTGCCCAGGGGGGATACCTCAACAACGTCCCTTCCACTCTTGCGCCGCCGCCGATTATGCCAGGATCCGCCTTGCGTCTACTGAACCAAGGACGAGCGCAAGGTCTCTTTACACCATCTACATCCGGCATTAATGCAGCGCGTTCTTTCCACAACTTCTCGCACCCCCCTCCGTCGCAGACTCCCCCACCGTCGACAAATTCTCTCAAGCGTAACCGCTCCGACACCGACGTGGAGAGCATGCATGTTAAATCAGCATCTCAACCACCAACGCTCGAACCGCCACCCGAGATAGTAATGTCAGACGCCTCTCGACCTTCCTCTGCCCCCGCTCAAGGCCAACGGGGACGCCGACGGTCCATCACCCACGAAACGCGCTCGAACCGATGCGACTACCTCGGCAGCTCAGCAACCACCTCTGCTATCATGGCAAGTGCCTATCCTAGACCGTGCCCTTCACGCCTGTCGACCATTCAGCACCGCAACCAACTTCGAATGGTAACTCGCTTCCTACGAACGGCAAAGCTTCTATGTCAAGTCCGACCCTAGAGGTGTACGACACGCGCTTCTCGACGAAACCTTATATTCCCCGTAACATGCACCCCGCCGCTCCACTGAAAGACAACCGACGTATCGCGGTGGTCAACTCAGCTCTATCAAAGGGACGATCCAACAGAAATCATTCGTCTCCTTGAACAAGTGACCCCAGATACACCTGGGTTGAGCGTCGATCTTGATGTTATTCTTGACTGAACACGGCCATACAGCGCTCCATCTCGCGGCGAGTCCTCGCCCGCCTAGAAGTGGTTCAAAGACTCATCTCCGCAGGCGCCGACATACACAGAGGCAATCATCTAGGAGAGACCCCATTGATCCGCGCGTGCCTTGCAACACATAACTCTGACCAACAAACCTTCGATCGCATTGTCGCGGAATTGCACGCTTCCATCCGAACCCTGGACACTTCGAAGAAGTCCGTTGTACATCATATTGTCTCTGTCGCGGGAGTCAAAGGGCGGGCCATTGCTGCCCGATATTATCTAGATCAGATTTTCTATTGGATAGCTAATCACCAAGGTGGTGATTTCCGGTCCCTGGTTGACTTGCAAGACGAACACGGCGATACTGCCTTGAACATCGCCGCCCGTGTAGGCAGTCGAGGGCTTGTACGCACCCTGCTGGATGTCGGTGCAAACAGAAGTCTACCAAACAAACTGGGTACTACGACCAGGTGACTTTGGGGTAGAAACTGAGGTCAGTTCTTACTCCCGCGACGCTATTTTTGCCGCACTATATTGAAATGCGTATAAATAGGAACTGAATTCTGGTCCACGCGCGGATGATATATTAAATTCCCTACGCTCAGGTCCGTCGGCGCCAGTGCAGAAAAGCCGAGACGTGATTGCAGGTAAATGCTTCGGTCCCGTGCACCTGCTCAACCTGACATCCGCCTTCAGATATGACCACAATGATCCAAGGCCTCAGTGCTGAATTCCAAGGCGAGATCAAAGCCAAACAAGACGCCCTTGACGTCACCACTGTCCACCTGCGCGCCGCAACCCGCGAGCTCTCTGAACAACGCAAACACATGCAGCACTGGCAGAGTCGGTTGGGCGAGCTATCAGCAAGTTACTCAGCGTATTCGCAATGTCGAGAAAGCCACTGCAGACGAAGATAAGTTCGATTGGACCGGACGTACGGATATGAACGGGGAAGACGCAAGGGCAACGGCTGGTCCGTCATTCCAATGGCGCGGACCAGGGTCGACGATGGTCGGTCACGGGAGTGCATTGGAGGTACCATTCAATGTAGATCCAGAACCTCCTGTGCCGACAACCGATTCAGTGGCCAACTTGATCAGATTGAGGAGGATGAAAATGTGGCACTGCAAGGGTGGAGGAGATGATGCTGGCTAGACTGAAGGGCCTGCAAGGCGCGAGTGCTGAGAAGGAGTTCATGTGCAAGAAGATAGTTGCTCTATGTACCGGGATACCAGTGGACAAAGTGGAAAGCGTGAGTGCACAATCTCCATTGGCCTGCATCCCTTTGGTTTTGTTGTTGACTTCGTCAATTTCAATTAGATGCTCGAGAATCTTGTCGTAGCCCTGGAAAGTGAATCATCCATGTCCGATATTGGGCGTATATCCGGCTTCATGCAGAAAGTATGTCTTCACCCCCTTACCCGCCACACCCGCTAAGCAATGCCCTAGGTTCGCGATGGGATAATTTAGTTACTTTGCATGGAACGTGGACGCATTGTATCCATAGGATTGTAAATCAAGTACACACTCACATTGCTTCTCTTCCTCTAGCAATTGTAACCGGGTCTCTCTCATCGTGTTATTCGGTAATATTAACAGATATGTATTTGCTCATCGCGCATAAATATGATCGTGCATTAGGAACCCAATGTACTCACAGGATATCTTCCGGTGCAAAGAGCTGGAAGTTCCTGTTGTATGTCCCCGAAGCAAGAAGCTTCCCATCACGGGATAAGTCCACCGACATCACCTTTCCTGCATCCGTCGACAATGTCCGAAGAAGTTGCCAATCGTCTGCGCTCCATATCTTTACAAATCCATCATATCCCGCACTTGCGAAATAGAGACCAGAGCGATACTTCCATTCTTCCTCCAAGTCTTGTTCCGTTGTTTTGTCATCGCTGACGTCGTCGTTACCATCGCCATCAGTGTTTGCCTTCTCCTGCTCCGTCCCCTTCATTGTTACTTCCGGCACTGAGGCAGTTGAGGTAACCGCGGACTTGAAAGAAAGGTCGTCCCCGTTGAAGAAGCGCACGTCGGCGACGTTGGAGGTATGTGCCGGTATGGTGTATAATGCCCTAATAGAACGCATATCCCATATCCGAATAGTATCATCTCCTGAACCTGTGGCGATTTGGTACCTGCAGAGTAAACAAAAGGAACACGGTGAGCACGCGTGTGGAAGTGGAAGGAACATCCGAACCCATTGGGGGAGAACGCTATGGAATAGATTGCTTGTACGTGGCCATCAAGTACCATGGCTGTACGACCTGTCCGTAGATCCCATACACGTCCAATGGCATCTAGGCCTCTATGGCTTCCATCAATACAGTGCGTTAGATGCAAGGCTAAGAGACGCACCCCGAGGCCACTAGAGCACCATCATTTTGAAATTCGACGGAATACACCTCCTTGGAATGACCCTCCTGCAGGAGCAGCTCCTTCGACGTAGCGACATCCCATAAACGCCACGACGTATCGAAGCTGGCACTAGCGACGTACTCCCCAGAAGGGTGGAACGCAACTCTACACACACGATCCTTGTGGCCTTTTAATACCGAAAGCGGTGTTTCACTGGAGTCAAGAGAGAGATTCAGGTCAACCAATTCTCAGGCAAAGGTAGCACAAGCTTGAGTGTCAACTGGGGAGCTCACCTATTCAGCGACCAAAAATTCAGATTACAATCTCCGGCGCCACTTACAAGGTTCACCGCGTCTGGGCTCTGGGATAATGTTGCTTGTGGATGCCATGCCACTCCTCCGACGCGATCGCCGTGCCCTTAATCGGTCGGCCTTGTTAGTGTTGAAACACTGAGAGACAGAGACAGACCTCACCGCGCAAGACTTTCGTATTTACACAAGATGGCACCGACCATATTTTGACCGTTCCAGACCAACTGCCTGTCGCCAGAAACTCGCTATTCGGCGAAAAGCGTACTTGGGAAATCGGTCGTTCGTCGCCAATTTGTGAACCCAAGTTACCGAATTTCTACATGATGTATCAAAGCACTGGTCATGACATCATACACGCACACGCACCTTGACTTCTGCAAAAATCTTTTTCCTAATGTCGATGATACGTTTCAATGGCATTTTACAATCTATTCGCTGTTGGGCGACGCGCTTTTGAGCTCTGAATGGGAGGGGAGCAGAAGAAATGCTGTAAGCACCTTGAAGGAGATGTTCATACCCTAGAAAATTTCCAACCTAGGTAGGGAATACTCGGCCAAATGTCGACGTGCTTCGAGGAGTTCCATTGATCCAGGGGTATAGAATTCTTCTTCCTAGATGACAGTGTCTTTATCAATATAGAGCTAATTGCTGTATAGGTTACTCACCTCGTCTGAGCTTTCCGAGGACGAATCGTCGTCGACGGCCATGGCATCGTCCCCCCGAGCAGCATTGATTTGCGAAAGCACATAGATGAGACGATCGCGTCGGTCGGCAGCCTGGCGAAATTATCTATACTTTCAGATGCATTCACATCAGACCAGCATAATTCAACATACACGTTCTCCGAACAATGTAATGGGCTCTCCAATTTCTCGCAATCGGGCCTTTACACGGTTATCGTCGGTCGGTACGGCCAATGTTCTTGCTTTCTTCTTTCGTTCAAGCTCGTCGAGGATGACCTTGTTCTCCTGCCTTGCGCGCTCGCTACCGAGGTAGTTTCCATCGTCAATCAAGTTGTCTATGGTCAGTTCTGACATCCTGGCTATGTGTACGGAAACGCGTCAAGGTCTAAGAAACGGAACGCTGCTTAGCGCCCGTGGACTTCGTGTATTCCCACGTTGACAATGCCACACAACGAACCATTAAAGCAGCAATAAAGAAGAATATAGTAAATGCAACGGCTCAAGCCTACTTCCTCTGGGAACGGCTCACTACATCCTCCTCGCAGAGCCTATAAGCAGACACCAACCCCTCGTAAATCTGCGTAACCTCCTTCCTTGGCTCCGCAACACAAGTCATTCCAGGCATTTCCCCGCCCGTCATTTCTTCAAAGGTTCCCTTGCCATCATTGACTGCGCTTCCACCACGCATACTTTGCCAGCATCGCTCCGCCTAGCCCTGCCGCCTCTTTTGTCGCAGAAACGTACGCTTTCATGCCAAATAGGTCCGCAGCGAGCTGCCGAATGCTCTGATTAGCGGAGGATCCCCCAGTGAGGACGAGACGTTTGAGGTGAGGAGCATGCTCTGGCATAATGGCCCCGACTCTCGAAAGTATCGAGAGAAATTGAGATTCAAGGATTGCGCGGGGATGCGCATTATCGGGTATGCCCTCAACCAGCGTAGGTGTTGCCTCGTCGACGTTGTAGAAAAACTCCCCTGTCACGCCAGGGGGGATGATTTCCGGGAGCGGAAAGTAGAAGCCCAACAACCCATTATTTCCAACGGGCGTTTGCTCCAAAAGAGAGTTGAATTTCCCCCAGTCCTTGTCAGCATAGCGATCCCGTATTTGCTCTCTTGCCAAAGCACCGTTCTTGTAGCACAACATCGCGATCTGCGCGTCTAGGTTGGTGGGGTGTGATAATAAATGGGAAGTGGTAAACCGCTTGGGAGGTGTGTCCGCTGGAGGAATAGAAAGCAAGAATGTTGTAGATGTCCCAAGGGAAAGCAATGCGTCTCCAGGAGCTGACAGAGAGACAACAGTGGCGGGATTGTCCCCGGTAAACGGAGCAACGATACAATCTGTGCTTTAGTGTAGTTGCATTGAACGGCATGTAACCTGCTCACCCACCTGGCTGAAATCCCCATCTTTCGACCCACCACTGATGTATCTTACCCAAATTCGATCCTCCTGGAACAGGTTCAGGTCCTATTTTCGACCGTAACGTAGATCCTCCACAGAGTTCCAAGAGCTTATCATCCCATTTACACGTCAAGACATTCATGAGGTTCATCCCACTCGCATCAGAGACTTCTATCGGAGCGATGAAACCTAAGAATAGAGACGGGATGAACGATGAGACTAGGGATATACGGCTCGTGGCAGCATAGACTCCGGGCTTGGTCTGATATATCTGCTCGGGGGTAAGTTATATGACACTGAGAAGTGTTTTTGGCGGAGGAACCTTGGCGATTTGGGTCCCCGTAAAGCGTTCATAGGCTCTGCTGCCGGTGAGGTCGGCAAGTGCCCTGTGGGCCGCCAATACTTTCTTCCAGCTCCAGGCATTGCTTCGTTGTAGAAGAGTCCTGCCATATCGGCGAGTTCATCAGTGAGAAGGCCGTCGGTGATAGCTGGTCGAGCAACGTTCGTGAGGGATCCAAGGAAGACAGGCTAGACTCTGCATTCGTCGACCAGAACACTGAACCATGTTGCTACGAGCTATCAGTAAGATCCTTCAGCGAGTATTGCAGCCTCGTACCTGACCGGCACCAGAAACCGCAACGATGGCAGGCAAAGTCTACGCTTGCCTCTTTCATCCGCGCCAAAAGCAGATCCATCGCTTCTACCCACATCGCAACCGGAGATGTGACTTCACCCTTCATCTGGACCTTTGATTGCTCCGTTCTCTGTGCCGTAGTGAGGCAAATCTCTCGCGAAATTTACGGCAGACTCGTGTACGATATTGAGATCCTGGGTGATTACAATCGCCTTGAGCTGTTGGGTGGAGAGATCCAGGCCAAGGAAGAGCGGTTGCGACGATGTGTCAGTCATAGCTATACGGGGGGATTCCAGACAATGGCCGTCTGATTAGTGGTACTTTATCAAGCTTCATCCAAACGGCCCGAGAGATCGTTCGGGAAATCCTGGGGGAAATAACTGGCAGAGCTGAGTCAGCATCGAAACCCGCCAATAGGCTGCAATGGCCCTCTAGTGGAGGTCTCTGTCATCCATGGAATTGCGGCGAACGGCGAGCGAGATAGCGGCCGTCGTGGTAGAAGTCCAACCTTGCAATTATCGAAGTGAAGGCGCTTGTGATCGGAGATGCCGATACAGGGGTGCCCTCCATCGTTCCCCTATTTCTCTCCTAACCTAGAAGGAACAAGGACCACGGCTACAGAAGGGCGTCCTGGAAATAAATGTGCAGGGGTGGCCGTATGTCTCATTCTCGCTAATTATTGGATATTGATGCATTCTCCAAATTATTTGATACTATTACCCCCAACTACAACCGACTGTTCGTGAGGCCTTTGAGTCTTCAGAAGATAAAGCTAGTCGCAAGTCTACAAATTGTATTCATAGGGTTGGGTACCAAGGAAGCGAGGCCTTCCACCTGCCTTGCCAGTCAAATCACGGTCTGGTAGGACTAGGCCACGAGGGATGGGTTGAGTAGCGCCCTCCATTGCATCTGTTTGGTTGGCAGTCCTGAGAATTATGAATTATATGGCTACGGATAATTTCTGTTCTTGATTAACACAGCTTCGTAGCGAGTTGGTACCACGTTTAGTAAGACTCAATGTCCCTTCAACCTACACATAGAAAGTCGGTGAAATCCCTACACTGTTATCGTCACTTTGTCGATTCCTTGATTCCTTCAGGTCTAGGCATTTCGTATAAGGCTCTAAAGAGCTGAAGTCCCGTGAATGTCGGATACCAGAGGCTTTAGGCATTGTTTGAAATTACGGTTAATGTTAGGCTTTCAGTTCGATCCTGGAAGTAAACCTTGTTACCCCGCTCACGTGGCTTTCAATCGCCTTCCCCTTTCTCACCCCTACCAAACGAAGCTCAACTCGCACAGCACTCGAGGGTACATGGAATGGCGACAAACAAGAAGCATAGGTGCATTTCAAAATCTGAAAGATCTCCCTCGACGAGCTGTCGCAAGGAAGTCTGGCGTGTCTTGGGTGTGTCACAGATGTATCTCCTCCTTAGCCTACCGGAGAAGGTGAGCCTGCAGCTGCACCTCATATATGCGCCTCACTTTGTGCCAACGAAAGGTACACATTATATTTTCTGGCTACTTTTTTTAGCTCTCATTGCCTCACTCAATTTACCCAGCTACCGTGGAGAGCTTGAGACACTAGGCACCCTCCCTCAAGCCTGTCGTGCCGTCTAAGACGATGGAAGACAGCCAATGGGCCACGGCCCGGGAGGCAAGTTGTTCTATTTCTACGCTCAAGGTCTATAAATTCATCATCCGCTGTGAATCTAAGCACTTCATTGGGGAGGACATTGGTCACGCTCGTAGGATTCAAGAGGTCTATCAGTGGGCTTTCCCACTCAGCGAAATCCATCATTGAATTGCCGCGAGGGATGAACATCAGCCGAGTCGCCTTAGGGGAAGTTGACTGAACCAAACGCGTGTTACTCCTGCTCCTCGTCGCTCTCCACCAACACTAAAAGTTACTTTCTAGCTATCAGAGCCGCTGAGCTGCGCCATTGGGCCCCCCTTTGACCAAGTCAAATAAAGCACCACCAGCGCTCGGCGAATAGAGATCAGATCAAGTCGCACGGGACCTGGATCATATGCTCCAACCTTGGCCTGCATGTACTCCTCCCCGACTCGGCTACTTCAAACATGACGCACCCTGGGTGATTCTTGCTGGTGGCGTTGCCTTGTGTGATCAATGCTTGCTTCTCAGCACGCGGCAACATTTACCGCTGCAGCTGCCAAGTAATCCGTTCAATGGGGACCGGAAACGATGCGTGGGTCGAGGAGAACGGCATGGAATCTCGGGCCAGCGGGGTTGTGTGCTGTTGTGTGCATCTCGGCCAAGGTTGACATCATGCAGGTACCGATCGCTTCCCAGGGTCCAAGGCAAATGCCTGGGCTGCCGCTCGTTTGTTTTTCGGCACTGTGAATGTCTCTCAGAGTCCATGCCCAGCTGGCTTTTCGAACATGGGCACTCGTCGTCGGCTAGCACTCAGGCGGCAGCGATGACCCCCTCAACGCTCCCCGTCGTCGATTTCGTCGACGACAAACACATCCATCATCCGTCGACCCCTCCGAACAACAGCAAAATTCATTTACCTCCCCCCGTTCTGCAAAAGCCTCACTCATATCTTGCGAGGTCGAACTATGGCTACATACGAGCTCTCAAGTCTTTTTGGGCGAGAACGAGAGGGCCTTCGAATCCACAGTACCCCCCGTCGCTGGTCGCATCAGTAAACGACAGCGTTCAGGAGAGTCAGTTTGAGCCATTTCAGCTGGATTCCGATGGTGGCAACCAGGAGGTCGACGAAATTGTTGTCGATCAACCATGGTCGGATACTTACGAACCCATCGTCTCGCTTCCGAAGGACACCACCGGCGATGTTCCTGAGCCAATCGTGACTAAACGACGCTCTACGAGCTTACTGGGGAGGACTTTGCGATGGTCGATGGAGCGGTATCGGGATTTTTTCAGTTCGAGATTTAATGATGTAGAATTAGAGCGACGATTCTCGGAGGAAAACTGGGATTCACAAAGGGTGAGTAGGGATAGGTCGCGGTATGCTTGACCTCGCTGAATAATTGACAGCGCCCCGCGTTCTGGTCCGCCATATTCATGATTATTAATTGGGTGCTTGGGTGCGCGTTCATTGTGCAACCTATGGTGCTGGCGGACAAGATATTCTACTTTCTGGTATGTCCTCAGGGTGATGCTTAAAGGCACTAATAATGGTATTTGCAGTTTGGACCATTGTTCTCCATTCCTTTGATATGGATGATAATGATCGGCTTCCCGCTCAAGCATGCCATCACTTATCAGATTTTCCTGTGTGCATCTATATGGTCCTGGTGCGCATAAGCTCCGTGGCGTTATCGACGCGTTCTGACACGAACTTGACACCTGCAGGAGTTTCTATCAAGTCCTTTTCTCGTGCGTATTTATCCTCGTGTTAGTGGCCATCCGCCGCATTTCTCACCAATTAATAGGTTCCTTTGCGGTTACTACGGTGTCCCTCAAGGATCGTTCTCATGTGGCACGAGGGATTTCCTATCGATATTCTAGTACGTTCTGTTGGTGTATGTTTCTTGGGTTCCCACCTGATGATAACAATGAACTGCGCAGCTATACATCAGCCCTTCAAACTGTGGCTCTTTTCGGCCTCGGGCTGAAGCGATTTCCTGCAACCCTTGGTGCACTGATTTTTTTCGTCATGTAAGACTGTCGAATTAAAACTTTTTCTGTGCCGCGGCCTCATTAACATCCTGGAACCCAGGTCGAGCGGCATGATTCTCAATTTCAAGATCAGTTGGATCCGAAGTGCGTCGTTAGCTTGACCGCCCAAGCCTAGTAACTGACCAATCGGAAAGATTCCATCAACTTTGCGGTCTATGAAGCGGCGCTCATCTATATGCACTGGCAGCGAGAGCACGTAGGTGTCATGGCCCGTTTCTCCGCCGATGAGTGCGAACTGATTAATCCTACCAAGCACGAACGGCGGCTCTTCACATTGCGTCAACAAGTCAAGCTTCAGTACAAGGTATAGGGATTTCGCCGATTACATACATTGCGATCGTTGAATGCCATTTTCCACCCCAAGGAAACCCAAAAGGCCCAGATGAACGAACGGCGAGAAGCTGATTCCAAACGCAGACTAACCTCGTGAGTAGGCCCGTTTCTCGTTGTTCTGATGGGCCCGGTTCTAATCATTCTCCGAAATTCCCTAGATATGTATTCCATGATAAGTCGATTTTTTTTCGGTCTCGCAGCGTGACCTGAAGATTAACTCGCGGTCCCTTCTTTACAGGTCCGCGTTCCTTTGAATACAGCATGTAAGGTTTCGTTTCTGGCGGGTAGCGAATAAGGTGATTGATCTAGGTGACAGTGCTAGCCGTTCAAAACATGGAAGCCTCTGGTGCAATCACGAAGCGTTTCGAAATCGAGTTCAATGCATTGGAAGGCAGTTTATCGATGATGAGCAAGGGTAATGTGCTTCCCTCTTCTGTCGCTCCTCGCCCTCCTAATCAGTGGGTGACAGTTCTCAATGATGTCCTTGATTTGTACGTTTTAACTTTCACGGACTCAATTACACCGGACCGGCCGTCTAACACAAGGTTTGCAGCAATCGGATGGATAGTGGCAAGTTCGAGTCCTCGTTTCGACCTTACCCTTTACATCAAGTCATGCGGTCCTTATTTATCCCTTTGCAACTCGCGGCGAATGCGCGTCACTTGCAATTCGAGACTAGTTTGGATCCGCGAATTGATATGGTACGGACTTTTCCTTTCCAATGTACGTATACGAACCGAACTCATATATTATGTTACCGCTAGGTTGCACGAAGGGAGGCGTATCGGGCAATGGGCAAAAGCCAAGAAGAAATCCAACGGCTTTTGGAGGAAGATGTCGAAGCTGCCGGCATGGTGGTTGGTGACGGGACTCGCTTACGGCAAATTGTGACCAACTTAGCAAGGTGGGTACTTTCGCTTCCTTTTGGAGCGTCATAAATCCAATATTCTTTTGTCAGTAATGCTTGCAAGTTCACACCGGCTGGCGGGCGGCTCGGCATCAAGACACGACTGATATTTCCCCCGCCCGATGAGCATGCTGGAGAGTCAGGCGACCAGCCTCATAGTAGTCGGCGTTCTACTGATACGAACCGTTCGTCGAGTTTGGCAAGCCGTATCGTCGTTCGCATAGAGGTTTCCGATACGGGTGAGTTGTTCTTCTCGTATTTACGCAAATTCCTTTGCTGATGTCAGGTGTCAGGCTGGGGTATCAGAGCCAAGGATATGGCCGACGCTAGATTATTCTGTAGGTGTTTCCATCCATTGAGTCAAACTTTGTATTCAACATACGACAGCTGCGTTTACTCAGACCGAACAAGGTCGCCAACAGGGTGAGTAGACAATCGCCCAATACCCTCTTGATTTCTCAGGCTCATGCAGTCGTTAATATTACCAGGCGGCAAAGGTACTGGGCTGGGCCTTGCTCTAGTACGTCAGATCGTTAATCTCAGCGGCGGCCGGCTCGGTGTCAAGTCTAAGGTTGGGGAGGGATCGACATTCTGGGTCGAGCTTCGTAAGTCAATTCACCTTTATGTTATAATTAACCCACCAATCACAATCCATGTCGTCACTTGTAGCTCTTGGAGTGGGCGTGGAGACTCTCGAATTGTCCTCCTTGCCTCCTGTACCAAGCTTGACAGGTTGTGGGCGTCAGACTCACAGGGTTAGCAAAGTATATGACTTCGTCGAAGACGGCACGAATTGCTTTCGGGATTCGGCAAGCGTTCTCTCGGGCGGGGAAGGGTGGAGGTCCGTCGGCAAGACGCTCCCTGCATAGCATAATGGATCAAGGTATGTATTTACTTCCTAACTTCTATGAATTGAACCTTATCGACGAATGTAGTAGTAGGCCGCGTGGAGCTTGGTTTGAGCAGCTATAACTCAAGTTCTTTGCTCCACAAACCCAGTGGACCATCTCAGCCCTCCGAAGTCGATGTTCACAGTGACGTTGAGCTTCCAACACCCGCTACTGTCAATGTCAGCAGATCATCTTCCCAACATTATCCGCCTGTACAAGGCATCCCGCCCGAAGCAACTAACATCATTCACGAAGCTGCCTCATTCATACCCGACCCACCCACACTCACTTTTATACCTCCCACTCCCGATCCAGCTAACAGCACTCCACCTACACCAACGTTTTCCGGCCTTTCGGTCCTCGTTGTCGACGATGATTCAATCACTCGCATGCTAATGAGGAGGATGCTGTCGCGCATAGGATGCATCGTTGAAACCGCTGAAAACGGAGAAGCAGCCTTGGCGATGATTCTACAGTCCCAGCATTCTGGGGATGCTCCAGAGAGCGAGACGTCGAATGGTCCCTACGATGTTGTCTTCATGGATAATCAAATGCCTGTGATGTCTGGGTTGACTGCCGTGGCTAAGCTGCGAGCCTTGGGAAGACACGACTTCATCGTCGGCGTCACTGGGAATGCACTACTCACCGACCAACATGTGAGTCTTAATTGATAACTATGACCTTACGCTGTGACTAAAACCTATCCTCGTCCAGGAATATATGGAAGCTGGTGTAGACAAGTAAGCCGACATCTTATCTTGTAATATTTTCTAATCAGTATGTTACCGCTTACAGAGTCCTCACGAAACCCTGTCCTTGAAAAAAGTCTCAAGCAGATGCTCTCCCTGGCACTCGGCCGTTCGCATACTTCTAGGCCACATGAAAAGCCGCCATGACATTGGCGCTGTCGCGGCATCGTCATCCTACGTATTCCCTGTCCCATCCACAGTTCTCATTTCTTAATCATCTCACGATATATATATATCCTTGCATCTACTGACCATACATCATATACATGCCCATTGTATCATAGACATCCTTCCAATCGCAATTAGATAGATCGCGCACTAATCAATGATATTGATCACCGTTTTGATTCTGCATATATACATTGTCGCGATTGCATCTTAGGTAGACGGACGCCTGAAGGCTTTGTGGGTTGTTGAGGTAAGAATGTTACACTCACGAAACAACCATTCGTATGCTCCGGAAATCTACACACATAGCTCCTCTCATTTGGCGATCCCGACCACCCCATGGCAAAATCCACAGCAGTCTGTGCTTTACGGGGTCTCCAGGAAGAATGGTACCCCTGAGGAACAGGAGAGAATAGGAGCACCGTGGTACACAGGCAAGCTCGCATACTTGAGCCAAGGTTTGCTAAAAGGTGTTCAAAAACATAGTCTTAGTGCCAGTGCATCCATCCCATTCTCGACTTATCTTAGACAGCTATCATATCCCCCGCCGCAACAGAGCCGATGCCTCAAGCTTCGTGCTCTCATTGTAGCCATTGTCATGCAAGGGTTAGAAACACAATCTTGGGTAGGATACTAAGCTAAGGCCGTACTCGGTCACAATGGCAAGATCTGTAACGGCCGCCCGGCCAAGCGAGAGGGACATGGACGGCGCTTGAGAGAATGCCCCTATGCTTCAGCGACGTAAGGAATTAGGTCGGAGGGGAATACAGAGGTTCCCATGTCCGGAATTGCAGCCCATGTGCAAAGGGACTGGAAGCAGAGTAGAAGTACATTCTCCAACAACGAAAGCAATATATATACATTGAACTGACATTCCATGCATTTCCTTGGCTTGGAAATATAGTAAAAGCAACAACCATTGACAAATTAATTCCGATTCTCTCAACACCAATTGGCACTGGCACTGAACTCGCCAAAACACCCGCCTGCAAGCCGCGATGGAGCACGCATAGTCCCGTGGAGGAGCTAATGGACGGTTAGTGCAGTATGGACCGCTTGAATGTGAAGCTATAACGACAACGATCAGTGACAAGTTGGTGGGTGATGAGCGGGACAATGTAGCACGAGTATCGCAAGGGAGAGTGGGTAGAGGATAACGCGACATACTTGAGGAACGCCAGATCCTTCTCCGCCCCGACCGCCTCGACCTTCTCCAGCGCGTTCGGCAGATTGCCCAGATCGTCTGTCGGGAAGTACGACGTATCTGTAATAGATTGAAGCCGGGGGACGAACGGCGGCTCGATCATCCTCAACGAGTTCCAGTCGGCGCCGTAGAAAAAGGGGTGCACTTTGAGCTGGTTGACATTGAGGCGCTTCTCGGCCCAGTTCATCAGACTGTCATTGGTAAATTCAACAAGTTAGTTTGAAGCAAAGGATTTAGTAGCCGTTATTTTCATAAGGGAGTTGGGGAGTGTGGGTGAGGAAAAGTGAGGGAAGAATTTACCTTCGTATAAGATCCTCACCCTCTCTCGAAATATACACCTCCTCAGGGAAGTACAAATAATTTGGCCAGTCGATGATTTCTTGTATGTATCCCCGGGGTTGTCTGAGCAGAACGGGGCGTAGCCGACGAGGCATTCAAAGAAAATCGCGCCTAGGGACCACCAATCACACTCCTTGCCGTAACCCTTCATCAAGAACACCTCGGGCGCGATCTATTCGTGAGATTTTGTCGGCGTGAAGGGGGAAGGTGGATTCCTCTTCAATAAAACTGGGACAGAAAATGGAAAGACGCCACGTACATAATCAGGCGTTCCAACGGTGGAATAAGCCTTTCAATCAACGAAATACCGATTCATTTCGATTCGCATTTGATTAACCGCAAAGAAAAGGACGCACCAGTTTCCGTCTGTTCGCCTTCCATGTGCTGATCTGCTCGCGGCTAATCGTCAGGTTGATGGGGTTGACTTGGACGCTATTGCGCGCGTTGTCGCGTGTCTTCTCTTGCTCGAGGAAGCGCTTGTAGACCTCGCCATCGGAGGCTTTGTGCAGGCCCG
The DNA here is from genome assembly GCA_026743855.1 of Pleurotus sapidus. NCBI lineage: Eukaryota > Fungi > Basidiomycota > Agaricomycetes > Agaricales > Pleurotaceae > Pleurotus > Pleurotus sapidus. The sequence continues at coordinate 649,790 of JANBWZ010000008.1, forward strand.
TAGAGAGACCGAAGTCAGAGAGTTTCAAGTGTCCGTTCTTATCTATGAGAACATTATCGGGCTTGATGTCGCTGTATACCAACGGTACGATGAGGAAACCTGGGTAGGGTAGGTGGGAGACGCACGCACCGATGTATGTACCCGAGGTTGTGGACGGCTTCGATCGCTAGTATACACTCGGCCATATAAAATCTCGTCACGTCTTCTGAGAACACGTCATATTTCATTAACATGGTCATCAGATCGCCACCGGGGAGAAACTCCATGATCAGGTAGAGGTACAGCGGATCCTGGAACGAGTAGAACAGCTGGACAACCCACGGCGACGTCGACTCAGCCAGCACGTCTCGCTCGGCGCGTACATGTGCCAACTAGAGTGGAGACGTTAGCACTTGAGAGGAGAGGAGAAGAGAGGCGCACCTGATCTCGTTTCAACATCTCAGCCTTCTGCAAGGATTTCATTGCGTACACCTTGCCCGTGTCAACTTTCTGCACCAATCGTACCTAATAGTATCACCAACAACAGTGAGATCAGTTGTCAAGGGCGCCCATAGTGGACGTAAGCACCTCGCCAAAGGCACCCTTCCCGATGACCTTGACCGTGTTGAAATCGGAGAGCTTGATCTTCGTCCTACGCAAGCGCAGATGCTGCGACTCCTGCTGGCTGAACCGCCTGATCTCGCGGTCCTTCGCATCTTTGGACATCGGCTGTGACAGCTTGCTCGTCTCCAGCTCAATGCGCCTGGCATTCCGCTCAATGGCAGCATCGACAGCAACTCTATAATATGACTCAAGCTTGAGCTTCGCAGCGGTCGATCTCGCTACGGCATCGGAGGAGAAGCCAGAGGTGGAGCGTTCAAAGTAGACGTAGTCTTCTGCTGGTTGCTGATGCTGGAGGTTATCTGGTATGGATACGGGCGCAAAGTGCTGCTGCTGCTGCTGATGGTGCATGGTAGCGTGCCCTGCGCTCGACGGGCCCGGCGACGGTTGGCGGTACATGATGGTCGGGAAGAAAGAGGGAAGTGGGTGAGCTAAGTGCCTTTGAAAGAACAAGGTCAAGGTTCGATCGTGAAGTCAGTCAAAGATTTTGGCTGCAACACGCTGCTTTCATATATCCCCATCAAATGCGGTAACAGTTACTATACAACTCCATCGGCTAATTCATTACATGGTCGTACATCACAGAACACGTCCATGGAACGTATTTCAATTCAATGGCAAGCACAATTCAGCGTTCATAGCTCACTCTTCATTCTTCTTCAACAGTGATGCCTATGTAGTTCAGCACTCGCCTTCAGAATCTAGAATCGTACGGCCATGATGGGAACAGATGGGAAGAAGAGGTTTCCAAAGAAACGCGGAACCAATTGTGGTATACTCATACATCGCCAAAATACTCGTAAAATCGCGACAGATTGCGACCAGGGCCGAGTCAAGAAACGACTGCCCTATCATTGAAGTAGATCGCTAATGCCTAAAAGAGAGATAAATATAAGATAGAGAGAAGATGGAGGAGAATGGGCGCTCACCGAGCTCAACTTTGCACTCGAACCTAGCCGAACATCTGTAATTCTTTATGGACCATTGGTTTTCGAGACAGGGAACTCAGCGAGCAGATACACAAGCGCGATTGGGTTGAAGTGAAAGAATTCAACTTCAAGTTCGACGTTGTCTGATACTCACGTGACAGAGCGACGGCTACCGAGTCCCAAATTGTTTTCCACTACCGTCAGGCGATACCGGGATTCACTGGATCACTGTCAGTGAATGATCCTACGGCTTCCATTCTCAAATCGTTGTAGCTCGATATTGTCACGAATCCACATCTCCTTCATATCCCAGTTGCGTCCTTCGAAATCCCGGCGGTTCTCTTATTCCGTATTATCGAAATATTCCATGGCCGAAGACGACGTGCAACGACCTACAAAGCGGTCCAAAATAGAGCACGGACCATCCCCCACCGCAGCGACCAACGATGACGACGGCGACACTGCGATTGCGAGAGAGCCTGAAGCACCAAGCGCTCAGGCCTCGAGCAAGAAAGCAGAGAAAGGTAAGCGACGGGACGCGTCTGGGTGGGCCAAGTCGAGACGCGGGAAGGAAACAGACAAGAAGAATGTTGGACGCAAGCGGCGCGGGACGCGGATTGACGAGGCGAGCGCAGAGGGTGGGGAGGGTGCTGGTGAAGGCGGATCGGTGGCTCCAAAGGGCCCGCGATACCCCAAACGCCAATGCGCGCTCCTGCTCAGCTTCTGTGGTACTGGTTGTAGTGGAATGCAGATGTACGAGCACTTTGTTCAATACTTGCAATGTGATGAAGTTGATGTGAACTAGTCAACCGAATGCACGGACGATTGAGGGAGTTCTGTTCGATGCGCTCGTGAAGGCGGGTGCTGTTTCTGAAGACAACGCCGACGATCCCGTGAAGGTGAACCTCGCGAGGGCGGCGAGAACGGACGCAGGCGTCCATGCAGCAGGGAACGTCGTCAGCTTGAAGATGATCACCGCCAGACCGGACGTTCCTGACATGCTCGCACGCGTCAACGAGGAACTGCCTGCAGAAATCCGGCTCTGGGGATATGTTAGCCAGTCCATCGTACCAAATGGCCTTGCCGTAACTAATACACTCCCTCGCAGGTCCGCGTGCAGAACTCGTTCAACCCAAGGACGTGGGTACCCGCGTTCCTGCTATCCGCGCCGTGCAAGTACCACTCTGATTCGCTGTGTTTAGACTATGCGACAGCCGGAAATACACGTATTTCTTCCCATCGTACCTGCTCATCCCGCCGCGGCCTGGGAGCAACCTCATGCGCTCTCTCCAAAAATATGCGGAAGACTCAGACACAGATACTACTTCCACGCACCCATTCTGGGACGGAGTAGATCTCGCTACGGAGTCGCTCCAGGACACACTCACGCGCAAGCGCCTCTGGCGCGTCCCGAATGAACAAGTGGACAAGCTACGCAGCATCGTGAACAAGTTCCTCGGGACGCACAACTTCCACAACTTTACGGTTGGGAAAGAGGTGAATGAGAGAAGTAATTTCCGGCATATGAAAGCTATTGAGGTCAGAATCAATAATCAATATTCTCGCCTTGCCATCAATGCCGACATCGATGATAGATTGCTGACCCGGCAGTGTACGGCGAGACGGAGTGGATTAGCGTCCTTTTCCATGGTCAGAGCTTCATGTTGCACCAGGTCAGTCGCACGAGTCTGCTAATGCTCGTAAAGTGCTTATCTATTCGTAGATCGTAAGTACACCACATCGTACCACTATTGGTTGATACTCAACGGCGGCACCAGCGTAAAATGATGGCTGCGCTCGTCCTCTCCTGTAGAACGGGTGCCCCGGACAGTATCATCGACGAGGTACCCTGTCCTCTCGCTACGTCCTCCACCTTCGCGTGTTAACAATTCAAACCATAGCTATACGGAAACCAAAGTGTTTTGATACCCAAAATGCCGTCCCTCGGGCTCCTCCTCGAATACCCCATCTTCGAAACGTATAACAGCAAAGTCGCCAACGAGATCAACAAGAACCTCGACCCGTCGCACGAGGGCTATCGGCCGCCTATAGACTTCGAGATATACAAAGATGAGATAGCTGCCTTCAAGCAGACGCACATCTATGATAATATGCGTAAGATCGAGGATGAGTTCGGGATGTGAGTTTATTCCCACTTCTGTTTCATGACAATCGATGTTGATGTTGACGGATGGGTGCACGTAGATTTGACGCATGGATACGATCGGTGGATAAATACGGTGGAGATGATTTGTTATACCTGAACCACAGAGGTATTATACCCCCGGAGTCGGTGGTGGCTAAGGGGAGACGAAGAGAAAATCCATTCAAGGAGCACAAACGGTTCGATGCCACAGCATTCCCCTCAGATGCTAAGGACGGCGCTGCGAAGGGATTTATTAAGGAGGACGAGGATAGTGGAGGGGAAGATGGTGTCGATGAGGTTGAGCAGCAACTCTCAGATGCGGAAGGTTAAGTTAGACATAGTGTATAGTGTATCCGTGGCCGTATATATGTGTGCCAATTGATTTATACGACAAACTTACAGTAGTATGGAGATCATGACTGGAACTTCCTCATCGTCTGTATTTCGTCTAAGAGGGCTTGTAGACGATCGTCCTCTATCTTCATGAGACTGTGGGGTTGATCAGCTAACCTTATTTCGTCCGCGACGAGCCGGAAACGTACCTAGGAATGATACTTTTCGCTTCTTCAGCATCTGCAGGACATAGATTGGCTATTTGCGCTGTCTCAAACTGCGTTAACGCGGGCTCCCTCCGTAGAGTTCTTGCGGGTGCATCAGCCAACCCTCTCACCGGGCGACAAAGAACACGAAGACTCACTCGCGAACAGCACTGGCAGAGTCAGTGGTACTGAACTTCGTGAATGTCTTTACATAGTCAAGGGTCTTGTTGTACACCCTAAACGTGTATGTGGATCGTCACAACCGAGCTCCCTGAGCTGAAGGGGGCAGTCCTCACGGTGTATCAGGCGCGTCCTTGTCGCGATTCTCCAGCAGGTACTTGACCTCGGAAATCAGCAAGCAACCAGCATTGTTGAATTCTGACAGGAAGTGAGCATGGGCGTTATTGTGGAGTTCGTGGTATATGGACCTGGGCCAAGCTTCAGCGCAGACGCATCCTCCTCCTCCGCCTGTGGTCTGTGTCGCAGTCTCGTGGTCATTTTGAAAGAATGGAAAGGAGAGTCACGGCGGCGCTTGCCAAGATGGAACCTAACCTTACCCTGGATTACCTAAGCCTCCAAGCTCGTCTACCGCCAACGTGACGGAGCTACTCAAAGCCAACGTCCACGTACAGCAACGACTGTCGTAGGAAGCCAGGACATCTACCACCGGCGCAAGACACTCGACGGCGCCCACATTACTAGACACTGGCATCATTTTGGTCGCTTGGTCCGACCAAGGCTGGAAGTGAATTCCGTGGAGGTGAAGGCAACGGTACCGACGCGGACGAATTTGAGATGGTACAAACATATGGAGTGGCGTCAGGCAGCGACGCACAAGAACCCGCTGAATATACGCATGGAACCGGTCTTGGAGAGTCGGAGTCAAGCGCGTTGCTGGGTGAGAGTGCAGCCCCGACGAAGTCTGTACTCCACGAAGGGCACGCGACGATAGGAAGTTGTGTTAGTAACCTGGCGAACACGATTATTGGTAGCGGTACGGGCAATTTGTCGCCGCATTATGCTAGCTATACTGATATTATATGATTACAGGAATGCTTACATTTCCTTTGGTGCGTACTATGGTCGCTTAGCCGTGGTCCTTTATAAACGAGAAACCTTGACAGGCTATGGCATCGGCAGGGATACTACCGGGAATAATAACCTGTTTGTTCTCTGGTTCCGTCGCGGTCTTTGGGCTATACCTCTTGTCTCTGTGTGCGACGAAAACACCGCACAGACGGGCATCATTCTTCGCAGTGGCACAACTCACATTCCCGAAGGCCGCGGTATTCTTTGACGCCGCCATCGCCATCAAGTGCTTCGGTGTATCCATAAGGTATGGAAGACCTCTCCTATTGTTTACTTTATAACCTATCTCTGCCGCCGGCAGCTACTTGATCATCGTGAAGGGTCTAATGCCCAGCGTTGTCGCCTCGATATTCCATGACCTGACATCCGCGGAAACCAATCCCCCGGAGTGGGCTTTATCCGGCCGATTTTGGATAACAATTTTCATGGTTGTGTTGGTCCCGCTGTGCTTCTTGAGACGGTTAGACAGCCTTAGACATACAAGCTATGTGGCGTTATTCTCTATTAGTGAGTCTCAGTCGATTCGTTCTGAGGAATATACCCACTAAGCACTACACAGGCTACCTTATCATTATCGTCATATCGTGCTACTTCTTCCCCCCCAAGGGTTCCACCGAGCGCGGCGAAGTCCACCTCATCCATTTCACACCTAATTTTGTCTCGACGTTCCCCGTCCAAGTATTCGCATTTACTTGTGCTCAGAATGTAAGAAAGCGCTGCCGTTTTGGGATATTTGACTCATGCACTGCGCACAGCTCTTCCCCATTTACAACGAAATCGCCAGTAACACACAACGGCGGATGAATATCGTTATTGGGGCTTCCATTGGCTCGGCAACGTTGACATACGAGATCATTGCTGTTTTTGGCTACCTTACCTTTGGATCCAAGGTCTGCCGTCCTGTTCCCATACATTTGCGATTCACGAAAAGGGTTGACGGGCATTCTTGTTGTAGGTGGGCGCTAACATCATCCAGATGTATCCGTCTACGTCGCTGTTTATTGCCTTCGGTCAACTCGCGATCGTCATCATGGTCCTCTTCTCGTACCCGCTGCAAGTCCACCCATGCCGCAATTGCCTCGACAAAGTCTTCCACGCAGGCGTGCCCCCGCCTGCCAAGCTCTCAGAGGACGACGATGAGGACGAGAACATCGACGAGCTTCCTAGCGCAGACATGACTCCCATGAAACACACCCTCCTCACAGCCGCAATAATAGCCAGCGGCTTCATGATAGCATATTTTGTAGATGATCTCAAGATGGGTGAGCAGCTTATTTATAAGTATTGTTGGCAATTGCTCGCTGTATACTGACATCCGGTGGAGTGCTGTCTTTCGTTGGATCTACGGGATCTACCACGATCTCATTCATACTGCCTGGTCTCTTTTATTGGAAGGTACGCCTGTGAATACTTCCACAGCGGCAATTGCTGCTAATATAGCGATTCATTCCAGCTTACAAGGAACGACCCCTCGAGCAGATTCCTTAATCGGGCTGCTCTCGGTCTTTCGCTGTACGGAGCCTTTATCTTTGTGTTCTGGTAAGCCTGCCCGCAGTCACCGCACTCCGACACGTTCGTGGCTAACAAGTTTGATATTAGCCTGAGTTTCAATATCTATCAAGTGGTCTACCCCTCATCCGAGGGCACTGCAGGCCATTGAATACCTATACCAAGAATTCTCATAATGGGTGGTATGGGTAGAAATGCCCTGTTGCGGGATTATGCAGAGGGTATGAAAGGCCTTTTGGAGTGTACTATGGCAGAGTCAAATGCGGCTCGAAGGCTGTCAATCTTCTGACATTGCCGGGAAGTGAACTGTCACCCTACTGGGAAATGGATCACCTTCGAAGGCCCTGGATGTCTCTGTTGTAGATTACACAACAATACAGCTTCTACAGAGGCATCGACCGTCCTGAAGACTGAAATGCTAAGTAAAGCCGACGAGATTTATACACTCCATTCAGACAGCATATAATCTACGTTACTGGCCTCCTTGTTCTACGTCAGTACGAACGTACGAGAATGGGTGACTGAATTAAGGACATCTCAGGAGATATTAGGGGCATCAGACGAAGAAATGGTTTCTCCCGGATGCGAGAGCACGACGAACTTACATGTCTGATGCTACACTTCGCATTCATGTCTTCGAATTTCAGTTTCTTGCTGTTGGTTAGCCATCTATTTGATTGCATGGGCCGTATATTTTGGAATGGGAGCCCATGTGGTCCCTTGTCTCTTCATCTTTACACTCCAGATGCTAAGTCTTCCAAGTAGATATCGAGTCTATATATCGTGCATGTGGTGGCTTAAATGCCTGCGGGCTCGGGTGTCATAGTTTCCTCTCATTCAAGTCAGATAGTTGTATAAGTGATCATCTCAACATCTCACCTGATCAGTCCTTGTTCAAGGCCATCGTAGAGGCCGTGATAGTATTGAATATATTTTCAGAGATCAATCATGGCCCTCCACCGCACCAAGAAATCTCTACCTTTTCCCGGAAGGTCAAGCTCGATCTCACGCTGGAGTCTATGTGCGGAAGGAAAATACTCAGGGGTTGCGGTTTATTCCGCCGTGATGCTGCATCGAATAAAGCGATACGTGGGTTTCTAGGACAAATTTGAGTAGACTAGGTTGGTACGGTACGGTACGAACGCTTCTACATATGGCGCCGCGACCTGGAATTAAGGAAACCGCTTAGGAGGAGCCCATAGGACCCCTGAACGTTACCGACCACAAGGTAACGGGTTGCAACGTCGGCTAGGGTAGAGTGAAAGATTGCACGTTAGATATTGGAGGATCAAGCAAAGCTCAAGCTCAAAGGTAGACTGTGTCCTGGAAGGGTCGGCCAGCGGTACTCACGGCTGGACTGCGGGATAAATCGAAATTCAATCGACCCGTAGTTTGCCTGCTACAGACATTCGCAGCGCACATAACTGCGGCGCGCTATATACCTGATAGCGTCAACATACTTAGAAGTATCTTGGACCGATAGTTGCTTTGAATCATTACTATTCTACTATGCCAACCCCCATTCACTTATCTGCATGATAACTCATAGATGCAGTTGCTAACTCAGTTTGTTAAAGATTGATTTTGGAATGCTAATGATAGGACGTTGCACACTATTCTCGTCTTCCAATTTTTCACGCAATAGCGAGCTCACTGGGTTTCAGATAGCGAAGAAAAACAACACCGCATTTGATTCAACACAACAGTGTTATTTTATTATCGCAAGATCAACACAATTGCGCAATTTATAGGTAGGGCTTTTGAACTTCAAGTTTAGTGCGTCGGACTTTGGGAAACCGGTGGATACTGCATCGTTTCGGACGCCCTAAAACATAGGATTCGAGGCATTGTGTGTACCACACAGACTACTATATAGACAAAGTAACGCGCCGGGGATAATCATAGTCGGTACGGAGATCTGGACGATTGTGGCCGCTCTGGAAAAGGGAGCGTATATTCCCACGATCCGTTCATAAGTGCCCTCCCTTCTCTCTTTCATTTCGTCCCCTTCGTCCTTATCCAGATGCCCTGAATGCCTCGACGCCTTCTCCAATTCTGACATACAATTTCAAGATTCACGCCGCCCTCGACTTTCACGACAATATACTCTACTTTCATCCAAGTTCACCCAGCGTAGACCCAAGACCTTGCAAAATGTCCCTTCTCGGTATGTCATGGCTGTACGACCTCTCCTCGACCCAAAGTGCGGGGCGGGGCCACATTCAGCGTACTGATGACTGGTGCACGATATACAGACAAACCCATACGCCTCATGTCGCCGGATGCGATTTCAGCAGCTTCATCAATGCCGAGCTCTCGTCACTCGTCGCCATCCTTGACCCCAGTCGTCGATGGCGCGACTTCAGGCGCAATGAGCTTAGCAGCCTCAGTGCCGAATATTTTGACGTTGGCGAAGAACCCATTATCAAACACAGGGAGCGCAGCGACCATTACCTACAAGCAGGCGCTCGCCCTCGACCGTGTCGTCTGACAAGCCGTCTGTGTCGCCTTCATTATCCAGCGATCTCGACGGCACTGGGGGTTCATCAGCTCAGGCAGTAACTGATGTTGATCCGCAAATTCTTGAGGCTCTCAAAAGCAAGGACCGGCTTTACGTGCTCAAGCTGGGCGAACTCATGGAGGGTCTCATAAACGATCGGCGGTGAGCTTCCTCTTCCCCCGCACTTTTCTCCTCTTTCGCGCGCCTTTATTTGGCCATCAGCGTCGGCGCAATATAACTGCCACGATATGCGCATGCCTCCATCAATATGTCGCAATGGAGCTAATTCAAGATTTAGACAACGAATCGACTTGACCCCCTCGACCACCTATCAAAGACTTTTGGTCCACCGCTGCTCAGCATACTATGGTCTACGACCAGAGAGCGACCCATTGACGAAGGGGATATCCGTGACATACGTTGTTGACAGCCAAATGTAGGTGTCCTGTTCTCTTCATCGTCTTTGCATTTACACCGCCAACGATACGCCATCTTTCCCGCTTTGACCAGCCCTTCGCGTCGAATTCGCGATCTTGTTCCAGCTGAAAACAAGTTTCAGCCGGCATTCAAGATCATGGCTCGTCACACTGGCGATCGAAAATCGAAGCCCAACTCCCAAGCAGGCTCCGTAACTGGCGAAGACAACGATTCATCCGACATTGAACCATCTGAGGCAGGTAGCCTTGGAGGGCGCAGCAATACCACCGGTAGTAGCAGCGCCATGAATAAAAGGCGCACCATCGAAGAACGCGAGGCCGCTTACAACGAAGCACGCTCAAGGATCTTCATGGACTTTGAAGAGAAAGACAAAGATAAGGATGTCAGTGCTAGTTCCTCTACGGCTAGTTTGGTGTCTGGATCTGGATCTGCCAGTGGCGGTGCAAGGAGCATTAGCGAAGTGGACGGGGATGAGATGCTGGACTCACCAGTCACTGAGAGCGAACGTTCAGTTCCAGTGGTGAAGGATAAACAACGGCGTCCCGGCTCTAAGCGCGGCTCCGGCAATAACTCTACTACATCCTCGTCGAGATCTATACGATCTTCTGCACCTCAATTTCTGGGGAGCGGTCCTAGCAGTTCGAGAGAGTCCCGAGCTCCTTCTCCTTCCATGGCATATGGGGCTCACTATGACCCAACTGCTATGGTCTCTCCCCCCTACGAAAATCCGTACCACAGCCCTTATTCTGGCACCAGTCCTGGCACTGAGTACCCCCCACACCCATATTCTTATCACCCTAGTTATCCACCTCCCCCAAATCAAGCGCAGCCATACTACGCTCCCTACCCTCAATACTATCCGCCTTACCCGTATCCTCCTCCTCCCAATCACAACCCCGAACCCGCCGCCCAACCTCCCCCAAACGGTGAATTTTACGCTCCCCATCCTTCGGCCCCTCCTCCAATAACTTATGGTCATCCACCATATGGTTGGCATCCAAATATGCCACCTCCACCTAGCCAGATGCAACCACCGATGCCGCCCCCGCCCCCACATCACATACATCAGTCTCAGTCTCCCCCACAAGGCCCCAATCCTCTCCCGCCTTACACACAGCCTCCCAATCCGCAAAATGAACAACATGGCCAATACCAAGTACCAAGCCCGCCCAATACGTACGGTTATATGCAAGCGCCTTACCCTTACCCTGCCCAGTACTACCCACCGCCCCACCCTCAGCAGCCACTGCCGCAAAACGCACATCAGCCTATATACGCTGGTTCAAGGCCAATGAACGGGGATCCTAACATGATAGATCGAGGCACCAACGGCCAATCAAATGCATACATCCCTGGGAACATAGGCGGGAACTCCAACAATGGCTCTGTGAGCCATTCACGAGCATCTTCACGGAGCAGCATGAGCTCAGGCCCAATCAACGGCAACAAAGGCCGAGGACAATCTATCCCACCTTTGACGCGTGGTCCTTGGAGCTATGGGCCTGGCGCTGGGCCCTCCGGATATCAGCCATATGCGAACAATGTCGCAAACGACGCGGTTGGGCCAAGGATGAATAGTCGACGAATGTCGGGCAACAGTATGACAAGTTCTGGGTATGGTTCACGTTCATCAGTTGGCGACGAAGCTTCATCGACGGCTGTAAGTCCTCTGTGTAGCTTCGGAAAATCATGACCTAATCTTTCATAGTCATCCTCTACTTCGTCATCATCGCGACGAACATACACGTCCACTTCATCTCAGCATCCGTTGCCCGCTCGCCCTGATTGGGCTGTAGGGCTCAAACCACAGCCTACGCTGGCCTCGCACGCAAGACACCACGACCATGGAAATAATCGGAAGGTGTCCCCGATATCGCCACCACGAAGCCAATCCTCCAATGGAAATGGCAGGCCGCACCAACAACCCGTGCTAGAGTCCACTGATTTTCCGCCGTTGTCCACTTCGGAAAGGGAGACTCGGGCGCCAACAGTAGCTGGCGCGTGGACCAATTCTTCGGTCATAAGATCTGCTGTCAGCCCGCCTAAGGGCCCGCCGGCTAATCAGAGCGGGACAGCATTGGTTAATCATACATCACCTACCAACAACATTGATGGTCACGACACGAACTTCAGATTAGAAGATACTGATCGCGGATTCGAACGTCCGCCCCCTAAAGGACCCACCTGAACTGTTCAACCCCAAGTTACCTCGCAAATCGCAGACACCCGGTAGGTCACCAAGACGAACGGTCACCAGAAGTGAAGAACGATCACGAGTCCTTGCTGGTTACCCAGACGGCAGTCTTGTCACTCACTGAGTGGGTTGAAAATGTGGAGCCGCCCCCTCCAAGTAGCTAAGCTGCTTGAGCTTCCTTCGTCGCTCCATCTTTCCTTACATGTTCATTTGTCTTGCCGTCCAGTATTTTAGTTATCACCCTTGTTGACGAGGGGGGTTGTAGGTGTGATAAGGGTTATAGTAAAGTTGATACGCAATGTTGTGCTTTCAGTATACTACTAAATAGATATTATCCAGATGTTCCTTTAGCCACACGCAATTAATTCGACTGTTAACTTAATGTTTTGCCAGAGCTGAGGAGTTCGTAGGAAAAAATCAACTGGTATACTAGCAATACAAATATTTGATTTACTACGCTACTTAATTAATGGACTGGAAAAGGTCGGAGAGAAGACACCTACTAAGTCCACTGCTCTTTTCGATACTCATCACCTCGGTAATCACCACGATGACGCCTTGGCCATCCCGAGTCTGAAGGCCTTCTGGTGAACTCATCATCGTCCCTACGGGCGCGACCCCGTCCTCGACTTCGACCTCGGCCCCCACGGTCTCCCCGATTCCCTCTGTCTGCGGAGTCGCGTCGTTCACCCCCGTAAGGCCGGTCGCTGTAATCACTGCGCATCTCACTATACGGTGGGAAAGGGGGAGGTGGTCCTCCGCCCTGCGAAAACGTTGGCACGTTGTTCCCCCAGTGTGCGGGGGGTGCGGGGGGAGCGGCAGGCGGTGGTGGGGGCACTATGTCAGTCACAACTGGATTTGCTGGAATTGGGAGGGCGGATCCAGAGGTGAGTGTCCTAAGCATCATTTGGATTTGCTCAGGTGTCAACGAGGCCACCTCAGCGGCTAAAACAGCGGGTTCAATCTGTGGGGCGACCTGAGGGGCGATTGGAGGGAAAGGAGGAGTTGGCATGGCAGGGGAATGGACGGAAGGGGCGGCGGCAGGACCTTGGTGAACTGTCTGTGGTCCAGGGTTGAAGGTATTAATTGGAGGGGCAAGTTTGCCCTTTTGAAGTATCCATATACCAACAAGGCAGTTGGCCTTTCGAACCTTCGGTAGCTTCAAGTCGTCCAAAAGTTCGATGTATTCCGGTAGAGGTTCAGTGGCCAGTAAAGGGATAATATATAATTCGCGGCCGGGGTGGTGATCCTTTGGTCGATGTCCCCATGGAAATATGAGGCCATGGCGCCTTAGTGGACAAGTTAGTTCATCGCATCATTAGTAGAAAGACCTGGGGACGTACCCTTTACCAATGAGGAAATCAGAAATGACTTGCAAAGGAGCGGCATCTTGTTCTGTAGCCGGAGAGAAAGCCGCAGAAATGAGCTCTTTGCTTGCATTCATGCGCATCTGCAGTAGATATTCTGCTGACTTGTCCACAGGGACTCGGCCTTCGATCCTGAGGATGTCTGAGGGAAACAGCGTTTTCCAAAGCAGAGACTCTGATGCCAAAGTTCGACCTCCAACTTGACGAGCTACTACTGGTGTTTCTTGGGGTATTGTCGAATCAAGCGGCATGCTAATCTGAAATAGTATGATGCATTAGCCACCCGAAAGTAAACAACATAATGACGGAGAGTCTTACCTTTCCGGACCAAACCGGAGGCAGCATCTCCAAGTTGTTCGGAGGTGGGTCGGCCACAACAGGCGTCTCAGGAATGGGCTCTTCCAAGAACATATCAAAGTCCTGGTCTTCCGCTACAGATTCTGAATCGGGTGTGCTCTTTGCGTGTGTGTAGATCGAGGAATAATGGGCTGGAGGCGAGCCCGGGGGAGTGGTGCTTGGTTGATTAGACGTCGGAGCCGTCCATATAGCATTCAGGTCAAACGATCCTTGATGGAGTGTGTCTGCTTTGGGTGCATTGGGAGAGAAGGGGGAAATACCAGTAGTGGGAGCGGTAGGCGATTCGGTGGCGTGAGGGCCTGACTGAGATGTGTCTGTCTCAGCAGACGAGGGAGGCGGTTCGTTCGTTGCGACCTGCAGGTCGTCATCGATATTGATCAGGTCTGCGAGGTTCAACTCTGGTTCCAAAGGATAGAGGTTCGTGTCCGAAGCAGATAAAGGAGTCTGATCTAATGGGGACGTGGTCGAGGAGACATGGCTCGGCAGAGGCGGGGGAGCACCCCATCTCGCGGGGGACTGTCCTGTCGCACTCATAGGCGATTCGGGGGGTACAGACACGGACTGCGTTCGCTGACGCTGGGTACGTAAACGCGCAAGCCTTTCCCTTTCAATTCTCTCCTCCTCTTCCGCCTGAAGCTCGCGCTCGCGTTCAAGTTCTCGCGTACTCGTCAACAAACCATTCTCATCTTCAATATCCTGGAAACCCTTATGCGTTATCTTCGCACGAGGCACGGTTGCTTTCTGCAAGATCGAATGCTCCAGCGCTTCCTGCTCCAGCTGCTTGATAGATTGCTTTGTCTCCTCGTTCGCTAAATCAGTGGAGGACATCATAGATATCTCTTTAGGAGTGATCTGAGCAGAAGCTATGCGTTTGTGGATCACGACACGGTCATCTTTGCCTAAATTAAATTGAAGCATCCGGAACCGATCCCTACAAAGGAATGTCAGCATGAAGAATCAAGACACCAACAAATCACTGGAGGGACATACTTGTACTTCGCTCCAGCATGAGGCCTTCCAGCCTTGTCAGGCTCAGAGTATATATCAAAAACACACTGCTCAAGCCCAGTAGAAAACTCTTTCGCTGCCTCCTCCAATTTGCGTTTGTCCTCGTCTGTCAATTCCTCCTGCGGTTTTTCCACAGCCACACCGTCGACATGCAAGTGAGGGTACTTAAGGAAGACCTTGGAAAACAACTCCGCAAGTTTGCCTAGACAGTACTTCCTGGTGGGGTCCTCTTCAGGCGCTTCGGACTCGCTTTTCTTTCTTTTCGGTACATGCTCACGGGTTGTTATCCGTTTACGCTTGAGGGTAGGTGAACCACCTTGACGCGACAAACGGCGTCTTCCTGGTCGTTCATCCTCAGATAGGCCATCGGATTCTTCAGACGATGCTTGCCGAGCAACACGGCGCTGAAAGGACCAGGATAATCAGTGAGATAATTATGGATCCATCCTGTATGACAACACACCTTTCCTTTCATCGTACTCCTCGCAGCCTCTGACACGTAGTCATCTTCACTATCTACATCCCCCTCAGACTCAGAGCTCGGTATGGCGACGAGCTTGCTCTCCGCCATCCCATTCTTCCGATCTCCATTCGTTTGAGGGGTTTTGGCTTGTCGTTTGGGAATTGTAATGGTAGGCTTGACTTCTTCCACTGCTTCGGCGCCTTCCCAGTCCACTAGACAAGAAATTGAACAGTCAGCCGATACGCTCCGGAGAGAAAAAGATGGGTATTAAGAACGAAGCAAAGCGCCGTCTCCTCCGTAACGGCATGTACAGTATCGAATTACATGATCTGAAACTACGTTCGCCGAAAACGCCAGCGGCAACAACTTGAAGCAACGCTTACACGCGCTGCGCATGCACCTCACTCATACCGAGATAGAGAAAAAACTCAGGAGTAGGTGCGCTGTACCGAATGTGGATGCATGTACAGCGATGTAATGAAAGGCGCACACGAGCGTAATTTATACGTAATGCGATACGGAGGGGCGACTTTATGGTACAGAGGTTAACGCAAAGCAGCAAAAACTCACTTATGGTACGCTCGCTGGTCTTTTCAGTACATGGCGGGCAGATATATATACCTAGAAAAACCAAATGAGCCAGAGGACTTCGTGATCAGTGCCATCAGTACTCACGGATATCCTCAGCGTCGCTCTCGTTGAGCTGAATACATGTGAAGTGGTACCTGACGAAGATAAAGACAGTCAGTGGTAACTCTATGTTCACAACGCAACCCACGAACCATTCACCGCAACGCGAACATTCTATCATCGGGGTGCCATCATCTTGGCCTCTGCAGGTACAGATCGCCTTGCCTTTGCTTTTCGTCTTACCGTTGGCCTGAAGTTTGCGCTTGACGTTCCTTCCGGCAGCGCTCAGGCCGTTTGGACGATCTGCGACGTCCTTGCTGTGGTTCTCTTTCTCTTCAGAGTCATGTTTTTGGATCCCACGCCCCTCTTCTGTGACCGAAACTTCTGCGGGCGCTGCTGCCTGATTTCTGCGAGATCTGGAAGGTGGTTGTGGAATAGGTACACTCGATGCTGCGATCGCCGACCGAGTTCGTGCGCGGGTACTCATTTCGAGACTTGGAGGATCGATAGGAAGGTGAGAGAGAGTCGCGTGCGCCGGCAATCCCGCTTTTTGTGTGTACATGTTTGTAACACTTAGGGGCTAAAGATACTTCTCGGTTAGAAGAACATCCGTTCAAACGCTGGAACAGGTCAACGAAGAGACCTCGACGTCTATGGAATGTTGCAGAACTATGGGTTTAGTTGCGCAGACAATATATCCTAGAATATGGAAGAATTATTGTGTATTAGTTCCACAAACGCTCTCATGATGCTAACAGCCTGGCGTTGTCTCCGGAAGGACGTAAGTAGATAAACGTTGAATGCTGAGTAAGAGAGAAGGAACAAATGGAACTTCAAGTGCAGACCATCAATAAGTGATATCTAGAAGATTGTACATTTTAAGCCTCTCCCTAACCCGTGGCCCTCGTAACCCATGATGACCTTCAATCCACACTTTTTTGGCCTACTAGCTTGATTCCCTCGAAAGAAAACAAACTCCCATGCTCCATACAACTATCAACATTGAAACCCATAATTAATAGGTACATGTTTTTCTGGAACGATGACTTTCATCTGATATTTATCACGAGTCTCAAAAAAATTTGCCATAATCTATATTGATCAAGGGGACGAGGTAGACAAGGTCCCCGTGGAGGAGTAGAAACCAGCTTTTTGATCGTGCAATATCACTTAACAGCACGGCGATCTCAAGGGTGCCCTAGTACTGTGGTTCTACGGCCACAGCCGTGGCAAAGTAGCGATATGACAGTAGAAGGGCGGCATACTTAGATAGGTCGCAAAGGAGGTAATGCATAGATTCCATACATTCTAATAACCCATACATCTACTTTGGCGTCCACCGGGGGGTGGATCAAGAGAGCTTTGGCTGTATCACACTGCGGGCAAACGCCTATAAAATCGCGCGAGATATGAAGACGATATTTTGATGTTAATACAACCATCTTCTGCATATTCCCACCGTAGATATTGTGAATTTATTTAAATTATTGTTCAACTTATAAATCATCATATCATCCCAAGTATTATTGAGACTACTTCTCAAATATCAGGATTGTCATTATAGAAGAGTAAATATAATTAATGTCGGCCTTTTACCTACAGAAATATGCTGATGATATTGAGGTTGTTATTCTCAATATCACCAGAGTTAATATTCTGAATATCATCAGCCCCCTATCTGTCAGCAATACGCTGATGATATTCTGAATATCATTCCCGATATAGTCATTGTAAGGGCAACCTCAAGATGGCCGCACAGCGCAGGCCTAGCAGAGGGAGAATCCAAAGATATGAATAATGCTACCTACGATACATGAGAGAATGCGCACCTAGCAGAGGGAGAATCCAAAGAGAACAAGATAAGGATCCTCCATGCTAGGATGCCGAGTGTATACTGTAGAAGCGTGGGAGAAGAATGAAAGAACTGTATAGTACACCCGCCACAAGTCCGATGAATATCACAAGGTACGAACAGGAGCATGTGATAATAAGTGGAGGGGAACATACAGGAGTCGTGCCAGCGACCTGGGAAAGTGGGAATAGGAAGGGAAAGGGTGGGAGAAGTGAGGGGAAGTCGTCCCGACGAGTCCAGAGACGTGCACGCGAGTCCGGAGTGAATCCGGACTGCGGGAACGCTTTGGAGTCATCGGAACGCTCTGGAAGACGAGGGAGTGGGGTGGAAGGATGGAGCAAAGGAAGGGACGAAAAGGAATGTAAATAAGAGTCCGTGGAAAGAAAGAGAGAGGGAGGGGACGAGGGGAAAGGGAAATGGACAGGGGAATAGGGGAAAATAGGAGCGTCCCCTTACATCACCCCCCCTTCAAGCTCGCGGCGACCCGACGCGAAGATTCCTGCTTGCCACGCCATGTATTCACCAATCCCGAAACCCCAGAATGCTGCGAGAAGACGTCGAAGTACGACTGGACAGAACCCGGAGCCTTCCGACTACGCCAACGTTCCCAAGACTGGTCGAGTACCGTAGGAGTCATCCGGAGTGTCGCAGGAGTCGTCGGAGTCGTCCGGAGTACACGAACTGCATCGGGATGGCGATCATGGAAGTCCTTGACCTTCTGGGCAGCGTGTTGGAGGTTGCTCGCGGGTTCCCAGGAGTCGTGCTCGATGCCATAGCCTCGCCAACGTACCAGATACTTCAGGACTCGACCAAACCGTCTGCTGTTCCGGACCTCCTCTACCTCATGTTCCTCTTCACCATCTACAAGTTGCGGGGGTGGCGGGGCGACAGGGCGTCGACCCGGGATGGGGTCCGGAACGAAGGAAGAGAGTTTGACCACAGGGAAGACCGGATGGAGGCGGGATAAGCCCGGAGGGAGCTGGAGTCGGTATGCCGCCTTGCCAACCTTCCGGACCACCTTGTAAGGACCAAGGCGTGCATGTCCAAGCTTCCGGGAAGGTCGAGCAAGGTTGATGTCCGACGAGTCTAGCCAAACCTTGTCACCCGGTTGGTACTCCGGAGCAGGAGTCCGACGTTGGTCGTAGTAACGCTTCATGTCGTCCTGAGCTTTGACCAAGGCGGACTGAGCTTCATCGACAGCAGACTTCATCCGGTCGACAAACTCGTTTGCGGACTCCATGCGGGACGGCGGCTGGTGGGGCTCGAATCCAAGACGGGGGTGACGACCTGTATCCAGTAGGAACGGGGACTGCTGGGTAGAAGCGTGGACACGGTTGTTGTACGCAAACTCCGCCATAGGTAGAAGTCGAGCCCAGTCGTTCTGGCGCTCTCCGACGAAGATCCGGAGGTAAGACTCGAGCTCTTGGTTAGTCCGCTCCGTCTGTCCGTCGGACTGAGGGTGGTACGCAGTGGAAGCAGCCAGCTTGATCCCGAGCATCCGGTAGACTTCCCGGGTGAACTCTGCAACAAACTGCGGCCCACGGTCGGAAACGACGGAGCGAGGGAGTCCATGCAGCTTCCAGACGTTTTGCAGGTACAGGTTGGCGGAGCCGAGGGCGGACACTGTGGTGTGAGTCGGGATGAAGTGGGCGCGTTTGCTTACGGAGTCAACCACATTCATAACAGCGTCGAACCCGTCGGACTCCGGAAGCTCCACAATGAAGTCCACACTCAGGCGATCCCAGCGTTCGTCCGGAATGGGAAGCGGATGGAGCTCACCCATGGGCGGATGTCTTTGGGCTTTCGTCCGGAGGCAGAGATCGCAGTGTCGGGTGTAGGATCCGATGTAGCGGGACATGTTGGGCCACCAGTAGCTACGTGAGACGAGTTCCAGAGTCTTCCACCTGCCTGCGTGTCCCGCGACCTTGGTATCGTGGTGCTGGGCTACAATGGTCCGACGCAAGTCCGGAACGTCCGGAACGTAGATCTTGCCCCGGAACATCAGGAGTCCGTCCGATTGAGACCATTCCGCACTCCGAACTGTCTTGCGACTGCCCTGCGCCTTCTTCAACTCCTCCGCTGCCTTAGCCACTGCATCCTCGAACTTCGCGTTCCGCACTCCAGTCCGGATAGCCGTGAGGATATCCTTCTCCTCCCCTTCAAGAGTGACACCCGTGGCACGAACGGCGAAGTAGGACGGTTTAAGTAAAACCACATCCTTGTTATCATCCTTACCGTCCGAGTGATCCGAGCGTCGCGAGAGAGCATCAGGCTTACCCATAGTGCGTCCGGGTCGATGCAGGAGTGTGAAATCAAAGCGGGAAAGGTAGAGGGACCAGCGGGCTTGGCGACGGTTGAGCTTCTGGGCCTTGATGAAGTACTCCAGGTTTTTGTGGTCAGTCCAGATCTCAAACGGAGTCTCCGCGCCTTCCAGGTAGTGCCGCCACTCTTCGAGAGCCCGGATGATCGAAAGCATCTCCTTGTCGTGTATTTCGTAGTTCCGCTCCGCAGGCTGTAGACTCTTAGAGTAGAACGCGACAGGGTGCCATTTACCATCATCCGGGTTGAGCTGAGAGAGGACCGCGCCCGTAGCGTAGTCCGACGAGTCCGCTTCGACGCGGTAAGGCCTGTCCTCCTTCGGAAACACTAGGACTGGTTCCGAAGTGATGAGTTCCTTGATCCGGAGGAAGGCGGACTGAGCGGAGTCATTCCACTGCCATTCTTTGGCGCAAGTGAGGTCGAAGAGAGGCCGAGCTATGTGCGAGTAGTCCTTGATGAAGCGGCGGTAGAAGTTGACGAACCCGAGGAACGATTGGAGTTCAGTCCGGTTACGGGGCGTTGGCCAGTCGCGGACTCCGGAGACTTTGACGGGGTCCATCTCAATCTTACCCTCGGAGATGACGACTCCGAGATACTCCACCTTGGTTTGTTCGAAGTCGCACTTGTCCGCCCGTAGGAATAGCTTATTCCGCTGTAGGATCTCCAGGACTCGTTTGAGAACCCGACGGTGCTCCTCGCGCGTCTTGGTGTAGATCAGAATGTCATCCAGATAGATAATGACCACACCTTCCGTAATGAGCTCCCGGAACAGGTCGTTCATCATGGTCTGGAAGGTGGACGGGCTGTTCGTCAGTCCGAAGAACATCACCAAGGGTTCAAAGAGTCCGCGGGTAGTCCGGAACGCGGCCTTCCACTCATCACCTTCCTTTATCCGGACGTTGTTGAAACCCCACCGGACGTCGAGCTTGGAGAAGTAGCGGGCGTTCCGGAGTTTGTCCACCAAGTCGGAAATGAGCGGAAGCGGGTACCGATTCTTGACAGTCATGGCATTGAGTTTCCGGTAGTCCTGAACCAAGCGGAGCGATCCGTCCTTCTTCTTGACAAAGAATACTGGAGCAGCCATGGGCGACTTGCTGGGGCGGATGCGACCAGTCCGGAGGTTTTCTTCCAAAAACTCGTCCAGCTGCTTCTGCTCCGCCGGGGACAGCGGGTAGCACTTGGTGTTGACAGGTTCCGCTCCAGGCACTAGTTCAATCGCGTGATCCCATGGACGGGGCATAGGCAGCTCGTCGAAGGCTTCCTTGGCGAAGACATCCTCGAATTCCTGAAGGAAGTCCGGAATTGCGCTGTGACGAGGGTCCGGAGCCTTATTACGCTGGAAAGCCAATGCCAGGCGTTGCGAGACAGTTTCCGTGGCTCGGACGTGTTCTTCCCGGAGACTCCGAAGGTATTCCAGAGTTGGAGGAGGAACGGCCGCAAAGATACGGTCACCCTTCTCAAGACTATCGCCGTCCGGAGTTGCATCCTCGTCGTCCTCATCGTCACAATCCAGGAGCTTCGGAGGGTCATCCGAGTGGAGTTCCTCGACCATTGGCATCGGACCCGTACGACACTCCCGGAGTCGCACGGACTCCTTGCGTCTGGTCAGCTTGTCATGGCGGAACTCCTTTCGACAGGTATCGCACCCGGATGGGCAGCGGCTCATGGTCACCTCCTTCGTTTGCCAGTCAATCTCGGGGTTGTGCTTCCGGAGCCATGTGTATCCGAGGATGACGTCCTGGCGTCCGATGTTTGTAACGGCGAAAAGCATCCGTTCCGTGTGGTCCTTGAACCGGAGTACGAGGTCCACGACTTCGGAGATGGATCCGTTTTCGTTTGGCGAACCGTCGACATTGAAGACTGGGATCGGAGCAGAAAGCTTGCGACGGGTGAAACCATGGGCATCTGCGAATCGCGGATGCATGAAGACTCCGGTGGCTCCGCAGTCCACCAGGGCCTGCAGGGTGCATCGGTGTTGCGTATCCGTGCTCAGCACTTCAACGGGTATGTCTAATGAAAGCTTGCCGGGCAAAGCAGAAATCTTATAGCTACTGGGTAGCCGCCGTTCCCACTGCGGGCGAAACCTTCGGAGTGTGCGGATTGCAACCGGAGTTGCTTGCTTCACGTCGGACGAATCATTGGAAGGGTCGGAATGATCATCGTGTATTTCATCTACGTTAAGACAAGCAAATCGGTTGTTCACCAACGAGGCCGCACGGATCACTCGTTGGTCCGGGGAAAATCCGCCGTGTCAGATTCCTCAACCGGGGCCGTTCCCTCGTCGTCTATTCCTCCCGGAGTCCCAGTACTTTCTACAACGTCGGCCGCGGTCAAGAGATCCTCGATAGCGGACATCCGCTCCTCGGTTGTCATGAACCGGACATCAAACCGCAGCGGGCACTCGCGGGCCATGTGGCCGGGTTTGCCGCATCGGTAGCACGACTGAGGGGCAGGGGGCCGAGAGCGGGTGTGGTCAACGTCCATTGGGACGCCGGGTGAGAGGGCCTTTGGAGGAGGTAGGGGTTGGAAACGGGGTTGGAGAGGCGGGAGCTGGGTCCGGGGTGCAGGAAGTATCCCTCCGGGGTTCCGAGCGATTCCGGAGTTCGCAGCAGGTCGGGGAGAAGGTCCGGAGTGAGCGGAATGCTGGCCGAAGTGGAAGGACTGGTTGGCAGCACGATTGTCTGCAACCCGTTGCGCAGCGCTGTACCATCCTTCGAAGTCTTCTTCGCTGGGGCAGTCCGCGGACTCCGCGACACGGCTCTGGATGACGGAGTCGAGCCCGCGTCGGAACTTCATCGTGATGTTGGAGCCCTCAGTGTATCCGGACTGGTCAATGAGGTCCTGGAACTCGTCGAGGTATTCCTGGAAGGTCCGGCGTCCTTGGTGGTAGCGGGTGGACTCCAGCTTGAGCATGGCAGACTCGCGTTCCCGATCCGGAAGGAAGCGAGTCCGGAATTCCGAAGCGAAGTCACCCCAGGTTTTGAAGTAAGGATCCCGGGTGCTCCGGAGAACCATGTCCGCATATTCCTTGGCTCGGTCCTTCTGGAAGAAGGAGAGACACCAGAGGATTTTGGCTTGCTCGTTCGGGAAGTGGTCCGGACAGAGCTGGAAGTAGATGGTGCAAGCGTTGAAGAATGCGCGACCATCCTTGCGGTTTCCGTCGAAGATTGGGGGAGAGGCGGGCTTCAGACGGGACCGCGGAGTGGTATTGTGTCGACCCGGGGCGTGTTGGGAGGCTGCTGTGCCTTCCGGTTCGGGGTCCGGAGTCGTTTTGGGCGTAGGGGGTCGGGGTGTAGTAAGGAGTGATTCAATTCAAGCTAGGGCGTCATGGATGGTGCTGATTTGGGTTTCGTGCTCGCACGTCTGAGCCCACAAGGTCCGCAAAGTCTCGGAGTCCGATCCTGGAGCGACTGGCTCGAATGACGGGATCTGGCCGGAGGCGCCTGTCATTTCGGAGTCGTCAGGGGAGCGAGGGATGGGGTTCCTTGGGTTCTCAGAGGTGGGTGGGAGTAGCAGGAGAGCGTCCGGAATGTCCGCAAAACCGGAAAGACGTCGGGAGCGAGTCCGGGCTGACGCGGGACGTTTTCCGTAGGGCTCTAGTGCCAGGATGGGGGATCTTGTTCTGCTGTAAGGGCAACCTCAAGATGGCCGCACAGCGCAGGCCTAGCAGAGGGAGAATCCAAAGATATGAATAATGCTACCTACGATACATGAGAGAATGCGCACCTAGCAGAGGGAGAATCCAAAGAGAACAAGATAAGGATCCTCCATGCTAGGATGCCGAGTGTATACTGTAGAAGCGTGGGAGAAGAATGAAAGAACTGTATAGTACACCCGCCACAAGTCCGATGAATATCACAAGGTACGAACAGGAGCATGTGATAATAAGTGGAGGGGAACATACAGGAGTCGTGCCAGCGACCTGGGAAAGTGGGAATAGGAAGGGAAAGGGTGGGAGAAGTGAGGGGAAGTCGTCCCGACGAGTCCAGAGACGTGCACGCGAGTCCGGAGTGAATCCGGACTGCGGGAACGCTTTGGAGTCATCGGAACGCTCTGGAAGACGAGGGAGTGGGGTGGAAGGATGGAGCAAAGGAAGGGACGAAAAGGAATGTAAATAAGAGTCCGTGGAAAGAAAGAGAGAGGGAGGGGACGAGGGGAAAGGGAAATGGACAGGGGAATAGGGGAAAATAGGAGCGTCCCCTTACAGTCATCATATCCTTGATGACGTATAATCAGGCTATAAGCGCTCATATCTCCAGCATATTGACGAAGATGGTAATCTAATTATCATCGGCAGTGATATGCTAGAAATACATTGTATAGTATTCAGATTATTGTACATAGGATATATGATGAAAATATTGTATGGAATGGATGTTATCTGTCTACTCTTCTTGTAGTACTTTGGAGTACACTCACCATGAATCCATTAATGCACGCGCAATCTCTCATCACATTACACATGAGGACTCACATATCTTATAAGTACTAATGTGACTTGAAATGTTTCACTTCCATTCCGTACAATATTTTCATCATATATCCTATGTACAATAATCTGAATACTATACAATGTATTTCTAGCATATCACTGCCGATGATAATTAGATTACCATCTTCGTCAATATGCTGGAGATATGAGCGCTTATAGCCTGATTATACGTCATCAAGGATATGATGACTATATCGGGAATGATATTCAGAATATCATCAGCGTATTGCTGACAGATAGGGGGCTGATGATATTCAGAATATTAACTCTGGTGATATTGAGAATAACAACCTCAATATCATCAGCATATTTCTGTAGGTAAAAGGCTGACATTAATTATATTTACTCTTCTATAATGACAATCCTGATATTTGAGAAGTAATCTCAATAATACTTGGGATGATATGATGATTTATAAGTTGAACAATAATTTAAATAAATTCACAATATCTACGGTGGGAATATGCAGAAGATGGTTGTATTAACATCAAAATATCGTCTTCATATCTCGCGCGATTTTATAGGTGTTTGCCCGCAGTGTCACTAAAGATAAACTGCACAAATAGGTCAGCCGTTCTTCTCTGTAGAAATGCTTTTGTATAGAAATATGAGTGTGTATGAGTATCTTTACTATATTCCCTTTCTCAGGACCAAGAGGACGTCCAATTAACAACAAACAGCTACCAATAAACATGATAGAGTTTGAAAAACAGCGGTCTCTGTTGCTGGGCAGCAGAGGGACGAGGTCGAGGACCGTCCCCTCTCTCAAGCTTGAAGCATACGAAGGAGTTAATGTACCACATGACTACAAGAGAACCCTTAAAAGACCAGATAGTTCTGGGGTTGAAGCTGAGTATTAGCACATCTACCTTAATCTACAATTCAATACAAGCGGGAACGTTCGACGGTCCTTTCGGACTTGTGTACATTTTGGTTCTAGGGGCGCCCCTAGAGCGCCAAGAGTCACGTGTGAGCGTGCCGCGTTCGTCGCTGCTCGTCGCGTTTGTCACGCTCTTTCTCCGCCACCACAACCTTTTTCGCGTCAATTGATCCCGGACAGAGTTGGCCATGAAATGTGGGCCAAACTTGCTTGCTTAGGACTTGTCTGCTGTCGGGGTTGCTCACGATCGGGGTCGAGGAGGACAAGACTGTCGCCTATTATCTTCGGGCTCCGTTTACAGCCAAGATGCTCCAGACCCCGATGTCGGACGTGTCTCCACGGAGAAATGCTAGAATATTGTCCCCCAGTCAAAGGACCTGATTCTCTGCGCCTCGACGAATGGAAGTCCACCGAAGTCCCACTTTATCAACGGGGAACAACAGCACCGGCTGATGTTATTGACGCGGTGGCAAGGTTTGACACTGACGAACGAATGCCATTCTGACATGCGTACCCATGTCTTTCAGGTCTTGGGAACCGACTATCGCACCACATGGTTTGTCTGTGCTTCTTTCCCCCCTATCATAATGGTTGTCGTTCATCTCGACCCCCTTGTTCGGAATGCGGCTGGGTTAAACTTGTCTACGCAAGTTCCCGCCCCAGGGGCTTGCTTCCGTGAGTTATCTATCATTGCCAGCACCGACTTATTGACATTCATCAGAGCTAACATTAGCTGTTTGTTACGGGGTCTCATAAACTATTGCAATGCTACGGGGCCGGCTACCGATATCAAGGTTGCCCCGCGTCGGGTTTCACAAGGTACCTGTGCTAAATTGGCCTTGAATGATCGTTGTAACTCCCCTGGGCTGGAGTGATATTGGCGCAACTACATCATTGAGTGCTCAGCACTCGTCATCATGCACATGCACCGGCGGCGTCGATACTGGTGCTGGGCCGCTTGCGATATTCGGTGGTTTCGGTCTTCCAGGCGAATATAGGATCCGCCGAAAGAAACACTTACGTTCAACGGTATTAAGTGCGGGCAACTCGAGGTGCTTGCCGGACGTATGTACTTCCAAAGGAGACTTGCGAATGCCGGTCCGTGGTGCCGCCTTGATGGAGATGAATGATGCCTCGCCTTTTGAGATAAGGCAGCTGTGATAAGTGCGTGGTTGTCCATTTAAGCTCTGAATTTCGTTGATCTTGTTGATGGTCTCCGCAAGACGAGGCCAGAGGAGAGGCATACGTGCATGCGCTCCTTCGGGCGACGAGTACGTTCGTTTCAAATTATTATAAGAATATACGCATTTTACCCAGCCTAATATTGCAGGGCAGCGCGCCTGAACACGACTCGGCCATCTGTGAGAGGATTTACAGCCAAGCGAGAAACGAGGATGGGATTTATCCAAACCTCCGGGATTTGATATCATATATCATGTCCGATTAGGCATCTATATCTGGATCGTGGGTGAATGAGATACTGAAATGGGGCGCGTTCGTCGAGCGGGGGGTACACGTGATGGCGTCTGTGTCCGTTGGCCATTGGACGGGGGCAAAGTTACTTTATGGGGGCGTCTTTGACTTGCATGCAGGTAAGGGTATTACTCTGAATGGTCATCTTCTCGGAGATCACTGATTCAGTGTTAACGGGCAGAGCTAGGGATAACGAGACCGACCTGTGGCGTTAATAATGGGCGACGCAATCGGGTCGGCGTAAATGGATCCGTGTGGCCTGGTGGTCGCGATATGATCCAGAGGGTCTCATGTCTCGAGGTTCGTGGAGCGAGTCGCAGTGGGGAATGCGAGGATGTCTGGGACAGGGGACAAGATGGAAGCCTCTTATGGAGTTGGAGAATCAAACTAGTTTCGCAGAGGGCATATCTCTGTGTTGTTGCGGAGCTGGGAGACCTTGTGATAGCCAACTGCCAGATTGGACAAACTCGGAACTTCGGTCGGGAATTGCAATGTGTGTGATATGTCGGCATGGGATTGATGCAGAGATGAAGCGTCATAGTCGACGGCATTCCAGGAGTAAAAATGAGACATTTATCTGGAGAGAAAGAATTCTGACAGGAATCAGGAATACTGTTGGCAGGCAGAGTCAGCGGTGGACGGGCGCTTATTTAACTCAGGGTGCAGACCGGAGGTTCGAGCTGGTGCAGCAAGGCTGTCTCTCTTTAACCCTCTCCTCCTCCTCGTCCCCATCTCCGCCCCCGACCGCTTCCACCTTTTCCGCTCGTCCCTATCCGGCCAGCTCAGCTGCTGGCCAGCACCAGACAGGTCAGTGTCCGTTCCCCACTTCCCCCTTCCAGACCGGCAACATGGCTCTGAGATTCTTCTCAGCTTCTGCGATCCGAATCGTGGCTCGTTATTCTTTTCTCATGTATCTGCCTTTCTAGATAGTCCCGTATCAAATTGAAGCGGCCTTGATTTGATTTCTTCTTCAACCCTTGCCTCGACGCCCTGACGCCAGCTTCGACGAGGCCGCCCTCGCAACAATATCACATTAAACATATCGTGCATGCCTGAGAATATTACATGGCTGCTGCTGCTGTCGTTCATTCCAGCGTGTCAGTTTCCACTCCTTTCCACATGCCCTCTCATCAGCGCGTAGCCAACCCAAAGCCTCTGCAACCTCAAGCTTCGTCCTCTCGTTCTCCACAACCCCCGGTGACTTCAAGCACGCCGAGCACATCAGACACCTCATCAAAGCCTTTTCAGCGAATCAGATCATCGTTGGAGCACAGCCTACGGACCGCAACACGGTCGAAAAAGTCAAGCTCAACATTACCGCCAACCGATGATTTTGCGACTTTGACCCCAAAGACTAGCAAAGGCAAGGAGAAGGAAACAGGTCGATGATAGCACGAACGAAGGGCAAGGATAAGTCGAGGGTGCTAAGAAGACTAGAGTCCAAGGTCACCTTCCGAAGACATGGTCGGGATTCACCGTCTAGTCCTTCCCCAGTCCCGCCCTCTCCCGCTCCCGCCCCGTTCGCTGCGAAGGTGAAGCGTGGAGGTAAAGAGGCAGAGCACGATGAAGATCTGGTGCGTATGGCCGGATTCACCAGTTTCATGACCCCCTCCCTTCGTCAGGCTTCGATGTCCTCGCCCGCCTTACACCTGTCTTCGCAGGCATTGCCGTCACCCAATTCCCAACCCGCCGTTGCTGCATCCTCATCCACACCCCTCGCTGCTCTTGTATCCCCTGGAAAAGAGCGATCGCGTCGAACCAGCCTACAGCCAGCAACAGTCAAGGCAAAGGAGATCAGTGCACCCGTCCCGCTGGCGCCTAAACGAGATCCTTCTCGCACGCGAAGCAGTGGACCTGTAGCCATGCCGCCCACGCAATCGTCATCGACAGCAACTCGGGAACCGGCCCCATCATCATCAACAGCATCGTCCCCACGAATGCACAGATCATCAAAGTCAACCCCCGCTGCGCTTCCCACATCCATATCCACCACCTCCCTGCACGATTCTGGGCACCGCAATGGCGTCCTGGATTTAGACACCCCTCCGGGACGAGGCTCCAGAGATCTCCATTCGCCATCGGCCACCCCTACGGCGACCTCTGGCTCTCGTAATCCCCAACTCTCCCGTTCCTCGTCCAAGTCTGCGGCGAAGAGCTCGTCTTACCTTCCACTTGGTAATCCTCCCCCTTCCCCATCCCCTACTCCACGATCTTCGACTCCCACACGAGCACGGTCACCCTCGGCTACACGCACTGGGACAAGGGTAATAACTCCAAGTTCTCCACGACTTACCTCTCCTTCAGCGACCCACCTTCCCTCTACGCCTCCGCCAAAAAACCGCCGTCCTTCAATGGATGCCCCACGCCCATTAATGTCAACACCCGAAGATCGTACCACTTCCCCTACATCGACCCCCCGACGTTCCTCACTCAATGCCTCGTCTTCACATGACCGATCGCAATCTCCGGCCGCACGACCTCGGGCTACGTCGCCTATACAGCGTCCCTATGCGCAGAACAGGCATTTCAACATAAGTACGACTTCCCTTGGGCCTCCTCCAGATCCAGAGCATAGTGAAGCTATCAGGACGGCTGTGAACATGTTGTCTAGACAGCTCGCTAAAGGACCATGGGTTGTAGGGCGGAATAATGATAATGCTGCAAGAGACTGGGATGAAGTAGAGTTCAGGACACGAAACTTGATCCGATTGGAGAAGGTATGGGGGAAGGGCGCAGGTGGTACAGGTAGTCAGGTCAGTCTGAGTCTCCAAGCCTGGCGCAGGGATAGGTTCAGGCGGTGAGGAGAGATTGAGAAGGGTGTTCTGTGAAGCATTGAGGGACGGTTACGTGTTATGCCAGTATGTCGCCGTCTCCATTTTCTAGTCCCACCATTCTATTGTCCTATCCGCTCCTCTCCATTCCTCGCTTGTTGATATCCGTGAACCCCGATATCCATCTGGTACTGACTGTGCGGGTGGCTACAGGCTCATGAACAAACTCCGATCAAGCTCAGTGGTTAGGCCGGATCCTCGTGAAGATGGTTTCGTGCGCACGGCTAATGTCACCAAGTTTCTTGCTGCGTGTTCGTCGTATGGTTTGGCCTTCCGAGGATCTGTTTCAACGAGATGACCTGATCGAAGCATCGAGCGAGTCTCTCGCGCGGGTGGCGAATACAATTCTGGCGCTCATCAAGTACTCGGAATCCCCTCAGTCGTTGGATCGATCGAAAATCCTTACAGGCTCCGGTATGAAACAGCGCATGGGCAGTACCCCGGCAAACGGCTTTGGCAACGGCGGCCCGTATGGGAGCGTCTCCCGAGCAGCTGCTTCAACGCCAAACTTGAGTCTGGCAGCAACGGTCTACCTCTCCTACCAGCCAGAACCCCCCGCCGTCGCCCGTGACGGCTAGGAAAAGGTATAGCCCTCCTGCAGGATTGCCTCCCTGTGCGTTCAGACAGCCCTAGCGAGAGTTCAGGACAGTCCAGTGGTGGGAAGACTGAGCAAGCTCGGAAACGAGGCGACCACAAGAAGGAAGGAAGAGAGCGAGAGAAAGCCGAAGACAGGAATGATGTCCACCGCAGTCGGACCAACTATCAAGATGTGCCGATGACTCCGCCAAAGGACGGTTTCCAGCTTGCGACGCCACTTGCGACGCCTCCTTCGAGACCTCCTCTCCGGCCACTGCGATCCCCAAGGCGTACAACCCGAGAGGAGGAGGAAGATTTGGGGATGTACAATTTGGGGCTGAGCTCCGGGGATACTAGAGATCTGTCGAGTTCACCCCATACAGGTCGGTTGTCGGTTGCAGACTCCACGCGCGCATCTCTGGGAGACTACTCTCTTCGAGAATCTATTGCAGATTCCGTGTTCACGACGACTTCAACCAATGTTTCATCATCACATGCCTACAGCATGGGCGTCCCCATCAATGGTGTTGCAAGTAGCACGGGCGCTGTGTACGGCGATCGAAGCAGCGCTGGCATGCGTCAGTCGATGGCATCTAGCGCCATGACGGATACGACGGGATACTCTAGCTTGCTGGATGCGGGTCTCGGGGGGAGACCGCACAGCAATAGTAGTGGGTATAACAAGTTTGGTACCATTCGGACAATAACCACTGAAGCGACCTCGGAAGCTCCCTCCTTTGGGCGCGAAGAGGGCAGCGCCATCGCTGCTAGCTTGTTCTACGGTGAAGAGCTTTCAAGAAAGCGCACACCAAGATCGAGCGATGGCCCGGTGGTAGATTTGTCAAGGGTTGCGGAGGAGACCGACGATAGTGAGGCGAGTACGAAGGGGGGCAAACGACAGAGTCGTGAGCGAGACAAAGGAAGGGATGATAAGACGAAGGCGAAAGGTAAAGAGACATATACCGAAGCTGAAGATCGCGTCGAAAAGACTCCTGCACTGCGGCTTGGCAAAGGAAAGTGGCCTGACGATTTCCTTGAAGCACTTCAAGCGCATAATAATAGCCAAAGCCCTCGCCCTATCCCCCTTAAGTCCCCTTCGCCTGATGAAGACGAAGGATCATATCCTTCCTCACCACTGTCTATTTCACCGCCGAGGAAACTTGCTGTCATTGGAGCGACTCGGCGTAACGAAAGCCTCGAATCCATTCCTCAATTTCCGCGGCGTCCCACGCACCGTCCTCGACATAGCATCGATTCACCAGCTTTACTACCCAAAGAAGGCATCCTCCGTCGCGATGTCAGTCCAGATGGTATCCCGTCGAGTAGAGTTATGATCAGAAGGAACAGTTCGAAACCTGGATCGCGAAGTGGTGTCTATCTTCCCCGTAATCTTTCGGATGACCGTCGTAACTCAGGTGATAGCGACTCCCTTGTGCCATTTCCGCGCACTGTTTCGGGGGAACACGGGGCTGCATCGCCCGCTCCTCGACCAGCGACGGATGATCCGCTGCTCGAACGACCTCGGCTTGTTAGAGGTAGATTTCAGAGCGAGATTCCAAGGCGAGTCGTCCAGGAAGCGCCGACCAAACTCCTACGATGATTTGGGCGCGAAACCGCAGCGGTCGAGGTTCGAGAGCATGGTAAACCTCGGTGTAGCATCCAACAATCCTAGTGCTAGCGATTTAATATCTCGTGATTCTATGGATGGTAGCGCGGTCCGCAGGCCACTCATAATCAGAGAGGAAGGCAAACTTCCTACTCATTTCGTGAGTAACCCCACCCGTTCGCCTTCTATGAATTCACCCCTGAGTATTTTGCTTTCGCCTAGCAACTTGGCAACTGCATTGGGCGTGGACAGTTTGGATCGGTGTACCGCGCACTTAACTTGAACACAGGGCAAATGGTCGCAGTGAAACGCATCAGGTTGGAGGGGCTTAAGGAAAACTGAGGTGACGCAACTTATGAGGGAGGTCGATTTGGTGAAAAGCCTTTCCCACCCGAGCATCGTCAAGTATGAGGGCATGGCAAGAGACGAAGACACCCTGAGTATCGTTCTCGAGTGAGTTCTCACTGGATTATATGGATCCGTCGTGTGAGCTAATGATATCTATCTATAGGTACGCTGAGAGCGGCTCTTTGGTCCAGACCCTCAAAGCCTTCGGAAAGCTTAACGAAAGTCTCGTTGCGGGCTACGTAGTTAAGATCCTGGAAGGATTGGATTACCTCCATCAAAGTGGCGTTGTACATTGCGACCTTAAAGCGGCCAACATCCTTACCACGAAGACTGGCAATGTCAAACTGGCTGATTTCGGCGTTTCGTTGAACATGCGGGCAATGGAGCGCGAGATGACTGACGTAGCTGGCACTCCCAATTGGATGGCCCCAGAGGTCATCGAGCTCAAGGGTGCTTCACCGAAAGTCAGACATTTGGTCATTGGGATGTACCGTAATCGAATTGCTGACCGGGAGGCCACCGTACGCGGAGATGGAGAACAGCATGTCAGGTATGTTTTTCGCTTCTTTACGCCCTCATCCGTCGGTTTACCTCCCGCCCTTAGTTCATGTTCCGGATTGTAGAAGACGCGATGCCTCCGATACCCGAGGGATGCTTCGCCGATATTGTGAAGATTTCCTGAAATTGTGCTTCAATAAGGATCCTGAGAAGCGCCCGGGGGCTGAGATGCTTTGCGAGCACCCTTGGTTGCAGCAAAACTATGCAGCACTGAAGGTAATACATCACTGTCTATTTTACGACGCATGCTGATTATTTTATCAAGGATCTTCGTCCACAAGATAGCATACCATTCTTGCGTCCGCGTCAGCCAAGATATGCAATCCAGATCAGATGCCTTACGATACCTTGCGAACCTCGACTCGTCAGACGCTCCCGTCTCTGAGAATTTGCAAAGGTCAGATGATGGCAGCAACGCCAGCCCTGCTCTCGGCCGAAGAACTTCTCATTCCTCTGTTCGACCTTCGCTTCTGGGCGATAACGAGATATCTCCTCGTGAGCATACCTTCGTGAAGACCACCTTCAGTAAACGTGAGTCTTACATTGAATTGAGGCTCAAGACTGAACTAAATTCATCTCTTTACAGCAATGGTATGCCGTGTCTGCTTACAAAACTGTCAAGAAGAGCGCCGTTCTATGTGCTCAGTGCAGTCTCATCGCCCATTCGAAGTGTGCATCGAACGCACCCCCTACTTGCGATCTACGTGCACAGCTACTTCTTTATGCACATTACGCCGAAAAGGGAAACCCTGCTAGTGTCTACTCGAACCCCGTGGATATATCTAACGATGGCTATCCGGCTGGCCCAGCGTCAGACGTCCCTTATGTTGCTCACTCTCCTCGCACGAGCATTGACATTGCGACACCTCCTCAATCACCACCTGCGTCCTCGCACAACGGAACTCCGCATCCTCCCACTGCTTTCAAATTCATGTCGGCCTTCAAGCGTTCACGCTCGAGCCTGACCCCGGAACCTCCTGGTCCTCCTCCGACAGCAACTTCGTTGGCCATCCCCCGCGACGATCGGCTAGCACGGGGAAGATCTGGTATATCCCGCAAGGATCCTAAAGAACGCCCACAATCATTGTCAAGTATGAGCACCAATGCCAACTCAAGTCTCAGGAGCGCTGCGACCGCCGCTGAGAGCTTCAATAGCAGGCAGAGCCGTCACGAGGCCACTCGATCGTTGGTGTCGGGAGAGGACTCTGTTGACGACGAAACGCGTGGAAGTCGGTTCTCGGGCTCGCGGTTTACGACGTTCTCTGCTCCATCTCAAGCTGAAGAGGACACTCCAGCAAGTATGCCAGGCGACATGGTTCCAGATAGTCGCAAGGGCAAGAAACATACCAAGGACAAATCCTCCGGCAATTGTATTGTGCAGTGAACTTCCTTTCATCGTCTTTCGTTTCATTTTGTTTATTTCTTATCCGTATTACATTTTGTTATCATCAGGGGACGTTTAATACCTCAGTGCATCTACATCTCTGCAACCACATGTATCATTTGTACTTTAGCTGTTCATGCAACTCACCACGGATCATCAGTACTGTCTACCATTCTCTATCTCTAATTACTTCATGTCTTACGTTAGCTTAGCTACGTAGTATATGCACTGCTCGATTTAAGAGCTAAATACACGATTGTAAAGAGAAGAATGAAGGACGGACCCCATCAACACACGCAAGGACTGCATGAGATGATCAACTGGTCGGAGGACGTGGCCAGACGCTTGCTGCGCCTTGTTCTTGGGTATTACTTCAGTACCTAGTTCCCCGAAGTCAATGAGAATATGGTGTTGTTCTTTCAAAGTGTAACAAAGGGCACTATGGCCACTTGTGCAACTTCCGCCGTACCCATTGTGGTATTCGTACTCGCAGCCGATGCAGATGTATACAGGACAGGTTGTGCTTCAGTCGCTTTCCTGACTTTATCTAAAGAATGTTCCAATGTTGGTATATCATCATGGGGAAAATAGATGGTGTGATATAACTATGAATGATCTACACTAACGCAACGATCCTCGTAGCGAATCATAGCCAGACTTGAGGGAGGTACGAACAAGCGTCCAAGGATAGACAACCAATTGCTGAAAAGCCAATTGGATCTTGCTGCTACCACGAGGTGCTTCGGGTTCTGCTGGAGCCTCCTCCGGCTCCGGAGCCTTGGGTATCATGGTCTCTAGGATTTTCACGATTTCAGAGGCGTCGGGGCGACTCTCAGGCAGTGTGTCCCAAGCCTTCTCCACGAGATCCCGAAGGGTTTCGTTCGTTTGCAAGAATCCAGAGAGGGGAGGTCGACCCCCTTCTATCACAATCTTGACGGCCCCATCGTCGATTCGGACGAGCGGGTGAGTCCCTTCTTCATCAGTCACCAGTTGACCGAACGGAGGGAATCCAGTGTAAACCTGACCGAGTGGTCAGTTGGCTCATTGAAGGAGTAAGCTGTTTGACTGACTTCCAGAATAGTCATAGCATAGGCATATATATCCGTTTTCTTAGTACGACCTGTAGGAGGGCCAAATGCTTCTTTGGGTCGTTTAGTGCGCATAATTTCGGGAGCCATCCAGCGAGGAACGCCGACGGGCCTTG
Organism: Pleurotus sapidus; assembly: GCA_026743855.1. Lineage (NCBI taxonomy): Eukaryota > Fungi > Basidiomycota > Agaricomycetes > Agaricales > Pleurotaceae > Pleurotus > Pleurotus sapidus. The sequence goes on from JANBWZ010000008.1 coordinate 685,082, forward strand.
CGAATACATGTTCTGGAAGGTCTGTAGGCATGGATAACGCTAGCCCATAGTCACACAACACGGCATGACCGTCGTCATTGACAAAGATGCTAGCCTGAATACTTAATACCGCTCGGGGCGAGAAAAGAGATAGGGCAGTGCTTACACCTCGGACATCACCGTGTATTATTGACGGAGTGAAGCCATGCAGGTACTCTAGTCCCCTTGCAACCTCCGTCATCTGAATACCAAATATAAGCCAAGCACACTGTGGATGACACTGTCGTGGCTTACAAGAACAAGTATTGTCTGCGACCTGTCGGAGCTCTCGAGGTCACTTTCACTAGGGTATCTCTGCTTTACATATGAATTGATATTGCCATTGTTGTAGAACGGATAAACCAGTGCTGGCATGTAGGCCAGGTTGAACGCGACACCGTAGAAAGGTATAAGGTTTGGATGGTCGACGCGACTCCAGGTAGTAGAAGACTCCTCCAACATCTACAGAGACGGGTGGTCTGAGTCGGGTCATATAGCCAGACAGACAGCATATGAGCACCTTTTTCAGCGCGTCGGCGAAACGACGGCCCGGCATTGAGGAACCCCCATCGAATATCTTGATAGCGACCTGCACGAGAGCCATGAAGTCGCCTGGTGGCAGTGTGCACGGCAACGCACCTTCTCCTTCTTGAATCGACCTCTGCGAATCGTTCCCAAAGACACTGCGGCCATGACTCCGCGTCGAACCTCATAGCGCGTAACCTTGACTATATCTGTGATATCCTGGATGGTTGGGTTTAGAGATAGTCACTAATTTTATTACAGCGTCTTAACTGAGGCTGGTTTCGCAGGTGCATTGCTCTTGAGAAACGAAATTCGCATTCGAGGGGGACGAAGCTAAGGTGGACGTTCGCTTGAACTAATGCAACAAGAACAACATGGTAATTCTGGACCCATTGAGCCAAATAATGGCAAACTTTAAACTCAGAGTGATTCGTGTAGGCACGGAGTTGATTGTTCCTACTCAACATAACACTCGCCTATGATGCGGGCGGGCTTTGTGGACTTACTTTACATACTACATTAAACATGAGGAATGGGTTGGTACGTGGGCAAACGTGAGTACAAAGAGTGCTGTACATAAATGAAAGTGTCCGAAATCCTCAATGCATTGCTCTACTCAGGGATGATGGAGGGGGAAGTAGGGGGAAGTGCATCCAGCCGCGTTGTATATGTACGGGCATCTAGGCGATGAGAGGGATCGCACGCCCATCCTACGTTGAAGATCTCCCAGAGCGCCTCAGACATCTCTGGACAGTCGAGATAAGTATCGATGGTAGGTCTTTGCCCTGCCCCAAGGAGACGAACGATGTACGGGCCATCGTCAGGATGGAACGGGGTCCTGTTTGTAATCACCTTAAGGTAGAGTAAGGGCAGATCACCCAAGAAATGCAACAGCACAACGCACCCGCAATAACGTTACCGTCAGCGAATAAATGTCAGACGGTTTGGTGAGTGTCACCATCTCAGTCCGTGAATTAAGAAGCTCGGGGGCTGTGTATTGCTGGGAGGAAGCTAAAGCCGTCTCGAATCCACTTACACCGATGATCATGGACCTGCCAAAATCGCATAGGAGAGGTCTGCACTCTCCATCCATCATGATGTTTTCCTGTACAGATGTTAAGTGTTACGTGTCGCCCATTTGACCAACGTGGACGCACGGGTTTAATGTCCCCGTGAACAATGTCCTGGGCATGGATATAGTCCACCGCACTAGCAATCTGGCGTGCCTGCCTGACAGTTAATAAATAGGTGAAAGAGGAAGTGAGCGGCTTACGAGAGGCAAACGGTGCACCAAAGGGGTATTCATCAGGAACTTTCCCAACGAGCCGAGGGGGCAGTAAGGGGATACAAGGGCTGGGACGGTGCTCATTGGGTATTTTAGTCCCGAGCAGATTCCCAGTAAGGCCAGGATGTTGGGGTGCTTCAAAGTACGCCAAACCGCAGTTTCTCGATGGAGATACTGGTGGGTATGGAAGTTAGCGGTCAATGAGGCTAACGGCCCTTGCGTGACATACCTGTACGCTTTTCGCTTCAACATCTGGGCCATAGGGCAATTCTAGGAATTTGAGAGCTACCTATAGCCAAAGAGATCTTAGTCTCCGTTTCTTTGGGAAGGGGGGATGGCTGTTGACACACCATGACTTTGTGACCCCTCCAGCGCGGTTTGTAAGAGCCTTTAAAAACCTTCGCGTAGCCTCCCCGTCCGATTCCATTGCTGTGCTGCAACTGGAAGGAGATTTTGCCTTTGAGGTCCTGTGGCTAACGTATAACAGGTCATTCACATTGCCCCCTAGCGGTGATAACGATTGCGACACACCAGCTCTTTGCCTAATCCCATGTCATACACCGTTGGTTGCTTTACTCCACGGGGAACGCGCTGTCTTGACGAGAATGGGCGCAGTATCTAGAAGAGATTATAGTATTTCATCAGTTGTAGCAACGTCTCTGATATGCCCAACCATTTTGTAATATGAGCGCTGCTCCTCGGTTGGGACGGCTTGCATCGTGGCGGTCATGTCTCGATCAACGAGGAGTTGGGGTGTCTTCAAGACAGAGTGGAAGGAGGGAGGCTCGAGATGGAAACCCGCGGTATTTCAGTACTTCCAAGCTCCTGGATCCCAGACCGGAAGTACGTATGGTGTTCCTTGTATTTTCGAAGCGCTGGGTTGAACAAAAAGCGAACAATGAAAAGGGAGGTAAGTTGGAAACGGTAGACTTGTGGGTCCCGTTTTCCATTCAGCCGTTATCCTCAGGGCATCCACGAGGTAGGGTCTCGTCGACAATGAAGCCTTCGTGCTCACCACCGTGATGGCGAGTGAGCATGGTTGAACAGAGCTGCTGAGTTAGCCCTTACATAATATCCAGCAGTGAGCAGTGAGCACGGCCAAAACGCGGCACAGTAGGGCAAATTGCGATCCACCCAATTACGTTGGCCGGAAGTAATCGGCCTCTATTCGCGGAGCTCGGAGTTTGACTTCAGTTTACACTCCGATCATCGATGATTGATGTCAAAGCGGTTCTGCCAGGTTTTCATTCACCAAGTACTTTCCTTGTAATCTTATGCCCGGGTAAGAACTTGGAATTGTGTTTGGTTGCCATCTGCCATCCTACAGCCGCGCGCTCTGGTTGTGGGTCCACCAACGTGAGTACTTTTAAACCGTCCATCTCAGTTCGACGAGTGAACCACATACATTGTACTTCTTACCTCTAATGTCAGTCCTCAAGCACTTCAAGAAACAAGACGGTGAATTGACTTTGAAAGAGCGCATAAAAAATGGCGAACTGGGCCCTCTTGCACTAGGATCGATTACCCTTGGAAGTCATATTTCACAACACAAGGATCGTCATGCAGATCTTTTTGAGGGCACACTTAAATTCCCATCCACCAACCCCTTCAAGACCTCTCGACGGACGATGAAGGTTAGCACACCCGTATATTCAGAGACGCAAGTACTCATGTTCTGTATAGGTTATCATAAAAACATACAACCTAGACAACACCAATACCTTAGATCGGGTCATCAAAGTGTGTACCGGCTTGCTGAACTTCTTTCGGAGAAGCGGTGCTCACCGTCGACCCTCACAGCGGATCAAGCGTGAAGCAGATCTATGGGACTCGCTGAAACACCCAAATATTGCAGAGTTCCTTGGGGTCTGCTACCACCGGGACTTCGACGTAGCTGGTATAGTTTCACCGTGGTTTCAAAATAGATCGCTGTCGGTGTTCCTCCAAAACAATCCAGGCATCGATAAATCGGAAATGGCAAGCGCTTTCGCCTACTTCACCAATTTTCACTGACTATCTCTAGATCTATGGTATAGCAAATGGCCTGGATTACCTCCACCGGTTAACCATCGTCCACGGTGATTTGAATCCTGTTTGTCTTGACATCTGCTACTTTGCAACCCCATGCACTCACAATGCCTTCAGGAACAAAGTATCATGGTCCTTGACAACGGCCAGCCGGCTCTGGTCGATTTTGGTCGCGCGAAGAATTTGAGCAGATCGGGTTATACTACGAAAGCTTCATCAACGTCCGACTTGTACAGAGCACCAGAGCTTGTTGACGAGTATGGGACCGAGTCATCGAATTCTCCGTATACCACCCAGCAAGACGTCTACTCATTTGGGATGACAATGGTTTTTGTGGGTGCACTGTCTCTGCCCTCGTGTCTCACTGCAGTGCTGATAGGTCTGTAGGTGCTTTCGGGACAACTGCCATTTTATACCTACGGCCCTGCGAAGCTCGGGGTGCAGCAGGCCAATATTGGGACGCAGCTCCGCCACACCGATTACCCGGGGATTGGGGAAACGCACTGGGAATTGGCGACGAAATGCTGGGCGCGAATTCCTGAGGCTCGGTGCTCGTCGGCGACTATCTTGGAGGTGCTCGGTGGCGTACGCACCGCTGGTTAGGGCTGGATTAGCGTCGTTGAACCTGCCATCCTCCTGTACTTTACGTTGATTTATAACATAACCGTAAATAATAATCAATGGACCCACAATTTACCCACAACGCCAAACAAAGCCATCACGGTTCTCTCTCGCGCACCGATGTCAAAGCGGTTCCCCGTTGAAGCGGACCAACTCCCTCCTCGTCCCTCTGGTCGCCAGCATCATTACGAGGAACTGGTCGAGCCACCTACATGAAGCCGAAATGGTTGAAGAAAGCTATCGCAAAGGGACGGCGTAAGCTTGGAATCGACTCCGTCGACCGTCGTACAGTTGTGAACACCATCCAATTTGCGTTGGAAGGCCTGAGTCAAACTCTCCCTGATTCCACAATTTTTGCTCCCCTCAAGATCGTTATCGATGGCCTGTTATTCGTTTCAACAACACTCGAAGTGGGGATTTTCTGAAAATAATTATATATTCCAAATCCGCAGACTCACGAGCCCGACATCTAGACGGTTAAACAGACGGAGGACGAGATGAACGACTTTGTGACCCATCTCAATTCCTTAAATAAGATAGTCTCGATTTATCAGGAAGGAGAGTTCAACGCCCCGTCGGTGGACGATGCCATGAAGGAGTTGATCCTGTAGGCTCCGTCGTCTGCCCTCATCGAATACTGGGTGCTTACCATGCCTCCAGCGCCGTCGCGGATTCTATGAAAGAAATACAGGAAATGTTGAAACAAGGTCGCGGGAAACGTGCCGTCAGCAGTAGCGATAACACCCAGACACTGGCATCCCAAAACGCCCTGATCGCTAGGTCACTAACAACATTTCACGTAAGTCATTGCATGATTTTATATTGAGATGTACGCGTTTACGGTCCGATACATTAGGTCGCTTCCTCATTTCTGATGTTACGACAGGTATGTGGATGTGGATTGTTGCGTCCTGCTTGGCTAACTCATTTTCAATTGTAGAACGCAACAGTTCTAGCCCACACCAGAGGAAATAGTATGGACATTCAATTAGGTTTGATTGACGACATGACTGACATAGTGTTGTAGATGAACAAGCCATCCTAGATAAATTGCCGATCGCCGAAGGTGCCTTATACGATTCTGCGGACCGTAACTTCGCACCAAGGTGCTTGGAGAACACGCGGGTCTCAGTACTTGAGCGCATAACCAAATGGATGGGCGATCCAACCGCGCCGCACCTGTTCTGGCTCAATGGGATGGCAGGGACGGGCAAATCCACCGTGGCACAGACCATCGCAGGATTCTGCTCGGAGAGGAAATGGCTTGCGGCAACTTTCTTTTTTTCCAGAGATCGTGTTGTGCAGCATTCCGCCGAGCTGTTTTTCCCTACCCTTGCGCATCAGCTGGCACTATTCGAGCCGCGGCTCATCCCTTTTCTTGAAGCATCGATGAGGACAAACTCTGCCCTACCGAGGGCGACCTTTGTCGTCCAGTTCAACAAGCTCATCGTGGAGCCGTTCGCGGAGTTTGTCAAAACCGAGCCCGCGGGCCTGGATGCTCCTATATTGCTCGTGATTGACGCCCTCGACGAGTGCAAATACGAGGAATCGACCAGGGAGCTGGTCCATCTATTGCTCAATGGAGGGCTCCACCAATTCCCGACCCTCAAGGTCCTTGTTACAAGCAGGCCTGAGACCTATATCTGGAGTGTCTTCAGGAGGCCCACGGACCTTCGCATTCCGTACTGTAGCCTAGCCCTGCATGAAGAAGACCCAGAGACCGCTCGTCAAGATATAACTGCCTTTCTTGAACAGGGCTTGCACAGGATTCGAAAGGACCGCTGGGAATGCTTTTCGGGTTTGACTGCAGAAGAATCTTGGCCGACCGAAGGGATGATCAATGACCTTGTGGATCGATCGGCTGGTTTCTTCATTTATGCCTCCACGATCTTGAAATATCTTCAGGACAACCGACAAAATCCAAAGCGGCAGATGCAACTCGTCATCGACATGAAAGTCAAGGGAGATGCATCAAATGTCTACGGATACCTCGATGAATTATACAGCCAGATACTCAGCAAGTGCTTGACACACGCCCGATCTCCGACGCGTCATTAGTGCAATCCTCTTCGCAGTACGCCCGCTGTCGCTCCACGACTTGGATCTTTTATTGCGCCTTGAACCTGGAGATGCTCGCACGGCATTATACGATTTGTCGTCGGTGTTTGTCGTTCCCCAGGATGACAGTCGACCAGCGAGACTATTTCACCCGTCTTTCTATGATTATATCACTTCAAAGGCCCGCTCTGGCGAATTTTACCTCGACCCGCTTGTGGGGCAGTCACAGATGGCATCCGCCTGTTTGAAGCACGTATACTGGTTTTGCGAGGCCTCGGATTCGCAGAAGGCGCACTTTGTCAACGAACAGCGTCCCCTCGCCACGTACGCATGCCAACAATGGACTTCACACCTGCGAGAATCACAGCTACACGAGCCCGATCTCCTTAACGACACTCGCCGTTTCCTCAGTCTGCACCTCTTCTCTTGGTTTGACCTCTTCATAAGATTGACGCTCATGTCTGGCGTCGGTCGTTGTGTCACCGGTTTGTTCTTATCCATCGAGGTAAGCAAGTCAATGCTATACCACCCGTGTGTACCTTATAAATCAGCAGAGGTTCTCTCCAGATGATATATTGTTCACTGCGGAGGCCATCTATAAGCTGGCCCTTTTTATACACGTACGCCAACGTCGCCACCGCTCGTCTGCGCTGCTGTCTCGTCACCTTTTAACGCGCATTTGCGCAATGCCAGAGGTTCCGCCGCAATATACATTCTACCTCGGCATTCTCGAAAGGGATTATCATCTGTACAATGGTGATCGCAGGGCCATCGACGACGCCATTGAATACCATCGCGATGTCCTCAAACTCGTATCACTAGATCATGTGGACCGAGCGACATTCACTGTAGGCCTTGTCGTCGCCCTCCGACACCGCTCTCAGCTACGCTCCTATACATCCGAATATCGTGGTGATCTTCCGGAATGCATCGCTTTATGTGAATCTATGTTGAAAGCGCTAGCAGACGAGCAGATATTGGAGAAGGCAATACTTTGTACTGCTTATGCTGCATGCCTTGAAGAGGGATATACACAAACGAAAGACATTCTGGATCTGGACAAGGCGATAGAATTATACAAACAAGCGGCAATGTCGTTGCCCAAAACCCATGAATATCGAATGGGATACCTATGCAACGCCGCCACCTGCATCCTCTTTCGGTCTGACATTGAACCCGATGGAATCTCCATCGTGGATGCTGCCGATATGTATCTCGAAGCTTTGGACTATTCTTTCATTGCCCCATCTTCCGCATATCTTGTTGCCTTGGGCTATGCTCGATCTGTGGAGAAAACAGCGGGTGCCTTCTCCGCACATGTCAACGCCATCGCAAGACTACGGAAGATTATATGGACATCTCTAGCTCCAGACCTGGCTGAAACAATTATACGTCAAGCTACCCCGTTCGCGCTGAAAGCTGCTTCGTTAGCACTGGAGGCCCATGATGTCTGGGTCGCGATTGAGTGCATCATACAGGCATGTATCATGCAGTGGCGAGAGCCTTTGCAAATATGCTTTCCCCGCCCATTCCTACCATACAGTGAATTAATGGAAGAAATGGAGAAACTCTCCAATATTTTGGAGATCAGAAATGATTTCGAGCCCATCCCTCCTCTATCCACCGACGATCCCTCTATCCACGGCATACCGAACTATGAAGAGATTGCTTCAGAGTATGAGCATCTTCACCAGACCTTCGAACGCAACCGGACTGCTCACAACCTTGAACTGAAGAGGTTCTTATATTCTGCTGAAGGAAGCCTGGGCTCTGGACGGATTGTTATCCTGAATGCATCCCCCCTTCGTTGCGATGCCGTAATCATTCGACCTTCCCCCGATTCATTGGACAAGGAACTCGTCATTCAGCTACCGATTCAGCAGCAGGAAGTGGAAAAACTCGCTGGAGGGCTTCGCAGTCTGTGGAATTCTTATCGTGTAGATTATTCAGACCCGAAAGAAGAGTTGGACAAATCTGGAAAAAAATTCCTGAGAAGGATTTGGACGTCTATTGTGGAACCCATTGTGTCAGCGTTACAGGTATGTGGTAGAACCCCTAGTGTCGCATAGTAACCGACATCTCCTCAAAAGTTAGTTAAGACTAGTGACCCACCTCGTATCTGGTGGTGCCTCACCGGTCCCTTCATAGACCTTCCTGTCCATGCGTCGGGAACATACGACGCCAAACGACCTTCCTATATGACTGACTTTGCTGTTTCATCGTACCTGCCAACCATCGACATCCTCCCTGACCTTTTTGCGACGAATAAGCAACACGAACTTCGCAATCGTCCAGCCAAACTCTTCTTTGTCGAGCCAGAGGTCTCAAGATTGGACCGACCCGCAGACCTGGAATTGCAATACATGCGCGAGGCCATACCCAAGTCTCAGTTCGTAACGACGGATGACCAGAGGTTGACAATTGACAATGTCATCGCTCAACTGGGAGTATGCTCGGGTGTCCATATTGCCGCAACGTCACAGCAACATGCAGGCAAACCTGCTTGCGCTGATTTCGTGCTTCCTGCGACACTTAGACTCAGCTATGAAGATTTGCGCGACAATCCAGTACCGAAATTCGCATTCCTCTCAACTTATACAGTCGGTGAGTCGAGTGACTGGATGGCCATCCACTTTTTGTTATACTAATCAACGAATCGTTAACCATACAGCCAATGAATATTCATGGGGCACTTGCCGGACAGCATATGACCTGTTGAGTCTCGGATTCACCTCCGTAGTTGGTGTTCAGAGTTCCATCCGGGCAGAAGGGGCAGCAACTTTTAGTCGTGCGTTTTATAAGTCTTTAATGTGGCGATCTGGACTAGACTTCACGGACGCTCATCTCGCGTTGCATTCAGCGGCAGTGGAGATCAGAGAAGAGGGCAGGAAAGACATACACTTAGCTGACTGGGCTAGATATATTCATGTAGGTATTTGAACCGTGTTAATGGTGGATGAATATTGGAAAATATGCTATGGTATCAGTTCCGTGGGTTTGCTTTAAACGAGTCTACTGTAGGAGATCCTTAGCTGTGAGTGTGTACTTGGTGGGAACTTCGTCAGTCGTTCAAACTCCGAAGGAGCAGTCAAAGCGAATGAGCACAATGCCCGAAGCAAATACTAAATACATATCTCTCATGGTCGCTGCTGTTATCATTCGGCAATGGTTTCCAGCGTTTTACTCCAAGCGACAACTTTAGGGTGGGCTTGCACCTGGGTCGTAACGTCAGCACAGCGGATAAACCTAGGGTTTGGGCCTACCTTCCGAGGGTCGAAGCCCAGGACTTGAAGTCCCTCTAAGCAGGTTGCTCGCGAAAGTGCGACATAGGCTTGACCTACAAGCATCGGCCATCAGCTGATTTACAGTCGCATTCAGTGAATTGCGACTCGCCCTTCTCAAATACCTTCGAGAGATCTACCTTTACGCGCTCCAGCGTTTGCCCCTGTGATTTATGGATACTCATGGCCCAGGACAGAATTAACGGAAGCTACACGATCCGCCTCAGCCAGTCTCCCAATGTGACGAATGCTAGGCCTACCTGTGTCCGGCTAGCCTGGACTTCGCCACTTGGAAGTTCAACTTTCCAGACGTCGGGAAGTACCAACATTTCGCGCCTCCCGCCGTTGGGGAGTAAGAACTCGACGACAGGGAAAAGCTTGACGGTCCCCACAGTGGAACTTTTCTTATCTTTCTTCTTCACCAAATCCTCTGTTGCTGCGCTTGAGCCTACGAACTCCGGTGCGAATGCGCCTTCGATGTCTTGGTCTGTTCCGTAAACGGCGGGGTCGACAAAGCGAAGGACTTTGCCTATACTGCCATTCACCAGCATTCCATCTTCTTGATTCTTGATGAGCATGACCTGGGCACCCGCACGGAGCATCAGAAGCGAAGGCGCCATGACATTGGCAAGTATCTTAGATCGTTGTTCTTCGTCAGTTATCAGGCCGCCGTCAATGGCCTTGAATGCCTCTTGCTTTTCATTAAGAAGGTTCATGCGACTTTGATTGGCCCGCTCGACATCCTCCCTTCGCGGAAATCTATTTCTGATGTGAGCTTGGGAAAGGCAAAGTAAAGTGATCTAATTACAGTTCAGTAGGGACCAAGTCATCCTGTATCGGGATAGGTCGTGAAAGAGAACGGAACTTGGCAATCGATTTACTGGATAACGTCCCAAATCGCATCTCGTTCAGCATATCAACGAACTCTGCGAACGATCGATAAACCTTTGTACACCACCGAGTGGACGTAGCACTTGCCTTGGTCTCGCTGTCTGAAAACTTTCGTGAGGTTGAATGTCCTTTCAATGGTCTTATGCCACATCATTGCCTCAAAAGCAAATTTCGTCTGCCCATTCCCCTTTACCACAGGTGGGAGCTGGAAAAAGTCGCCGGTGACGATGATCTAGATAAGAGAGCATTATGATTGGATATAACATACTTAAGAATAATCGTTGGCTCACTTGTATCCCGCCAAAAGGTATTGGACTATTCCGGATGGTGCTTGCAATCTCTGAGAGCTTGTCGAACAAGTCCCCGTCCAACATAGAGACTGTAGCATCGATGAGCGACAATTCTTCGGAGAGGTCTTATTGAATATACTATACCCTCGTCAATAATCAAAACTTTCGTTCTTTGCCACCGAGAGGTCGCTTTCCTGTTCTTGCGAACCTTGGCAGACAGAACTTTGGCCTCTTCGATACCCAATCCAATCCCAGCAAACGAATGTATCGTTGTTCCACCAATGTTACATGCAGCAATCCCTTCATCAATCAAGCGTGAGGGCGCATATATCGAGCATTTGTTATGACAAACCTGTGGATGCTGTTATAGCGACTGCATCTGGGGATTTACTGTATTTCCTCCGAAGCGCTCTGATGATTTCGCGAAGGAGGACGGATTTGCCAGTACCTGAATAAGTGAGACAGCATAAGCATATAAAGCGCGTCGCACAATTGTCACTACGCACCAGCACTACCAGTATAGAAAACACATGTACCCTTCTCGACCAACTTCAAAATCTGAGTTTGCTCCTGACTGAGGAAGACTGCAGGGGGTTTCGCAGGTTTGTCTCTCCCCGTTGACCTGGAGGATTCCTTCTTGGCTGAGATAGATGCCTTAGAAGATTTGTCGCGCGACCATGTTGTTGAGGAAGAGAGAGGATCGTCCTGGCCCCAGCTTACTGGCAGCTGCCTAGCTTTCTTGGTAGGTACCTCGTCAATTGATGTCGTACTTGGACGCTTATTGTTGGTCGGCTGGATAGAAAGAGGTTTCGAAGACGATGAACTGGGTGGCCCGCTCCTCAGAGCCTCCTCGATTTCCTTCAATCGACGCGACCTGACGTCGTCTTTGTTGGGTGGTGTCGGGTCCCATGGAATGTCCTGCGAACTGGGCGGCTTATCCGACCAATCTCGCTTTATGGATCGCAGTCCTGATTGCGATGACCTAGACATGAAATAAGTAAAATTAAGCTCTGGAGATTCCCGGGGTGGTGGCGGTCGAAAGGGAGATTGTCAGTGGTCGCCTTCAGACGCGTGAGCGATGGACGCGACTACCGTGAGAACTCACGTGAACGCGAGGAGCCGCAAGAGTGCGAATGGGTATTTTGAACAAAATAATATAAAGACCATAAACAGAGTGTTTACATAGCTCCAATCCGGTCCACTAGTCCAGATGTATTTGGCCGATCCCAACAATCTGGGCATAAACAATCTTGCACCAGCGTCCACATCTCGTCTCCCATCTCCGCAGGGCGCGGTGGCGGAATTCCATCTAGCACTGACATAGCTACATTTACCTCCGATATTCCATCAAATGGTGGTTTAAGGCTGTATAACTTGTCGACAGGGAATATCAATACGCATATGGCATAGAAGTGAGCCTGAAGATACGTACTTCCACACACAAACAGCCGAAGCTGTAGATATCTCCCGCCGGCATTCTTTTGAACCTACAGTTTCCGTGTATCTTCGAGCGGATCACTTCGGGTGCCGCCCAGCGCAACGACCCAGAGTATTCCCCCGCGCTTGCAAGTGCATAGAGAGGTACCAGGCCAAAGTCAGCGATGCGTGCGTGCCCGTCGTCATCAACAAGGACGTTAGACTATAGAAGAAGAGTATCAGTAATAGGCCTTACGATGAGAGTGCAACTACTTACTCCCCGAAGGTCTCCGTGATACACTTTCATAGAATGCAAGTACTCTAGACCCTTTGCAACCTCAAGTAACTACAGTTCGCGATTACTTACTGGGGTCAATTCGAGTCACTTGGGAAGTGTGCTCACCGACTGCACGACATTAATGCCTTCATGTTTGCTAACGTAGGAAATCACAGTCCCATTCTCCATCCATGGAGACACTAGACATGGAGTTGGATGAAACGTCTTGCAGTCGATCCCGATGAAAGACAAGATATTTGGATGGCTCAGATGTTGCCAAATCAACGCTTCGCGGCAATGCTTCTTCTCGTATACTATGCATAAGTAGACTGCCAGTCTGGAGACCCGTCGACTGCTCACCTGGCGCATTGCTTCTATATTTTCCGGGCCCAGGGACGTCCATATCGGTCGCATACGCTTGAGGGCAACCGGCAGACCGTGCAAAGAAGCGAAGTATACATCGCCGAAAGACCCAGAAAATCGAGGTTCCTTTTCATCGCAGCTAACGTCGGAAAGTGAGAGGGAAGCAGGCTGATATCCGCAGTACTGGGACAATTTCGTCACAAGATACAAGAGCCGCGTTCTAAGCCTCGTGGTAATTGGTTGCTGTGGATTCGGGTACGATAAAACCTTTATTTCACGCGTAAGTCAGGTAAATTCCGGCGCGAATATTGATCGACTCACGTCTTGAACTAAATCCATAAACTGTTGTGCGCGCCTGCCACGGAGAGACAGGACCATTTCCGTGGCGGAGGTAGAAACAGAAACTGCCTGGAGCAGTCGCAGTAATTCACCTTCGTCCTTCTCCAGAGCATCGTGAATTCTCTGGTCAGCGATGTTCCCGACCTCGCGCCATATCTGAAGGTGTAATTGTGTAAGTAGCAGGGTCGCACGGGGGTATACCTAACTTACGTCTAACAACTCATCCCGATAGTCTGAGCTTTCGAGAAGACTTGACACACAGTCGAGTGCAGCAACTGATCTAAACAATTCTTGGAGTCTGCGTAAAGCTCTAGATTTCTTGAGGTGAGAGTTTCCTCATTGTGATTAGCAAAACGAATACGTACCGTTGCTTCGGACGAGATGGATCTTTGGAGATCTCTTCCCAAATCAAAGCAAAGAAATTCTAAGTAGGCCGGAACACGACTCGCCATGTCAGTCATTTACTTAAAGGATGGTCTTGACGAATGCACCAACCTGGTATATTCGTTGCTGAGGTCTTCGTCAGGAGAGCGCAAATTAGGAAATGGAGAATGTATTAATTCTCACCTTCCGTGCAATGATGCTCTCGGTGCGGTTTCCATAGGCCTCGTACAGTGATTCAGCTGCATCGTCACTTGATTCAGCCCACCGAAGGCGTTTCGGCCCAACATTGAGCAATTTCCTCCGCGACGAATCGTTTATAACTTCCAAGTCGCCGTCGGATTTAGATCTGGCATGATTACCGAAGAGACCGCCCGGTGGCGGCTGTAGACCTACAACATCCACCGACAATGTTGACGAGCGTGCTGGGGCGGAGTCCAGAAGAAGATGTGACCTCCACTCAGCTGGTAATCCCTGCCATTAAAATCAATCAGCTCCACATTGTCAAAGTAACTACAAAGACTTACAACAAGCCTTTTGCTCTTTGGGTCCTTTTGGCAATGAACATGGTGCACCACCGACGAGGGCATTGTACACCTCGAACTTAGTGAACTCGAAAGGTAGACGTCGTTCATCCATTCGTTCAACTCGTGGTCGCTACGCAGCGATATACATATGCGGGGCCCAAGTGCATCGACACAGAAGCACCATTGCGACTTCCGATTCTCTACCCGCTCAATCCTCGTCGCGAAGTTGAGGTCAATCTGTGTGTAGTTAGAGGACTGTGAACGATATGAGGTGCCACATAGGTTACAACAGAGGTACGAGAACTCACCGACTTATTGTAAATCTTCAATGTGCTGGGGGTAAGATGCAACCACTTCTTGCTCCAGCCTCGCCAGGAGGAAAGCGGACCACGACTCTTAACTAGGGCCCAGCCGCATCTAACTACACGGATTGTGAAGGCTATGTCTGATGTCATTAGCCTCGACTTACAACCCAGGCAGCAGGAATGAACGTCGCCTACCAGAGGGACTGGAATAAGTAACAACGAGACTGCTGAAGGCTATAAGCAATGCAACGGAGCTCGATCATCGTTATGGGATACAGATCAAGGTGATATCATTAAAGATGAGCGCCTCAATAATGAGCCCCATAAATATCCTGAACGTATGCATCCAAACAAACGGTACTCGCCTTAGGTGTATCCATTGCTAACTCGGCGCTTTGATCGAGGTTCGAGGAAATGATAATCATGTTTTGCACAGTATTATACAACGTGATAGGAAGCAACCTGGGAAGCTGATCTGTCTAAACGGTCAATAGTTAACATCGTCCCTTTACAATGTCCCGTTTAAAGTACTTGATGATGGTGGTTACACTTGGTCGTTGATTACACACTTGAGACCAGCAAGATTGTACCAGTGTCCATAGGGCACTTGGCATTCGCCCTTTCCGCGGGCCATCATCCCATGTAGGGCGCCCTGGTCGTTCTCCAGCAACGACCTTCAACGCGACCGTAGCATCATAACGGATGTCTGAAAAGGGAACAAGCCCCGTATACAGCTATATAATTGTCGCATTCAGTTCGCGCGCCCAACAACGACAGGAAGGGAACGCACTTCGACACAAACACAAGCGAAGGAATACACATCACTGGAGCGGGTTCTTTGGAATTTCTCATAACCCTGGGATGCTGGATACAGGAGCTCGGGTGCCATCCATCTGACAGACCCTGGGTACGTCGATGAAGCTTGCGTGGACATATCAGTCAGCACGGCCAGCCCAAAATCAGCGATGCGGGCGTTGCCTTCGTCGTCAACAAGAATGTTGGCCTAGTGAGCGTCAGAAGTTGATAATGATACGATCACTCAGGAGGAACCGCACTGACCCCTCTGAGATCCCCGTGAATGACTTCTAGTGAATGTAAATAAGCAAGACCTTGGCCAATGCCGTACAGCTGGATGCTGTCAGCGAGCTGGTCGTTTTTACACAGAAACATGGGAAGCGTACCATCAGATCGACATCATTATACCCATTGAGTTTCAAGTAGCTCAAGGCGGTGCCGTTCTCCATCCACGGCGATACAATGCACAGCGACTCAAAGTTCTCTGGGTCGATACCTATAAAAGGGAGGACATTCGGGTGTTTCAGGTGCTGCCAAACCAGAGCCTCTCGACTGAATTTCTATGGTGATTGCTTAATTAAAACACGCTACAGTAAACTAATGAAAGCTTGCCTGGCGAATCTTGGACTGCGCGGTCTCCGTGTCAGATTCGAAGACTCGCATCCGCTTCAATGCAACTGTTTGTCCGAGGTACGACGCGCGATACACGTTACTGAAGCTTCCCCAGTAGGTTGCATCGTTTCCTAACACATCCACTCCGGCAAGAAAGAGGGATGATGGCAATATATGACAGATCTCGGAGAGGCGTATCATCACTTTCAAAAGCTGTATACCGAAGCGTTTATCTTCTGATCGTTGCAACGAAGGAAAATGTAATATCTATATGTGCAATAAAACGATGGTCAAGAGGCGACAAAGATAGAGGAATATGAATATACACACCTCGTGGGCCATATCTAGGAACTGCTGAGCCCTCTCCCCACGCAAACCTAGGACGGCCTTGAACCCGGACTTCGACGTAGAGATCGCGCGGAGGAGTGTCACTAAATCAGCTTCGTCCTTCTTGCGTGTTTCCCATGGTATGTCCCGGAGCCATCCCGGCTGTCCGAGAAATGTGGTGACAGTATCCAAAGCCTCTATGGATTTGAACAGTTCCCTAATGACGGCCAACATACTGACGAAAAGTATGAGAGATGCCAGTATAGGCATATGGAGGCGCAGGACATACCGGTCATCTTGTCGGAGGCTGTCAACCGTGGTGACAAGGACCAAGAGCGAAAGTAAATTCTGCAACCACATCAGAGTTAGTAACACGCTAGATATCATGTCAAGTACCTGATAAAGTTTGTGCTGCGTAATACCGCATCGTCAGAATGACGGGAACACGTCAACGACTCATGTAGCGTACCTTGTTGACCGTCCAGCTCGGGTTAGAGTGATGTGAAGGCATAGGTCTGTCCTGAGACCTGCCTTCACTGCCCTTCCTCTTGCATGCTCGTTTGCGAACTAATTTGAGGGGAGTACTGATGAAAGTAAAGGACATGGGACTCTTCGGCGCGTCGAAATACTCGCTCAATATTTCTTCTCGCCACTCCAAGCCATCGTCCTCTTCTGGCGAGGTGGCTATCTGCTCTTGATGCGGAAGATCATTTATCTGAAGCGAAGGGAGTGACGTGGTTCCGATGTCTAGGCTCTTTTACGCGTTCAGTTATCCTGCGACGCATATCAACTCGGCGAACTCACCGTGAGGAAAGAGGCGGACACGTCCAGGGCTTTCGACCTGGGTGACAGAATCCTGCCACGCGACATTGAGGGATGTACATTGAGATATATCGTCTATCCATTCGAAGAGTTCGCGTTCCGACCAGAAGGAGATGTAGTATTCCAGACTCCCAGCGACTAAAAGGCAACAGTGCTGTGCCCCATCGTATTCAAGGGCTTGCAGCCAAGATACCGAGGTCAGACTGATTTCCAGTGATTCAGAAGACTATGAATATGAGTGAGCCTTTGATACCATCGGATCCGAACAAATTCGAAACTCGCCTCCCAGTCAAGAATGTGAAGTTCCTCCTTTAACAACAACCACATCCTCTTCCAGCCGCGCCAGGAGGCCTGATGCGACTGAACGCTCGCCCATCCCGATCTGGTGGCACTCGAAGGACTGGTAGCTCGTAAATCCGATGCGGCGGCCTGCCTCGCATGGAATCCCATCTTGCACAGTGGTCGACGCGGTTTCAGATTCCAGCCGCTAGCACATCTACCTTGACGCGTTTGCCTCGGATCCACTTGTATATAAAGCAGGACCCGGTCCAGGAAGCCCTGAACTCTGAACAGCCATCACTTCTATAGCGCTGAGAGTGTCATGGATTAGCAATTTTGGTGAACCCATGACAACATGGAAGGTGGGGAAGTACCCTCAAATGTCACTTTTTGCCGCCGACCATAAAGTTAGGGCCAATCACCAACCTCCTTGGGTCGGATTTTGGACAGGATCAACTCGTGGTGTACTGCTCTCTGCTATAGAAACCGGGCTAGTCTCCCAGTGGTCTGGAGATTACAGCCAACCTTCGACTCGACGAATTTGCTGACTTCGCTTGGCTCCCTGTCATCGTCTACCGAAAGTGTTGGCTCTCTGGCTCCAAATGCAATGGGCTGTTCAAGATATCGTCAAGGTTCTAGACGGGGGCCTTTCTTGCCGCTCTGCATGATTGTTCACAAGACTATAGGTTAATCTTCTCACCCGCATCGGAGTCCTGGGAGATAACGCACAAATCCTTCCCTCTCCAGGATTTGTGTTAACGGCCCAACATGTCCGCAGAATCAGACAAGACACTGGCAGAACAAGCTGCTCCATCGGCAGCGGCCCCTTACCAATGGAGCGCCTACATGCTCGAAATCTACTTGGGACGGAAAGGACCGCAACCCCTGGGTACGGTGAAGCTACAAGAAATCGTGGACAAGGCTAAGAGAAGTGAGCAAAGGACACTCCGGTATGCCGATCGCACCCCGGATCGTTACTGTAGTACATGCTTATTTGAACCCATTCGGATGCCTTTCTTTTCGCCGTTGTGAAGACGCCTTCGACTTTGTCCATGAGGGTGCTGGAACCAATAGCACCAGCGAAGCGAACGTGAAGGCATTCGAGAAGTACCGCATCGTACCCCGCATGCTTGTGGACGCTACCATTCGAAGCATCGAGGTCGATATAGATTCTCAGAATTTCCATCGCTTCTGCTGACGTGTGGCGGTTTAAAGACAAGTATATTTGGTGTGAAGCAAATATCACCTCTACTCATCGCTCCGGTAGGCGTGCAGGGTATACACCACCCCGATGCTGAACTGGCCACGGCGGGGGCGGCTGGAAAAGTAGGCGTTCCATACATCATGAGTACACCATCTTCCCGTAGCATCGAGGAGGTCGCCCAGGCTAACGGGCCGGGGAATACACGGTGGTTCCAACTATATTGGTGAGCAATGCTCCCTTTTGATAGCACGTCTTCAATGATGACCGTGATTAGGCCGCGTACCAACGAAGTCACTTTATCGTTGCTCAAGCGCCTGAAAGACAACGGGTTCTCTGCCCTTGTCGTCACTGTGGATGCTGTAGTCCTGGGCTGGCGTTCGAAGGACTTGAGCAATCGATACACACCCTACCGGCACGGCTTTGGCACCCAAGTCGGGGCGTCCGATCCTGTGTTCATGGCGCGCTTTGGAAAACAGCCTGTCATCGACTATCATCCCGAGTTTCCGTACGATCCTGACGCACTTGACAAGCGTCTCGCCGAAGGTGATGAGAATGTAGCAGAGGCACTTCGCATAGGACAGGCTTGGGGGAACGAGCATAATTCCGGGATTTATAGGACTTGGGAAGATCTCAAGTTCTTGCGCGACAATTGGGATGGTCCACTAATTTTGAAGGGGATCCAGTCGGTGCAGGCACGAGCTCCCTTATGAAAAGCTGATAAGCCCGTTGTTGACTTTGTTTAGGATGCGGAGATGGCCGTAGACCATGTTGATGGAATTGTCGTTTCTAACCATGGTGGGTATTTGAGTCGTGGCAGCATGTGCGTTATCACCGGACGTGTTGTACAGGTGGTCGACAAGTCGACGGTGCGGTCCCCTCCATAGACGCGTTGGACGCAATTATGCGTTCGCCAAAGGTATTGGAGGCACAAAAGTCTGGCAAGTTCACGGTATTGTTTGATTCGGGTATTCGCACTGGCAGCGATATCATCAAGGCGGTTGCGTTGGGAGCACAAGGCGTCCTATGTACGTGATCTACTATCATCTATCATAAGCAATCATACTTATAACAGAGACAACAAAAGTGGGAAGACCGTTTTTATATGGCTTGATGATCGCAGGTCAGGAAGGGGTAGAGCAGATTCTGAAGCAGACAATGGCCGACCTGCATATCACACTTGGACTCTCAGGATGGAAGGAATTGGATGACATTCGCGGTCGACGTGACGAAGTCTTGGTGAAGCTGGATTTCTAGGGCTCAGGGGCTTATTTGTACACAATGAAGGCAACCAAACAAATCAATATTTCCCACTGGGAATACAATGAGCTATCGGGCTCTGTCGCCAACCACGACAATCTGAGGAATAATGCGTGCTCGTTTATTGTCCTATATCCCGTGAATCAGAATATCCCTACCGACGATTGTCCTCGCAGAAACAATGAATTCTCCCTCAACCTACTTCCTGCCTCGCTCCCCGCTCCACCTGAATTCTCGGTCTCAATGCCAACTGTCACAACTGGTATAAAGTCGTCTTGCTGGCCGCCAACCGTTCCCCAGCTCTGGATTAGCCAACAGCCTCTACATTTTTGTATCCTTATCACCAAACTTTCCAACTTGCTAATACTCCTCGACGTCGGGTATCTGCACTCTCATTCTTTTAACTATACGCTCTCTCTCAGCCGTCTCAGCCGCTTCCGCGTTCCCATCATCACACTAAACGCTATCACCACTACTCCCATTATGGCCCCACACGTCCACTACGCCAGCAGCGCTGTTCCTCAATACGGCTCCTCCGATAAAACGTACGCCCTTCGGTAGTTTGTATCACGCAATCGACACTAATCAATCCTTCGCGATTTACAGTAAATTGTGTACCGCCCGCGCGTTCTCAATTCGATCGATTGAACGCCAAGTCGTTCGAGCATGGAAGCATGTCACGCATGCCGCCCGTCACCGTCAAAATCGTGTATCGATGCTCCCATGCGACTTCGTCTATGTAACAGACCGTCGCCGTAGCACAATTCTATATGCCCCTTCCATGCCGCACGCCAACTAGGCCATGTTTAACACTTTCCTCCTCCATAATTTACTTGGACTTCATATATTATCTTATATGTTCTGTATTGTATTTATAAATCCCCTTAGATACCATGATCTTTTCTGTGTATGACAGCATTGTACTTTATACCATGAAGCACTTTAGATATAATTAGGAATCAATCTCAGGTTTCTACTACTTGAGTAGATGTTTTTGAGACAGCTAAATGAATGTGGGCAATCGGAGAGTCGACAGTCGTGCTCGCTGTAAATTGCATTAGAATTAATGACTGTAAATGGTTGATTTATGGAGAAAACTCACTGCCTCTGCTTCAATCTTAGAATAACTTTCCCAGAACACTTTGAATTCTGAGACCTGGTCTTGAAGCTCCTTGATCTGGGTCTTTGATGTTACCGCATCAGAGGAAAGTTCCTCAACCTGGCGGTGAAGGGACTCGTTCTGGCCTCGGAGAACCTCAGAGGCCTCCTGAGATTCACGCAACTCCTGATTGATGCGGGTCCGCCACAGCGCAAACTGACGCTGCCGTTCAGCCATGTCAAGTTCCATCGCTGTCTTGTCAAGGTTCAATTGCTGGATTTCTTGATTGAGTTCCTCGATATGAGCTAGTGCCTGGCGGTTGTGATCCTGGGAGTCAGATAACTCCCTTTGCAGTTGGAGGACCAGGTCTGCGTGGACTTCAGCCTCTTCCTGAATATTGAGGGCAGAGCTATCTTTACGAGTCAAAGGGTGTAAAGAGGGACCTGCAATGTGGGCGCTGGCGCTACGGCGAATGCGAGGAAGTGAGTCGGGAGTGGGATACACGATCATCGAGGCGGTTCGGCGGACAGGGGTAGTCGGCGGACAGGGAGCCATAGGGGCAGAATTGTCACTACTTAAAGCAGTCTTGAGTATGAAGCGGGAAAGAGTGCAACAACATACGTACAATTCGAGTGGTGGCGCCCCTTCTTGGTAGATAGGTTCTTCATTGTCTACCCGGGACAGTGCATCACGAAGTTGCTGCTGCAGTTCTTTAATGCGCTTCTCGAGCGCTTCTACTTGGCGGAGAATCTAATAAGGGAAAACAGTTATAACCTAATGCGGAAATGCCATACTAAGAAGTAACCTACCTGGGCCTTTGTCGGCGATCTCTTGCGGAGGCGTTGGGTAAATAAGGAGCAGATTGTGAGGAATTCAACCTGATGAGACGAGAACTCATGCTGGTCAATCTGCTCCCTTGTCTGGGTCATTCTTCAAGAGCAATACATCAGTTCCAAGTCGAACAGCAATAGGTACAATACTCACATTGTAACCATGTCCTCAGTAGGGATAATGATACGACCATCCACATTCTCTTCATCTATGACAATATAGTGCCGATCCTCCTACACCAATGTTAGAAAGCTGATGAACAGGTTACCATTTGATGTCTTACTAGTAATGCTACTGCCTTGCGCAGCATGAGTGCCGCTCGGACACCCATTTCGACCCCAGCTTCTTCAGCAGCCCTTGCGACTAAATAGAGCAACGCAATAAGAACCGTTCCATAGTAGGGTGGGGGAGAAGAAGCGAACCTTGATCATGTACATCCTCCACTTTGAGTGGTACAGGTGCCCCCCCAAGTAGCGAAGCAGACACACATCAACACTAATCAAATACATGAGTATAGCGGGTGTAGGGACCAGAAGTGGAAGCTCACTAGACAGATAGGTGGGCCGCTTGACTGGAAGGGGAGCCACTGGCATCAAGCTCCTGCGCCCGGCCGCTCGATCAGCTCGTGTGGTTCCTCTGATTGGCGGCATAATGATAATAATAAAGAGTGGTAAAGTTGGAGCAAATCAAAGATAGTTGGGGGTGAGTAGCTGGTCCAGCAGCAGGAGTAGTGGGAGTATGGGAGGTAAGATTAACTAATCTCGACCGCCGCCGCATTCGCGATTTTGAGGGGAATGGGCACAAAGGCCCTTTGTGCGCCGTGCTCTGTCCCCCTGGCCCCTGAAGGTACAAGCGCTCTTGAGCGCTTCGCAATGGTGCGAACTTCAGCGCAGGCTTAACTCTACACGTCGACATTATGGACTCTTCCGAACTCTACCATGTTAAACAGCAATTCATTCTGGGTAAGCAAAACTGAATTCACGGCCTTGGTTGACCTCTCTCATCATCTCGCTCACAGGTGCCTATAAGACGCTCATCACGTCCGGTCTTCCAGACGAGTCGTCACAGGATCACGTCCCCATCCTGCTCTACCAAATTCGCGCGCATATAGCTTTGAACGACCCTAAATCTGCCCTCGAACTTGTCCCATCTGGAACTGATAATGTTGCGTTGAAGGCTGCGGCGTCGTTGGCACGATACGTCAGTGGAACCGATACGGACGCCGCTTTGGAGGAGCTGAGAGATCTGTCGGTGGAAATTGAAGGAGACGATGCAGAGGGTAGTGAGCGAGATCGCGCGATGGTGCGCGTACTTGCTGGGACCGCGTTTGCGAGAGCTGGAGAGGTGGAGGAGGCACTGGAAACTCTGGGAGCCGATACGGAGGATCTGGAAGCGTGCGTTCCATCCCTACTCTCGTCCAGAGGACTCACTCCAATGCGGAGAAACTGTGTAGCGTCGCCGTCGTCGTGCAGATATACCTCTCCATTAACCGCCCAGATTTAGCCAGGAAGGAATTCGAACGGGCCAAACGCTGGGCGGAGGACGATCTCCTTCTGCAGCTTATCGAATCTTACCATTGGACTCGTCACAGGAAAGGATAGCTATTCTAACTGCAGCTCGTTCTACTCATGAGCAAATCGCCAACCCTTCTCTATCCTCACCGCACTTGTTGACCTCAGCGCGGTGTGACCAGAATCTTGCGCAATGAGTTCCAGGAGGCGAAGTCAGATTTGGAGGAGTCTTTATCGCAGCAGAAGGGACGACTGCGGAGGCTCTGGCAGCCCATGTCGTCGCCAGTGGTTTGGCGCCAGTCGAAAAAGGGAGAAGCAGATGAATTGTGGGAGTAAGTGACGTCCAGATATGCATATTGAAGTCGTATTGACTTCGTTGTTTAGCCAACTTGTTGCTCAGCATCCCAACCACCCCATCGTCATCGATGTTGCCAAAAAGTCCCAATTCTTCGATGAATGTGCTGCAAACTTCACTGTACCTCCGACAGCCGTGGCCTCGAGGGCATAACGATGACTTGTATCATAGAAGAGTCCTTAACAGTGCACTCTCTTACTGATAAAGTCTCAAGATTGTCTACCTCTTATCCGTGTTACATCGTTCTTGACCTCAGCCAAATACGCGTCGGGCTTTCTGGCATGAATGATTGCATCGTAAAACACCAAATCGAACCCATACATTCCTAATCACTCTAGCCAAACTAACTCGATTACCGACTACACTGGCTCGGGAATGCTCTCTGATAACGGACGAGGGTTGCCAAAGTTGGGCGTCCCGTCCGAGTTCCAGTTAACCATCTGCACAGCGGTATAGCGGGTTCCGTCGCAGTTTCCTGGGGACGTTGGAGACGCGTGATACACCATGTGGATTTGGTTTCCGCTAGGGCTGAGGAAGAAACCGTTGTGGCCAGGGCTGCGTGATGGTCAGTGAAATCATTGACATGAAATGGGCACTGGTAATCCCACCTGGTCCACGCTGTGAGTCACGGAAGCAAGCAATTGGTTAGTCGATAAGTACGGTGCGTAGGACGAGAAGCGTACCCGTTAGCCGTCTGGAAGACGGGGTTGGGGAACTTTGTCCACGAACTTGCGCTCATTGGGTTCGAGCCGGTCAATTCGAGCCTTCCGAGTTTGTACCCAGTGCCAGCGCACCCAGAGGCGGAGAATACGATCCAAGTACGGCCTGACAAAGTGGTTTCAGCGCTCGATATGGCATAACGGGTTTGCGCCACGCACCTCCGTGATAGATCGCTGCAGGACCTTCGTTTACGTTGGATCCGACTTGTTCCCAAGATAAGGTAGGTGTGGCTATTTTGACGGGCGTGCCAACCGAGGTCGCGCTGTTCATTTGGCTGTTTCGGGAGTGAGCCTTTCCTGTCTAAGTCAGACATAGGGAAACACGTACGCGATCCAGAGACATTGGACTGCCGTTTATTAGTTTGGTTTAGAACACGGATGGATAATTGACACTCACAGGCGCCATCCCAGCTCGAGTAGACCAAGTATCTGTTCGCTCCGACTATGAGGACAGTGGCGTCGATCGACCAAACGTCTCTGTTCGGGATAGTGATACGGGCTGGCGAAAGCCGAGTTCAGTGTGAGCATGGGGACTGGGTGAATGTGTGCTCACATGCGTAGCTCCAAGTAGAATCCCATATAATATTTGAGGAGCCACGAAGGACGTGGATGCGTTGGTTATCGAGTGTACCGGTTGTTCCAGCACTGTAGTAGCTATAAAGAAGTTAGACGTCTTATTGAGTGTGGGCCGAGTATCATGCGAAGCTCACATGAACCATGCACCTTCATTAGGCATCCTGTTTCCCGTTGTGTAATTAGTGGGTGTACAAAGACTAGTTATGGAGACACCACGTACCAATGGATCTCCGGAGCCCCTGCAGTACGAGTGTCGAGTTTAATATGGAAATACTTTGAAGATAAAGACGTGAGAGCTTGACTCACAAACGTTGCAACACCTCGACGCAGTGGAGTCTGTCCATATGACCTTGGGGGTGGCTGTCTTCAACCCGTTGATGGTAGTAGCTCGGGTAATCTGGATATTCGACCACGTTGTGCTTGTTAAATCTGCAGACCGTTTAAATTATCATCATTGTGGGCGGCGTCGAACTTACAGTAAAATCCTTCATGGAAAACCTAGATACGCTTTGTCAATGGTTTTGACGACGGGCCATAAATGTCTACTCACCATGAATGGGTCAGAGCCGTCTGTCTTCTTTATGGGATTAGTGAACCCAAATGCAACCATGCATTGTAGCGCAAGGATGGAGAGGAGGGCCCCGAGAATCTTTATATGTATACCCATATTGGAATGCGGCCCTTGGATGCTCGCCCATCCTCCTCAGCTCCCAGTTCTTATACCCATGGAATGGGCACGATACTGACGCGGACCGAGCACATAGCGTGTATGTGTCGGCGGTCCGTGAAGTGGAAAGAGAGCGCATCCAATGATCAACCCATTGTCACTGGGTTCGTAGCGACTGACTCGGGAGGAATATAGTCGGAAAATGAGAGTATATTGACTGCAACTCGGTGAATCGCTAGACGATGAGAAGACACGGTAGCGGACCGCGGACCGACTCAATAGTAGTGACGTTCAGAGTAGAACTGAAACTCTCCAGTCGACAACCCAGGAAGGGAGATTGCGATGTGCGTTGCCATCGCCAGGATCGTATTGAAGTCCAGCACCACCAAGGACATTCATTTCTTTGTCCACCTCGATGCACACCCTGCATGCATAAGTGAATACTTCTTGGTATGATAAAGAGTAAGTAGTTCGGCTTCATGAAATCGTATGCGCCGCGGGGTAGCATCGAAAGAATGGAATAGATTTTATCCCTGGGATCGGACGCCGCGCGGTACTGCGACTGCGCGAGGAGGCGATACAGCGACTTGAAACTAGTCTGAGCGGCGAAAAAAGGTATGTTCACGGTTCTTGCGCCGCAGAAATCATTCAGTGTGCTGAGGCGGTTGATCTCTGTGACTGTGTCGACGAAGTCTCCAACAGGAGCTACGTTTGCGCCGCAATGAATGGCCGCGTTCTTAGCGAGTCGGATTTCTTGGAAAATCCAAGCCCGTATGAACCATGGTCGGCGTACGATATCGGCGGCGCAGTCAAGGATATGAAACATGAAAGCGCGGTCGGGGTCCTGGTTCTTCTTGTCATCCTTTATGGGCAGCGGCCAATTGACCAACGTCAACTTGTCGCCAGCCTTAACGACGTCGACGATCTTAAAAAAAGCATCGCTATGGGGTGTTGCCTCTCCGACACAGATAGCGACACATTCTGCTCGGCTGTAGATGTCGCCCATCATCGCAACTTGCTGGTTCCTCTCCGAGATATCGTCCTGGTTGATGCAAATCGCATCCACCCATAGTTTCCTTGTCGGAAACTTCGACCAAACTGCTTTCAACGCGACCCAGAGGTTATATGTGATCTTCATTAGCCGTCCGTTGCAAATTAAGTCGTGTTCCCTGATATTTGGGCCCCCCCATACGTAGGATAAGGCAAAGTAAGGCTCCGGGTCGTCTACTGATATCACCGACCATTCGCAGTGCACAACGGTCTCGTCAATATTTGAGCCTAGGAAGCTTAGCACTCGTGTGCTTCTTGAAGAGGGCAGATTTTCGTAGACAGACATTGGAAGAACCTCCAGTGAGCCCGTGGAGAGCCTTCATCTTCGCAGCAGTGGAGACCTGGTGGATATCTCGGTGACCGAATAAGCCAACTGAGGATGTAAGCGCCCAAGGTCAAACATATATTAGTAGTGACGTTCAGAGTAGAACTGAAACTGAAACTGAAAGTCGTAAGCGCTCGAAAGTCGCAACCGCCCGTAGCCAAACAGTGCGAAGCCGTTAGCCGTTGCCGGCGGAGATCGAATCATCAGTACCCCTGGGTACCCCTGTCGCCTGCACAGTTATCACTGCGCACCATCTGCTATGCCTCCGGAAACATATAGAGAGCAGATCCGGCGTACTTTTCTAACTGGTCTTGTTCTAACTCACCTTCTTACTATTCCAACCCTTTCTCCTGATGAAAATGAGCTAGATCACTTAACAGATCAGCTTTTTGCAAATCTTCCGGTGCTTCAAGCCATCAATGAAACACGGTATCTTCGTGCTCGAACTCCAGTGCCCAAGAGCTCACAGATCAATCTGTTATGGCAATACATGTCTAATCCTGATCATTACCACCGCTTCAAAGACATTACTGGGGTTTCTCCGCTAGTCTTTGATGTTATCCATGATCTGATTAAAGATCATGCTGTATTCCAGAACAGCTCAAATGTACCACAAGAGCCAGTGGATATTCAGTTGGCTGTGATGCTCTACCGTATGCGCCACTATGGAAATGCAGCATCTATTGAGGCTGTTGCCCGATGGGCAGGTTGTGCAGAGGGAACTGTAGAAGCCTATACATACCGGTGCTTTGATGCTATTGAGGAACTCCATGATATATTTGTACGCCCCCTTACAGCTGAGGAGAAAGAACACGAGAAGTGTTGGATTGAAGAGCAATCTGGTTTTAAGGGTGGTATATGGCGTGAGGGTTGGCTAATGTACGATGGCACTATTGTTGTCCTCTATCGAAGGCCTGGCATGCATGGAGAAGCATACTTTACACGTAAATCAACATATGGACTTAATGTTCAGGTATACTCACCCAATTATGGTTTTATTTCATTACTAATATATATCTCAGATTGGAAATACTCCATCTAATCTTCGCATTGTAGATTATGCACATGGATTCACTGGATCTGCACATGATGCATCTGCATTTGAACATACTGCAGCAGCAAAGCACCCTGATTGGTTGTTTAGTGGACAAGAATTTGCCTGGGCTGATTCTGCCTACACACTTACCACACGGATGATACCAGTACACAAAGAACCTGCATCAAGTATTTGGTACAACCAGAAGTTTGACAAAGCAGTTTCTCATCTACGTGTGAGGTCAGAGCACTGTATGGGGGTGCTTAAGGGGCGGTTCCAGTGTCTTCGTGGCCTCAGAGTCCATATTAATACCTCTGCTGACCATGTCAGAGCCTGCCGATGGATCACAGTAGCAATAATCCTTCATAATCTGATTATCGACATTGAAGGAACCCAAGATATCTCAGAATTTACTGCAGAAGATGACCAGGAGAGAGAGACTGAGGACGACACAGACATACCTGATGATTCGGAATTTGGTCCAGCAGGGAATGAGGCAGAGGCCAAACGAATGCAATTAGTTGTAGAGCTACTAGCATATAAGTATGGACATCAACTGGAGGACGAAGGGATGTAGTATGAAATGAATGACAAATATTAAATGACTGTAGGCTAAATGAGTGACAAGGTAAATGAGGGCTATGTAAATCCTAGACATCATCATCGGAATCTTCAATATTATACCGCTTACGCAAAGATTGAACCTTTTTCTTCACTTTCTTTGGGGAGTAGCCACAAAGCTGCGCCTCTTTCAAGGTTTCCCTGTATTCCTCAACATAAAGGCGGGTTTCGTCCAATCTGAACTTACGCCTGTCACGTTCCTCAGCTTGGGAAGCATGTCGGCTATCAATGAATTAGCTCCCTTATCTCTGAGTTTAATAAAAGCCTACCCAAGGTGGTCAGCAAGAACTTCTTCAATGCCTCGCTTTGCGGGTATGCGCTGCACTTTTTCCTTGGCCTTGGCCACAGCAGCATCAAGTGAAGGCGATGTCCCAAATGAAAAAGAGGACGATTTTGGTTTATGACCAGCTCGGGGTTTCGCTGATGTTGAGGGAGGAGGAGGAGGAGGAGGAGGAGGAGGAGGAGGAGTTGGGGAGTGTCGGGCGGTGGGTGGTAGACTCGGAGAGTGCTGGGTCAGTGGAGGTGGACTTGGAGAGTGCCAGTTGGCGGGCGGTAGAGTAGGAACAGTGAGAGACGGATCAACCAAAGACTCGAGCACTAAGGGATCAAAGGCGGAGGGAAAAAGATCAAATGTACCAGTGAACGGCTCATGTTCTGCGGTGGACGTGGTAGGTGGACCGTCAGCCAGTGATGCTCCAGGTTGAGCAGTTTCGTTATAAATGATTGAGCAGCCATGTGGGCCAGTGCCGGTGATAATGAGGGGTGGGGTGATGTTGGGGCGGGTAGAGAGTATGCGGTGAAGGCGTTCGAAGTAGGGAAACTCTTGCAGAATTTCCTCTGTTAATACAGCTCATGAGCCCTGTACATCCACGGGCAAAAACATATAACCTTACCCCAGATATTGCGCGCCTTTGCAGAACTACATCTTATAACGCAGCTGCAATGCGTTGACCATGCATTTACAACTAGCGCACCGGCAAGGAATCAAAAACAAAGATCCATCAATCCATTGCTCGAGAACTGTTTCCCCAGTACGCCGGTAATCCCAAGTTTGTCAAGACACTAGGGGAGCGTGTCAAGGGGAAGATTGAGCAGTAAGTCCTCCCAATACTTTGAATTTCTATCTCTTATTGCACATTTTTGTAGGGGCCTCGTTTCCAAATACCGTCTCCATGTCAAGCGATTACGTGCGACTGGGGATGGTGTCCGTGACGACGAACAGGCCCCAAACGAGCAGACACTCCGTCTCCTTGTTGGCCCCGATGGACCAACCAACACAACCTCTGCAAAGGCGCGCAATATCTGGGGTAAGGTTATATGTTTTTGCCCGTGGATGTACAGGGCTCATGAGCTGTATTAACAGAGGAAATTCTGCAAGAGTTTCCCTACTTCGAACGCCTTCACCGCATACTCTCTACCCGCCCCAACATCACCCCACCCCTCATTATCACCGGCACTGGCCCACATGGCTGCTCAATCATTTATAACGAAACTGCTCAACCTGGAGCATCACTGGCTGACGGTCCACCTACCACGTCCACCGCAGAACATGAGCCGTTCACTGGTACATTTGATCTTTTTCCCTCCGCCTTTGATCCCTTAGTGCTCGAGTCTTTGGTTGATCCGTCTCTCACTGTTCCTACTCTACCGCCCGCCAACTGGCACTCTCCAAGTCCACCTCCACTGACCCAGCACTCTCCGAGTCTACCACCCACCGCCCGACACTCCCCAACTCCTCCTCCTCCTCCTCCTCCTCCTCCTCCTCCTCCCTCAACATCAGCGAAACCCCGAGCTGGTCATAAACCAAAATCGTCCTCTTTTTCATTTGGGACATCGCCTTCACTTGATGCTGCTGTGGCCAAGGCCAAGGAAAAAGTGCAGCGCATACCCGCAAAGCGAGGCATTGAAGAAGTTCTTGCTGACCACCTTGGGTAGGCTTTTATTAAACTCAGAGATAAGGGAGCTAATTCATTGATAGCCGACATGCTTCCCAAGCTGAGGAACGTGACAGGCGTAAGTTCAGATTGGACGAAACCCGCCTTTATGTTGAGGAATACAGGGAAACCTTGAAAGAGGCGCAGCTTTGTGGCTACTCCCCAAAGAAAGTGAAGAAAAAGGTTCAATCTTTGCGTAAGCGGTATAATATTGAAGATTCCGATGATGATGTCTAGGATTTACATAGCCCTCATTTACCTTGTCACTCATTTAGCCTACAGTCATTTAATATTTGTCATTCATTTCATACTACATCCCTTCGTCCTCCAGTTGATGTCCATACTTATATGCTAGTAGCTCTACAACTAATTGCATTCGTTTGGCCTCTGCCTCATTCCCTGCTGGACCAAATTCCGAATCATCAGGTATGTCTGTGTCGTCCTCAGTCTCTCTCTCCTGGTCATCTTCTGCAGTAAATTCTGAGATATCTTGGGTTCCTTCAATGTCGATAATCAGATTATGAAGGATTATTGCTACTGTGATCCATCGGCAGGCTCTGACATGGTCAGCAGAGGTATTAATATGGACTCTGAGGCCACGAAGACACTGGAACCGCCCCTTAAGCACCCCCATACAGTGCTCTGACCTCACACGTAGATGAGAAACTGCTTTGTCAAACTTCTGGTTGTACCAAATACTTGATGCAGGTTCTTTGTGTACTGGTATCATCCGTGTGGTAAGTGTGTAGGCAGAATCAGCCCAGGCAAATTCTTGTCCACTAAACAACCAATCAGGGTGCTTTGCTGCTGCAGTATGTTCAAATGCAGATGCATCATGTGCAGATCCAGTGAATCCATGTGCATAATCTACAATGCGAAGATTAGATGGAGTATTTCCAATCTGAGATATATATTAGTAATGAAATAAAACCATAATTGGGTGAGTATACCTGAACATTAAGTCCATATGTTGATTTACGTGTAAAGTATGCTTCTCCATGCATGCCAGGCCTTCGATAGAGGACAACAATAGTGCCATCGTACATTAGCCAACCCTCACGCCATATACCACCCTTAAAACCAGATTGCTCTTCAATCCAACACTTCTCGTGTTCTTTCTCCTCAGCTGTAAGGGGGCGTACAAATATATCATGGAGTTCCTCAATAGCATCAAAGCACCGGTATGTATAGGCTTCTACAGTTCCCTCTGCACAACCTGCCCATCGGGCAACAGCCTCAATAGATGCTGCATTTCCATAGTGGCGCATACGGTAGAGCATCACAGCCAACTGAATATCCACTGGCTCTTGTGGTACATTTGAGCTGTTCTGGAATACAGCATGATCTTTAATCAGATCATGGATAACATCAAAGACTAGCGGAGAAACCCCAGTAATGTCTTTGAAGCGGTGGTAATGATCAGGATTAGACATGTATTGCCATAACAGATTGATCTGTGAGCTCTTGGGCACTGGAGTTCGAGCACGAAGATACCGTGTTTCATTGATGGCTTGAAGCACCGGAAGATTTGCAAAAAGCTGATCTGTTAAGTGATCTAGCTCATTTTCATCAGGAGAAAGGGTTGGAATAGTAAGAAGGTGAGTTAGAACAAGACCAGTTAGAAAAGTACGCCGGATCTGCTCTCTATATGTTTCCGGAGGCATAGCAGATGGTGCGCAGTGATAACTGTGCAGGCGACAGGGGTACCCAGGGGTACTGATGATTCGATCTCCGCCGGCAACGGCTAACGGCTTCGCACTGTTTGGCTACGGGCGGTTGCGACTTTCGAGCGCTTACGACTTTCAGTTTCAGTTTCAGTTCTACTCTGAACGTCACTACTAATATATGTTTGACCTTGGGCGCTTACATCCTCAGTTGGCTTATTCGGTCACCGAGATATCCACCAGGTCTCCACTGCTGCGAAGATGAAGGCTCTCCACGGGCTCACTGGAGGTTCTTCCAATGTCTGTCTACGAAAATCTGCCCTCTTCAAGAAGCACACGAGTGCTAAGCTTCCTAGGCTCAAATATTGACGAGACCGTTGTGCACTGCGAATGGTCGGTGATATCAGTAGACGACCCGGAGCCTTACTTTGCCTTATCCTACGTATGGGGGGGCCCAAATATCAGGGAACACGACTTAATTTGCAACGGACGGCTAATGAAGATCACATATAACCTCTGGGTCGCGTTGAAAGCAGTTTGGTCGAAGTTTCCGACAAGGAAACTATGGGTGGATGCGATTTGCATCAACCAGGACGATATCTCGGAGAGGAACCAGCAAGTTGCGATGATGGGCGACATCTACAGCCGAGCAGAATGTGTCGCTATCTGTGTCGGAGAGGCAACACCCCATAGCGATGCTTTTTTTAAGATCGTCGACGTCGTTAAGGCTGGCGACAAGTTGACGTTGGTCAATTGGCCGCTGCCCATAAAGGATGACAAGAAGAACCAGGACCCCGACCGCGCTTTCATGTTTCATATCCTTGACTGCGCCGCCGATATCGTACGCCGACCATGGTTCATACGGGCTTGGATTTTCCAAGAAATCCGACTCGCTAAGAACGCGGCCATTCATTGCGGCGCAAACGTAGCTCCTGTTGGAGACTTCGTCGACACAGTCACAGAGATCAACCGCCTCAGCACACTGAATGATTTCTGCGGCGCAAGAACCGTGAACATACCTTTTTTCGCCGCTCAGACTAGTTTCAAGTCGCTGTATCGCCTCCTCGCGCAGTCGCAGTACCGCGCGGCGTCCGATCCCAGGGATAAAATCTATTCCATTCTTTCGATGCTACCCCGCGGCGCATACGATTTCATGAAGCCGAACTACTTACTCTTTATCATACCAAGAAGTATTCACTTATGCATGCAGGGTGTGCATCGAGGTGGACAAAGAAATGAATGTCCTTGGTGGTGCTGGACTTCAATACGATCCTGGCGATGGCAACGCACATCGCAATCTCCCTTCCTGGGTTGTCGACTGGAGAGTGCGGAATGATAATATATCTTACTGGCAAAGGCTCTCTAGGAGTATCGACTGCATTGACCCCGAGGCGCTTCGTATTCGCAATGAACTTGGTGCGAACCTCGATCCGACGAGCAGAAAAATACGTATTCCGGGGACCGCCCTTGGGAGGTTCCGAGTTTACGAGACAAAGAACTCGGCCTTCCTGACGCCTTTCCCCAAATGTGTAACGAAAAGAATGCGCGGAGGAGAGGGTTTCTTGATTCAATGTACTGGCAAACTCAAGGTATGTCAATCCACGCGCACGCCTCCTCCGTCGACTGAAATATGGACATATCCAAGTTTACGATCAGGAGACGAAGGCCACCATTCCTTGCTAGTCTTTCTGATGACGACTTCGCTGCCCTCTGGCAAGGCCTTGCGTTACACGATAATCAGCAATGCAGGTGTAGGGCCCCTACGAAGAGCGAGGCCTTGTACCAACTCCGAGATATGCCTCAGGGCCTGAAGACGGGCGATTGGCTATGGACCACAATGATCGATGGAGAAACAGAGGAATCGGCGGATGCAAGTGGAAGCAAAGACGAAATCTATCATTTCCATTACGGGCTGCGCCCCGTCGAAGGAGCTGAGCCGTGCTTCCAGCTCGTTGGAATGACGAACGGTCTCACCGAGGTCGGCCCATATGTGGACAGAACAGGTATAAGTGCTACTGTCAGGATTCAGGCTAGATTCCTATTTGTATGACTGGACTAGTGTTGATGTGGCGTTGGCAGACGAATATCAGACTTCACGCTTCAATAGCTATGCTTCTCGTGCTATCTTCACTATAGTTATAATAACTTCGACCGCTCTCAGCATGGCAGTGGTGTCAACCCCAACCGCACCCAGGTCTGCCAGTTTGAAACCAGAACAGTCCATGCGGACAAGCTGATCCCCTGATTAAAAACCGATGCGCATCTTAAAACGTAGTACCCTCATGATGCATGCATGATGTTCTAAAATAGACGGTTATTTTAAATACTACCGGCATCTACCACAGGTCCAAATTACCAGATCCCATCGCATTAACGAGAGGCCCTGCGGTCTTCTAATGTACGCATAATCATATCTACAGCATTAGAGTACGAGTCTGAACCTAATTACAGCATGAAAGAATCAGCCCAATGTTTCAAGACACCTTCTCCCCGACGATGAAAATCAAACCGCGTAACGTCCCTACACACAATTGTTGCGTGCGAGTTCCTAACGCCGTCGATATACGCCAACTCCTTCTTGATAGGCAATTTGTTCAGCGACGCGACAATTCGTTTCTGCACAGGGGAGAGTATAGGTTGCGCAGACGATGGCTTTCCTGGGGTCCCTTTAATGTGGAGCGACGGTGAGGAGGAGGACGGTTCGCCCTCATCGGGATCGGATGAATCGATGAAGTCAGCGACGGCGTCTTCGACTTGTTTCTCTAGTTGGGCGAGGACGTGGCTTAACCGTCCATGGGCGGGAGCGTCTTTCTCTAGTAGTTTGATGCGCTGGCGAGACGAGTGCGTGGCGAGTGCGAGTCGCGTAATAGCCATTATAATAGCAACCGGGATAAGGAGTGGCAGTGAGGCGTATAGTAGCTGTATGAGTATATGTCAGCTCCAGACGGAGGGGAACGATGTAAAGGCGTACAATGTTAAATGGGAACCTGAACTGTAAGAACGGAGGAAGTAAAGGTCGATCGTTACGAAAGCTCTTAAACCATGCGGCAGATAATATGCGTGGACTTGAAGGAGGTGGAGGAGGCGATGGGGGGAGGGTCATTGACTTGATTAACGGGCAGTAGTTTTCCTGTAGGTCTCTAGATACGCGATCAGGATTAGGTTGCATACGACGCGATAGTCGCGTACATTTCTAAGCCACTTGTTGACATATCGGCAAATGGATCCTGCAACTCTATAGCAGCAGTCGTATATGGTACCGTTACATCATTTACACTGGAGAAATGTTACCATGCTGACAACGGCGGCACCGAGATCATCACTCACGCATTGGCATAAATACGAATATTCTTGAATTTACTGAGTGCTTGATAGAAGATCCTGTCTATTCTCGTTATTGAGTGCTAGCGCCAACTCAGTGGGGTTATTCCACTCACTTGGGTCTGCAAGAACCTCTAACAGAGGTCGCCCGGTGCTCGACCATTTGTCTATGCAATAGAACTGTTCTCCGGTTCGCGATAATAAGCGCGATCCCAGCGCAGAGGTCAGCGAGGACAATATAGACGAATAACGTAGCATGCCAATGTGTGGTGTAGCCACGGTATTGAAGTTCACTGGTTGAACATCCTCAAAGAATTTCCGTTGATACAGTATTCTGTCAAGGTCTTGATGAGCATTATTCCGGCGAATCACACTCTGGCCCGTTCTTACCCTACGAGATACCGTGAAACCAGGCCTCCAAGGCTGTAACCAGTGACCGAGAACCGAGCCACCCGTTTACCCTCGTTTGCAAGCTTTTCAACCTCCTGGGTGACCTAACATGGAGGTAACGATTCACATGGTGGCCCTGAAATGGTGGAAACTGAAACGCCCATACACACCTCTTCCGCCACACGTTCTGCACCCCAATCGATCCCATCGTAGGTGGAATCCTCCCTGTTCGTTTCCGCTAATAATACGTGCAACTTGGTGCCATCTGGGCCGGCTTCTTCTTTGGTTTCGCGGATGATGCGAGCCATTTCGGCGAGGTGGCCTGGGTTGCCCCACATGCCATGGAGGAGGACGAGGAGGTGAACAGGAGTTACGGGGCCACTATCGGCCATAGCGTACAAGGAGTGTGTGGTTCAGAATGAAGAAAGGAATTGCGGCCAGTGGCACCCATGCTGAAAGGCGGCCTGCGGTGCCGTCGGCCAAATCCAGTCGTCACCATTATGGGCGCTTAACTGCCATTCCACTTTCAACCTCAACATCTATGCACTTGCGCGCTTTTGCCGAATGCCCTGAATGCGGTCCCTTACTTTCAGCAACAAGGGAGGGAGAGCAGGAGACCCCAAATCAGCACGAGGCGTGATAATTCCTCGTATCTATGCCCATTCGCGGAACTGTAACCACCTGAAGTTGTTTCAACTCAAACGTGACTAAATCCACAGCATTAACCAGAGGCTGTGGATGTGGTATATAAAGACTGGAGCGCATGATCTGTTGATCTTCAGAATTTTAGCTGGTCTAGTTCTCCAGGATTTCAACGACACGACTTTAATGACAGGTAACCATCATTTGGGATTCTTTTGTGTGGTAGCTGAGCGCTGAGCACCTTTGCAATTGTGACAGTAACGACCCAATTGACCGCCTCCCATGAAGATGGTGCTTTGAAAGCCATCCGAGCGATTGATCATCAATTGTCCCAGCTCGACCACTCTGCAAGAACGCTGCGAAGTCGGCGCAATGCCCTTGCACCAATATCTACTCTGCCGCCAGAAATACTCTCCATGGTGTTCATGTACATGGAAGCCGCTAGCAATCACTCGCTTGAATGGATCAAGGTCTCCCACGTATGCCAGCATTGGCGGGCGGTAGCCCTTGACTCCCCCCGGTTGTGGACAAATATCGTGCTTAGCCGCCCTAAATGGACAAGGGAGATGCTCAAACGCTCAAAGATGGCCCCCCTCGACATCAAAGCAGACCTCTCCTTCCTAACGCCTCGCCTCCTCGAAGTTGTTCGATTGATAATGGAGCAGATACATCGCACACGCAGTCTCAATATCACCGCCAACCATTCCACATTGAATTCCATATTCGCCGGCTTGCACGATGCTCCACTCCTTAGGTCATTGAACCTCCGTGATTCTCAGCGCCATGGTTTGCTTCCAACAGACTCCCTCAGCGTTCCATTTGCCATGAAAGCTCCGCGGTTACGACAACTTGAACTACTTCAGTGTAACGTAGAATGGAACTCTCCGTTCCTCCGGTCTTTGACGCACTTTAAACTGCGCGACGCGACGCCCCCGCCGATGGGTGATCTCCTTTCAGCTCTACAAGCCATGCCTTATCTGGAGGTTTTGGAACTTCAAAATAGCCTTCCACGACCTGATCACGGCCTAGGGAAGCGCGAAGTCCGTCTGGGCAGGCTGAAGAAAATTTCTATTAAAGATCCTCTACCGTCGTGCGCGTCGCTTCTTGGGTTCCTTGCGTTTAAACCCTGTACCTCCTTCCATTTGGATTGTACGTTTAGCGACGAGCCTTCGGCGTCATTGTTCCTGTACCTCGAGTTCTTACATCAACTTCCGTTCAAATCCATCAACACGTTGGAATTGGCGCAGGATGGCCCGGCTTATATCGAGGTCTATGCCTCAGAGCCCGCTTCTGGCCCTCGGGCGACAAGCTTCGACTTCAGACTGTCCTGGTCGCAGGACGTTCCTGTCGCACCGATACAAGTCTTCTCCCACATCAGTAAATCGCTCAAGCTCTCCCTCCTTCAGACGTTGTACTATCACCAGACCCAAGACTCAGAAGCTTCCTTCTGGCTCGACAACTTCTCGAAGTTGCCGAAGCTTCGGAACGTGACGCTTTCTGGGTCCTTGGTACCTAGTTTCTTGGACGCGCTTGTCCATGGTCAATCGCACAAAGCATCCGAGCCGGCTGGGAGGAGATCCTTTGCTCGCATTGGATTTCCAAGCCTGCGGAGTCTGGCGTTACATAACGCCAACCTAGCGGATACAGTAGGCGACAAGCGGCTGCTTACTACCCTGCGCGACGTCATTGGCTATCGGCTTCGACGGGGGATTCCAATCATTGACCTGACCTTTGAATGGTGCGCCAACGTACATGAAGCTGATGTCGAATCACTCGGTATGTTGGTGAAGAACGTGCGGTGGGATGGACAGGAATCGGTGTTGAATAGCGATGGTGAAGGACTACTGTTCATGGACTTGGATTAGGAACGTAAGTAGGAACACTGTACCGAATACGCGGGTGAAAATGCGGCTTGTCAATCGATGGGAGTGTCTGGTTGACTTGTTAACTAAACGTATGGGGATTATTACTCACGTCCTGCATCAGATCCGAATCATGTCGCCTGCTCCAAGTTTAGTGGAACTTGGGCCGCGAGGATCAAAACTCCGTATTGCTCTGAACCTGGCGGTGCGATAAGTAATCGATAGTAATTTGGCGATCACAATGCTCACTGTTTATGGCCAAAAGCCACAAGGTCGTCGATATGACCCCTCGCTGAGTTCCAAGGAAACATGTGTTCCCGTGGAACAAGTGCAGTCTTTCATACTGACTCGATGCTGAACCGAACAAGCTTCTTTAATATTGACCTTTTCGGCTCCCTTCTCTGTCAATTGCTTCTAAATCCGTAGGTTGGCTCATAAAGAGTGGCTGGGCTGGAGCATGTCGTCGACTTACCCTACTCTCCTTGATATCGACCCGGGAAACAGAAATCAGAGTCCAGATGGCCGAAATCGAGGCACTGCCCAAGAGTCCTGTTAAAAAGCGGCTATCGATATTCACAAGTCGCAGCACATCGCGTAACAGCACCATGAATCCCCTCGTCGAATCTCCCGTCTCAGAGAAACCAAGAAATGGAACTGTGCTGAACCAGTTCCGCGATACGGTGTGTCCTGTCAAGGCAATAATGATGTTATGCTAGTGGAGCTCATCTAGTCGATACAGCTGAAAAATAAGCTGCCAATTACAGACCTCTCGTTTGTAGTGAGTATATCGCTGTTCTCCAGGCTACCTTTATCCTCATCGAGGTATCAAGTCCGCCGCGGTTGATGCCATATCCAACACGGAATCCTTGGATGACCGTAAAATGCTGGTCAGTTCACTTAGAATCACCTGGGTCTTGGTTGGGCTGAACTCACGTATTCCCTCTGAGTAGTTGGAGCATGCCCTAACCTTTGTGTCACGCTGGCCAGAGGGCGACTTCTCAACCAAGCTCCAGGCTAAAATTGTTCAGCTACGTGAGTAACCCGTCCCGATGATCAGACGACTTTCTCATCATCACAAGTGTACAACGACTTGGCCCATCCCGCGCCTACCTCAATTGGCAACCGGTATGCATGGCGGACCGCTGACGGGTCGTACAACAATATCCAAGCCCCTGACATGGGAAAGGCAGGCACGCCTTACTCGAGAAGCGTTCAACAGACACACCCTTTGCCGAAGAACCAGCTCCCTGATGCAAGTCTTGTGTTCGATACCCTTCTCAAGCGCGAAGGAGTGAGTAGTCTCCGATTAACTTCGCTTTCTACGCGGTTCTGACAATAGCTTCTACGCTAGTTTGTTAAGCACCCTGCAGGTCTATCCAGTCTGTTCTTCTCGTTCGCAGCCCTCGTTATCCACTCGTGAGTTCTCTTATCTTGTCATCAAGACGACATGTGTTAACGTACACGCGGGATCAATCTAGTGTCTTCCGCACTTCCCACCAGAACGTGCACATAAATGAAACATCTTCATATGTCGACCTTTCCCCGCTTTACGGACACAATCAAGCGGCCCAAGACTTAGTCCGAGCCCGAGATGGGCGCGGCTTGTTGCACCCTGACGTATTTGCAGAAGATCGCCTACTTCTACTGCCCCCGGCTGTTTGCGCGATTCTAGTCCTCTTCAGCCGCAACCACAACGTCAGTCCAGAATTTACTTCGTGATTCTGAACCGTCAGCTGACAGCTCGCGCCGCTAGTATATCGCGCGGAAGTTGTTAGAAATCAATGAGCGTGGGAGTTGGCAAGATCCATCCAGGCTCTCCACAGACAAACCTGAGGACCAGAAGAAACTCCTTGAACAAGAGGAGGAGATCTTCCAAATTGCGAGGCTGATCAATTGTGGTTGGTTTGCAACTACTGTGTTCTCTGGTAAGGGGTGTATTTCTGTATAGGCTAAACGGAAGGCTAAAGATGATATACCCAGATTACTTCAGCTGTATCTTGGGGTTGGTCAGAACGGGGAATACATGGAGTTTACTACCCTTTGGAGTAAGAAATCTCACCTCTCATTCAACGACAGGTCCCCTTAACTGTGCATTTGACAGGAAATGCGGATGGACGATCATACTACATTCGAGCGAGGACGCGGAAACGTCTGCAGTGCCGAGGTTGGCTCAGTTGGCTCTATCTCAGTGGATATGAATAATTGACCATCTTGTAGTTCAACTGCCTATATCGCTGGCACGCGACCACTAGTGAAGTCGATGAGAGATGGGTGAAGGCTATTTCAAACAAGATCTTCGAGGGCAAGCCTATTGAAGAGGTTACCCCCACCGATTTCAAACTCGCTGCCCGTAAGATGATGTCTGCGCAACCCTCTATCACTGAGTGGACTTTCGGGACGTGAGTGTTGGGCAACACGTGTCGTAGCATCTTTACTGACTCCCCGTGTGTGGTAGAATTCATCGTCAGGCAGATGGCTCATTCAGAGATGAGGACCTTGCCCAAATCCTGCAAGAGGCGTGAGTACATGGGCAAGTAGCTGGGACCCTCAATCTAACTCGTTCCGCAGCACGGAACATCCAGCTGCCGCCTTCAGAGCACGCGGAACACCAGGTTAGGCGATTGGACTGCATGTTTTACTGTGTTCTGACAACCATTATAGAGGTCATGCGTCTCCACGAAATCATGGGCATCGAACAGAACCGAGCATGGGGTGTATGCTCATTAAACGACTTTAGGCAGTACTTGGGGCTCAGGCGTGAGTATCTTCACATATGTGCTCCCGTTAGAGTCCATATTGATGGTCAATTGTAGCATACAAAACGTTCCTGGAGTGGAACTCCAACCCAGAGATCGCTGATGCTGCCGAGAAGCTTTATGGTGACATTGATTACCTCGAACTCTATGTCGGGCTTCAGGCTGAAGAAGCGAAGCCCGTTATGGACGGCGCCGGTCTTTGCCCAGGTAAGTTTCCATCCATCCCCATCTGAGATTACGGTATAACTCTAATCGTTTGTCGCAGGCTACACAATCAGTCGCGCTATTCTCAGCGATGCCATCGCCTTGACTCGCGGCGACAGGTTCTACACGTATGACTACACGCCGTACAACATGACCGCCTGGGGCTTCGCAGACTGCCAACGCGACCCCAACGCCTTTGGTTTTGGCAGCACACTCGGCCGCCTTTTCACACGCACCCTCCCCCGCCACTATAACAACAACAGCGTCTATACCTTCTTCCCCCTGATGACCCCTGAGTCGATGGAGAAATACCTCCCCGACATCGGCTGCCAGGGAGACTATGACTTGGCTCGCCCGAAAGTCATACCTGAGGAAGTTGTTACGAAGAACTACGCGGAGATTGGTGAGATTCTGCAGAAGAAGGATGTTTTCGTGCCACCATATGCTGCTCAGGCCGCGAAAATCATCAAGGGCCATGGGTGGGTGTTAGGCTGCCTTGAATCCTCGTTGTATTGTGCTAATGTGCTTTTTAACAAGCTTCTTCACTGCCACGACAGACGACAAGGAGCAAGCTGCGATTCTAGCCATACTAAATGAAGCTCAGTCGGTGAACATGACCGGCGCGTTCTTCCTCTCGAAGACGAAAGAGTTGATTGCTTCGAAATCGTACGCCCTTGTGGGAGGGAAGGTTAGATGCATAGACGTGGTGCGGGACATTTTCAAGGTGGTACCTACCATTTGGGCTGCGACAGACCTTGGCGGCATCCACGTCAAGGCAAAAGATTCCGATGATGGGGATATAACATCCTCCGAGTTGTATGATGCCCTCTCGGATATCTACACGTGAGTATATACACTCCTGTTGCTGTTCCAGGAACACACTGATTGCATGTTGGAATAGGTTCGTCTTCCTTGATGTCGATGCGGCGAAGTATATGGTCCTTCAAAAGAAATGCAGAGAGCACGTTGAGAAGCTCACCACCCTCATCAAAGATCATTTAGATCTCACTGCTATGTCCAAGGTAGGACTTTGCCTCAATACTCAATCCCTCATCCGTTTTCTGACGCGTTTATACGCATAGCTTTCCATCCACAACCTCTCCTCATCGTTTACACGAACATTGAGTGGCAAAGCCAAGACAGACAAAACCCAGCATGAACTTGTAAAGAAGCTGTACGACAGAACCAAGTCGCTGGACCAGGTAGCCAACACTCTGTTGGCAATCATGGTCTCGACGATCGATCTATCTCTGGGTTCGTGCTTTTCTACTAGGTACATGCAGTAACCGCGCCTTCTGACAGCGCGTCCTTGATCAGCCCTAACAAACGTCATGAACGTATACCTGGACTCTGAGCATGAAGAAGCGATGCAAAACATCTTGACCTCTTCTGATCCGAAAGTTAGTGTGGACGCGTACGTGTTGGAAGCGTTCAGTACGTATCTTCTGTTCTTCATTTGCCGCCGGCGTTGCTAACACAACTCCAATAGGGCTTGATCCCCCCTTCCGTGGCGTCCATCGTAAGAATCAAATCCCTTCGTAGTCAATTCATCCTCTTATTCATAAATCTAGGTGTTGCTACCAAGGACAGCACGATAGGCTCCTTGACAATACCCAGTGGGACTCGGTTGTTCTTGGATATCGCTGCTGCAAACTTTAATGTACGAGGAACTGCATTTGTTGCTGGATGTTCGGTGCTGATTCGCAGTAGGAGGATACGTTCCCGAACCCTCACGCTGTCGACTTGACTCGTAGTCGCGAGCGCTATCTCGGAAATGACGGTCTCTATAGGTGCGTGCATTAATTGTTTCAGAACCCTTTCCTTGAAGTTAATGTATTAATGTATAATGTATCTCTAGGGCTATCGGCGAGAATTTGACGGTCATGGTACGTCTTCCTTCATTGCCGGCAATCAACATCACTAATTAATATCACTAAAGATTATCAACCAAGTTCTGCGCGGAATCTTTGCGCAAACGAATATTCGTAGAGCTCCGGGTCAATCTGGGCAGCTCAAGCGTTTCAGGGAGCATGCGTCGGTCATGCAGATATTTACATACCTGGACAAGAAACAGCTTCCGACAGCCTGGCCTAGCTCATTCGTCATGCAGGTGAGTGATGCCTTGGCTATTCAACGCGGACCGCATTATTGAATGGTATTTTCCCAGTATGATGTGGTGCCGCCAGCCTCGAAGTAAGACCCGATGTGTATCTCAAAACACCTAGTAGTTGTCTCGGCATTCATTGTAGCGTGTATTTCTACTCGAAATGACAAGGCGTTCATCATTCGCGTATATCATAACCATCTGCATCTCCCATAGGCCGGCCGTTATAGCTGGATTCGTGGAGTTGATTGGCTCCCTAGGGCGGTGGACTGACAATCGTGAGTTGTTTCCATCACCACCAAGTATGATTATCGGCATCTCAGTTGGCAACTGGCCATCGATGGGCATCACCATGTTCGTATGGGATTGTATCTTTTTTGTGGGCCATGCAGTCCGTGTATAGAGTAGCTGTAGTGGCGGTTGCGATGCATTTGATCCTAATTTGCGCCTGATTTGGGCATTTTGAGAGAACAAAGGGACCATCATCTGCTCGCCTGCAGCTTTCAGAGATGACCTCCGTCCAAAATCACTGTCGAGTACCACAGACCGTCGAGGGAGTCCATTCAAGAGTACAACGACCTCCTCGCAGACGCAAATATCCACGCCGCCCAGGCTGCAAAGTACAAGGATCCTTTTCAGCCATCGCGACAGGCTCCTCCTCCTCCAAAGACCCGCAATTCGCTGCAGAAACCGAATCCCAGGGCCAGGAAACACAGCTTGCCCTCCTCCAATTCATCTCCAACCATCGCGCATCGCGTAACTGACGGCGACCCGTTTGCATCCTCTTCCATCGCTTCTTCCAGGACCACCATCACAAACTCACCACAAATGGCTGGAATGGCGACCTCACCACCCCAGAGGCCCTCAAGGGCGAACACGGCGACGTTGAACGATATCTTTCCAACTCAAGCATCCCTGTCCTCAAGGCGACTCTCGACACCGGTTGTTGGAGCCCACGACGGCGGCCATTTCCTTGCAGACCCAAATGAGTCACTGCCCCAGCCATCAGAGTTCCAATCCACGCTGAGCACCCCAAATGCCGTCTCTGCGGGCTCTACTCGCTCTCGCAGCTCTACCACCATCAAATCCAAAAAGGGCA
Organism: Pleurotus sapidus; assembly: GCA_026743855.1. Taxonomy (NCBI): domain Eukaryota; kingdom Fungi; phylum Basidiomycota; class Agaricomycetes; order Agaricales; family Pleurotaceae; genus Pleurotus; species Pleurotus sapidus. Next base: position 729,749 of record JANBWZ010000008.1, read on the forward strand.
TGCTGGGCTTCATGTCTGACCTGCTCACCACGAACAAGCGCTTGGAGATCAGCACTCCCTACGATCCAGTCCATTTGACCCATGTAGGCTTCAACTCCTCCACTGGCGAGTTCACAGGCCTCCCGAAGGAATGGCAACAGCTCCTCCAGGAGAGCGGCATCTCGCGCAGCGAGCAGGAGAAGAACCCCCAAGCAGTTATGGAAATCGTCAAGTTCTACCAGGAAGGACACGGCGATGTGTGGGATAAGATGGGGAATATGGGCCCGAGCACACCTTCTGCTCCCCCCGGTGCCATGGATGATGGTCTCCAGAACCCAGTACGTGTTCAACTCAACTTGCATCCTGACTGCGGCGACTAAACTGGCTGCGATGTTCAGCGATCACCACCTCAGCCCCCGAACAAGAAGTCGTCCGTGCTGTTGACATCTAGCCCCGTGCCTACAGCGCGTCGCGCTGCACCTTCGCCCCCAAGCAACCTCTCATCTAACCTTGACCGATCAACCTCCCAACGGACACCAACCAAGCCTTCACGGCCTGCTGAACCGCTTAATCGTGCGCAGACCACGCGCGACAAGCGGCCTACCCCTTCCTCGAGCACGAGCAGCCAGGCTCACCCTCACGTTACACACACCCACGCTCATGCTCATGTCAAGAAGGAGAGCCCCTCCTCATCAAACGCTGAACTGCCTTTGAAACAGCATGCCTGCATCATCATCACAGGCACCAAGAGCTGTTCAGCAGACTTCGGCCTCTAGAGATCGCGACCCACGTGCTCAAGCTCAGGCGCAACCCCCAAGTGCTGCCGCCCAAAGTTTGGCCAAGGCTGCCGGCCCTGTCGCGACTCCAAGGCGAAGAGAGAAGAAAGTGGACAAGGCGAAGGAAGAGGACATTGTCAAGCGTTTACAGATGATTTGCACGGACGCTGACCCGACAAAGCTCTACCGGAACCTCGTCAAGATTGGCCAAGGGTGTGTAATTCTTCCTTCGTTAGCCTGTCTGCTAAGCGAGCGCGCACCTCGGTTACAGCGCCTCCGGTGGCGTGTATACTGCCTACCAAGTGGGATCAAACTCGTGCGTCGCTATCAAGCAAATGGACCTTGAGAAGCAACCCAAGAAAGACCTCATTATCAATGAAATTCTCGTTATGCGATCTTCGAGGCACCCCAATATCGTCAACTACATAGACTCCTTCCTGTACAAGAATGACCTGTGGGTCGTCATGGAGTACATGGAAGGCGGTAGTCTGACGGATGTTGTTACTGCCAACCTGATGACCGAGGGTCAGATTGCTGCTGTGTCGAGGGAGACCTGTCAAGGATTGGAACACTTGCATAGACACTGGAGTTATCCATCGCGACATCAAGAGTGACAATGTACTCTTGAGTATGGTTGGGGATATCAAGCTTAGTGAGTACGCCAGTTGACTGTATGCGTGCTTATTTACGAGTTACGTTTCTCTTACAGCTGACTTTGGGTTCTGCGCCCAAATATCGGACCCCAATCATTCAAAGAGAACGACCATGGTTGGGACACCATACTGGATGGCGCCTGAGGTGGTTATGCGCAAGGAGTACGGACCTAAGGTCGACATATGGAGTCTCGGTATCATGGCTATTGGTGCGTCTATGTTTCAACTCGGCTTTACTTTGAGGCCCATGCGTACTCTTTTCATCCAGAAATGATCGAAGGCGAGCCACCATACTTGAACCAGAACCCCTTGAAGGCACTGTACCTTATCGCGACCAATGGCACACCAACAATCGCAAACCCCGAGAATTTGTCCGCGACCTTCAGCGATTATCTCGCCAAAACACTCGAAGTTGACCCCGAGAAACGGCCGAATGCAACTCAGCTCCTTCAGGTGGGTTCTTCCTAGCAACGTTTGTTCTCTCTTTGTGCTTGGTGGCTAACCCACATGGTTGGTTTTGCAGCACCCCTTCTTCAAGCTGTCGGAGCCCTTGAGGACATTGGCGCCCCTGATCAAAGCCGCCCGTGAAATCGCCAAGTCAAAGTAGGAATTTGGGTTTTTGGCTTCATTTGATCACTTTTGCGTCTTCCGTCTTCCGTCATGCGCGCGATGTACATACCTGGCATCCTATCATCTATTCCCACTCTATAGACCCTTTGTATACCGCCTCATCCTCATTCCCGCAGCTTCACGGGTTCGCTGGTATACCCTCGTCGCGATTTTCTCGTCCTCACTAAAATCTTAAGATGTATTGCACGTTATACAAGTTTCCGACAGAGATGCCCTCTCTATTCACACTTCTTGTACGCCTCACGACCCACGTTATGAGTAGCAGTCCGTACGGGCATGGACCCTTCATTTACTTTCGTATCTTCCGTCCCTCGAATCTATTGCATAGGATGTAGTATTCTGCTATAATAAACGCTCTGTAGTGACGGTACGACGATGTGATGTGATTTAGAGCAATATGTATGTTACAAAATGTTACAGAAATTGTGCTTATGTTACTGATACAGACTTGTACGAAATTCATGCAGGGTATAGATTAATTGAGATAACATAGTATGAAGGTGAGAGCGTTAAAAGTATGGAGACCAGCCTATAAGGTGCTTAGTGTGACGAATAAGCCGAGAAGAGATATACGTACCAACAAACATAGCTCCCAAGGTTATTTGGGTCCATGGCTTCTGCAAGGAGTTCGTTGACAGTGAACTCCACGCTGAGCGACTTGTCGAGCTTTCGTGCCACGGAGCTCAACGTGCGATCCGCCAGCTCTTGTGTCACATTACCGGAGTTGCTGTTTGCTACTAGCACTGATTGAATGGAAGACCCCTCGCTGGCGTCTTGTTCAGCAGCAGCCCCGCTTTTGTTCGTTTCCCGCTGGGCGTTCCGGAGCTTTTCTTCACTCGCCGTCCTAAATACAAAGATATGAACAATGCATCGATGCGACGTAGGCAACGTATTCATACCATGAGTACAATGGATCGTGTTTGAAGACTTCCAGCACGGTCATGATGACCTGAGAACCTTCTCGTAGAACTCTGAGCGTTTCTTCAGCACAGCGCTGGAAGACACCTTGCGTTCCTGCGATACCCATCCCATCAACCATATCTGGTGTCATACGGAATGGAACACGCTCTGGGATCGCCAACAACTTCCCCTACGAAATCATTTCATAAAATGGCAAATAGGCAGTTATCGACGGTCCTCACCTGTTCGAATGCAATCCCAAGGTCGATGTGGACTAATTCACCCGTGGTCTTGAGAATAAGGATATTCGATGCATGACGATCTCCTAGTCCTAGAATATGGCCCACTATGGACGTGGTGGCGACGCTGCGTATGTAGCGTAGCCGTACAGCAAACCAAGACGTGGGTATCTTGTGTTGCTCTGTAAACCAATGTCGCATGACCGGTTTGAATGGCTGCATTGCGCTTCGGTACACGGGGACTACCATTTCAGGGCGCCAGCCAGGTGGACGTCTGTCTTGGGCCTGGACATTGTGTATCTTTTCTTTGACTTGCGTCCAAGAGGGCTCGCCTTCCTTTCTATATCTGATACGATATTCAATCGCGAGGGGCGCAGACCAGGCAGTGGGTGAACATACTTTTGGTGTGCTTTCGAAAGCCACTGGAAAAGGGATGTTGTGTTACCCACAAATTCCAGGACACCTGCTTGAGGACCCAACGGGACCACCTTATATCCTCGTACACTCAAAGCACGGCGCTTCGTCTCTCTATCACGTTTAAGCACGACATTTACCAGCTCGAAGACCTGCTCCATGACTGCGTCTTGTCTCAGGTCATCGTCGCCTTTGTACTGTTACATCGAGAGTTTAGTAAGGTCTCTACGAGAGTGTGAAGGGGATAATTACCAACTGTTTGTATCTTTCCCCGTCGTCACCATAGCAATCCGTAATCTTTGGCAGATGAATTCCCCCAGCAAGCGTAAACTGAGTATCGAACTTCGCAACCCATACACAGGACTCGTAACGGGTAGTAGGGATCCAAAGGTAAATGTGAGGTTAGGACGGGTGCACGAAGATTAGATATTTTGCGAATAGAATAATGGCTGGGAATGGCGAAATTTTTACAGTCTTTGGGGACTTTGTGCATGGCCCATTGCAGCGAGGCCTCAAATAGGATTTGAACAGGTTTCAATCGCTGGAGTTGACCTTGGTCGTTACGAAGGAGATCTATTATTGCATAAGCCGCTGCGCCGCGTTCAGTTTGTGTAGGAAGTAGGAGGAGCATGTCGACCTGATGTTCTGCGCGTTTCGGCTGGTACAGTGCTGGGTTGAAGACAAAGAACCTGGTACAGGCTGTGGTACGGATGCTCCTTGCACATGCGGAGGACGAGATTCGAAAGAATAGTTTGACACTTCGAGGGGTTCTGCGACTTTGACAGTCGGGCAGTAATTTGATGAGCGAGGAACATGAACTTGATGGATGGTACACGCCTCAAGCTGCTCGCTATGGTATTCTGCAAGTTATCAACTTCGAAGTTGGCGAACCAGAGGGAGCATAGACGGAGGGCCGCATCATCGTCGAAGTCGTTTGAACACGCCAAGCAGTGCGAATACATGTCCAAGGCCCGAGTCAGAAAGATGTCTTTAGACGAATTGTACTCTTCGAGGAGCATTTCGTCCGCCGCCAGTAACTTCATAGCCTTGCTTAACTCGGATTGCAACCCCGGGTTTTTTATCGTCAAGTTTTGTCGAGTCTCGACTTCCCTTCTCTTCTGCGCCACGCGAGCCCTGCGTTCGTCACCTTCAGGGGATGCAGATATGGTGCGGTACTGACGTTCGGCAAACATAGCACATCGATAATAAACGTTAGCACGAGCAGGGTCCGAGGGGCTAGAATCCATCTTCTGTATGAGTTTCACCGCAGGGGTAAAATACTTCTCTAGTATAGCCACTGGTTTCTCTAGACAGGCATCTGAGGTCCATGTTCCCTGTAGATAATGAGCTCGTAATGGGAAAATGGAGCTTGAAGGAGCCTTACAAGATGAGCGAGCAACATGGCCTCTTGAAGCGGATCACTTGGCTCTTTTTTCTCCCATAGTTCTCGAAGCAATCGGACAGCAGCGTTTTCTTCCTTTTGAACCCAGATGACTTGGGCGAACTCTTTCAGGACCGGGAAACGGGGCATCGCCTCCAGCCGTTGAGCCCGGGTAATCGCATTCAATGCGATTTGTCCCTGATGTGACTGCCGAGCGGCTTCAGACAGTCGCAGTAGACAAGCCCTTTCGAAATCAAGCAGAGACGACAGGAAGGGCGTCCGCATAGTACCAATTTGACTGCGCTCTTCTTTGTATCGCACAGAGCGGATGAGGGAAACTCGTGTAGACATGATATTTTCGAGATCCGAGAACCTAGGGAAGTCAGCAATGTTTCTGTGAACAAGAACGGATTTACTCACTCCATATCAGTGTCAATATTTGAAAAAGACTTGATGAGGACATCGTCGATGCGCTGCGACGCAAGCAAGCGTTGATTTTGCGGCTCTTCCCACAGCCTGACTTGGTCAAGGCACATGAGATTTTGTATTACGCTATGTATTTCTGCGTGGTTTTCGATACCGAGGCCCCGAAGTTTATGGATTTCTTGAAGCATACTCTTGCGGACAATGTTTCGAATGATCCCAAAGTCGCGCTCTCGATGCATAGCGCGAAGGGCTGCGTAGACTGACGACCCTTCGGCGCCCTCGGCGACATCAGGCAGGTCCCATGCTTCCGTTCTCCAACCAAGCCGGTAACTCATGCCAGGAGAAGAGGTACCTGTTGATGATGACTGCAGTGTATGGATTGCTAGCTGGTTGAAACCGAAGGAATGATAGGATCGCAATAGGCCGTCTATGGTGGTTTGGTCCCGCTGTTGAGCCTCCATAGCTGCACCGTGGAAGTGGAATGCCTTCTCCCATTGGCCTTCATGGTGGAATCGCCTGATCAGGAATTGACTCAAGTCGTTGGTTTTGATGCCGTAGAAGCCATCCGGCTCGTCGATGTGGCTATAAATCTCGAAAAGTATTTGTTCTGCACTGAGCGGAAGACTGGATTGATTATACTCTGCGGCGAGTTCGAGGAAGAGTAGCGCGGTAGTGTAAGCGCCGCAAGTGATACAACTTTGAGCCAGAAGTGCAAAATCTAAGGAGAGCCACTCGTTGAGGCCCAAGGCATTCATGCGTTTCTTGTCGACGCCCGTGGTTTGAGGTTCGAATTGGCGTAGATGGAGGACCACGTCGATCACACATGACAGGCAGCGTATGGCCACATCTGCGGCTTGAATGGTTGCTAAGAAGTACTGGGACAGTAGCTCTTTGCTTGATTTGTCCGAATTGCCCTGCAGAATCGTGTGTACAAGCACGGGGAGGAGTTGCTCCGCGAAGTCGTGGTTAGATGCAAGCATCGGTGTAAGTTGAGAGAAAAAGCCATTTTGCGAGGAGAGAACCTCGCAAATTAGTACGGCCAGTTGGGTGACCCATCGAGGGAAAGAGGAGATCGTCTCGAGAAATGCCTCAGACTCTAGTTCCGACAGGCTTAGCTTTCCAGCGGGTCGGGGTGGGGGAAGACAAAGCTGGAAGTGCCCTAACGTCTGGGAAATTTGAATAGGCCACGAACTGGGATATATGGTCGGGGAGCACGACGCGATAAGTCGCAGGGTAGTATACGCACTCTGAACTTCAGAAGGATCTCCGCTATCAAGCATAGTAACTAGAGAAAAGAGAATGGCGTTCTGTGGCGATCCTTCTTCATTTCGGCTCCTTTTCGTCGAAAGGTGTTTCGTTCGAACGGAGAAAGGGTTGGGATGGTCCATCCCTATGCCATCCACTTGTCCTCTATGAGAAACTAGCAAGCCAGCGAAAGCATGTATATCTTCTTCTTGAATCTCGCCCGGCGGGGGTATACATTCCTTCAAACGCCAGAAATCGGCTCTACTAAATTGCTCTCTTTCTGCGTCGTCATTTGAAGCCAGCTCCTGAAGGCGGCGAACTAATCGGAATTTGTTGGAGGAAATTCGAGGGTCCCCAATTATCTCCGAAAGCGTCCCGGTGTGTATTGTCTCATAGAGCTCGGCCAGTCCAGGAGCGAGGCGATGAGACCACGCTGGAAGTGCACGCGAGACTTGCTTGCAGTGGATAGGCGAACGATGGAATAGCATGGCCTGATTGTCGATCCAATTTATAAGACTATCACCAAGCTTTGCTAAACCTCCCTTTCCAGTATCTTTAGCATAGTCATCGGCTTGGAAGCAGAGTCGGATTAGGATATCAGGAAGGCAAGGGTCATCCAGGAGTTCATTTCGATAGCAGTTGAAACACCATTCGAGGAGTGACTGGGAAACCTTCGCCAGATCGGACTGGGCCATCAAAGAAGTTGCGCCCTGGGCCAAGGTATGCAACAGCGTAAATTCTTTGAAATGCTCGTTTCGAAGGGCTACCCACAGCGTGAGGGCGTTGGATAGGCGGACTTGTTCATTCACAAGCGGCGACTCGTGAATTGCCATCAGAAGACCTTGCGTAACGTGAAAGGTGATGGCGGGGTGTTGGTATTCCGAAAACCTAGAGCACAACCAGATAATCGACCGGAGAACACTCGAGGCTGGGTTTATTGGGAAGTGCGGTTCATGAGTGGCAAAATATCGGTCGTCGCGATAACAATTGAGAGCTACGAATTCTTCACCAGCCTTGGAGCCAGCAAGAACCTGGAGGCTATGATGTAGCGGCCCGGCTGGGGTAAAATCTTGATCCCCAAGAGTGTGAAGGATGCTGACGATTATCGAGTCTGCGTTTCGGTTGAGTAAAACTTGAAAGTCCTCGACGTCCATGACATCCGCTTCTATTTGAACTGTCTCATGGAGGATGTCCTCGAGTCCGTCAAGATCGCCACGCTCGTCAAAGCACGCGACAGTCCTGATACCAATAAGATCGCCAAAGCACTCCCTAATGCCATCTTTACTTGTTTTATGGGATGCAATGCAATGACTTTTGAACAGACTTCTCCCCAGAACGTCAGGTCTGGCGATAAGGTTGGTGGGAGTAAAGGGCCGAAACGCTGCTTCAGCATACTCTGATATGCTCTGATATCCGAGTACGCTGAATGGGATCATCAAGGGGTTGTGTTCGCGAACGGAGAACGCAATCTGGGACGCATATAGTTGGAAGAGCACTGAGGGACTGCCCAAACCCAACCTCTGAGCCACTTGGACCAAGATCGCTTGAATGGGATCTGAATACGTCACAGAGTGCAGGCACGTCTCAAGCATATGCCAATATGGTCCCCGTCGGACTGCGGAGCTGACGATCATGATGTTCCCCAAGCAAAGCGACCGCGTCAATATGTGCTCATAGCTGCACGGAATGAGGATACGAGTATGGTGACGGGTGAAGGAAACTCACTGAGCCAAATTGGTGCCGAGTCTGAGTCTGATATTGTCGTAAATGTCTTCGGGCCTTCGAGCGTTCAGGCGAACGAGGGCCAATAGGCGTGGGGCGAGAGTTGCTGTACGAAATCGGACGCGAATCTCGTCGTCCGCGATCATCACAGAAAGTAGATCTGCGGGCCTGGCCAGTTCCTTTCCATTCAACTCGGCCCAAGCCACTTGGGTTGGATCACAGTCCAGATAGCGATCCAAGAAACAGGCCACTGAATCCCGTACCCGCCAACTACCAAACAACTTTTGGGACGGGGTTGCGCAGAGCCATTCACAAAACTGCGAGACTTTATTGCGGACACCCTCGAGTTGGTCTGATGGAGCTAGCCAAATATGACAAGTAGAATCCAAGGCGCGTATAACCAAGTCTTGCAAAAGGTCGTTTTTTGCATATGCATACCTTGGACATATATGGCCTACGCCAGCGAGGCACAACTCCAGCGTACTGGGACTGAGAGTGATTGCTCTGCACCGGACGTGATCGAGGAGGGGAGGGCAAACCAGGAGGAAGTTCTCTGGGTGAGAAGAAGTGGCACAGGCAAGCACGAGATCGGTGAGATCTTTATCTCGAGTGGCTTCCGCTGATGAGGACTGAAGAATTGGCACGAACGCGAGGAATGATATGCATACTTTCGCAGTATACTCTGTGGACGAAGGGAGGACTGGTGGGAATCGCATATTCGTGACCTTCAAAATAGTCGGCTGTGTTAGGTCGGATACATCATCCTGGTCGAGGGATTGTCCATCCGGGCCAAGTTCCCCACAAAGCGTACGGAGGATAGTCCTAATGGAAGTCGAGACGTCCCCGAATGTGTCTTGCACCTTTCAAATCTCGTCAGGACCGTATTGAGAAAGGACTCGAAAAGCACTCACGTCGGCGCTCCTCCATATAAGCCTCCGGTATTGGTCTTGAAATACCGAAATCTGTGTCCTTCGTTTCACACTTTTCGAAATCAAGGAGCGCAGGACTTGTGAATTGATACCAGAGTCCACGCCTGGCATCAGCATTGCCTCCATTCGGTGAGGCGCAGAAGCGTTGAACCCCGAATCCCATAACGGCTCCAACCCTCTCAGAATATCCGCCTTTTCGTCTTCATTCCACTTCGTCGTTATAAGCAGGGACGACGCGACGCGACAAACCTTGCACGCCAGTTGAACCACCCGTCGATTCGGACGGACGCCATTGTAGTTAAGGAGAAACTCATAGCATATTGCCACAGTCGCGAAGTCGATTGAACGCCGCGCGGCATCGGCGGCAACATAACTGTTCTCCTCAATTGATAACTCCCATTCGGCTACCAGCGGTTCCAAAAACTTGACGAAAAAAGCAGACAATTTGCGGTCTCGGCCCCGCGGCTGGACCAACTCGGTATCGTCGACGCCGGGGGCAGATTGCGCAGGATTGCTGCTGTCGGCAGCAGAGATCTTGTCGTCTTCTCTGGGGGTTGATGTTCGGAAAGGGGGGAGCTTGGAATCGAGCAAGAAGTCACGAATGACGGCTGTGTCGACTTGGTCGACCAATGTAGCAGCGGCCCAGCACTGGGGGAGCGGCAGCGAGCACATAAAATCGCTCTTCTTCGTGAGGCCACAGATGGCCTCGAGCAGCATCATCACATCGGACAATGCGTGTAAAGGCACCCGTGATTGCTTGCTAGAGGTCCGTCGTCCGCTTGCCGCAGATCCAGAGAGAGCGCCAGGTTTCCAGCACTCCACGATCCAGTTGAGGACCTTGTCCTCGAGATGCATGCGATAGAGCCTAACGTCTTGGCTAGCCACCTTCAGAGATTCTGCACAGAACCGACACACTGAATCATATGGTAACGAAGGACCTTGGACATCTATGTCTTTGACGAGGACCTCAATCTCTCCGAGGACCCGTTGTGACGAGAGGAGCTGCCGTTTAGAAGGAGGCATGTAGGGATGCGTAGTGGCTGGCGAGTTGACGGAGTGGATGATCAGAATGTAGGCTATGTGGCAGGCAGCGCGACAAACCAGGGGAACGCTTGCTCGTCGCATCGCGTGCGTCCAGATCGGGTCCCAATGGATTTCTCGATCCTCGCCGCCAGAATATATTTCTTCTTTCACCGGCTCAGCGGTGAATCCTTCTGTGTACGCAATCGCAGCCAAGCAGAGATAGACCCATGATTGTATCTCAACATCATCGAAGGATATATATTGCGTGAGCGTATTGAAGACATCACATTGAAAGGTATGGTGGAGATGAACCCAATGGCGGCTGATAAAGAAAAGAAGGAGCTGGAGGCGATGGGCACGCAATGATGGCAGTGGCTGTCTCGTTATTGCAGAGAGCAGGCTGGTCAGCGGGTTATCAGTCTTCTGGCGCTTGTTGGCTCTAAACCCGACGGTTTCGGATAGATGATAGAGCTGGCCATCTCGTCAGCAAGGAGATGGCGTATAAGAGAAAGCGAGATACCTTCGCAAGGACATCAGATTGGAGTTGAAGGATAACCCAAGAGAGAGCCTGCCCCGATTCAAAGCCAAAACCAGCCTTGAACGTCTGCGTTGCAAAGGGCTCAACATCACTAGAAATTTCGAATCGTATATTCTCCAGAGCCAGTGAATCGACGCCCCATCTATTCTGACCGTCGCCGTCGAGTGCGTTCCACAACTTTTTAAGCCCAACACCCCACACAGACTCATGGTTCGCGGTATAGAATGGGAGGAGAGTTGTCAGAACCGACGCCAGTCCTTCTTTCAGGGCCTTGCTTTTGGCCCCCCAAAGCCCCACAAGACTCGGCCAGGCGTCGCGAGAGTATTCCACAACCTCTTTTTTCCTGTTTAACGCCAGACGGTCCAAAGTAATTGACAGCACTATAAGGTAGTCATTGTGAAGCGAGCCGTCGCTGGGGTAAAGTTTGAGAAACCAGAGGAGCCGTTGCAGAATCGCTCCAGGCGCGGAAGAATTGGGAGAGAAGGGAGCTATGGTATTGGGGTTGTCGGGGACCACGTTATGCGATCCCAAGAGAATGGGCAATATACCCATGAATTCGATTTGTTCCGTGGAGATCTGTCGCCCCCGGCTTGAAGTCTTCGGAGTTTTCTTCATGGCCGAGCCGTGTTGAGAGGGTGCGGTGCTCTGGGCTCGTTTCCGCTTCTTCGAAGGAGTAGGCAGTTCGTCTTCATCATCTGTGTCGTCCACGGACATGCCCTCATCATCATCATCGTCATCATCTTGAAGAACGTAAGTAAGGTCCCGTTCCAGGTTCACGCCCAAGACTACATTGAACGCGAGGGCAACCCACTTGGACCATTTCTCGGCTTCGACATGGTCAAGATGTGGACGGTATTCGAGTAGGCACCTTAAAGCCTTGACATAGTTAGCAGAAAGAGGTGTGAAAAGCGCACCTCGATCCTTGATGTAGTCGCTGATATGGTCGAGAACTGCGAAAGTAGTCCGCTTGTTCAAGACGGTGACCGAACGCTCGACCAACCACCGAAAGAAGGCCGCTGCCTCTTCGAGACGTCGTGTTATGGTAGCAACAGTGCTCGTGTGTTCCTTCTTCTTGTAGAGATCTTTCTCGTGCCGGACTGCTTCGAAGACAGCTTGAAAGACGATCAGCCACGCTCGAGTATCGATGGTGCCCTTGCTCGTTATGTGAAAGGTAGCGACGAGAGTGTCGTCTGCAAATACGCGACGCAGCGTTGAGAAACTTTCTTGCCTGTCCTTGATTTTGGTGCTGCAGAGTCCCTCAAGGACCTCTTTGAGGCCAGCCATGGCCTAGTGGAAGTATGGGTGTAAAGATTGTGGCGCGTACGAAGCGCGTTCAAGGTGGCAGGATCGCGTTATTTGGATCAACAACAGAACTCAGCAAGAAGTACGGGCGACAAATCAAATTTCTAGCCTGAATTACAAGATATGCATCATGTTCAAGAACGTCGAATAGTAGTAGTTTACGTAGAATGAGTGTCGAATAATAAGTGGATAATAACACATTCAGATGCCCCAGAAATCCAAGATTTGATCCCACTTCTCCGCGTCTCCGCAAGGGCTCATTTCATACTCTGTTGCTCGCCGACATCTCCACAGGGAGCGGGACATACCCCTCCCTATTACTCGTCCTGTCCGCACCGCCCATAACGCCACGGAATCCATCGATCGCGCTCCTTGCAGTATCCATGAAGACCCCGCTCCAATTCACCCCGCTCTCTTTTGCGTCCTGTATCTTCTCATCAGCCATGACGCTGTCTTTCGGCCTGACCCAGAACTTCAGCATCAACGAGCTCGTAACCACGCTGACGCTAGAGGACGCCATGGCAGCCCCTGCCAACATCGGAGGCATGTACAGCCCAAAGGGAAGGAAGAAGCCCATGGCGAGGGGAATGCTAAGGAGGTTGTAGATGGATGCCCAGAGGAGGTTGCGTCGGATGGTGCGGAAGATGGAACGAGAGAGATGGAGGGCAGCAACAACATCGAGGAGATCCGACCGCATGAGCACGATGTCGGCAGCTTCGACGGCGACGGATGTTCCAGTTGATAACGCGATGCCGACAGTGGCAGCAGCCAAGGCAGGCGAGTCGTTGATACCATCACCAACCTAGATAGTAAGAACATTAGAGACATTGTACCTCCAAAAAAGTTGTTAAGAAACTAACCATTGCGACGCCGCCACCGGTACCATTCTCCGTCATTTCTCTAATCTTCGACGCTTTCCCGCCAGGGCTGACGCCAGCCAAGACATTCTCTGGTCGTATGCCAACCTGCTTAGCCACTGCCAACGCTGTAGCTTTGCCGTCACCGGTCATCATGTGCACCTCGATTCCCATGGCCTCCAGTGCGCGTAGAGCATACTTTGCTGCTGGGCTTCGGTGCATCCGAAAGCGAGACGGCGAGGACCAACGTTCCGGAAACAGATCCATAGATAATACTTCGGCCCATCGAAGTTTCTTGCTCCTCAAATGTTGCAAGTGATGTGGGTAGCTGGCCATCATCGGTCTGTGTAACAAATCTTGCATTTCCGATGCGAATCTCGTAGTTCTTCTTGCCTTGCAATTTGTCCGCCACGGAAATGGTCGCCTTCACACCGGCACCGGTGACGCTTTCAAACTGCACAATGTCGGTAGTGGGCAGCCCGGTAGCTCCGCGAAGGAGATCTTTGCCATACGTAGCTATAGCCTTGGCAAGAGGGTGCTCTGACCTCGCCTCCGTCGCACTTAACATTGCCAAAACAACCTTCTTCTCCGTCTTGCCGTCTGCGCAAAGCCCCTCCAAAGTGGCGTCCCCCGCATACATCTCCCGGTTGTCACCCATCCCGCTTCTTCCTACCCAAGACAGACCAACAACACTCAGTTTGCCCACCGTAATGGTTCCAGTCTTGTCAAAGACGATCTGCTTTATGTTCTTACTCGCCTCCAAGGCTCGTCCACCCTTGATCAAGATCCCATTCTTCGCTCCCATTCCAGTTCCGACCATGATAGCCGTTGGGGTGCTCAAGCCTAGCGCGCAAGGGCAAGCGATGACCACTACGCTGATGCACATCTGTAAGCAAACAGCTAGCCGCGAGGCTCCGTTCCTGTGGAACATGGTGGGAAGTTTATCTTCGCTCACAACATGCGAGACGATGATCCACGTAATGAACGTAAGGACTGCGAGGGAGATGACGGTTGGAACGAAGTAGCCAGCAACGCGGTCAGCAAATTCTTGGATGGGGGCTTTCGATGTCTGCGCTTCTTCAACCAGACGGACAATCTGAGCCAGAGCGGTGTCTTTGCCGGCGCGTGTGACGGTCATATCGAAAGTGCCTAGGCCGTTGACAGTACCTCCGATGACCGCATCACCGACTTGCTTGAGAACAGGAAGGGCTTCGCCCGTGACAGCGCTCTCGTCCACAGTAGAGGAGCCCCGCAGTACCGTCCCATCAGCGGGTATCTTGTCACCAGGTACGAGCTTAACAATATCTCCAACCTGGACGAGCTCCGTTGCAATCTTCTTCTCCTGGGTACACGCTGGTGCGTCGGTATAGATGGTGGCCATACTTGGTGCTAGAGCCATAAGGTCCGTGAGAGCAGCGCTCGTCTTACCTTTGGCACGGTTCTCCAAGTATCGCCCCAGCGAGACGAAGAATATCAACATGGTACTTGTGTCGAAAAATACGAATGGGCGGAAATCTGGTGCGGTGTTGAAGAAACCAGCGATGAGAGCAAAGACGGAGTAGAAATATGCGGAGGATGTGCCAATCGTGACAAGAACGTCCATCGTCGCCGAGCCGTGTTTGAGAGACTTGTACGCATTCCTGTAGAATTTACTGCCGACCCAGAACTGTGCCGGAGTCGTCAGAACGAAGATGAGCACATCCGATACGAACAATGCCCGCCCTTCGAACATGCGTGCGTGCATAAGGGGGTCCAAGAAACGGATGCGCATGGCAATCATCGATAGGAAGAACACTGGGGCGGCGAAGACAGCGCTCCAAACAAGCCTGGATCTCCATTCCATGACTTCTTTCGCTCGGGTGAGTGATTGGATTTGAGTGGCATTATTCTCGTCTGAGAGCATTGCATCGAACCCCATGTCTTCAATCCGCTCGACTATCTCTCTCGGTCCGATCAGTGCGCGGTCGAAGGTCACTTGGGCAGTAGAAGTCGTTAGAGCGACGGAGACCGATGAAATCCCGGGAACAGCGGACAGTGTGTTCTCGACAGTCGATGTGCAGGCTGAACAGGTCATGCCATAGATACGGAGGGTGATGGTATCGGACCGAGTGGGCGGTATAAGTGTAGCATCGAAGCCGATATCAGAGATTTCGTTAATGATCTTGTCGGCGTCCCATACGGATGGATCGTATTCGACGATACCTCGTTCAGCCAGCAGTGCCACCTTGACTGACCGTATTCCAGGCTGCTGTCGAAGCATTCCCTCTATCGACTGCACGCCTGTCGGTCACCGCAAATATGGCGCATGGAAGCTCGCTCACCTCGACACATGCCCCACACGTCATCCCTTCGATCCGTAATTCACATTTGCCCTCTCCGGTCGGTGTATCTGGTAGCAACCTCTCAGTGGAGTCGACATCGTCCTGCAGTTCTACTGGCTGGCGTGGCGACGAAGGCCATATGCTGGCGAGTAGACTGGTCATGTAGGTGTGGTGGTAGTTGTGGTCGAAGCCCGATTACTGATGCGAGTTCGTCCCTTGTGGGTATTAGGATTACAAATGGTGATCTAGCCGGGTATTTCGCTTGCTTGGGAATTATTACAGTTCAGATAAAGCGATGTGGGCTAGTTTGTGAGCGACCTGCGCAGAAAGTGGGAGAAAATGAAACCGAGATGGGGGCGAAGAATAACCTTGCTGGCCAACGCGAATCAGGTGAATTGTAACCATTCCCATTGTCCGTGGAGATGTTCGCACGGTTTTCCGAACAATGATGGAATGGAAACATTACAATTAGTGACCGTGAGAATTACCAGCTTGTGATTGTGAGAAAATATAGTTACTGATGTTGTTGTCATCTTCCAAAGCCATGCAGTCAATTCTCAGAAACTCAATCCGCCGACATGCCACTGCAGCAACGCTACAAAACTCTTCGGTGAACGCGTCTGAAATATCCTTTTTCTCGAAGCTGTCTTCACAGTGGTGGGACGAGCACGGCGAATTTGCATTCCTGCACAGAATGAATCCTATACGAATGCAGTTCATCCAAGAGAAGCTCAAGGAGATCAGTTGGGAAGATGGAGCGGGTTTGGAGTCGGCATCCTCGAGGCGGAGTGCACTGGATGGCTTGAAAGTGCTGGACGTCGGTTGTGGTGGTGGGCTGCTTTCGGAGGTTACTCCCCTCTCTGTTCTCCGTTGCATGCATAACTAACCAACACAATCCAGAGCTTGGCGCGTCAAGGGGCGCGCACCCTCGGAATTGATGCGTCTGAAGCCAATATAGCTATTGCTACCTTGCACTCGCAGGCCGATCCTAACTTCTGTGCTTCATCCCCGGAGCCCTCCCCGCCCAACTTATCGTACAGACAAATCTCGGCGGAATCGTTGCTAGCGGAATCGGGTCCTGAACAATATGATGTTGTGTGCTCGATGGAGGTTCTTGAGCATGTAGATAATCCAGCGGACTTCCTGAACTCTTGTGCCCAGCTAGTCAAGGTACGTCTCTGCCGTATCCAAGTATTGGGATGTGAACTAACGCGTCCGGCAGCCGGGGGGACATCTCTTCCTTTCCACAATTGCCCGCACGCCTCTTGCTTACTTCCTCACAATCTTCACCGCCGAAACCCTTCTCCGCAAGGTCACCCCCGGCACACACACATACTCCAAGTTCGTCAACCCTGGGGAGTTAGTGGAATACTTCCAAAACTATCCTACGTCTCTTACCTCAAAGACCACGACGTCGCAACCATGGATCACTCCTTCAAGCTCTGTTTCTGAACTACGTAGGACTGAGGCGGAAGTACGGGGCATGATTTACGACCCCATTCGGGCCAAATGGCACCTCGCGTCACGTACTGCATCTCTTCGGGGTGGAGATCTTGTAAACGGATGCAATTACTTGTTCTGGGTCAGAAAGCCCAATGTCAATCCACTACATTGAAACCACGACGTACAATACAACGATATACACCAAGTCCTTAAGCTTAAACGTTCCCTACAGAGAATAGAGGCTGAAATTGCATTACTCCCGAAACTGTCTATAGGATGCATGAACTACAGGATAAAATAACTAGACATTGGGGACTGAATACAATAATGCCCGCAATAGTGATACGCATGAAGGGCCCAAAGTTACACAATGATTAACAGTAAAGAGTTCATGAACGTAGAGAGATAGAGAGGAATGGGAAGGAGAAAGCAAGATGGATAGAAGGGAAGAGGATGTGAGAAAATAAAGATCAAAAGGAAAGGCGTAAAGTGGGAGGCATCAAGGAATGAGGGGTGTCGTCGATGTTCTGAAAGACAAGATAGCAAAGATAGTACAGGGGATATAATTCCAAAGAAAGAGCGATGTGATATGAGATATAAAGAGAGAGAGAGAGAGGAATGAAGACGGTGCACAGTGCAAGTATGGGAAGACGTGAGCAGACAGGAAATTGAGAAGCAAGGGCATGCATGATCTATTTTCATTCGCGAGCGACCCAATCAGTACTTCGAGAGACCAGCTCAATCGAATTATCTGTGGACCAGAACAGACGTTCAGTGGCGCTGCGTCCTGTCCAACTCTTCTGGTCACGTAGGATCATAGCCTGAAAGCCGTATGTCAATATACACTGATATACGCGAACTTATACGAAGACTTACCTGCTGAGCGCCGAAGTTCCTTTGATCGTGAGCGAACAGTTCAACATTGTCTTCCAACGCTTCAGTGAGAATCTGTAGGTCCTGGAGGATAGCCTGCATCGCCCGGACTGAAGATAAAGTAAGGATCTCTTTGCGGTTCCTCGTAGTCCCGTTGCCGTTGCTATTCGGCGGTGGTAGCGACCTTGATATCGTCTGAAGAACCGTGTACAAAATTCTCCTCGTCTCGCCCATGATCTTCTGCGCCTGAGAATAGTTCTTCCTTGAAACCAGCACAAGTGCACGGGTGATCATGTCCGAGGCCAGAAGTTCCATGCGTCGGCGGACGATGACTGGATCGGATATCGTCGACGGTGGCTTCGGTGACGAAGACATGGACATGGGAAGAAGGGTGATGGTGAGCAATACCGGGTGTGCCAGTCTAGAGACATGCTTGCTCGCTTGAGGGTCGAAGAACGATCCATCTACTTCCACAACGGGAACCTCGTCAATCATCCTATCCATCATCCCGTCCGCAAAGTCCGGTGAATCATCGATGCTCAACGCATCCAACCCCATGCTCCGCACGAACTGGTCTGTGGCATTCAGCGCGCGCCCTTGGTTGGCTCTCCCCTGGCTCATCATCCTATGCATATCGGTGTTATCCAGCTCCAGCTCGATCAACATCTCCTTCCGCTCGCCATACCGCAGCTCGCCAACATCGACGTCCACATTCTGACCATCGGATGAGAGAATGGAGGAAGGACCACCCGAGACCTTGCGGATCCGGAAACGGTGCCCGTCCACAATCTTCAGGTGGAGTTTCATATTGAGCAGCCCAATGGACATCATGCCGCCAACGCATCCAGCGATGCAATCCCTGAGGTCGTACCAATCCTTGACGAACGTGTACGTCCCCGAAGTGTGGTTGGACATCAACCACAGGGATGCAGGGTCGTGTGATCGTCCATAGCCAAACGAATGTATAGGGACATTCGCTGCTTCCGCTCGTGCGAGCACGAGATCCATCTGTGCCCGTCGTGTACTGTCAGCCGCGTCGCTAACCAGCATCATCCCAGAGATAGGGTTCCGCGACTTCCGTTGCAACACCACATCCAGACCTAAGCAAGAAGCACGCAACGAAGAGAGAATCAGCTCCGCATAAAAGTTTTGCGCAAGTACTTAACGCACCATGATTAACAGCGGTAACCACGTCGGTCTTCTCGTCTTTCATTCCCTTAACAAGGAATTCATCCACCCCTTCCTCCCTCACACCCCCAATCTCGTCCACAAATTTCTCCAGCCGGCCGCGACTCGCTTCTTTCCCCACACTCAAGAAAGGAGTCTTTCGAACACGCCCGCCGATACCGACTTCGAAAGTCACGAAGCTCAAACGATCTCGGGCGCCCGCGGAGGCAAGCATGAAGTCCAGCGTTGCTTTGATGACGCGAATCTTCAGTTGGGCGGTAGAAGGAACAGAAGTCGGCGGGGGAAGAGAGATAACGAGAATGAGGTCCATGGGCGGATGAGGAAGAGGGGTAAGCGAGTTCGATGGACCCGAAGACATGTAGGGGGTGACGAGGCCCGTTGGCGAATCATAGTTGGACAGTTCGTCGTCTTCGCCGAGGGTAGAGAGCTTATGCTGCAGTTGGCCTCTTGATCCTTCCCGTGATATTCCCCCACCATTCCCATTCCCATTGCCACCCATCGAAGCATTCGACGTTGAACTCGACATTGTCGACCTCGAGCTTCCATTCAACAAGCTATCCACCGTGCTCACGCTCGTTCCTGTGCTCCCGCTCAACATCCTTAGGGCCTTCGCGTTGCTCCCAGGCGGTATCGCGCCTCCGAACTCTTCTATTCCCATCCCCATACCACCTGCGCCGCCCTCCAGCTCCCTTCGCTCGCCCTCCTCTCTCTTCTCCTTCTCCGCCTGTTGTTGTATCCAAGCAGGGTTCTGCTGCTGGAACATCGCTACCAACCCTTGGATGGTCGCCCTCCATGACTCCATCGATCCTCTATCCTTGAAAATCAATATGAACGAGGCCAACTCATCCTCCATATCAATGGTCAGGCTCATCTCCCCAGCAGCGCTGGTCGCCGTGACATTCTTGATATGCCTGACATATATTCTGCCCTTCAGCCGAAGGACGCCCTTGGAGGAATGACTAGCGGATGTCACTGAAGAGGAATCGGTTAAGCCGGAGGCGTTAGACAGCAGGCGGCCGAGCGAGCGCTTTTTCTCTTCGACGACGCATATAATGGCTTCTTTGAAAAGGTAGACATAAAACTCGCGGACGAGTGAGTCCCGTCGGACGGAGAGAAGGTCGTACATCTGGAGTGGGCCCAGGTCGGATAGTGGATGACCTTTCCAGTCGATGATTCGGTTACGGAGGTCCTCTGTGATGGCATTGAACGGTGAGTCTTGATCTTCAACGAGACGTAGGGAGGGTGAGTATGGCGCTGGTTCGGGGCTGAGAGGCTGCGGTTGCTCTGGCGGGGCTGGGGAACGAGTATTGTATGATTCAGATTGGAATCCTTGTTGTCGAGGTTGCCGCTGCTGGGGAGGAGTAGGGAATGATTGTTGCATCTGGAGCTGAGGCGAGCGCACTCGTAACGATTGCTGATCTAACGTAGGGCTCGAGTGTCCCGAATTGTGGGCATCAAGCCGTCCAAGGGCATTCGCACCTCCCCGACTACCACTTCCACTGCCGAAACTGTCAGACATGACGGGACCGGGAACGTTCCCAGTTGCCCGTTTCCCTGGTAGCTCGATTACTACGATACACGTCAAGGGTTGACTGACGTCGTTCGTGCGTGTGAGGGAAGAGAACTCTGAGCGGACTTGTATGGAGGGTGCGACGACGTATTGGGGCTGCTGCGATTGTTCGCCACTTTTGATAGAAGGAGTGTGTTCGATTGGGTCGTCTTCGTTGGGGTCGTAAGGGCGTGGGGTAGCGGACTGGCCTCGGCGCCCACCGGGATTGTCGCGCCCCGGATACAATGTCGACGAGCCGCTACGATCTCCAACACCAGTCAAGGCAGCGAGTTCTAGACATGTTCAACATACGGACAATGGGAAGAAGATGAGTTGAAGACGCACTGTTCGATTTTCCCCCATCCCCATCCCCAACTTTCATGGGGCGTCTGCAAACGCCGCATACTCCCAGGTTCGTTTTTCGCGGGACCGCAGAACGGGATTGATTTGGTGGAGGGCCGTAGACGGCAGTGAAGCAGGCCTGCAAAGAACAGGACAGTGTAAATCATGAGGGCTGATCATCCCCGAAGGCGAAGAAGGCTTTTGGGTTAATATCCGTACCTCGTGTAGAGCATGACCGCACTCCGGGACAATATGAGGTTTCTCGCCTGGTAATCTAAAACTAAAGCTGAGGGGTTCGAGGCAGACTGGGCATTCCTCCTCGTCTTCTGCATTATCGTGGTTTGATACCACCGGTAGTGGTGCTGGGCTCATGGTCCCGTAAGGATGGAGAGTGGGTGTTGCTGTTTGATTCGCGAGGTTGTCGCTGGAAGATGTGGACGCAGAGTAGCCCGAGCGGATTGATGGGGTGCGGCTGGAGTCTTGATGCTGTTTGCGGTGGAATACTGACTGGAAAGCCTTTGCTGTCGAGCTCTTGCCGGGGTTGAAGTCGAGCTGCTGTGGTGGTTTTGGGGCCAAACGTGGCGCAGTGTATGTAGGAGTGAGGGGAGGAGTGAGAGAATGATCTGTCTCGCGGTGATTCTGAATTCTCGAAATCCAGGACGTTGATGATCCAGCTGATCTCATGGAAGTCAAAATGTCAAACGGACCCTTATCTTAAAAAAAGGAGTGTAAATGGCGGCGCTGTGGCAGAGAGGGAGCTGTCGCTTGTCGTCGTCGCCGCCGCCGTTGTCGGGGTCGTTGTCGGGGGCGGTGGTGGTGGTGGTCGCTGGTCAAGAAGGGTCTCGAGCCAGAGTTGGTGACCGACCCAAAAATTGCCCTGCGCCTAGTCTGGGAACAATGGCCCATGCACCGCTCTGCCATTTCACTCTTACTACCAACTTTCATTGACAAATTCGCATCCAAACAAACCGCATCAAGGGATCCCTCTCTGGAGAACCCCATGTGCATGAGAGCCCACATCTCAATTCAACAGTCTTCTCTACCCACACCGTATCATCTTTTTAGCCAAAATACGCGTTTTGCGACCGTCGTGGTCAATAATTCTCCAAAATGAGCCTTTCGACCACCCGAACCGGATTATAGGCTTATTGAACTAGCCAGCGGCCCGCCAGCTGTATACGCTGCGTCGCGCGTCGGCTGTCAGTGGACACACGAACTCGGACTCGGATAACTTGGAGGTTTTGCCTTGATGGTTGATGTTGATGCTGATGGAACACTGGCGATGGCACGTCATCTGTTGCACGGGGACGTCTGAATACAGCGGTATGTTTTATGTTTCGGGTATGATCTGCTTCTGGATGCTGATTGCAGCTCGAACAGGCCGTGTGCTCGTTCGCGGGATCCCATGGCAAGTCACAACGTCGACCGTATCTTGCGTATATGGCACTTGTACACGTCGAGATGCCGCCACACTTGATAAGATATGTACACGGACGTGCTGATCGCATCCACAGTTTCCAATTTATCCCATTGTTCTCTCATAACCCCACATCGAGTCAGTCAGAACAGCACTGTATGAGTTTATATCACCCGCCACCGCCCCGAGACAGCTAGTGCATCACTACAGATTACTACCCATCACCACCTATCACCACTCATCAATGCATCATCACTCATGAATAGTCGAAACGACTGGACAGTAGACTTAGCCTGGCTCCAGCCTTGACTTTTTCTTCCTCGATTCCGCTTGCTGGCTACTGCTGAAAACGAGATCACCATTTCATTTTCGCCCAATGGATCGAAATCGATCATCAATTGTCGGAAGGTACAAGGAGAAAGAGAAAGGAGGTACGATCGTCTTCGCGGAGGAATTCGAGGCCAGAAAAGGGCAGAAAGCAGAGCTCGGCGCCGGGGTCGTCGATCAGATGCAGGGACTGGTAGGGACTACAGGAGATACACTGAAATACAGGGGGTTACCACTTATCGTGTGCCTGTAGGGCTCGCTCTGGACAACAATTGCACAGAGGGCACTGCGACTGACATCAATCTGCCACTGCTCAATAAATGTGCCTGGAACTTGAAGAGATCGTCGACTCTTCCAACACGTCGATGACAAGAACATTCAAGGCGAGTAACGACGCTTAGCCACACATCTTGCAACACAGTGCATAGACTCACGCCTAACTCAGACACAGCGTCCTTCGCAATTAACGATCTTACTCGAGCTCGTTAGGGGCTATTAGGAGCCCCCTATCCCAGCCTAGCGAAGTCCTCCCACGTGAGCCGATAATCTGATCTGATAAGATCCATCCAATTTCAAATTCAACTTGAAGCAACGTACGTAAGTAATACTACATCCATGCATTTGGTCTCCATCAGACGTTATTGAAGGGCATTTAAGCTAGGCCACACAGTTAGCACATTGGATACCATCAATATGGTAGGGGCAATCACCTTCCTGGAGGCGCCAGCACTGGTTACGTCCAGCAGCCCACTTGCCCCAGAGCGTCACTGGAGTGCCAGGAGTTGGGTTGCCGTGGTCAGAGAGATCCATGTTGTATTTTGTACCTGGGACCCAGAGCCTGCGTCAAATGAATCCATGTCAGTCAGTCGCGTTCGTCAGCGAGCAGCATCGAAGGATTGAACGCACCTCCAGCTCTCATCGTCCTGGGTGACGTGCCATTCGAAGGGGTGGTCGACAACCACGACGGGGGTATTCTCGCCAGGGTTCCCTTCGATCCCGAGGTATTGCCCGGTAGCTACGTTCTTGAAGGTCCAGTTCTCGCCTTGCTGCTCTGCGTGCCACTGTTTACGAACCATCAACACGAGGATCTTCAATGGCAGTAGGACCAATAGGACTGACCTTCTGGTTGTCACCATTGTGGTTCTCGTACCCAATGACTACACAAATCGTTCATATGAGCATCATGGGAATTGGACAGAGACATCGTGATGGGAGTTGGAGTAGAGCAGGGCCACTCACTGGACTTGTTGTCGCCACCGCTGAGGTCGGCGACTGTGCCAGCCTTCTCGTTGACGAAGATGTATGTGGATCCGGAGTTGACCATTGTGGTTTATGTATGTGTGGGTGGGTGAGTGAAACGACAGGGTGCGACGATCTGCCTCTTATATACGAATTGAATGGTCCACAATTGGCTAAAAGGACGAGGCCCTCGGACGTCATACGCCGTCAGTCATGGAGTGGCTGCACCCTGCTGCACCTGTCATATGGATCGATATCGATGGCGTACATAGCTTGTTGCATAGCTTGAGCTAGATTCCCGGGCAATGAACATAGTCTTTTCCTATTTTTCTAGGAGCAAGAGTCACCTATGAGTGCAGCTCGCAGCAGATAATAAAACAAGGTGGTAGCAACTCTAGAGGGAAGATGACCTTGCCATATGTGGCTGAGCTTGTTACGGATCGATCCAGTCGAACCCCAGTTGCACCCTGCCTGGATCATGGGAGACCGAGATGTCGCGCAATTCGCTTCGCTAAGTGGCTATGGTCCCCTCGTTCACATGCTTGACGAACGAAGCCGGTCAGTCGACTGACTGATGATGGGTTCCTGCCGCAGCATATCGGACAGCCAAGTACAATGCATTGATATAGCCTACAATAATTGCAATTCATCAGTATCAGTACAAATGCGGTGGTAGGAGAGTCTATGAAGATGGTATAGTATACATCGTGTGCGCCCTTCCATCATGATACAAAGTCCCAAGAAAATAAAGATAATGGGTAGCGAGAATTAGTGAATGACTACAACACACTGGGAAGCGAGTTGGGGTCGCCGCATTGACTTTCACGCCGTCCATGGGCTGCGACCATTTGTCTAAAACTGAGGTGCCGATTAGCGCAGTACTCAAGGGCGGTGCATATGGATAAGGAAGCACCTGGACAGGGCAGAAAGTACCGCTCCAATGCGTTGACAAAGCGTTCCTGATATTCGGCAGGGGGGATGACAGTGACCTCTTTGCCCGAATTGAGCCCTTGCTTTGCTTTGTACTCTAGCGTCTTCGCAAAGGTGTAGCTTCCTGTGAGAGGGTAAATACCAAGCACGTCATGGAAGTAGGGGAGGGACTGACCGAATTGTGTCCACGAGCCCACATGCAATCTGCTTGTTCTCTTCATCAACCCCCAATAGAAGCCTTTGCAGATCAGCTATCGCTTTGTCCTCCCACAGCAGACAAGGCCGACTCACGAGTAGTCCATGATGTTACTCTTGGCCAAGAACTCGGCATCATTGCGTATGGCTTCTCTTAGTATTGCCTTGGAATGTGGTTGCACAAGAGTCAACGTGCGTTGTTGGCCTGCAAACATAACGTCATTAATACAAGTGGGCAGGTCCGTGACTGCCTACCTTCAATCCATTCTCCATCAAACAATGTCTTGGAATGGTGCGGGCCGTCATCCCCAGACTTTATCTTCCGTCCTTGGATACCTTTCAGATCAAAGGTCTTCACGATCTTGTGCGAATAGAAGAGGTTCTCCATCACTAGAAGATCGGCTCTAGCTTGCACGGTGCCAGTCTCGAGGTTGCGAATTTCAATGGTGTAGAAGCCGAGCAACTTGGCAAGCACAGTCGCCCTTTTCGCAGTTGTGTCCATGTATCGGAAATACGATGGGGCGAGTTCAAGCAACACTTGGCTATAACACAACATTCGTGAGGATCATCTTATCAATCTATACAACGAGAAGACACTCACAGGTCAGCAACATTCCACGCGTTCACCAAGGTCTTGATGATCAACCTATCGTCCGACGTCTTCCAGAAATTGGCGCGACTTTTCCCACCTTCTGCGGCCCAATTCGCGCTCCTCGACAAGCTATGTAGGAACCAATCCTCAATCCCGCACCGCCTCCTCAGTAGATCAAACTGCTTCGCGTAGTACGCTGTGCAACTAAACTTAAGCCGCTTCCCTACGGTCCAGTCGTATTTAATGTGGGGCTTGTCGTCGATGTAGATCCCGTCCGTGGAAAGCAGACCGTGGGGTCCTTTTGGTGGGAGGTTGGGCTTCTCTTGCTCGACTTGTGTTGTGATCAGTCGCATTGCGTAACCGAGACCGCTTGAGAAAGCACTGCTGAACGATGCATTCGAGTGCGTCGACGGAATGGGGCCCGATGCGCCGCTGGCAGTCGTGCCATGTCCAACGCCCAGGGTGACTACTCTCGAGTTCCTTCGGCGGCACTTCTGGTGGCAGCGCAGACTCCTCGGGGATGCTCTTCTCCTTGCCTATCGTAATATCACTCTTCGTCGATACCGACAGCGTCGAGCCCGATTTACGCCGACGAATGTACCCTTCCAACGACCCCGATCCCTACAGACATCGCAGAGCCAGGTCTTGATATCTCCGCCGACTCGATTTCCTGGAGAATCCTCCCCGCGCTTTCCGCGTTCTCCGGCAGGCAACTGACTATTCCGTCCGCAGCCTCCATACTGACCTGAACATCCGGCTTGGCCCACGCAGACGGCGGTGCCCCGTTCGCAGACTTCGAGCTCGCTGGCCCTTGGCCTGGGGATGGGACAAACCGAGACGGCGAGAGCGTGGAGGGTCCATCCTACAGCCGCCCGCTGGCGCAAGACTTCGCGGATAGACAGTAAGTACGTTGCGTCTTTGGGATGCTCCTTCCTGCTTATGACAGAAGAGAATGACTCTGGCTCATACCAAACCACGTCTTCTTGATCTGGGTCGGGCCGGCTCTGGGTCGAGGACGTGAAGAACCGAAAACCTCGAGACGGAGAAAAGAATGAAGTACCCGTGCTGGTGGTGGTGCTAGGAGAAGTGGAGGCTGGGGAACTTGGTGGAGCCCGCGCGGAGCGTGGTAAGGCCATGCTCGCTAGTTCGTGTTGGTAGTCGGCGGTCCTGCAAGATCACCATATGAGCACCATAATGTGGAGTATTTTAATGCAACGAGCTTACCCCAAAGTGAACGCAATGATACTCCCCCAATCGTTTTCTCTTACGACGACATTACTCCCGGGAACAGCATGGCACCCCTTCGCCCACCACTCCGGTTCGACAGACATCACTGTATTGCCAACCGCCTCCGCGACATCTGCAGGGAGGTGCTTCTGCTGCCACGCCGCCAGCCTTTTACTAGCGCCCATAGATGCGCACAAAAACGAGCGCCTCACATCATTGAGTGACGAAAGGGGGGACCTGGATAGCTGAGAGTAAAGGGATTGCTCTATCCTCTGGAACGTATGGCGTAACTTCAAAAGTAGCTCTGCTGGGTCAGCGGAGGGGGCATGGGTAGGAGTAGCGTTAGTTGTAGTGGCTGAAATTGTCTGAGTGGACGACGAGGAATTGGAAGAAATGGAGTGTGCGTGATGGGGGGTGAAATAATCATTGCTAGACGATTGGGGGAATGACAAGGGTGTGAGTGAGATGGGTAACCCGGTTATCGTCGCCTTCGTCGGCGTAGCAACGTCCATATCGTCCATATCATCGTCGAAGGGATCGTCAGAAGAGGGCAGCCTGGGTAGTGCCTTGCGGAATGCATTCGGATTTTCCCCATTGAACACCCCCTCCTAACATAATATAAATGATCAAGACACATTGTCCATCCACCATGACCACCCATTCATAGTTAAACAAAACCACATACCAATTTATCAATGTGATCCGCTACCCCCTCCCACCATGTCTTTATCTCGCGCCTCAGTGCGCGTTTCTCCGCCTCTGCAGACCTCTCTTCCACTTCTTCGATTGTACTAACCATACCCGTGCTCGTTTTCATTGCAGTTTGTCGGGCTCTCCTTGGGTACTTTTTCACCATACATACGGAGTATTTGCAACCGCGGTACTTTGAGTTCGAAGATTTCATCTATGGCAGTGAGAGAGAAAGAGACTGTCCCGGAGCCGCGGCGGAAATGGCGGAGGATAACAAGGCGTGATGTTGTAGAGTGGGAAGGGAGAGAGGTGGGACTTTTAGAAGACGATGGGGAGGAAGGCGGAGAAAATGGAGGATGCGAAGTGTGTTCGCAGAGGGCTGGGTGCAACCGATGAATTTCTGGTGAATAGACTAAAAGCTCAATGAATTTCGCAAACGAGAATAAGCTAGTGCCATCACCTCATCAGCAATCGTCAGCTAACAGAAAACACGAACTTACTAGGTACCGTCGGACATAGTTGTCTGCTTCGTTTGCGCGCCACAAATGCTACAGCTTTGCCACATCTCTATGGCATCATCTCTCCATGGTGCGTCCTCCTCCGCCTGTTGCACTTTTACCGCAATACACACCCCGCCATGTATGAACCGCATCTCATGCTCGCCGCGTTTAAACTTACACTGCGAATTCTCCGAACAATGCAAGCCAGCGCACGATACCCACTCCGTGATGGCCGCTCCGAGGCATTTGTCTAGAGATTGCTCCCGGGAGTAGTATCGGTACGATACCCAACGAGGTTGCCCGCAAGCAATGAGAGACGGCCTCGAGTCCGGGATGACCAGTGACGCACGGGAAAGCGACGTGATTTCAGATGACGACAAAGTGGCTGTTGCGTCGCTGGATGGGACGTAGAGCGAGTAAAGGGCACTGATACCTTGGTGCCTCACAAATCCAGATGTCCCACTCATCCCCCTCCCACGCGACTCCTTCCCATCCCATCCCAAAATACTACTCAGCCCCGTCCTTTCGTCTCCCTTCAGCTTCCTATCAGGATACTGCTTCTCCTTCTCTGCCAGGCCCACGATTAGAGACGGTGATTTGACTACCACACCCGTAGACGTAGAGTACAACTCTTTACACTGCTCAATATTGTGCACTATAGTTGCGAAAGGGAGCTCAGGGCCCGGTTTAGGGGATGTCGGCTTGAGAAACGAAGGCCGCACATCGTGGACGAAAGAAAATCGGCGTACTGGGGTGCTCGACGTATCCACGGGGGCTGTTGAACTGTCCGCTACGATGGGAGGCCGACCGAGATCGAAAGACGTGCCACGACTGGGTACTGAAGTCGAGCTGTTCGAGCGATAAAGTCCCGCCTTCTTAGATAGGTATGATAAAATGCCGCCAGGTGTGGGCAGAAACGAGTTTCGTTGCTGGCGAGACTTAGCATCCTCTTGATGCGTTGTTTGGTGGGATTGGAACGACCGGTGAGTAGATGCAACACGCGGCTTGGGGAAGTGAAGTTGAACATGCGAAGAGGAGAGGAAGTGCTGTTCAAGAATCAGCGAGAGGTGCACGTATGTAGCGACACGGAGGGCTTTCGACAGGACGGCATGTTGTGTTGACGAAGTAACGCCAACAAAGGAGAAAGTACCTCCGACAAGTCGTGTGGGTCCCTTCGTCGGGCGATATGATATCTAGAAATATGAGTCAACGGGAAGGATGCTTGGGCGTATCATACCACATACTGTCCCACCCATCCAGACCCAACAAAATCGTCGACTGGCCTTCGTCTGGTAAAGTAAATACACTATTGGAGAACTTGCAGCTTGCAGATGTCGGTAAAGTAATACCAGCGGTCCTCGAGACAGCTAGCTTGCTCCCCAACGGTGCAACACACAACAGAAGATGTTTAGCGACAGACTTGGGTGCAGGGGTATGAGACTGCGCAACCAGGTCTTTAACTTGGTTGAGTGTCAACTTCGAGTGACTTTCGCTGGAAGGTATATCAGGGGAGCCCGTCTTCTGACTTGCCGACTTTTTCGGGTGCTTCAAGGCCTCCTGCGCGTCTTGCGCGAGGGCTTTCTGCTGCGCGACCCGTCTATGCGCCAACAGCTCTCTACCCTGCTTGATACCTCCCAACCATCCTCCACGAGTCATACTGGCGCTGAGCTCATCTAGGGCTTCTTCTATGCATTGCGCCCAGGTCTCCTTCGCGTTCTCTGGGATGGAGTCACTGGCGTCGTCTCGAAGGACTTGCCGTATGAAACGTAAACGGTGCCTGCGAGCTTCAATCGTCAGTACCGTTGGCAACGGACTTGCTGTAGGAATTGCAGGCAACGGCTTGTCGTTGGGCATCGATTTCCGCGCGACGCTGCATGAGCTCGTTGTTGGCACGGGCCAACCTTTGGCGACAAGCGTCATATACAGCCGTGAGAATGTTATACTATAGACAGCGACCCGAGCGCTTGTGTTCGCCTAATACGGGAATTTTGGCTGCCCATCCAAAAAAGGAATACTACCGCCGGGGGACCTCAGCGTTTATCACAACGCGTCGATCCACATTGCGTGCTGTATGTTGCGTGTTCTCGCTGAGGCTCAAGGGCACGACTACGCCCTAAGGCGAAACACTAGGGACACAAACTCAATCCTTTACGTTCACGACTAGGCTTAGCCAACAACAACCGACCATCTAGAGGCAGGATATTAAAGCCGACAGCATGGAAGAAGAATCCGACTTCTCCTTCGAAGCAGACGTCCTTGGAGATCTTGACCTCTACATAGCGTACCAGCTGCAGCAAGAGCTTGACTTCTCTGTCGACCATGATTTCCCGCCAGACCTGGAAGACACTGGCCATACAAGAGATGAACAACGCTACTGGGTTGATCCGGACTCAGATGGAGATGATGAAGGGGGCGAAGACAATATTGATTTTAGCGAATTTGCTTATGACTCAGGCGAAGACCCCGACAATGAGGACGTACACTGGCTCAGTCACCGCGTGGAGGAAGAGGTAGTCGAAGAGCCTGAGGAGGACGATGACGGCGAGGGCGATCGATATGGCCGCCAATCCCCTACCCCCTCTGATAATTCGGAATTGGCTTTCACCCCCTACCCATCGCTTAGAAATTCACCTGAACCGCTGGCACGAGGCAGCAGGGCTCATCCCATCTCCTTGTTATCCTCCGAGGAATCACTCTTACAAAGTGCAGCCACACCAGAACCATCCTCGAGTTGCCGAGTTTACCCCACTTTTTCGTGCTCTATATGCTTGGATGATCATCCTGAGGACGATGTTGCACTCATTCCCTCCTGCGAGCACTCTTTCTGCCGAGATTGCTTGCGCTCTTACATCACGAGCAAGATTTCAGAGCATCGATACCCCGTCTTCTGCCCCGTGTGCACCACCCTCGCGGATCAGCAAAGTCCTGGCGGTAAGCAAAGTGATCAATCCAATTCATGCCCAATACTGAGGGTGTTTAAACAATGTATGTAGTCATCGACGAGGAGGTGATAGAAAGTATCTGGATCCCAGACAAAGAGTACCTTATTTTCGAAGAGATGCAATTATCCTCTCTTTCTATCCTACTTCACTGCAGACAGTACGTCTCTCCTAAGCTCTGTACTCGTTCGTACCAGTATTTATTGATCAATGACTTCGGCAGATGCAAGCAGACGATGTATGTTGCAAGGGATGAGTACCAAGAGAACAAAGTCGTCATCTGCCCCCTCCCCACATGTACGCACAGGTGGTGTACGGGGTGCCAGCAACCCGTTCCTCTAGGTGGTCCCGACCACACTTGCGATACAAGTACCTCCACCAACCTGGACCGTATGGTCCGCGAGCATGGGTGGAAGTTCTGCCCAGGTGAGGTTAGTATGTTTCGTTCGACCAACCCAATTAACCTCCATGTACGTCCAATAGGTTGTAGGGCTCCGATCCAGAAAGAGTCCGGTTGTAACCATATGACGGTTAGTCACTTCGAGTCTCCTCCCATATCCAAATACTTACCTCCGCCCAAGTGTATTACGCCAGGATGTAACGTGTGAGTGAATTGCTCAACGCTTGCCGCTATCTCGGACTTGAGCTAACTCCAGTCATGGGACTCTCAGGAACTTCTGCTACTCTTGCGGCGATACGATCATTCGCTCGGCGCTGGTCAAAGAAATCCACGCCGCCACATTAGACCACTATGGCACGGATTGTCGGTTGTTCGAAGACATCCCTGATGTAGATATTCCACCATGATACTCAAGATTGTTCTGAGTGTATACACGCACGAGCACACTGCCGCCTCATACGCACTGCTTCTGATTTGCTGTAGATGACTGCTTTAGCCTTGTCTCTCTGACCCTCATCTCGCGTTATTTAAATGGGCCGCGTCCAATATGTATCTTCGATGTTACTCAATGTTCATGTGTATCAATACGTGCGCCAACTAAAACCAGAATCTATGTAGGATATGTAATTACTCAATAAAAAAGGCCATAGAATTGCAAGGAAAACCAGATCAATGCGATGGAACAGAGCCACGTTGAGCCTCAGGAACGGAGCAACGACCCATTGGCCAGATTTTGCCCAAGTCCTCTGCTGCGACGGGGTCAGTGTTCGCTGGAGTGGGGTCGACTGGGTGCAAGATGTCCTTGATTGTCTTCGCCAATGGCGTCGGCTCAGCCTCCATAGCTATCTTGAGGAACCAAGATTTGCTCATATAATTTCTGATTCTGTACAAAGTGCCATCAGTTTTGCTGGAAAAACCCGGCAACCATGTTGAACGTACCCATCCGGAAGCACTACAACCACGTTTTTGCCTGGTGTCTCCGCGATGTGCTTGCCTTCTCCCTTTAACCACTGAAGTGCAGCACTGAGTGAGCTACCACTGCTGCCGCCCACCAAAAGGCCTTCGTTCCTCATGATCATCTGCACGGCAGGGAAAGAATCTTCGTCTGACGTCTTGACCCACGTATCGATATCGTTGGCTTCCCGCGACAATACGTCGGGGATGAAGTCATAGCCGATGCCCTCAACAACGTAAGCTAAGCCTTCGTCTTCGTTGTTGAGCTCCGCTGGGAGGGCAAGGATACTTCCTCGCTGTAAAATGTCTGAGATGTGTGCTCAGTCACCGGGGTGGGCAGACACTCACGGGATCAGCTCCGACCACTACGCAATCTTTGTTGTGTGTCTTCTTAATAGCCCGAGAGATACCGGTGATGGTACCGCCAGTGCCGGCGCCAGCGACAAGGACATCTACCTTGCCCGAAGAAGGGTGCGTTGGTGTGGAGGGGGTTGACACGACGGCTTCAATTATCTCGGGGCCAGTAGTCAACTCATGCGCCAATGGGTTATTGACCTAAAGTAATAGCAAAGATGATAAGATATCACGAAGGAGGTGAATGAATACGGCGACTTGCGTTGCGGTATTGATCCAAAATGATACCATACGGTATCTCCCTTTGAAGCTTCTGGGCCACACCTACGGATCGTTGAGGAATTCAGCCACGAAGCAGCCAGAAAGATGATAGGGGCGGCTACCTATATGGCTCTCTGGCGAGTCCCAGGCAGCTTCTGTGGGTGTACGGATAACCTCGGCACCAAGGGCTCGAAGCGCTGCTTCTTTCTCCTACAAGAAGGCGTGAGCAACGAGGATTCTAATTAAAAATGACTGTTCCGTACAAGTGACATTTTGTTAGGCATGGTAATAATCACCGAATATCCCTTATCTGTCGTATTCAGTAACTGTTCAGGCAGCGAATAAGTCGTCTATTTCACCTTTATGGCGCAGGCCATAGCAAGTCCGATACCTTTGGTGCATGGATCAGCGAAGCTGTAGAGGACATACATGCGCAGATTCTTACCAGTATTGCCTGATGTGGGCTCTATCACAACGCTCTTGCCAGGTATGAGCTTTCCTTCTGCCTCAGCGGCCTCAACCATCGCTTTGGCGATCCTGTCCTTGACTGAACCTCCGACCGACGTGTATTCGAGCTTTCCCACTATGGACCGAGGTAGTGTTAGCATGGCATTGCCTGCTTTTGGATTCGGATAATGATTGCCATACATAGATTGCATTTTAGGTCATTCAATTTCGCGATCTTGTCCAATCGAATCAACGGAGTGTGGCCAACTGCGCCAAGGGCGTTATCGAGAATCTGAGGCGACATTGTGCGAGCAGGAGAGGATGGAGGTCGAGAGCAAGATTGTGCCATCTGGTTGTCTAGTGCGTTGCCTTATGAGGCGGACGGATCTCGTGTGAATTCGTGGCCGTCGGCATGCTTTTGAGCTTGTTTCTTGATCTCATGCATCATGCATCAACCACGACATTCAAAATTCACAAGTTCCGTTCAGCTGCCAGCTGCAAAAGTGGCAGCATGGGAACGCGACATACAACTGGAATTCAGAGAAATCGAATTATCGCATCGACCTACGCGACGCCAATATCGTGATATACAAAGCGGGCTAATGTTTCAGGATATCGGTATATAAGGGCCAAGGCCTTCCCATCCAAGACTGGAGCTCAGTGTGGTCCTTGTGCGGGTCGTCAGTATTTGGGTGGATAAGAACTCTTGTGGACACTAGTAAGTCATAATGGCATGCAATGGCGTGATTCAGTACTCACGAGCATGGCCCCCGATTCACAGTCAACCAGGCAAATAAGGTACCAGTCTGGTGCGGCGTAAAAGTGTTCACCTCAAACATGGCTGTCGGGTGAGGGCCTAGTGACGCGCGCTATCGTCAGTTCCTAGATGGTCAAGCTGAACAAATCCTACGTACCAACGGGCTTGTCCCAGAAACGATAAGTCCGGAGCTAGGCAATCATGTCAGCACCCCGCTTGGACCTTGTAATGGGCGAAGCGCAAACCTCTGGAAACTCTCTCCTTATCCTTTCATGAAGCTCCTTCGCGTACTTGGCTTCGGCTGGGATAGTTGGCATGTAATATACTGGTCACCCAGACGTCAACAACTTTGCCCAGGGAGCAATAGGTAATCTGCACTCACTGTGGAAATCAAAACCATTGTTCGACGAGTTGATCGGCTTCGGGAACTCGTCGTATGCTGGTGACTTGGGACCAGGAGGGTTGTACAGGGACTTGCCGTCGGGATTAAAGTCTGTTGGCAGCGGCCGCTGCTTGCTCGTATCCTTGAAGAGGGGAATCGTATGCCATCTCCACGGTCTGCGGCGGTGAGGTCCGGCAAATTCGCAACTCGACGACTTTTATACTTGTTGATTTGGATTTGAAGTAGCAGTGATGAGTCCAATTATCAATCATTCAACTATTAATACAGGAAATCGCATCAGCATGCTTACGTTGCTTACTTTCAGGCTGCTATAGAACTCTCTTGGGAGGTGCGTGCTATACAGTATCGACGCCGCAATGACAAAGGAGACATGAGGTGGTTCCAAGATGCTCCTTAGTGTGCAGACCGTCGAGTCCGGTCCAGAACAAACACGACCGTGTCGCTGACTGAATCATTGCTCAAGTTGTTGCGAGTGAACTACCGCCAATGGGCTTGAACGGTTGACTTCAACTCATGCGAAGTTTACCACAGTAGCACCGTCCACCATGATTGTGAGCAAGACCTCAATCGATAATACGTCGGCCAGAGAAGTCTGCGTAGTAGCTGTCTTGTATATTCTTTCTATGCGGTACTGTTTGGATACACCGTCGAATTGTGGCCTCATGTACATAGATAGTTGCCCATAAGCTTCATGCTTATTGCTGCCGATCAGATACCAATTTAGTACATGCGTCGGGTCGGGGACCGCATTCGATCGTCTTCGAAGTCATTGTCATGAGCGCCATTGGCAGCGTATTTCTCGGCGACGTCCAGCGGCACCGACTCTTCTCTTCTTCCTCCCGCTCACCTCCCGCCTCGCCATCGCCACCACCGTCGGCAGTATCCATGAGCAGCATCACCGTGCCCTTGCCGTCTAGCCCGCCCCCGCCTCAATCAACTCCCGCTTCCCCTTCGGCTTCACATTCGACCAAGGAAGCCGAAACATTCGCATCCTTTGCACTCCCCCCGAACCACCCTGTCGTTGCTCCGACCATTGATCCTGAGCTATCGCTAGGAGTTGCGGTTGCGATGGCTAGAAGCTCTGATACTCGGGACGAAGCATGACCATAAAGGCAAAGAGACAGAACCCGCAGGGCCCGGTGGCGGCGTCGAGTCGCAGCGAACTCAAGCAGGGCGAAACCCTCGTTCGTGCCGTAGAGGACATACAGAAAACCCTGAATCCTTGCTGTCGAAAACAACGATGGACTCAAGAAGTTCATGGACCACTGTATGTCGCGCCTACGTTTCCAAACATCTCATTCTCATTCTCAACGCGTTTACGGTTCAGATGACCGAAATGCTGCCTTCCTCACCCCCTCGTTCGCGCTGTCTGGGGTACTCCCGGAAACACCTTCATACTCTATGATGTCCCCCGAGGAGCTGGAGGCCTTCATCACCGAAATGGAGCCAGAAATACGCGCCGCTGACCACGATATGCGCGAGATCGAGGCTTTAGCCAATAAAGGCGTATTGAACGCAGGGAAACTGACCGACCACGAAGCATTGCGCCCAAGGCTAGATGCTGTCATAAAAGCATACGAGGAAGACTTGGAGCGTGCTGCGGCGCTGGAACAATGGATGGCTAGACTGATGGAGAGAAATGCTACGCTGGTGAGTTAGCCAGACCGTCCGTTTTCAATATTTATGAAATTTCGGAACTAGGTCGACGCGCTTTCGGAGCTGTTTGTTATATGGGACGACGCGGATCACGAACGCTGAGGTCAAGGTAGCAAGACTAGAACAGCTTAAGCAGGAGCGCAAACGCCTCGGAATGGAATGAGCTAGCCAACCTTTCCCTTAACTTATTACCTTATACCCACTCATGAATTCTCGGGCCTAGGAGCTCAACTGTATTGGTACTCGCATACCTAGGAAACAGGATAGCTGAATCTATCACCGTGGAGGTGAGAAAGGGAGCCGTGAATCCTTGTTGCTGATACAGGAAGAGCGTAGTCTTAGAGCGAACACACTTTATTACAGTGGTCACATACTGAACAACATCAATCAGACAAGGATCGAATACAGACACAAGACATTGGGCTAGTACAAGTACAGGGGGCTCATGGCGCTCAACATTAACCAATACACATACCGCAAAAAATACACTTCAAAATCAATACGACACGGCAACGGTCCTAGTTTAGGGAGGGATACCGCGGTCGGGCAACTCTTCAAACAAACTACACCGGCTGTAATGTGTGCTGATCGCAGGGCGGATGTCGGAGGGACTTGCAGATGCGATGATAGATTTTCCGCAGCGATAGCAGAAGTGCCTGGTAAGAACGAAGCATCAGCATGAGGCCCTTAGTAGTATGAAGAAGGCATTCCTACATGTTACAGCCTGGGGAAGAGCACTGAGTGAAAGGTTAGCCACATCCCAACCCAATGCCAGAGGTAGGATGTCATACCGTCATATGGTTGCAACCCGATTCCTTCTGAATGGGCGTTTGACATCCTGTTGGGTACTTTATTGGGGGGGAGCATCAGACAAGAATATGCCAAACGCACCAGGGCAATGTTTCCAGCCCCTCGTCGACATGAGCTTGTTCGAGTTCCTTACTACCAGTCGCACGAATGTCCGTCTGCATTCGTCACAGGCTGCTGACATTGCTTGCACCACATGTAGTGACAGTCAGGCAGAGGGCAATTGAGGACCTTCAAGTCTTGAAACTCGTCCCGAGCCACATACAACGAGTTTTTGCACCTGGCGACGTCACTTCGTCAGTAAAACGATGCAGGACGATCGAGGTTGCTTACTGGCGACAATGAAGCAGGATTGAGAATGAGGCCAGCGACATCTCTTCCCAGATTACATATTCTTTCTCCGGAATGCCTATCTCTCGCACCGATGTCATCAGTGATAACTTTCACCAAGCAGTTAGCCCTTGAACAGCAAGGTCGAAGTAGGATCAATCTCTCATACCTGAGGATTCGCCGTCCTTGCTCACTGTGCAGGAAGGGCACATAATAGGGGTATCTGTGGTCGTTGACCCGGCTTACGATGTGGCCTCGTAGGCAGTCTCTGCAAAAAGAGTGTTCGCAATTGGTTACCTGGGCGAGATCGATCCTCCGGGGTTTCCTCCAAGCAGATCTGACATTGAAACGTCGCTTGAACGAGTTGCATGAGATCCCGCTGCTCCGATATGATGCGCATGTCTTCCTCCTCAAACTGACGCTGGAGTCTCGCTGCTACCGATGCATCGCGGATCGCAGCGGAATTGAGCTCCAAGGAGAGACGTTGGGCGAGGAGGAGGTCCTCTTCTTCCTTCGTTGTAGCCGGACTCGACTTCGTCCTGCTTAGCAGCTGTGTCCTGGGAGGACCGGTGAGTTCTTATTCTCGACCCATTGAGAAGATCCAGGTATGGGGGACGGGGCACGGTTTCGGCGGCTTTGTTCACGAGTGTTGTAGCGATATCCCGGCTCCGGTGGTCCTATGATATACCTGTTGCTATTGGCTTTCTGCTTGTCCTTTCGCGAAGAACTTGAGGAAGGCGGTGGGGAAGGGTTCCGAGACGACGACCAGATGGAAGGGAACCAAGAATTGCCATTACTCTGGCTACTCATATGTTCCTGGGACCGCGCCCGCCGTTGGGCGTTGGTGAGCTCTCGCCGCAGAGCAAGAAATTCTTCCTGAAGCTGGGCGTTGGTCGCAACAAACAGGGAGTTCTCCTCCTTCAATGCGGTATTCATCTCCTTCAACTCCCTGTTTTCGGTCTTCAGCTCGGCAATCTGGCCCCTGTCGTTGAGGATTTGGAGACTAGCCTCAACGAGGGTTTGCTCCATGCGTTCTTCGCTCTGCTCTACCTTTTTGGCTTTGAGGAGCAACCCTGAAAAGTTGCCCAGGAGTTGGGCTTGCCATTGCATGCTCTGATCGTTAAGCAGCTTTCTGTCGAAGGACATAAGTTCGCTAAGCTGTTCGGCGGTTGCATCGAGGGAAGTGTTGAATATGAATCCAGCACCATCGGGATGGCTGGGGCGTGGATGGGAGTCAAAGATGACGAATACAGTCCTGATGCTCTGTTGCAATTTTCATGCAGGCTACGATCTCGGGAGGGCGTGTTATCACTACGGCAGTGGAAATACCCTTCACCATTGGATCTTGAAGGTGCCTTAGGAGGAGCGGTATCAGTCGTTGTAATATTTGCCGATGACGAGAGATAGACGCACCCAAGGAGTCTTCTGAAAGATTGAATGCTTGGTCTCTCGAAGTAAGTAGCGGAGGATTCAAGGGATTGCTGGAATAACGGCACGCGGAATATCTCCTCGACTTCCAGATGAGCACTTCCAGCCCACTGGCCACAGATGGACGTGATTTCCTTTGGATGGGTAGTCAGCACCAGGCCAAACAGTGTGATATCGTTACGTACCTGCGCAGTTTGACGTAGAAGCTACTTCACGAAGCAGCGCCTCTCCTCGAATACCATCCCTTTCCTTGCCCAAGATCACTCGGACACAGTTCAGTGCAGCAAGCCCGCACGCCGAGACACCTCCCGACTGGTACTGGCTTGAGCCACCGTAGGAAACAATGAAGTCCTTGGAAGTCAATATGTGCTCTATTATCCCGCCTCCTGGCGGGACGACGTCCATAGGCTCGGGTGTGCCATATCTGCTTGTAGTCTGGCTGTCGGTGCCGTCTGAGCTGATGCTGGGGGATCGGCGAGACATACTCGGTCTACCCAAAGTCATGGTAGAATACAGAGCGTCTTTCGCCCAATCCTTTATACTACCTAATAAGCTCTCTACTGCGGAGGGAGTCACCTTACTTTCTATCGATCCTCGTGTTCGATGTGAAGAAGTTTGATTCAACCTCGAGGCTTGCGATATTCTGAGAGCTTCCAGCCCATGAACCGACCTCTGACATCTAAACAGAGAAAGGAGAAACAAGATCTACACGTATTTCAGTATGTCGCGTAGCCCAGTGGTGTGGTGGACTTCGTTATCGACGGTTTCCTTTTCAAGTAATAGTAATAATCCTGAGACAGGTCAGTCGCCGGCCTACGATAAAAGTGCGCCTGTTGATAGATATAATTGCGGAATATAGCTCGGTATATGTCTACAGTGATACATCGGCATTCCAAATATGTACTTTACCATACTCTGAACCCGTCACGATCTGCTTTCCATCCGGAGAAAAAGCAATGGACCATAGCGGCTCTCCGACTTCATAGATTGCTAATACCCTCCCGGAAGATACATCCCACAGACGAGCCGTGCAATCATAAGAACCCGAAGCCACGAGCTTGAAATCTTGCGAGAAGGCCACGCAACGGAGATCGCTAGTAGTGCCCTCGCAACACTCTCACTAGATCACCAGAACTAGCATCCCATACTCGAATTGTCTCAGTCCACTGAGGCTGAGGCGATGTGATCTCTTGAGAATGCCATGGACCGGACCGAACCACCATGTTCTCCAAGCGCCTTGTACTTCCCGGCTCTATCCCATATTCGAACGGTTCCGTCAGTAGCACCAGATGTAAGGCGTGTTCCATCAGGGGAGAAAGCCAACCCTCTGACCGGACTGGCTTGCGTTGCGCCAAACGCATCTCGACCTGTCTTTGTATCCAACATCCGAATCATCCTATTCCTCAATCCCACCGCAATCTGGCTCCCATCCGGTGAGAAAGCCAAAGACCAAACAGCGTCAGACTGCGCTCTCAATGTCTGTAGCGCCTTCCCGGTTTCGATATCCCATATTTTGACGTTCCCACTTTGATCGCCCGTTGCGAATTTAGATCCATCTGCTTGGAATGAAACGGCCCATTGATTGCCAATGTCGATTGCTCTCGCTTGTGTCTTGTTCCTGATCACGACTTTAGTTGAGGAGGCAGATAAAATGGCGCCGCTAGGCGAGATAGCAACAGCTGTTATGGACTCGTCATGCAGGTCATCCGATGCCTGGAGCATCTCTACAGGAAGACAATTTAGCACTATACGGCGCGATAGAGGTCTTTAACTTGACTCACCGACGTGACGAAGAAGTAGTGGGTAATACTTGCCCGCGCCTGGCACTTTTCGAGTAACTTCACGAAGTGCAGACAACGAGAGTCTGTCGCTGGGATGCTGTGCAAGTGAAGCCAGTGACGAGAAAGCCGTCAGTATGACAGTGTGAAGCGTGTTGTTCTGATTTCCCAAGAAATCGAGGGCTCCAAACAATCTCGGCAGGACATCGACGACCCCGATCAGCGGGCTAGGTGTCCTGGCTAATAACTAATTTCAACGGACAAGTAAACTGTCGGCGTGTTGGTTCAAAGACAGGGTCTTACCTGAGATGTTCGTTGCTAACACGGCAACCTCCAGGTGCACTCGCTCCGCATCCCCCGCCTTTGTAGCTAGTTCGATTTTGGATATCGCTGACTCAAGGTTTGAGAAGGGATCATGTTCGATAAATGCTGCGAGACGTTGATGATCGTGCCACGAGTAGCCATTGGGGAGAACACCGCATGGTACGTAGCACTTGGAGTTAGGGGGAGCTTCTCGAGTGGTCGGCTCCGTAGGCCAGGCTTTCTGCTCTACCAACCGGATCAACTCGAACACGGATTCATGGATACGCTGAGTGTCTTGCATGAGCCGAGGGGAGCCGAGGTGAGGTCTTTAGGTCCAAGGTTAGATTTCATTTGTGAGGAGAATAATCAAGGTACTTGCATACGCGTAACATTGTTACCTTCGTATACTGGGCGACGCAAGGGCAATAACTCAAGGATGCCCCAGACAGCGTTGAGAGACTGCGTAGGCTTGGGGAGCTCCCATTTACCGGTATACGGGTGCATTTTGAGCCCGTGGCTCATGGCTTCGTATGTCATCCACCGAAGAGCTGGACCAAATCTCTTCAACTGTGGATTAGCTATATTGCCACCGCCGCTATATAGTGATGTTGCTTCAGTCTTCCGAAGTTCGAACCAAAGATCAATAAGTGCTTACATATCAGAATGGCAACCTGCAAACCATACTTCTTTAACGTCACCACAATTTCTTGATGTTTCCCTACCGGAGTGGGAGGACATTGAAGCACTTGCATGCTCGGGCCAAAACCTGACCCGTCGTTCGTCGAGAGCAAGGGCATGGCGAAAATGGCACACATGGGACATTCCCGTTACGGTTTCTGGTAGGCTCGCTCCTCTTGTAACGCCAATGGATGAGACAGTGTCCCTGCACCCATTATAGGTCAGATTTACGGTAGAATTGGAAGACAGTAGGATTGTACCAAACGCCGACGAAATGTACTTTGACATCAGGCTGCGAGAAAGCCATCTTGAATGTCTCGCATAATTCCATCGCCTTCTTATGCTTCTCAGTTTCTTTGCCACCTGATCTTTCAGGTCGTCGACATGTAAAGCCTGAATACGCTGCAGTCATAGTTTAGTTGCAAGTATTTATGTACGCTGTAATCTCGTACGCAGGGAGCTGTGTGTTGTTGCCTGGGTAGATGAGTCCGACCTAGGCCACATGAGTTAATATCAATGAGTGCAAGTACAGCATCGAATCTTGTAGCACCTACCCGTTCGATCATTCCTGCGATAACGCGTACTTGGTAAGCTCCTCGCGAAAAGCCTATAGTAGCAGTTTAGTGGGTGGAGCAATGAATGAGGGTGCGGCGTACCGAACATGAAGATTCTGTCCCCGGGCTCGTACGTCTCAGCGAGCCACTTATATGCAAGAAGTAGATTTCTTTCGAACGAACTGACGAAAACCTTTAGGGCGAAGGCTCAGGGTAGACGGTAGTGCTCACTTTGCGAAGGCCATGTCAAATATACGACCCAGCTTTGATGTGGAATGAGTCCCGATGCCGCTGATGTAGAAAGTAAGTTGTCTCTTCCCCTTGACGATACGGCTATAAAATTCGACGACATTGGTGCTCTGGAAATAGCTCGATTAATTAATCAATATCAACTCTCGTGCTTGACTTGCCTTCTCCCCGAATTCATTTGAGGTGCCGTCTGCACTGATCACTAAAATCCTCCCACTACGATTGTGAGCGCACGACACTCTGATTTCGGTTGGCGCAGTGGCGTGATGGTTGGTGTGATGAACGGTGCCCAACTCTCCTTCGACGAGGGTGTTCAAGGTAGCAGCGGACAGGGGAATCGAAGACATCAAAGGTGAGATCGGGGAGGGAGTCGAGCGCAGCTGAACTTTGTCATATTTATGATGGTCCTTTCCCCGCAGGTTGATTAATAACTTCTTGTACTTATCCGGAACAAAGAAGGATCTTCCTAAAATGGCTTGTATTCTTGTAAGAACGTGGAGGTCTTTATGGTTTGGGCCAACCTAGGGTTAACACAGGGCCGCCCTCTGGAGAAGCAAGGAGCAGAATTCTTGAGTTTAGTATCTGTCATTCGGCGTTTACGCATTTCACTGACCTAGTCATCAATCACCCTCCATCCGACTCTTAGCCCATTTTCGTGTTCGATGGACATATATATGAGTATAATTCGTCGGGCGATTATGGTACCAGTTCACTGGACATCCCGCCACCCCTAGATTCTCCGTTGCAACTGACGAAGCACCAGAGATCGCCCACTCTTGCGATGTCCCGAAGGATGAGAGTATGCCTCAATGTCCCCAGGGCTCGCCGTCACTGATAAAAATACATGGTTAGGATTCCAATCCATTTCGTGTCGAGTACGGCTCCGAGCTCGAAGCTTTGAAGTTTGAAGCAAGTCACTGAGATTAAATTTAGACAATGGAAGATGGGCACCCGCCCGTCACGTGGTATCGATCGTTCCACGGATCCGGCCACTTGATTCCGTCCAGAGACCGGTCAATCAGATGCAGGCAACTGTATAAAGCCGCATCCCAGTCGGTTCTGGTTCTGATGATGCTCCCTATATACCGCTCGACGATCATCACGTCGAGGTTCGCCCGAAGCTCCCAGTTCGTCCGTTCCATGGCCGGCTCAGCGACAGCGCCTATCGTCCTCACTAGTCGCCCCGATGACTGGAAGGCGCGCGCGCCCCGGTCCTCCATCGACATCCGTCACGTTCGCTGCACAGGACAAGTTGCCAAAGCTTCCTGTTCCTGATTTGAAGCAGACGTTGACTAGGCTCAAGGAGAGCTTACGGCCTATCGCTTGGAACGACGCTGAGTACTCTGCAGTGGAGAAGAAGATCGAGGAATTCGAACGGGGCAAAGGCGCTGAATTGCATCAGAGGCTGCTTGGAAAGTATGCGGCTACCAAGCATTGGTTAGAAGACTGGTGGGATGATGGCGGATATCTAGGCTATAGAGATTCGGTGGGGTATATCGCGTCCGCATCCCTGAAAGCGTATACTGAGCTTAGCACACAGGTTGTAGTCAACGTTTCCTACTACTGTAAGCTTTGATGATACTTCAAGTCTCCTGTAATTGACTTCCGTCCTCAGATGGATTTGACCGCCAGCCAGCGCACCTCCCACAAAGTCCTGCCGGCAGGGCGGCCACGATCGCTAGAGGCGCTATGTTATTCCGACAGCAACTTAGAAAAGGCTTGGTGAAACCAGATGGAACGAAGGAAGGACCGTTCTGTATGGATACGTATAGGTAAGTGTGTCGGGACTCCACCTTATCTGTCTCACCCGCATCTAGATGGATGTTTGACTGCTGTCGCGTTCCCGGTCCTCAAGGTCTCGACTGGAGTGTCTCGTACGCCAAGCAAGGCGAGGAAGGCGATGATGCACACATTGTCGTATTCCGCAACAATCGCCCGTGGAAGGTTGATGCCACACGAAACGGTCGAATTCTCAGCACAGCAGAGTTTGAAGCGTGAGCGATAGCCTTTAGTCTTCCTTCCCTTCGTCACTTACGTGCATCAACTCTTTTAGGCAAATAAACTATATTTATGAGAACAGCACTGGCGATCATCCTGGGGTTGGCGTGCTCGGAGCAAACAACCGTGACGTATGGGCGAAGGTTAATCTAAAGCCTTGTTTCTTTTGATGCCCATGTCCTCACAACAAGCGTTTACAGGACTACGCAGAACTCGCCAAGTCACCGCATAATTCGAGCATCATTCATGCCATCCAATCCGCTGCCTTCACTATTAGCTTAGATTCCTCGTCTCCCGCAGACCCTGTTGCACATAGTCGCGACTTGTGGCATGGATACCTCTCCCCAGAAGGCGTCCCCATTGGTCTCCGTAATCGCTGGGTAGACAA
The DNA here is from genome assembly GCA_026743855.1 of Pleurotus sapidus. Classification (NCBI taxonomy): domain Eukaryota; kingdom Fungi; phylum Basidiomycota; class Agaricomycetes; order Agaricales; family Pleurotaceae; genus Pleurotus; species Pleurotus sapidus. The sequence continues at coordinate 774,280 of JANBWZ010000008.1, forward strand.
GCCTTGCGAGTTCATTGTATTTGACAATGCGGAGGCTGGCATTATGGGGGAACATTCCGTTATGGATGGCACGCCTACGGTTCGACTTTGCGACGAGGTACTCGAGATGCTCCACAACCCCGCCTTTGATCACGGCAATGTCGCAAATCCTACCGATGCGGTCAGCACTCCTTTGGACTGGGAGATCACACCTGCGATCACACAGGCAATTAGTAAGGCGGACGAGGCAGCTCGGGAACTCATCCAGAGCCAGGAGCTGACTTTCCATGTCACATCATATGGGAAAGCAGCCATCAAGAAATTCGGGGTCTCTCCGGATTCGTGGGCACAGATGATCATTCAACTGGCGTACAGACGTCTCATTGGCAACGAACAGCGCAAGGGTGGTACGTACGAAGCTGCTACCACGAGGAAGTTCTACAAAGGTCGGACTGAGGCCATTCGCGTCGTCACCACTGAGTCGGATGCTTGGGTGGCAAGCATGGACGATCCGTCTGTGAATGCTGCGGAGAAGAAGAGACTCTTTGACCTCGCAACCAAGAAGCATATCAGCACAGCCAAATACTGTGGGGCTGGCCAGGGTATTGATAGACATCTCTTGGGTCTGAAGAAATCGCTGAAGGAGGGCGAGGACGCGCCTGATTTGTTCTCGGATCCAGTATACCAGCGGGCGACTTATTGGGTGTTGAGCACCTCTGCTATCTTTTCGAAGCATTTCCCTGTTTATGGGTGGGGCGAGGTCGTCCCGGATGGATTTGGTGTCGCGTATATGACTGGGTTCGATGGTGAGCTGTCCTTTTACCCTTCTGTTAGATGACAGCGCGCTAACATCGGAAAAAATAGACCGTCTCCAATTCACGGTTACCTCTAGGAAGGAGATGCCTAATGCGCAGTTCATGGATGAGATCATGAAGGCGGCCGAGGATTTATTCAATCTGCACGCCAGTGAGGCTCAGAAATCTAGATTGTAGATATGTATGACGGCCTGAGGAGGCCGCCTTGGCTCAACATTCTGCAATGCACTCATATTGTTTGTCTTTTGCTGAGTTGTTGCACGCCATTGTTGGTTAAATGACAAAATGAGTTCTTCATCGTCGGCGGCCCTGCGGCGGCCTCTACGTCTTGCCAAATTTGGTTTGGATTCCACTTGCATCTAATTTTGGCATCAGGTCTGCCTCCTGCAGAGAAAACTTCCCACCGTCGCGGTGAGAGGAGACCAGCCTGAAGGATTCTATTTGCGTTTACTTCTTGGAACGAAACACTTCTCTCCCCATCACCTCGAAAGTCGTTTTCCCAACCGATTTTCTTGCTACGTTCGCGATGCGTCGGTGCTAGAGCGCGTGCAGTCAATGGCCGCTGTTGAGCTAAATTCTAATCACTCGCGCCGGCTTCAATGCCCACGCCTTTCCACAATTGGGTAATTCGTCAGTCATCAACTGCCTTCCAAGCTTAACTATGCACCCCAAGCTGCACACTGTTGCGCGCGGCGACAGACGGCGACATTCGCCGTAGATTACTTGGCACACCTAGGCCAGTCCACAGCGGGTAGCACTTGCGATGGCAGCAGTTCGTCTCAACGACAATGGGCAAACGACGTGGACGATGGCAAGATGACGAGTTGAAGTCCTACTCCACTGATGAGTGGCTTGATCAGCTCATGTGGTGGGATGAGCAGGATATCTCATGTCAGGTACGAGCAGGCGACGTTGCAAGTTGTCGCGACCGGCTGGCGACCGGCTGGCCATTGTCCGTTTTCGTGTCGCCCAAGCCCCGCCAAGAGTAATCCATTGGAAACGCGTGATTCATGCAATGATGGCCCGCTCGTGCGAAATTGTTTCAGGGGAGGTCAAACTGATTTTTTGTGTTGTCAACCTGTTGTTTTGAGACAACGACGATATAAAACCATTACTCCCCACCAAGGGCGCACCTTGCTAGCTGCGCTCGCCACACTCTTTTGACAATCACCATGAAGCTTCAAGCCTTCTCAGCTTTCTTTACCCTCGCCGTCGCCGTTAATGCACATAACCTCAAGGCTCGCCATGATCGCGTAGTTCACAAACGACAGACATTGTCCTCTTCGACATCCCACTCCGGTACGACGCATTCGACCACTACAACGGCAGCCGCGACACCTCCAGTGTCGCTGGTCCCCGCTGCTGCGACCGGAACCGGTGTGCCTCCCATCGAGAGTATATCTTCTGGCATGCCTACACAGGCTACCCTTCCCGTCTCCGGCACGTTCACCCCCGGTGCTACACCGCTAGTTTCTGGTGCACCCGTACTCCCAACAGCATGTACGTCCTTGAAAAATTGCAAAATTTCCACCGGTGAAATGACTGACATCTCCTCTTTAGTCGTTTTCAAACCTGGAGAATGGCCCCCACAAGACAGAGTAGCCCCAGTCGGTATGCACACTCTGAAATCTACATGTTCTTGCTTGCTTACAGATTGTGTAGACTCGGCTGAGGTCTCCGAATGGTTGAAAGAGCTGGAAGGGCACAACATCCCTGCCTTGGCACCAACCGTCGATGGTTCTTGTGCAGGGTGATCCTGCTGCTGCTGCCGACGCTGCCAACCGTGGATGGTGGACTTGTGGTGGGCACACGCGTGCTACTGACGTTCTGGCTTGCCCCGATAAATTGACTTGGGGAGTTAGGTAAGTCTGCCCTGGTTCCTGGACTTCGGCTACAATTTAACATCCATGCATTAGCTTCGACGACGGACCATCACCTTACAGTGAGTCAACTGTCTAATTTCATCTCTCTCATCATATTGATCACATTTTTATTTATTTAGCCCAGTTCGTATACATCCTTCGGAGAAATATCGGATCTTTCTGAATATGTTTGAATTATAGGAAACTCCTCAACTTCTTGTCTGAGAAGGACATCAACGCTACATTCTTCGTCGTTGGATCACGCGTCATTGAGCGTCCCCAGCTCTTGCTCGAAGAATACATGCGTGGCCACGAAATCAGTGTCCATACCTGGTCACATAGGGTAAGAATCAATGTCTTCCATTCCACGACCTACGACTAACCCATCACAGCCTTTGACTTCTCTCACCACTGAACAAGTTGTTGCCGAGCTAGGCTGGACACGTAAAGCCATCAAGACTGTTCTTGGCGTGACACCGACCACTATGCGACCGCCGTTCGGCGATATCGGCACGTGGCTTTCCGCTTTGACTAGAGATATTCTCCTAATCGGGTGTTCGTATTTGCAGATGACCGTGTTCGAGCTATCTCGTTGGCAATGGGCATGGTTCCCATTCTCTGGACAAGTTCGCCTGCAACTGGTCCCTTCGACACCTTCGGTAAGTGCATTCTGGTCTACACCTACGACGTACTCATGCGTGGACAGATTGGAAGGTTGCCGCTGGACTTGTTAAGGGACCTGAATCCTTCAACACTTTCCAAGCTATCCTCGGCAATGCATCTACCTTGGATACAGGGTTTGTACTCCACTCCTTGAGACATCGTGCATTGACTCATTGAATCGTAAATAGTTTCATCGTCTTGCAGCACGATTTGTATGAAATCACCGTCGACATGGCTGTCGGCCACACCTTGACTGCTGCCTTGACACATAATCCTGCTCTAAACGTACGGAATTAAGCTCCGGCTATATCTCGTAGTTCTGATCGTTCTCCCTGCAGCTTCAAGCCATTGGCAAATGCATGAAGTGGCCCACTGGCAACCTCTACCTTGAGACGAACACGAATGCCACTTTCCCAACCAAGGGCGTCGATACTGACGGCGACGGTGTCATCGAAACACACGGCAAAACCGGCCAGTCGAGCAACGGAAGCAACAACAATGGCGCTGGCTTCGTTGCAGTCCCCTTCTTCACTGTCGCAGGCGCAATGGCCGTCATTGCCACCTTGCTCTCATAGTACAGCGTCCGCGCGTTCGACACTGTGCGAAGCCTCCTTCGTTCACGGGCTTCTTTCGACATCCCCCATACGTCCATGCCACTGACTTTGGCGCTGCTCAGTGTCACCCTTGACGCAGCGTTTCAATCAACTCCTCGCTGACACTTCTGGAGCATTGTGTTTGTAACAGTGTCGCAGTGCTATCATCTGCTAATGTTTCCCTTCATCTCCGTACATATAAATTTATATAGTTATTCCACCATGAGTAGATCAGACGACAGAGGACGGACGGACAAACATCCTATGATTTCTATCGTTAGATAGGTAATGAAACTGGCATTTCGTTCCCAGTGTTGTGAACTTATAAGATGCTCCCAATCGGTTAGACAGTCTCTATTGGCGCGCTTGTAGACGGGGTGTGTCGCCCATATGGGTGTGAATTCAATTTGAATCTGAACGAGTGCGCTCAAGTCACAGCAATTTGTGATGATGTTATTACATCTTCTGTTTTAGATCCCGAGACCAACCACGGCCGGAAAGTGACAGTGCCTAAAACTGCGCGTACGCCATGAAACTGTCCTAAATAATCATTTTAGCTTTAAATTGTAAGGTAGCCCGTATGGGAATGACGCTATCAATCCTCGAAATCACTCATATCTAGACCCCCGTTCAGATCAACCGCAACCACTGCAACATCTCGATCTTCATCTTCCGTAGTCGATAGCGCTTGCGTATCACCAATGATATCTCCACCCGCCGAAATAGTTACTCCCGTAGCTGCTTCATCTATTACCGAAGATGAAGTGGCATTGCTCGTCATCTCCGGCCGAGAATCAAGGAAGTCTAGACATCCCCATTGGCATCCTCGCCATCGAATGGGGACCGAGCCGCCGACCAAGATCCCAGCAACAGTATCTTCCCATGTAAACCTCTCCTCAGCGTGGTGAATGAACAGCGCGGGGGTTGATCCGGACCCTGGGGCGAGATGGTGGGGCGAAGGGCAGGTTCCTACACCAGTGATCCTTGCGTCATCTTCCTCAGGTGTCGAAACTACAGAGGGGTTGGAGTCCTGATGGACGCACTCTTCCCCATAAGTACATCCAGGCAATATTGCCTCAAAGAGAGACTCCAAGTGATCGGGAAGAGGGGACCGAAGTCTGACTTTGGGGGAAGGGGTGGACCATATGTCAGGTTCGAGTAAAGGAAGATGATACCTGGCCTGAAGGACACTGATCGAAGGGTTGTTCGAAGGCGATTGCCGGCACGGAGAGAATAAGTAGACGAAGGCATAGCTCCTGGAGTGGAACAACCCTTGGTAGTTTCCTGCTGACTTCAGAAACTATTTTGGCATGAACCCGTTCGGCCTCAATCTCGCGAGTCTCCATGAGGGCTCGTGTGCCCCATAATGATCGCGAGCGTGAAAAGGGGCGCTTAGAGATCGGTGGGGCTAGGGACGGGGGTATTGGCAGAAATGGGATTTGGGTGCACATGGAGTTGAGCGAGACTCAAGTGGAGAATCTCTGAAGGAAGATAACGGATCTTGTTGTTGGCGACGTTGAGCTCGCGAAGGTTAGCTAGCTTCGAAATTTCTGGGGGGATGGACGTCAATGAATTGGCTACCTATGTAGATTTACACCGTAAGCTTTTGAGTGTGTAAGAGTCCTCACAAGTGCTCACGAATAATCAATACGGTTAACTTCTCCACCTGGAAAAGTTGTCGAGGTAACGTCCGGATGTGATTGCGGGACAGGAAGAGCTGTATCTCTTCACGGGGCAGTCCTAAGTTCCCCAGAGAACTCGTTCTCTCGGGGAAAGGGGAGAACATGTCACTTGACGTACTGGCTGGTGCTGTGCTCACACGCGCCATTTGTCGTCGACTATTAGACGGAAGGGTAGGCGCAATGATCTTTCGCGCAGTTAGTGAGCTCTACTTTCTCTGAGAGAGCTCGAAACCCTTGTAGATCGCGCATAGCATTCCCGGGAATATAGGTGAGCTCTCTGTCTCTGAGAACATAGTTAGCTTGCTGTCCTTAGATCTTCTTCAGCACTCACTCTAGGCGTACCGTGCCATGTCCATGGTCAATGACTTCCGTGATCACCCTGTCCCATTCTGCGGCTTCTGGATCCATGGCTTCTCCGAACTCGATGCTTGGAAACGAGGATTCTAGGAACGAATCGTCTATATCATTGGTAAACGATCCGCGGCGAGGCTTTTTTGCCGCTGGTCCGGCCGCCAATACGTCTGAGGCGATGCTTCGAACTCGTTTTTCATATCTCGGAAGTGGCTTGGATGATGCAGCAAAAGGATGGATTAATGGCGAGTCGTCCAATTGTAGGTCAGAAGTATCCAGGCCCGGGGAGGAAGGGGGCGATGAGTCTGCAGCAAATAGAGATGGCGACGATGGTGGAGAAGAGAATTCCGTTGGAGGACTGCGTCTGCTGAACATGGTGGTAGCTCTTCAAGCCAGCTGCAGGGGCCGTCCAGTACACAACGCGATCACATGACCTCCTAATTTACGTCCTGGTAAGTCACGGCGTTGGAAATTTGAGGCCTCGCGTCGCCTCGCGCCCACTCGCATCAGAATTCCAGACATAATCGCTGAGGCGAAAACGATGGTAATCGGGCCACGTTCAAAATATTTTTGATTCCGAAATCGTGGCAGAGTCCCTGAGGCACGTCGCAGCAATGTGTGCCTGAGCTCTTTGCTTGCGCCAACAACGTCCACAATTGACAGTTAAATTTACCTCCAGATTCCGAAGACACAAGAAACTTTGTCCCAGCATCACTGCCAGCGGGCGGCGGCCAATTTGCGCCATGTGCTGCTATTGTTGCGGTATTCGGAGTTTCCCACGGAAAGACAATTAAGCAGGTGTCAAGGGCGGCTTGACTCGAACACAGCGCCTACTCTCGGCGCAGTCGCCAATTGTCCAGGACTTGAAAGGATACCATCGGCAGTCGCTCTCCTTTCTAATTGTGCGCCCGGATTTAAAAGGCTGTCGCCTCGACCACGACCAGTAACGACCTCTGACGACCGCGATATACCCTTTCCTCGATACCCCTCGGTCTACGTTGAACGATCATCATGCGACTTTACACGGCAGCTTCGATATTCACATATTTTCTATTAGCCAGATGCCAATCCGGCGACGATGCCCCACCAAGCACATTTCCTCATATTTATCCCGGAAAGCCGAAGGGCGACTTCAGCCCAGCATACCAAAGCTGTACGTTCGCCTTGAAGTGATATTTACATACCAATTCTTTAACGCGGCCACAGATTACGAAGTAACAGATCCGCTGCCCAACGTTACTTTTGATGTTGGGCGTATGTTTGCGGGGAATCTCCCTGTACAACGCGCTGGTCATCCAAATGACACATTCTTCTTCTGGGCGTTCGAGAAGCAAAACGGTTCATTGACCGCTACTGCCAACGCGAGCACCGATCCTTGGGGTATTTGGCTTAATGGCGGGTAAGAAAAGGAGCAGCGCGAGAGATATTAACATGCTAAATTGCGACGTGCCTCTAGACCTGGGTCCTCCAGTATGTATGGCGCTCTCTTCGAAGTGAGTTGTTTGCGTGACGTCAATTCTACTGGAATTGACCATCCATGTACGTAGAATGGACCAATCCGCATCAACTCCGACTATACCATCTCCCAAAACAACTTCAGCTGGAGTAAAGTTGCTGATTACATCTGGATAGACCAGCCAGTGTTCGTACTATCACTCGAGCACAGATCTCACTCGCTCACTTCTAGTAATATAGCGGTGTCGGCTTCTCAACTGCCGATACGAATGGATACAGTAGGTCCACTCCAGCACTCCTGATGTGTTACATTGACCCAAACGTGCATAGTCGATAGCGAAGAGACGATGGCAAAAGACTTCGTCAGTCTTGAATATGGACTCTTATGTGAACCTTTACTAACCAGACTCAGTTCGGCTTCTTATCCAACCTCGTCAAAGTGTTTCCCGGTCTTGCGACGAGACCTCTACACCTCACAGGGGAAAGCTATGCTGGGACATATATTGTGAGGCCCTCTGTTACTTCTTCTGGAGCGATCCCGCCTAATATAATCAGCCGTATATCCTTAAAGAATACTTCAGCTTGGCCAACCCTCCCGTCACCATCGCCGCCATTGCTATTGGTGACGGCTCAATCGCGACTGAACAAGTCTTTGAGCTATTGCCCGCAGTGAGTCCCCTTCCCCACTCAAGTCCATGCCTTGATCTAAACGCTCGTCAGTTGACCGTCATCGAGACATACCCTCAAATCATCGGATATGACACAGAAGTATTCGAGTATTTCAAAGAACAGTACGATATCTCCCTTTGAGATGTAACGGATTGTTAACTTCTATTCTAGATCACATCTCTGCGGCTACGATCTCAACCTCACATACCCCCAGAATGGCACTTTCCCTTCAATTCCCGTCGTTCAGCCGATTCAACGCACCATTCCATTCTTGCAAAGCACGAGGTTCCACTCCAACCAAGTGATGCAAGCGAAACGCGATGTTCCGTCAAGGCGTTCCATCATGTCCTCCAAGCGAGCTTTGAAGGATGAGATTCAGAGGCGCTACAAGGAAGACGGCGTTAATGCAGGAACAAGCATCCAGAAGCGAGATCGGGAGATGAAAAGGATGGCGTGGAAGAGGGATCTTACTGGACGGGCTAATGGCACTATCGATCCCTGGGTATGATCTCTTGCTTCTACCAAGGTGCCACAAGTGCTGATAATTTGGCCTATCAAGTATGGTTGCTTCTTGTTCGACGAATTCCTAGATTATGCAAAGAACTTCACGTTCCCCTGGAGTGAGTACTTTTCAGAAAGAAAACACCCGTGTACTGACCCTTTGGTGTGTACAGATGCGAATGACGACCCCAATGACATCGGCTTTGGTGTAAGTACCTCTCATAGTGCATTTCAAGTTTGCGTCTAACAATATTCCTGTAGATTTACGACGTCCCTGACGCTTTGTCGCCTGCTGCGCGAAGAGACGCGTCAGTATTCCTCAACGGTATGGATACTATTGATGTCGTTTGCAACGACTTTGACCTGACGATTCAATATAGACAAACGTACACGCGCTGCCCTCCATGCTCCAACGAGTTTTGATTGGGTATTAACTTTCCCATTCCCCTTCGGAGAACTCAGTGCGCAATTCTAGTATATTCCCTACAGACTGGTATGCTAACGACGTTGTTTTAGCCTTCGATCCCAGCCCCGAGTAAGTAGTCGTATTCGTGACGCTCTGCGAACGTCGACATTAATCTATATCGCTAGACCCATGGTTTTCCTTACCGACCTCGCTACGAATGCGACCGCGAAGAATATTTCGGTCATTCTGTTCTCGGGCAATGACGATGCCTTAGTTTCTCATCTAGGCACAGAAAGTACTCATCACCTCTTCCTCACCTTCAACGCCGCTGATCTGTCCTTTATAGTCACCATACAAAATACGACTTTTGGAGGCATACAGGGCTTTACACGCAAGCCTTCTACGCCATGGCATGACGACAGCGGAAATTTCGCAGGTATCATTCGCCAGGAACGTGGATGGACGTATGTTTTGTTTGATGGTGCTGGGCATATGGTTCCCGTAAAGAAACCACAAGCGGTACGTCGTTAGTATTGCACGGTCCTTGAATCATCCTAAATATCTTTGTTGTCATCGTCAAGGCGTTCACTTTCGCTCGGGAATTCATTTTCGGGAACAACCAGACTGGCCTTGTGGAGTCATCGTCTGTGGTAGGCGGGGAAGACCCAGCTCTGGCAGCGGATGTCCTACCCGGGCAAAAGGAAATTTACGTGGGCAAAGTAACAACTAGCTCAACCTTCGTCTTTCCTTCAGCTACCATCGCCGCATGGGACAGCTTCATGGCTGCGCAGACATCGCCGCCGGCTTTGAAAGCTACGGCAAATAACAACGCAGCGCCAACGTCGAGGATACCACCGAGCTTGAGCGTTTGGGTGGGACTGGCCTCTCTTGGGCTTTTATTCGTTTTGTAAATTAGGGCTACTGGTGGTGGGTGATACAGCCTGGTGTTGATCATCTGACGATATGTACAAGGGTTTGTTCGCATTATTTGTATTGTTAGACCTGTAATTTTTACGCTCCCGCAAGCGGATGACATGACAATTGATGGAAGGATATCCGAGTCGTGACTCGGCACTGCACCTGCAGGCAGCGGAAGTCATTGGGCCTCTGCTCCTACACTTCTCCCCCGTTACTACTAAGAATGAGTGCGGACTCGATCCCCACAAGGGTCGTCGCAATTGGTGTAGGGTTCGTTGCTCTACTTTGATTAACATCCATGACGTGAACTCATCCCTGCCTGTCACTGACTTCGACCGTAGAGGAGCGACGTCGTCTGGAAAGACGATTTTGGCGAAACATCTCAGAAACTGCTTACACAACAGCGTCATAATCCATCAAGATGTATATACGCAGTATCATTAACTAATTCCCTTGAATTCACTCAACCCGAATTAGGACTTCGTACCAGTGCGTGGCCGTACACTTACTATCAATTGTGCGCCCGACCTTATGGTCACGTAGCCTGCAGAGAAACTCCCTGTCGACCCAGAATATGGCTTCGCCGACTGGGACGATGCCCCGGGTGCTATCGATTGGGATCGCATGTCTAAATTCCTATCCGATCTCAAAAGGACGGGGGTTCTTCCAGAGGACCACGAGTCCTTTGATTCGTTAAACACCACTGCGAATGTGTCTGTTGACGACGACGAGATCATCGCTGCCTGGAAGACGCGCAGCGAAAAGCTTGCTTCAGAACATCTAGAAAAACATGGCGAGAAGCTTGTGTGGGCTATAATCGATGGATTTCTGTTGTTACTGGGATAAGGTGGAGTTGAATCACACGAATGATCGCGTAAGTCTGATACACGGTTCTGCTTGCAGCGTATCGTATCCGACCTCGATGTCCGAGTCTTCCTTCGCGTGCCGGAAGATGTCGCTAAGAAAAGACGCGAGGCTCGAGCGTACAACACACCCGGTTAGTACTATATCTTTATTCATAGTCTGGGTACGTCGTGGTGCTCATGAAGGACACAGAGGGTGATATTTGGAAAGACCCTCCTCATTACTGGGAGAAGATCGTCTGGCCTGCGTATCTGCGCGCACACAAAGGTCTATTCGAGGGCGGCGACGCTGTATCTGGAAGCTTGAGCGGCCAGGTCGAAGATTTGATATTGTTCGAAAGTACAAAGGTAGGGATGAAGGATATGGTTGACACTGTGATGAAGGAAGTATTGGATACCTCCCAAGTAGTGATAAAGGCATAGGATTGACGAGTTCGCTCTAAAAAGTAACTCAATATTCCCCTGATGCGATCCCCTGGCGGCGACCCTCTTCGTAAAACCACAACACTGCAATGCAGAAACATCGCGAGCAACTTGGAGCAAAAATCTCGCCGCGTATTTGCCAACAAAAACGAATGCTGAGGGCCTGACCGGGAATTGAACCCGGGACCTCCTCGATAATGGTGAAACCCTAACAAGGAATCATACTACTAGACCATCAGGCCGCGGTGCTGAAGTTTCACTAGGCGCTGGTACAAGATGCTCTTGTTCTTTTAGGCAAGTCACGCTTTCCACTTTGGTCTGTCACGCACGCGCATTGAAGGTGACGCGTTCCACTAACGAACTTGATTCTCGGACATGGACAACCAACCCTCGACATCCTCAGGCGAAATGGACCAACGGCGGAAAGATGCTCTGAAAGCGTACCGTGCGGTATGCTGCACTTACTTCTCTTTGTCCAGAGTGTTCTGACTTCCTTGCGCAATAGAAAATGAAAGATCACGAAACCAATAGTGAGACTTTGAAGAACCGTGAGTCGTGCTGAAGATCCATGAGACTGAAAGAGGGCTTATTCATCTTGGCGATAGTCAGGTTCTCCCTTAAAGACTTGGAGAGGGCGTATAGCAAGACAGAGGATGATATAAAGGCTGTTCAGTCTGTGGGCCAGATCATTGGCGAAGTCATGAAGCAACTGGACGACGAGCGATGTACGTCCCACTCGATGTCTACTGGGAGGAAATCTTCTCACTCAACCATCAACAGTTATCGTGAAAGCGTCGTCGGGACCGCGTTATGTTGTGTCGTACAGACCGACTCTCCCTGTGGCAAAGCTCAAGGCTGGGACACGAGTGTCGCTAGATATGACAACACTAACTGTCATGCGGATTTTGCCTCGGGAGGTTGACCCGTTGGTTTACAAGATGAGCTTGGAGGATCCTGGAGGAGCTTCGTTTGCCGGTATCGGTGGACTCGGGGAACAAGTGCGGGAGTTGCGTGAAGTGCGTATATTCTTGCCCTGCGTGGTAGTGCGATCTTACATCTATGGTTCAGATCATAGAACTGCCTCTGCTCAATCCAGAACTTTTCCAACGCGTTGGGATCAAACCACCAAAGGGTGTCCTTCTATATGGGCCACCAGGAACGGGGAAGACACTCCTCGCTCGTGCTGTCGCTGCTACACTACAAACGAATTTCCTCAAGGTCGTCTCCTCAGCAATTGTCGACAAGTATATTGGCGAGAGTGCCCGTGTTGTGAGGGAGATGTTTGGATATGCAAGAGATCACGAGCCATGCGTTATATTCATGGACGAGATTGACGCCATCGGCGGGCGACGGTTCTCGGAGGGGACCAGTGCTGATCGCGAGATTCAGAGGACGCTCATGGAGGTATGTCACTTGCGCCGCGAATATCTTCGCAAGTCTGAACTTAGATGTTGGGTAGCTTCTGAACCAAATGGATGGTTTCGATTCACTGGGACAAACAAAGCTCATCATGGCCACGAATCGACCGGATACGCTTGACCCTGCATTGCTTCGCCCCGGACGATTGGACCGAAAAATCGAGGTTCCTCTACCAAACGAACAGGCACGATTGGAGATTCTGAAGATCCATGCCAAACCTGTGAACAAAAGCGGTGACATTGACTACGAAGCTATCGTAAAGGTATGTTATTTGTCTGACATCCTCGAGATTTTGCAATTCCCTTATGCAATCCCCAAGCTGTCCGATGGTTTCAACGGTGCTGATTTGCGAAATGTGATCACCGAAGCCGGAATGTTCGCTATCCGTGATGATAGGTAAATATCAACCAGTGGAGGTGCTCTTATGCTGACTCTGCGGGCTAGGGAATACGTTACACAGGAAGATCTTACAAAGGCGGCAAGGAAAGTCAGCGATGCGAAGAAGCACGAAAGTAAGCACCCTCATGCCAAGTCCCTTATTAACATCGCTCACCTTTATATTAGCGAAAATGGAATACTCTATGAAGTAGTACATGCGGTCCTTCTGTGTTAGTTCCTATTCCTTGCTGTAATGTCGACATCATCTTTCCTCTTCTGCAATAATACCAAATTAGTCATATCCTGCAAGTAGAAAACATTCGAGGAGAGCCTCTGGACGCTGGAAGTAGATTATATTGCTTATATAATCATGATATCGTGCTTCACAGCAGCGGCGCGACAACTGCAGCCTTAGCTCAAGTTGGTATTGCACCATCTTCTCCTTCTCCTTCATCACACCACCTTTAGGAAGCGATGTCTTCCTTGAATACCATAGTCAAGAATAGTATGCACACGCACACCCCGTGGGTGCACCTCTACTGACACACGAATCACCAGAGTTCCTCGAGGCTATTCGATCAGTTAATCCACCCGGGCGATGGAAAATACTCGTTGTCGATGAGCACTCTCAGAAGCTGCTTGGCTCGGTGCTGAAGCAATTTGACATATTGCAAGAGAATGTCACGCGTATGTGTGTTAGATCATTGCATTGAACCGCCTTGAGAAACCAATGATGATCCCCTGGGCATACAGTTATTGAATCCATAACGAACTACCGAGACCCGCAGCCCGACTTCGAAGCCATGTATCTGTTGATGCCGACATCACATAACGTCAATCGTATCATTCGCGATTTCTCGGACGGACGCAAGCAATATGCAGCAGCGCATCTGTTCTTTGTCGATGGGTTGGAGGAACAGCTGTTCCAGCGACTAACGGGATCACCAGCGGAACCTCACCTGCAGGCATTGAAGGAGCTGTTCATTAATGTATGGGGTACGTACTTCGCGTCGTTGACCCAGTAGTATTCATTCAGTCCATGACAGCGCTCGAGGCTCAGGTGTTCTCACTCCAATCGCCTGCACTGTTCTTCAATATGTTTAGTCCGCCGCGGAACGACGCAGCATTTGCAGTCGCAAAAGCCAGATTAGAAGAAGAGCTTATGTTTACCAGTAAAGCTATTCTCAATCTATGCGTCACTCTCAACGAATTTCCGTTCATTCGATACTACTTCCCCTCCCATCATCCACCACTCGGCCCACTGAAGCCAAATGTTACAATAAGCCCGCCTCCACCACCTGAGGGGAGCGGTCGCTGGCGAACGAATCTAGCTCGAGGAGCAGAGGCACGATCGTACGAAGCAACCGAAACCGAATATCTATCGAAAGTTTTAGCGTTTCTAGTGCAACGAAATCTCGAAGAGCACAAGAAGGCCAATCCCGATTTTGCTGCAAGTTCACCTTGACTTACGCTAGTCAACTGCCTTGCTCACTGCGCCCTTTGTAGAAAGCGGATCCTTCACGCCCACGGGGGACACTCGTCATAACCGATAGATCAATGGATATGTTGGCTCCATTCATCCACGAGTTTACATATCAGGCTATGGCGAATGATTTGCTGCCTATCGAAGATGGAACCAAATACACGTTAGTATAGCGTAATATTCAGTGTTTACTGGCTAAATGGTTTACAGTTATAAATTCCAGTCATCGTTAGGCGCATACGAGGACAAGACGGCAATTCTGTCGGACTGCTGATAACGTGTGGACTGAAGTCAGGCATATGCACATGCGAGAAGCCATCGACAAGTTAATGGCTGACTTCAATAAATTCTTGGAGGACAATGCAGGATTTAAAGGGTAAGTGGGTGCACTGCGCTTAACATGACCTCTACCGATATATTCTCCAATGTGTCTAGTTGTAGGGAAGGTGCAGCAAGTCTAAATGACATGAAGGATATGCTCGCAAGTCTCCCACAATACCAAGAACAACGGGAAAAGGTGATCAGCATTCAACGCTGTCGGACGCTTCATTTTAACCTTGCAACCATTCTCAGTTCTCGCTTCATCTAAATATGGCTCAAGAATGTATGGCCATCTTCGAACGCGATAAACTCCCACTCGTTGCCAACGTTGAGCAGGCAAGTGTCGTCTTTACTAGCCTACACTTCACAAACTGAAATCATATACAGAATTGTTCAACCGGTTTAACTGCAGAGGGCAAGACACCCAAGTCCCTGGTTGAGGAGATGGTTCCCTTATTGGACTAGTCGAGAGATTATGTGAGTCACGGAATCGTCTGCACTCTCATTATTCTAACGAATGAGCCGGATACCATCAGAAACTTGAATAAAGTGCGAATTGTCGCGTTATATATCCAATTCCGCGAAGGTGTGCCAGATGAAGATCGTCGACGGTTATATCAACATGCTCGCTTGAGCCTTGCGGAGCAAGATGCCTGTCAATGCGTTACTCTTGATGGGTGTCCGCATAAGTCGAGTCAGTGTTTAATGTCGTTTTAACCTAGCGATTTCACTCATCCCTGTCACCTCATAGGGGCCAGGGGACAAAGACATCAAGAGGAAAATAAAACAGAAATCAAGCAAGGAGGAGGAATACGAACTCTCGCGGTATAAGCCTCTCCTTCGGGCTGTCCTTGAGGTACAACCTCATTGTTTGTCATTTCTTGCGTCACTGACACCTATCGATGATCGCGCAGGAGCATGTTACCAGCAAGCTTGATACCTCATTATTCCCATATGTCAAGGATACTCCTTCTGCCGCTCCACCGGTAGCGCAGCGCGCCGCCCCATCAGCTGCAACATCATTACGCAGCCAGAAACCCGCCTGGCATAAAGCTCCCAGACCAGGCACTACAGCCAATGAGGCCATTCGACAGCGAATCATCGTCTTTGTCGCTGGGGGTATGACATATTCTGAGATGCGAGAAGCTTATCAACTCTCCACGTCCTTAAACAAGGACATTTATATTGGTGAGACATTTCCCTCTGTGCGAGACGTTTATTTATCGGCTATCGGTTATTTAGGCTCAACACACACGCTGACGCCCAAACACTTCGTTGATGATCTTAAGGTACTCGATCTAGGCGGAGTGGGATCCAGGGCGCTGCCGAATGGTCTGAAGGAAGCTGGTTCTGGCGTCCCACGTTCCTTCCAAGAATACTACGATGAGCGCTACTTTACCCAGGATGCGCCTCGCCCTACTAGACAAGCGGCACCCGTTCCGGTTGGGAACTCACGACTGGGTGCGCAGGATACCCTCAAGCCGAGTAAGATATCGCCGACAAACTCGTATCAAGGCTCAACGCATTCAATAACACCGAGTGTCAAGGAAGACAAGAAGAAGAAGAAGGGGTTATTCAGGTTCTAGTTTGCGGTGGTGGAAGAGCGGGATCGGACCATCGGTGTGTAACCAATATAGTAAGCTTATTCGACAGCATAATGGACAATCATTTTGGAATGGATCCCAACAAACTTTGTGTCATCATCGTGCGTCAAGGAGGGCTGTGTACTTGTACGCTTGCTCGGGAGGGAACATGACTGATACCTATTGCCCCTGCGGAGGGCTCCTGGGTTCTTCCGAAGGCCAGTCAGAGTGGTCCTTCTCGTACTCGCTATGGAGGCGGTGAGTAACAGAGGTTTCCCTCTACCTCCGATTACTCACTTCGCTAGTGACAGATGATCGCGAATTGACAGAATTAATCGCTGAGCACCCTCAGCCACTCACTACCTAGCAGCGATGGCGTCAAGCTCCTACAGCAATCAACGCCTTGGCTCTGCCATTCCAGCGCATTGCCTTGATCATCGGTGTGCTTGTCGGCCTAAACGACTGTCGTGCCGCACGAAGAATCATCGCAGTTGGAAGATCATCTGTGAGTTCTCGGTTTCCCACTATCTAATTAATATACTGACAGCAGCATCGGAGCAACACCATGGCATGCGCACTTTATCATCTCCGGTCTAGGAATGTGATTGGTAGAAGCAACGAGGTTGGACTATTCGGCGACGATGGGATGGAAAGAACATATGCGCGGACCGTGTTCCGCTTAGGAGACTAGGGGAGGCAGGGGCTCTAGATTCACCAGCAGTGTTCCTTATGATACTACGATGGTGCTCACTGTTTCAGGACCATGGGCTTGCACCCAAACGAGATTCGGCCGTTCTATGGCGTTTTCGGGTTCTCCGCACCACTGGTCGGGGATTGATGCGCGGGGCATAACTGGGTTTGTTCCCGCATGGCTACTCACGGAACTCCCATGATGCAAGCAAATATAGGTCCAGCCTTTGTCACAAGATTTCAATTCCCTTGAAGGTTCCCCAATATTTGATGACTGTGTGGCAGAGTTCCATGTCAGACTATCAGTTGCTCCCTGAAATCCAGGAGGCGTGACGAATGGATTTATGATGTGCAGTCTGGGTGTCATCAAATGCACCGGCGTTTTGATTCTCGGAAGTTCTGGATTCTGAAATGAAGGCGAGGTCGCTACCTGCAACGGTGCGCAAGATGTCTGAGGAATTTATGAAAGGCAATGAGAGCACAATAAAAATTGGGAATGAAAGAAGAATTTAGTGGCTGTCGGCTTGGCGCGTGTTGTGGTGGTGCGGCAGAACAGATCAGAGTCCCTTCACTGCATACCGCTTACACGCTCCTTGCTCTTTAACCATCACCTCCTCGTACCCGCCCCCACGCCCCTGCCCCCGGGCTCCTTGATTCTGCTCTGGCTCACCCACACCCAGGCCAGAGATCATGGACAAGCCACTAGGCCCTCGCCAACAACCAGACAAGCGTAATGCAGCCTACGAATCGATCTTCGGTCGCCCTAGTGCCTCGCACCACCATCTGCAGCCCTCTAGCTTTTCTCAGCCTTACACTACGCCGACGCTGCTAGGCCAGCATTTGCCTTATCAACAACCGTACCAGGCACAGGTCGACAGGAGGGCATCTTTCACCCCTTCTTTGGTGCCCTCGCCACAGATTCCAGCACTTTCCAACCAGCAATTGCCCGCAAATCCTAATTTCAGGCAGTCTTACTATCCTACCGCCTCAAACTCAAGCCCAACTTCCCCAGGGACTGCCTTCAAGTCCGTATCCGGCTCACCACCATCACCACCATCACCATTCACCCCCACCCAATCTTGTTGCTCCCCATTCTGAGCACCATGGTCGCGCGAACTCTGTGGCAAGCACCAGTCATTCCTCAAACATAGGAATAATCCAGCCCCAGCCAGAGGAACCTGTTCAGGCGCAAAACGGCCTTACCCCAGCCCAAGTTTATCGCGCCCAAGTTTCTCTCAATAGCCCCAATGATTCTCAAGCAGACTGGAGCCGCTTCCGAAATTCTTCAGAACGCCAACCTACGCCTTCATATCAGGATCCGCCTCGAATTGGTGTCGATCTCGACCCGGATGATGGGAAGCTAGGAATTGATTTTGGCCAAGGCAGTGGTTCCAGCGAGCAGAGCACGGATGATGGGAGCAGTGAGCTACCGTGGGCAGTTCAAGAGCGTACTTGTAAGCAAGATTCCTTCTAGGCTCGTATCTCTCACCTGGACGTCATGCTAGCATCACCGCCATCCGCGAAGGTGCCCCTTAGCCCCCGATTTTCCATTGACTCAGACCACTCGTCTCGGCATCCGCTCCAAGTTCAAACCAATATGCCATCCGACTCGGCCGTTCTCAGCGCGAAGACTTCCCCTACTTCGTCGACTACCGCTGATTATACTTCAATCCTTTCCTCTTCCGCGTATGTAACAGGAAGGCGTTCCTCGGATTCCGCTCGTACAATGCCCAGGTTAATGGGACCCCGACGGGAGCGCGGACCACAGGATCGCTCGATGTCAATGTCCGCAGCTTCATTACGGCCCACGTCAACTTCTCGCCCGCCCATACCAAATCACCAAGGCCGTGACTCTCCTACTTCAATACGACTTCCCGCACGAAAGACCCCAATAGTCTATCCTGCTCTTCTCTCATGCGTGGCCGAAGCTTTTCGCGAACGCATATTGGTTGGGGACCGAGTGAAGGACGGATTGACGTATAAGAACTCGTTTGATGGGCGCGAAGCCGTCGACAAAATCGCATACATCATCAAAACGACGGATCGAAATCTTGCTTTGCTTCTTGGCCGATCACTTGACGCGCAGAAATTCTTTCACGACGTAACGTATGACCATAGACTAAGGGATAGTTCCAACGAATTGTATCAATTTCAGACGAGGGTGCGGAGTCCGTTCACAAGTGGAGAATTAGAGAACGGGGCAGAACAGGGAAGCGGGGATGAAAAGAATGCTAAACCTCCAGAGGTAATATCCACAAGTTTTGGTCTTATCTTACCGTACCTGACTTGCCTTGTCGCTTACCAGGATGACTCTGGTTCCCCATCGCCCGCAGGTTCTTCTACGCCTCAAATTCAGCAACAAGAGGGTGCTTTGCCTTCGGTTGATGAGATCACTGCCCTACCCACTGGAGTCTTTACGCTTCTGACCGATTGTTATTCTCCAACATGCTCGAGAGACCGACTCTGCTATAGTATCGCTTGCCCAAGGCGTCTTGAGCAACAGGCGCGGCTGAATATGAAACCGCAGCCTGGTTTGTCGAAACAGATCAGCAGAGAAAGTTTGGGCGATGTTCCGGTAATTGAGCCTATGTTTCATCTCTTCCCATGATCGATTTACTGACGAATTCTGCATTGTATGATGTGTCCAGGATGCCGGGACACTCTGGATTCATTCGGTGCCGCCGGAAATCGTGAACAGCGTCTCCGACACGGAAAAGAAACGTCAAGAAGCTATCAATGAGGTCATCTACACTGAACGTGACTTCGTACGCGATTTAGAGTATCTTCGAGATGTGAGATATTCGCTCTAGATTTGACATATGGATCCCAGCATTCTGATGTGTTTCTTGCAGGTCTGGATAAACCAGTTGAAGGATTCTGATATCATCCCGGCCGATCGACGAACGGACTTCCTAGAGCAAGTATTTTGGAACATTCACGATATCATCGCGGTCAATACTCGCCTGCGAGATGCTCTCAACAAACGACAGAAGTCCTACGCAGTGGTAGAGCGCATAGGCGATATACTGCTAGATGCTGTCCCGCACTTTGGGCCGTTCGTATCATACGGTGCGCATCAGTTATATGGCAAGTACGAGTTTGAAAAGGAGAAGAACTCGAACCCCGCTTTTGCTCAGTTTGTTGAGGTACGCTCAGGTTGGCTCTATAGATTCACCCCCATACCTAACTAACACCCTGTGAAGATGACCGAGCGCTTACCGGAGTCACGCAAACTTGAACTCAACGCGTATCTAACCAAACCTACGACCCGTCTCGCTCGGTATCCACTCCTGCTCCAGGCTGTATTGAAACATACGCCAGATGATAGCCCAGACAAGATCATCCTCCCGAAAGTCATCGCCCTAGTGAAAGAGTTTTTGGGCAAGGTAAACGCAGAATCCGGGAAGACTGAGAACCGGTTCAACCTTCTTCCAACTCGAGCAACAGCTCTTCTTCAGGCCTGGCGAAGAAGTGGTGCGTTCTCAGCGATATGTTTTTCGTGCAATGCTGAGTATTGTTGCCAACCAGGATTTGCGGCTCAAAGAGGAAGGGAGGCAGTTAATATACAAGAACCCCCTTAATAAACGCGATGGCGAAATCCAGGTCTATCTCTTCGATCATGCGCTTCTGTTTGCCAAGGCTGTGAAGACGAAACAACACTGAGCAGTACAAGGTCTACCGACGCGTGAGTGACGCTCTGCTAGTCGATGACGTCCACATCGCTTACAACAATGCATTTCAAGCCTATACCACTGGAACTACTTCTGATCTCAGCCCCTGAAGATGCTGCTAATGCAACCGTTCCGCTCGCAGAACCACCGAAACCGTGGACTTGTCAAGCGCGCCTCTTTCAATGGCAAAGTCAGCCCTAATGTTCCAGCCGCGAAATCAGAGTCCAAAGGCTCTCATTGGATCACATTCATGCACCTAGGGCGCAAGTATTATCATCTGACGCTGTGGGCGACCTCAGCGATGGGTCAACGCAAGTGGCTGGAGAACATATATAAGCAACAGCAAGTGATGCGTGAACGAAGCATGATATTCGATACAGTGACTCTTAGCGAGGGCTTCTTCTCCGGGCCGACGAATAAAGTCAACTGTGCAGCTCCGTTTAGTACTGTCTCTAAACCATCTTTTATGGGGAATGACCACTCAATCTATGATGGTGTAGACGGTGGCCGTTGCGTAGTGTATGGTACAGATGACGGGGTGTATATATCCGATTTGATGGTCAACAGGGAACCAGTGAAGGTTCTTGGGCTGTTGGAAGTCGCTCAAGTCGATGTTCTAGAGGACTATCAACTTCTGATCGTACTTTCAGGTGAGTTACCTACCTTGCTTGTCTTACTAGTATTAACGCCCCTGCAGAGCGTCAGGTTATCACATTTCCTCTTGATGCTCTGGACCCCAACGACCCGGTCGCCGGATTGAAGCGTGCTAAGCGTATCTCATCGCATACATCGTTCTTCAAAGCGGGCTACTGCTTGGGCAAAGTCCTTGTCTGCATAGTCAAGTCCTAGCCAACTTTCCAGCACCTTTAAAACCCTGGAGCCTATTGACCAGAACATTCGGGGTCGCAGCAAACCGACGTTTCGAAAACTGCTGCAGGGTGGCAATGATACGCTTAAGATGTTTAAGGAGTTCTACATACCTGTCGAATCAACGTCCATCCATTATCTCAAGACGAAGATGTGCGTCGGATGCTCGCGGGGCTTCGAGATCGTCGATCTTGAGAGTCTGGATACGCAAGGGCTGCTTGACCCTCAAGACGAGTCTTTGGATTTTGTTCGGAAGAAAGAGAATCTGCGACCAATGGCAATTTACAGAATTGGTAACGAGTTCCTCCTATGCTACGACGGTAAGCATTGATCGCATCGAAAGAGCGCGTCATAAACTGATGTTCATTCCTTGCTGTGCTTCAGAGTTTGCATTCTATGTGAACAAGAACGGAAGGCGATCGCGGAAAGACTTCATGGTCTACTGGGAGGGTTTGCCGTCAGGTTTTGGTGAGTGTCTTGCCATAACTTATTGGCGCCAGTTCACTGATCCCTACTAGCCCTCCACGAACCTTATGTCCTCGCCTTTGAAACTTCCTTCGTCGAGATTCGACATATTGAGACAGGTCTCCTTTCTCAAGTTATCCAGGGCAACAACCTCCGCCTCCTGTTCGCTGATACGCCTCCGTCTGTCTCCAATAACCACCACTACGCAAGCTCCGTCGAGTACGGCTACAACCCCTACCCCCCTTCCATCAACTCCTATGGCAGCCGTCAATCTGCCTATAACGCCTACGGTGTCCCTCCGCAACAGATGGCATACCCGAACCCAAATCAATATCCTCGACCTCCTCAGGGAGTAGGGCGAGATGAGATTCCTCATTGTATCCGACGATCGTGTACTAGCATTGCGACCGGCAGCTGGTCTGCACCGGTTTATGGGCGATAACTTGTCACAAGTATCCATTCCACGTTGAGCAGCTGCTTTGTGTAACCGTTTGCTATTATCTTATTGCTGCGATGTACTACAAATGTCTTCATTAATTGTTATAATAGGTTGACGACTACAATCCTGAGTACTGAGTACTCGTATCCGGCGTGCCCAAGGTCAATCATTCACCACTGGGGGTATTCGCTATTGTTGGAATCCATTGATGGTCAGTGAGGCGCTCAAGGCTATCTATGATCATTCTCCGCAATCGTTTCCCCCGGTGGACTACTGAAACCTCTTGCCACCGACAATCGCTATTCAATTGGTTCCGCCCCCATCGTGGTCAAGCATGGCGCAGCATGATTCTTGCTGTCATCGATCATCCAAACAACATTCATTAGCCAGCCTAGTGCCCCGCAATCCAGGGGCTTCCCGGAGGCAACCCTTCGGGCTTGTATTTCCAGAATGTGTAACAGGAGGCACTAGGCAGCTGGGTATTTCCGACAGCTTAAATCCCCCGAGTGCTGGTGGCTGACCTTGGTGAACACTTCGCCATGTTTTCCTCTGCGCTATCGCCCTCCGCGCTCCTCATCCCTCATGGGTTGACAATTATCGCGGTTGCAATCGCACCCTCGGCGTATCGCAAGCTCGTCTTCGCTCAGATACTAGCATTCGTCGCCTACAACATTCATACCGCGACGACTGTATCGCCCAGTACAGATTGGCCCCTAGCGTTCTCTTTAACAGCCCTCGTCTTCGCGGCGTCGGACTTCCTCCTTTTGACGAAGTCGTACGCAACGTTGCGTAAGAAAGGTCAAGTCGGAAATATCGAGGAACAGCCGCCCTGGGCGCGAATCAAATGGGCGATGGATCTACTTACGAGTCAACGAATGATTGGGTGGTCAGTAGAGCCAACCAACGTCCTTCCCTCGCCCCCACAAGCCGCCAAATACTCGAGGCTATACTTCGTGGGGGAACAGACTATCGAGTTGATGCTAGAACTCTTGATCGTGAATATTCTGGGCATAGGCTTCGCTATGACACCGGCGCTGTCACCAGAAGGACCATCACTGACATCTTGCACATGGCTCTGGCGCTCTGTGCACGTTGCCAATATTGTTGCTTTAACAAGATACGCCATTTCAGCAGGTCACAGGGCATTATCCTTGTTGCTAATAGCGCTCGGCTTGGAGGAGCCTGCTGAGTTTCGTCCGCTCTGCGGTCGCTGGCGGGATGCATACACCTTGCGTAGATTCTGGGGGTGAGTGAGTATCAAAATCTGAGCCGGTAGTGATATCTTATAATTTATCAGGCGTACATGGCATCAAGTTTTGCGTAGGGTATGCCTACTTCCAACCGATATATAAATAACGCACCCATCATTGATCACGGCCTTACAGACATTGACTTCGCATAGTCGCTTCGTAGCGCTGGAGGTTCTGAAGCTCAAGCCTGGGACCCAGATATCGACGTACACGCAACTCTATCTCGCCTTCATCTTATCCGGCTTTATACATTTCTGGGCAGACTTCATCCCTCTTGGTCGGTGGAATCCAGGGACTATGCGGTTCTTCGTCCTTCAGGCGATAGCCATTCAATGCGAAGACATAGTCATAGCTTTAGCGACCAAATTGGGCCTTCGTCCATCGATGCTTTCGACGCTCTTGGGGTACATTCTAGTGTGGCAATGGTTCACCTGGTGTCTGCCAATTTGGCTCGATACGCTCATCAAGTCAAGAGTCTTCGGTGCTGGCCCGCAGATTCCTATTATTCAGACCGTTGTTTCGCTGACCAGGCGTACGTTTGATTTCCCTGATCAGATTCATTCTGTGTTCCTCATGTTTGTGGCAGGATAAAACACATCTACGCGTCGACCACGCAGTGCCTTTCTGTCTTTCGTCATTCTCATGCTCTGCGTTCTACTATGACCTCATTTCTGTAATGTATGTAAACACCTAAGCCTCGGATAAACCCACTGCCTTCTATTCTCCCTTCTCTCTGCGTTTCCGCTGCTACAGCCGTTGCTGTTAACTGAGCCCATAGGTAGTGTGATATTCATGTAGGTGATTACTTTATAGTGCTACAAGATACACGACAATAGCGCTAGGTATATGCAGAAGGGGTATAGGTAATCAAGGACACTCTACAGTGAGACTGTGAAATTTTGCAATTAGTTTTTCCGGTTGTCTATTCCAATTAATTGGCCCTCGGGCCCACTCAGATGTCCCCTCCGGGCTGCTTGCATCCCAGATTCCCAGTTGAATTCGCATCGGCGACGTAGGGTAATTGACGCGGCCATTAATTCTCGATTGCTCTAAACAACAATGGATCCAGGTCAGGGATCAAGTAAATATTAAGGCATTGAACAACGTACGCGGCGTGAGTGTACGGACGGATCGCCCATCCACACTCCATATAATCCTGCGCGGATTCCAGTCGATCGAATACGAGTGGCGCTCGCCTATGGTCTGCTGTCCGCTGCGAGATTTCGGGATGTCCTCGACTGAACTTAGCTTGCCATAAGCAGGTGGCGCGTTGGCTACTGGGGGTGCGAAGACGTTGGTTTGCCACTGCTTCGGGTCGCCTGTCAACAACTCGATGTCTATTTCAGTGATGATCGTCGGCTTAAATTACAGGATGTCAGATTGTATGCCGGCACAAGGGGAGGGTGAAAGGCACATACAAATGAAAATGGCGGCCACGACGGCTCCGCTTGCTCCTACAGGCGCGGTCAAGTCGAAAGACACTTTGCCATAGCTATACCGTGCGTGTCAAAATGAGTCAATACATATCTTCATGGAGAGTTGAGATGAAATTATGCCTACCTCAAAAGAAAGGAGGAGTTTGCGGTCGCTCCAGATCCAAGTTGGTCGTTAACGCCATTGTGAGTTGTCACCCGTCCAGCGGGTTTCTTGAGGAATAGCTCCAGACCGCTAGCAGCTGTAGAGTAGGAATCGGCGGGCGATATTATAGTGATTAGGGTATTCCCGCCATTGGAGACTTCCGAATTAGAAAACGTTGTGTGCAACGGGTGGCATCCTTTGGTTGCTTGTCGTGATCGAAGTTGACCAGGGTGGCCGGTAGAGAGGACTACTAGGAATGTAAGGTAAAGAGCGAATGTGAAGAACATTATTTGAGAATTATGGGTATATCTGTGAGACTGTGACGAAGCGAAAGACGAAATGAAGGACATGAAGAACGTTCAAGGAAGTAAGAATTAAGCGCCTGCATGTCATGTGACCAGCCCAGCCCGGAGTTTGTCAGAGCCGAGCTGCTGATTCCTCCACTGTATTTATGGCTTGAAAGCGAATTAGGCCCCTAGCAAGTTCTTACCATGTCCCCCGCTGCCCTCCTCGCTACACAGGCCATCGTTACCCCCCCTCCGACCCCAAAACCGTCAAGCTTCCCCCATATCATGGGCACCCAGACGAGTCACTGACCCTCCCAGGCGCACCAAGTTCTCCTTCGACTCGATGGACGATGCCTTGACTGCGTTCGCTGACGGGGAATTCGTGGTCGTGATGGACGACGAGGACAGAGAGAATGAAGGGGATCTTATCATCGCCGCAGCGCACTGCACGACGGAGAAAATGGCCTGGATGATCAAGCACACAAGGTGATTTGTTTCGTCAATAGGTTTCTACAAGGTCGCTAACCCTCTTGTCTCCGTTGCCAGCGGTTTCATTTGCGCTGCATTGACAGGGGATCGGCTACGAGAACTCGAAATCCCGATGATGGTGGCCGACAATCAAGATCCGCACAAGACGGCGTATACCGTGACTGTCGATTACAAGCACGGTGAGGGCCTAGCCTCGTTCGTTTACATGTATACATTTGCTGACACACCTTGAATTCCGCGGCTACTGCTTCTCGTTACTTTGCTTTGCTTACCCTACGTCGCATTAGGAACAACTACCGGTATCTCCGCGCACGACCGTGGTCTCACAGCGCGCTCACTTGCGTCCCCCAACTCACAAGCATCAGACTTCTCACGCCCAGGTCACCTAGTCCCCCTACGTGCCCGGGACGGCGGCGTACTCGCCCGCACTGGCCACACTGAATCCTCTGTCGACCTATGCCGACTTACCGACCTTCCCCCCGTTGGCTTGCTCTGCGAGATGGTAAACGACGACGCGCAGGGCACTATGGCTCGTCGGGATGATTGCCGAGCGTTCGCCGATCAGTGGGGTATAAAGATGATCAGCGTACAGATGATTGTTGAGCGACGAAGGCAGCTAGAACAGGATTGCGGACGGGCTTATGCCAATCTATGACATGAATTTGTATCGCATGCGGTTTATACTAATGCGAGTTTTCCATTTCTGTAGCTCATTGGGAACTCAGAGGTATGTCACGACCTCAGGCGATACAGCAAGCACATCATCCACGTAACCAGCACAGGCTTGTTGTCCATCGGCTGGAGCAGGCGTAGCAGCTATTTAGAACGCCTGATCCTACCGAAAAATGTTAGATCTCACTGGTTGGTGACAAACGTATGTATACAGTCGAAGGGCGACGACACAATGTACGAAAGCTGCAAAAAGGCTAGTTGGACAGCGTGCCAACAACCAAAAAGGTCACGCGAGCTTCCTGCAAGGTTACATCGTCTCCGTTAGAAGCGACTTTCCAGTGCATGCTCGTCGAGTTAAGCGAAGATACTTGCACTTCGATCCTGACGGCGTTGCCAGACACGATGTCCATTTTGTTCAGTCCTATGAAGACTTTGGGATTGTCGATTGCTTTGTCGAAGGTTATTTTTCCTTCACTCGGGTCTCCGACGCCGGTCTGGACCTGAACCGTGTATAAGCCAACACCATCCATATTCCCGCTGAAAGCAATCCATGTTACAACCGCGCCGTCCACAAGCCCATTGCTCCAGCTCTCTACTTCAAAGTCGAATCCGTTGGACGTAATGGTGTGTACGTTTAGGTCGATGCGAAATTCGTGGCTGAGGTCGATCCTATTGAAGGTGTAAAACATCTGGGGTTGAGAGTTGAATGGCTTAGGGAAATGGACACGGCCGTTGCTGCCCCCTTGTGGAATGGTTACGGTACCGGTCTGAAAGCTGTGGTTGGAAGCGGGGATCGACAACCACTGCAAGGTCGCGGCGTACAATCTGGAATCGGCCCATGTGCCAACTCCAAAGGAAGCGGAGCTGTTCCCCACCACTTCGAGCTCTGTGTAGATCCTCCACGTCCGTTGGTGAATGTTACCGACGTCGAATTTTCTAAAGACGGGCACTAATGTCGGGGGTTGCAGATACGGCTTCAAGAAATTGACTGGCAAGTTGTCTACAACAACCTCTCCGTCCTTCACTTTCGTCCAATCGGGCGCGGGCACTTGGAGGTCGCCAATTGTGATCTGTTTGTCGTAATTTGATCCCATAGTGTCGCCTGTGGGGCCAATACAGATTAGAGGCTAGATAAGAAACAAAACACATCGAAAACCATACCGAATGCTAGCGGGTGTCGTATTCGGAATGTGTTGCCTAGTGACATCGGGTTGTATTTATACAGTGCGGGTCACGACTACATTCGGGAGGTGGCGCGAACTTATCTCAATTGCAGCATGTTCTCTGTGCCTAGACGAGGTCGCCTCCTCTTTTGGCGCTCGGATGTAGATGTAAGAAGTGGACCAAGTAAAAGGCCCGGCGTAGTGGCAGGTTACCTAGACCCTGCGATCTGCGATAGGCTGGATTGGGTAGTTGATTACCTCTAGGTTGGGCAAAAGCAGGAGACGGTCATGCAACGCTCCGAGGTGACTTTACTCGCGATGTGGTGCACCTGGATTCATCTTATTGAACCTGCCACAGGGAAATCCATGTCACAACGTGTGTCCTGTCTTCTGTCGGGGCATTTCGATGGAACTTCACGCCTTCAGGCAGCAGCCGCGAGTCGGAGGAGACGTCGCCCCCAAGGCGGTGCAACTCTCAACGAACTCGAACCTGACTCGCCCAATCTCCTTGAATAGAGTCGAAGGCGTAATACGTACCTAACACCTGCTAAAGGGAGCCAATCACTGATATCACAGTCTCCGCCGTCTTGCCTGTACTGCGCCTCTACCGAGAAATGCACCAAGAATTCAGGCAACACTGGAAGGGGCTGCCACAGGTGCAACTTTCACTCCAACGAACCTGAGCCACCTGTTCTTCATTGGTGGTATTATAGTCGGTCCTCGACGCTGCCCATGACAGTGGAGCTTTAAACATGATAATATAGACCTTGCGTCCGATGCGCGACCGCAAGTAAGCAGTGGCATCGTCCGACTATATGCGCCGTTTCAGAGTGCGACGGCATGCACACATCGTGAACCTGAAAATTATCTCGAAATGTGGTACAGCAAGGTGTGTTCTATCCTGCGGAGCACCGTCGAGTCGCTGATCGTTCAACCTACTTCCGACGTGACGTTGTCCAAGATGAGTAGTGTCAGGGTCATTCGAATTCCGTTGCATATTCAACAATCTAAGAGGTACAATCGGATGGTAATTACGAAGCAGGTACGAACGCTTGGTAGGGGCACCAATCCTTCATTACGAAGTAGCTATCAGTCCCTACTTGCGGCTTTAGCAAGGTTGCCTTCCCTGGCGTTGTGTAGGCGACGACAGCGGTACCACTGTGTGGCACGGTGAGCGTACTGTAGGCCCAAAAGTTGGGGTTCGAGTTGATTGCAGAGATTGGATCGGTTCCAGGTAACTGTGTTCCGGCGTCCGCGCCAGAAACAACCATGTTTCGCAACCTGAGAACCGAATAGCACGCTGTTGGCAATGGAGTTATAGTGTTCCCGTTTCCTGGGTCATTGCTACCTTGTTGGATCATGTAAGAGCTTTGGTCTGGGGAGTACTTGAAAGTGACTTTCGGGAGCGTGTCGAAGAGGTCAGCAGGGGCGTAGTAGGTGGCCGTTCCATCTTTGGTGAAAGTTGCCAAACCACCCGACATGCTCTTCACATCTCCGGTCAAAGTGGGCGAGACGTTTGTGGGGACAAGAGAAGGGATAGCAACCCCTCGAAAGAGAGAAAGTTTTTGCGGGACGGCCAGAACGAAGTTAAAAAGCGTTACAACTTTCTTAGCATCCTCTGCCTTCTTGATGATCGATGTTACCGTGTGGCTCCCTGCGCCCACCTCCAAGACCTCATACGTATTGATCATGAGGCGGAGATCGCCCCCGATCATATGCGCACGCATGAGGAAGACATCGTTGTCCTTCTCGCTTTGTCGAGAAAAGCCAGTCTTTGGGGTATAGAGCGCCAGCTACGTCCGACTCCAACGGTTTGACGGCTTGATAAAGACTTCTGGAGGCCAAAATGAGCCCAATGACGCCCAGAACGACGGGGACAGTCGGTGGTAAGGCAGCAGCTACTGAAGCGCTTGCAGTGAGCATGCTAACACCTCCGACCCCGAAGCCAATGGTCGCCTCCGTGATAGTCTGCCCATCAGGCGTGCCCGTCTCTCTCAGTGAGCAACGAACGATTTCATCCACGTCGCTCTGAATAGTAGTGAGCGCTCCCGCGGAGATCAAATTGATGGGAGTAGCCCAGGATCTCTCCAACCGTGGCACGTCCAAAGTGTAATCGCTGAGACCGTCAGCATTTAGCAGCAAGGACGGGTCATCGAGTCCGACAGTTCCGGAGAATGTTGTATCGCCCTCGCTGAAGGTGACTTGAAGTCGTTCTGTGGCATCTTCGTCGGCGTCACATGAGAGAATACCTGAATGGGCTACGGGGGAGGTGTGGCCATCAGATGATGGCAAAAATAAAGCGAGGAATGAACGGCCGTTGGGCGGGGCGTTGATAGCCTCGCGAGGAAGGAGGACAACCAGGGATGATCTGGGCTTGTCCGAAGCCGTGGCATGAGAGGCGTAGACTACCAGATTATCCAGAGTATCGGCATCGGGATATGTTGCCAGAAGCTGGAGGGATAATGGGGCGAGCTCGCCAAAGCTGAGTGCGATCGACATGCTGAGCGATGTGGCGGATGCTTTGAGGGTAAATCGATATCCTGCGTGAATCCCAAAGATCTCAAGCTCTGTGTCGTTGTTCTCTGCGTCTTCACATGAGGAGCTACTCTCAATTGCGACATCGAACCTCGAAATCCCAAACTTTTGCTGTTCGGGACTGGTAAATGGCGAAGCGAGGACTATGAAGCTATTGCCAGGGTCTAGCACCTTGGGAAGGATGCATAGGATTGTTCCCAATACTTGCGGGCCAGTCCCTACGAAGTTGCCGGAGTAAATCGACATGATGAATCTGTATTTCGGGGGAGGTTAGTTGCATTTTAGACGGGGAGAGAAAATAGGGCACGTACCAGGAGGCGAAAATGGTCTTGACTCTGCAGAAAACAAAGCCGTGAACATTATTTAGCCATGATATATTGCTTGCGACCACTACCTGGTGTAGAGATGCATGTCTTCTGTCTAGAAGTTCAGGCAACACTCGGAGGCGACTTCTCTTCTAAGGCAGTGCAACTCGCGTACCTGCGCCACATACGCCGTGGATTGACACCGTCGACGTTGTTGCTCCTGACCATCCCGTTTACGATTATGAGAGAAGTACGGAAGGTCAAGACTTCCACGAAGTTGGGGCGAAGTACTTGGGAAGTTCGGCATTCTCCGGGACTGACACCGCGCCACAGTGCGCCACCTATCCAGGATGTATACAGTGACTATCACCGATGACCCGACTAGTCGGAATGAGTCGATCTGCGGAAATCTATGAATGCCTTGTAAAAAATCGTAACATCGATTGTCCTTACATCGTGAATGGGATTGTCTAGGCAGCCACATGTTTCAGGGACAATGAGGCTCGACAATCAGCCAGGACCATAAATACAACACGTCTTAAGGCGTATGGAGTTCAGTCGCGTGCAACATCCTTTCAAAAGTACGCCAGCATTTTCTGTGTCGACTTCTCACCTTTTTTACGGTGCTAGACAGTACGAATTACCCCAAACCTCTTCCGGTGCCTTCAAGAAGATATTTTGTTGCGTGACGGTAGGTTGACAGCTGCTGCTTCAAAAATCCCGCTGCTGTCGTTGCTAATTCATCAGTCCCTTCTCCAGAATATGGCCGATGTCCAAAAGCAGATCCAAATTGGTAGCTTTGTAGCACCCGCGCCCAGTTGGAACAATGTGAAGGACGGGCAGATCAATGTCAGTACGAGCGCCGGATTCCAACCGCCATACGATAATGCGACCGCTACAGTGACCACGTTCTAATTGGTCGACGTTGGCAACACCCATCAGAAGACATGGCGGGTTGAGATGCAGTCCCCGCTATCAGCTCTTGCTTCTACTACTCTCGTAGTCGGTACATGGGCCGATTCGAGGTTGTACCAGGCCACCATACAATGGATGGCAATACCCTCTTCCAACACCGACTTCCAGAGCGGCAATATCTCCATTGCCTTCGGAGGGCATATCGGACGCATTACCTTCCCAAAACCGTTCAACTCTCAACCGCAAGTGTTCTACACCTTCAACAAACTCGATATCAGCTCTGCCTGGCATGTCAATATGAACGTGAACACCATCACCACCTCGGGATTCAACTATGAAGTTCGCTCCCCAGCCGACGCAGTCTTAACCTCTGCCGGCGTCTCGTGGGTCGCCTTCACTGGCAACCTGCCCGAGGTTGGGGTATACACTGTTCAACCAGTGAGCACTGTGCAGGGAGAGAGTTCCAAAGGCAGTATAAGATTTGACAAGTCGTATTTCAACACACCCAAAGTCTTCACGGGGCTCAGCAAGATGTATATTGGGGATGAATACATAAGATTCGAACTCAGGGTGCGTAATGTTACGCCCGCGGGAATGGATTGGGAAGTATATACCTGGTCGGACACAACTGTACACGAACTTCGACTTACATTCCTAGTTATAGGCGATGTGTAGATGAATAAGTGCATCCACTATTAGGACTCGAATAGTTATACGACTCAAAGAGTTTCCACCTAGACAGAGACAGGTATTTCAACTTGCCCAATAATCTCTTCGCTCTTTGCTTCTGTACCAAACTTCTCTCCAAGCTGATCGAGTAACTTCTTCAGCTCTTCAGCTTCGGCCACCAATTGCCCAACGGAGGCGCTCCTGGGCTCAGTGGTGTCGGATGCAACGGGCGCCGGTGGTGGCTTATAGCTCAGAGTTTGAACGGCTTGCTGAACCACTTCCTCCCATGTTTGTCCCTCCCTGGTAAGTTCCTGGACCAACTGGTCTTTAATCCTTCTGCAACTGCCAACGCCATCGTAACCAAACCCGGTGTAGACTTGGACTAGCGAGGCGCCTGCCTTGGCATATTCAAGAGCATCAGAACCAGTGGAAATACCGCCGCACCCAATGATAGGGATGGTCGATGGTAAGTTGGCTCGGAGTGTTTTAAGCGCAGCTAGCGTGAGTGGCTTCAGAGGTGCTCCAGATAAGCCCCCCGTTTCCGATGCACTCGCTGCAGAGGACATTAGATATATATAATAACGTAGACGAGATCACACACCTGAATGTAGGTGGGAAGGTCGTTTTATTGTCGTGTTGCTGACGATGACACCGTCGATGTCGCTGTTTCTAATGACTTCGGCCATCTCGGTTAACTGCAATTCATCTAGGTCAGGGGCAATCTTGAGCAAGATGCGTGGACGTTGGGAGGCATTATTCGCCGTGGCAACTTCGTCTCGAGCCGTCGTGACTCTAGAGAGGAGCTGTTCTAATGACTGGCGGTCTTGGAGACCTCTACCAAGAATTATTAAGGCTTTCATACGACGAGCAGGAGTAACTGACCGTAGACCGGGCGTGTTTGGACTGGAGACGTTGACAACTAAGGCGTCGGAGTAGGGACCGAATGTGCGGACACCCGCGACGAAGTCGTCAACAGAGTCGAGGGGAGAGTCTTTGTTCTTGCCCAAGTTCACGGCAAGCACTGCGCCGCTTTTCAGAGAAGCAGACGTTTCTGCTTCTGGCGCTGAGAAGGCAGGAATGCGAGCACGTAGCCTAGAGAGGACAGACGCAGTGCCCCTGCGAGGGGAAGCCATAGCGGTTGATGAGTGCTGAGTCCTCCGACAAGTGGAATACCCGCGGTCGAGGGTTGCCTGGCTGCAAGCATCGTAAGCTCCAGCTTCGGCCCACAAGAGGTAGAGCATAGGCATACCTGAGGCTTTGGTGTGACGCTGCCTATTTCAACCCAACTAAACCCGAGACCAAGAAGGCCTGGTCATGGTTCGCATGGACATTACGGAACAGAGTGATGTATCTCACCGTCGATAGCTTCGCCGTCCTTGTCGAACCCAGCGGCCAGTCCAACTGGGTTAGATACTTCTTTCCCCCAGAGCTTCGTGCGGATTTATGAGAAAGCACAAACATTACCACCATATTAATTACTCACTTGAAACTTGAGCCTGTCATCGTCGGCGACAACATCTCGAGGTCCGAGACCGCTTCTCAGAACCTTGACTGCAAGTTTGTGGCCAGGTTTCAGCATCGAAGGCGTATCGGAGTAGTGGCGTAAAGAAATATCTGTGGATGGCCGACCGTGAATCCAAGTAGTAGACTACGAAAAGGCCCGTAGACACAACGAGTGCCGATGCGTAGAGTCCAGTTCGAATTGGATTGCTCGAGGAGGCATTGGAAGCCGGACTTGAGACATATCGTCTTGGAAGAGAGTGCACTGTACTCCTGAATCGAGGGAGACTCCTTTGGCTCGTAAGGCGGAGCGATGCCATTTGGCGTCGGGAGGAAGTTAGCGCCCGTCCGCTTTATGGACGCATCTATTTGTCGTTCTTTGGTCGCATGAGCACGGAAACGCGGTCGGTCACAAGAGTCACAAATTACGTGACGACGCGTCTTTCACATCCACCATGGCCTCCACCTCGGCGAAGGGGAAAGCAGCAGTCAAGGAGATTCCGTATGAAGCTACCATGGTATAGGCTGACTCCTTTTATTGCATCCTATGCCTACTCAAATATATTGCTGTCTAGGGTAGAGAAATATCGGCCCCAGATTCTTGACGATGTTGTAGGAAACACAGAGACTGTGGAACGGCTGAAGGTCATTGCTAAAGGACGGCAATTGTCCCTCATATCATAATATCTGTACGATATCTTTCATAGTCTCTGCAATCATCGTCTCATTTCACGACAGGGCCTACCAGGTATAGGGAAGACGACGAGTATTCATTGCCTAGCCCATCAACTACTTGGCGACGCTTATAAGGAGGGTGTATTAGAAGCTGAACGCTTCGGACGAACGGTGAGTACTCCCAAACTTATCCAATGCCTCTCACTGAGCCCAAGTTAGAGGTATAGATGTTGTCCGCAATAAAATCAAAGCGTTCGCGCAGAAGAAGGTCACCCTTGCCTCCAGGCCGTCACAAAATCATCATACTGGATGAAGCAGGATAGGTATGTCATGGGTCTCAATATGTCACCTCTTTGGCTTACGATTGGAACAGCATGACATCAGGAGCCCAGCAGGCACTCCGAAGAACGATGGAAATATACTCGAACACTACGCGATTCTGTCTGGCCTGCAACATGAGCAACAAAATCATCGAACCGATACAGAGTCGTTGCGCTATCCTGCGGTATGCCAAACTTAGAGATCAAGAGATCCTGAAACGACTGCTCGAAATATGCGAAATGGAGAAGGTCAGCATTCGCTCGGTACCATAACAGCCTATTAATATTAATATCATTCATTCCTATTTCAAGGTCGAATACAACGACGATGGCTTGACGGCGCTCATATTTACATCAGGAAGGCGACATGCGGCAGGCTATCAACAACCTCCAGTCCACCCACTCGGGCTTCGGTTTCATCTCAGCGGACAACGTATTCAAAGTCTGCGATCAACCGCACCCTATCATCGTCCAGGCGAATCATCCGCGCCTGCCTCAAGAGCGATATAAACGGTGCTATGGACAAGCTCAACGAACTCTGGGACCAGGGCTACAGTGCTGTAGACATCGTCACAACGATATTCCGTGTGGTGAAGACTTTCGACGAGTAAGCGTTCGCATCATATGCCATGTCGAACTCGACCTGGACTGATCATTTCGTTTTCGTAGAATGCCTGAATATACGAAACTTGAGTATATAAAGGTAGAAATTAGTCGTCCACGCCTCCTGGATTTCTGTGCGACTGATGGCTCTTGTAGGAGATTGGCTTCACCCATATGCGGGTTCTAGAAGGCGTAGGTACCATTATCCAGCTGGCCGGTTTGGTCGCCCGTCTCTGTAAAATGGTACGCCCTTCCTCCGTATTTGTCCGCGGACGATCGTTTTCTCATGCGCCCTATTCCCTGTAGAATATGAATCCCGCCTTGTTTAAATTGTAGCGAATACAAAGTCGACGTATTTGGGGCATATCTGACCACGAGTACCCGCCTGCCCTCACTGTAAATCATCATGCATTGATTCTCAACCGACCCGTGCCAGCGCTAGCAGATATGTAGCCAGTCAGGCGGATATCTGAAGAGGCTCGATGGTGTATTGACCGCGCAAGGTGAAGTCGAACGAAGTTTCCAACTCTTATCTAGTTCGTAATTCGTTGAAGGCGTCGTCAACGGGTTGCTCGGGGACGTTGTTCTGAGATGTAGCCAGTTCCCGACAGACTCAGTCCACCCGCTTCAGTCGCGATTCATATATTCATCTTGCCCTATGCCGCTACGTTTCGCCAAAACAATGACTTTAGGAAGTAAATGCTACGAGTTCCAACCATATACATATTCATATTCCCAACAAATGTCACCGAGACCCCAAGTAAGTAGATAGAGCGAACCGACGCGTACACACAAATCAATCCATGTCCGAGCCATGATCAGAATCCATATCGTAATAACCAAACCCTGGATCGACACTGCTGGACTCCTGCTCCTGGATCGCCTCCTGCATGGAGGTAAATGGATCTGCGTCAGTCGTCGTCGTCGTCGTCGTCATCGTCTCCCCCAGAACCCGTGGGGGCAGCAGTGGCACCAGGTTCGACCTTTGTGCCGGATTGGCTGGGTCCCGCGCGAAGGCTCGCTTCTCTAGCTTTCTGCGCCAGCGCCCTTTCCTCATGTTGCTCGTCGATCGCCGCCCCGCTCGCCATCGCTGCCCAGATATCGATAAGCAGCCTGATCAACATGTACAATAGTCCCACAGAACAAGTTGAATATCGCACAGATGAATTCAATCAGATAACCTCATCGAACACATATCACTGAAAACACATACCGCGACTCGTTGCCCGCGCAGATACTCCCAGTGCGTGCCCCAGCCCCAGCCCCAGCCCCAGCCGTACCCGTCGCCGTCCCGGGCGCGGTGTCGTTCGCACCCGCGTGCGTGGCGCTGAGCGGTGGCTGGGCCTCGACCTGGAGGTACTCCGCGATGCGGTGGATGGGGTCCCTGTTCCCCGTCTTCTTCAGCTTCTCGTACATCTGGCGCACGTCGACGGTGTAGACGGGGAGGTACTCGCGGCGGCGGGGACTCGGCGGGGACGTGGAGGGAGTGTGGGTAGGATAGGGAGCGCGAGAGGCGGTGGAGGCGGTTCGGGAGGACGATGAGGAGGCGGTGGATGAGCGGGAGGAATAGTAGGAGTTTGAGTGCGAGTGCGAGTTTGAGTGGAAGTTGGGTCGGGTTGGGGAACGCGAGCGTGAGCGGTAGGTGCTTGCCTCGGCCTCTCGACGGTATGAAGGTCTGGGCCTGCGAGGCGGGGTGCTGGAAGCTGCTTTCAGCGAGATACGGAAGAAGTAGATGATAGAATAGAATACATACAGTGTTGTCATCAAGGATGAGATTCTTGATGCCGCGAGTCCACGAAGACGTGTCGACGCCTATTGCATTCAGGAGATCTGTCGTGACGTCAATGCCGACAACGAGGAGGACGACCGGCCCAGGGGTTAGGAAGGTCCTGAGCTCTGAGGCGATGTCCTCAAACGAGGCCTCCACAGAGCTTCCGTATTGAAATCCTGCCAGAGGGATGGTTAGTGTGATGGACAGACAGCTGAGATTTCAAGTATACTTACCTTTCTTGCCTCTTTGTTCAACATGTTATTCCCCTTGACCGGTGAAATGCCTCGAGGTTCGCTTGGCTTGAGGCAGTCGGCGTAGGACGCGTCCAAAGACGTCACTCCGACATCGAGGATCTTAGGCTCGCGCTTTCGAGCCTCCGCCGACCGTCCGTCCTGAGTCCATGCGTTGATTACGAGTGAGCATATTCGTATCTTCGAGGCGCACTCGCCATTGAGCGCGAACTGACGCGTATCTATACCACCGTTGAGGAGGCGATACAGGCACCTACAATTGTCCAACCACTGAGTCTGACTCGGAGTTGAGATATTAACATACTACTCACCGGTTCAGCTCAAACGCCCCTCGGAGAAGGCCGTCCCCAGCATTCGCCGCGTCATGGAAGACCTTATTCGCCTGGCTAGTATCGTAGCTAGACTTCGTCTTCCGCGGTTCCAACTTCTTCAATTTCCGAAGCAGCGAATCCGCGCCATCGAACTCGATGGGGCTGAGCGACTCAAAGTCCTGTGGAGAGAATATGCGACTCGGATTTGGCGCGCGTTCGACGCCCCCGTAGACGCGCCATAGAGTCTGGAATTGTGCCTCGCTCAGGAGCAAAGAGCTGGCCCCTGATTTCCCGATCCCTACATACGCTCGGAGTTAGTTCGATCTGTAGTTTAGTACACGGGAGAACACTCACCGAGGGTCACTTCAACAGGCCCTTTGGTGTCAGTTGGACGCAACCGGGATTTGTCCCCAGCGATGGCATCTGCGAGCTTTGGGAGGCTGAAAGTGAACCTTTGGAACACCCGTCAATGGTGCTTGATACTAGTACGGCGTTTTGGTGCCACGTACCAACGGAAACTTGGTTCGTAGCCTCCGAATCTGTAGTAGGTAGACATTATGGATGAGTCAAACAAGCGGCCTGTGAACGACGCGGCGACGCCAGCAACTTGACGCCCGCTCGCCACCCTCTTTCAAATGAACTCCTGGAACTCAACACCCTCCACAGCTTCCTTGATATCGGTCGCACACACATGTTCACAATCACATCTCATTCAACGCCTCAGGCCTCAAACGTTGCCCAACCACTGAGTCACCATTCGCTCACCATCTTACTACGCCTAGCGATCAAGGTTGCAGACGTTGCGAATTGAGAAAAATCTGACTACAGTAGCGGAGGATCGATGATCATACTCTCGAAGATGGGCTGGATGGATCCGTGGGGTTCGCGGAGAATGAGACAACGAAGGTGAGCAGAGGAGTTTTGTCCGTTCATCTACCAACGCTCTTCCGCAGACGTACTTCTCTTCCGTTCGCTAGTATTGGAACCTGTTCGCGCACACGTCGTGCTCGTGCCCGTTGTCTCGTACTCGTATGGCGTTTCTGCACCTTCTACCCCGATTCCCCGCGGGTTCTCGAGGTCCTCAGGATCACTTACGCCGTTGTTCATCCACGGTACATGTAATATCGAACTGATAAAGCAAGTGCTCGCTTCGCTCAGGCTGTTCAGATCAATCCCGGTCTCATCATTCCATGGTTCCATCCGGGAGAGATAAAAACAGCGCGATCCGATGGACCAAGAATAACTCAGATGGCAGAGCTTGGGTTGAGGCGTCACGGAATTTGGGCACCACGAGTCCATCTCATTTGTTAACCTTGAATATCTCGGCTCTGGCCGCAGTAGTGGGGGAGGCCTCCAACGCACGCGCGAACCGTATGAACAGACGAAAACTTCCATTCGCTCGGCCATGCTGGAGAATGTATATTCGAGCGCAACGGGTAGATAAAATCATAGGCCATGTATTGCGTTGAGCAGATCGCAGTAAGGTCAATATATACGCCCATGCGGCCGTTGCTTAGAGCCACAAGAAGGAGACCCATAAGTGAATATATCAATTAAATGGACGGCTATAACTCACAGACGAAGTAAAATTTGCCCAAGGATGATGGTAGCAATATCGGCCGGGCCGTTTGGGAGCACGATGCGCGCGAAGATATATACAAAGCAGTTGGCATAACTATGGAGTAAGAGGGCTTTGAAGGTTGTTATGGATTACCTTTGACTTGCCTTGTGTTTTCGGCGGTGGCATCAACAAGCGCAACCTGAAAGCCTCGAACGACATCTGTAGGGAGACGTTACTGATGGCATAGTTCGCTCCGAAGCGTACGTGCCATATGGACAACTCACCTGGTCGCCAGGGATAGCTAGCCGCCGTAGGAACGGCGCATGCGCCGCATTGATAATATTGCAAGGTGGAACTATCTCACTTACCCCGATTCCCGACAACCGTCATTCATTCACTTACTTAGCTGTTTACTGCGAACGCTGAGCGCTGCTGCGTCGGTGAGGAACCGAGATGCGGACTTGTCTCCAAGTTGGCGGTGTCAAGGCAAAGAACGCGCGACCAGTGATCATAGTATTCAAGAGCTGACCGGTCCGTTGACGCATGTCCGTGAGGACCCGTTGGTTGCCAGCGAGATGAACAGGAACATGATGCAAAGATAATCGAGCAATGGCCTCATCAGGCAAGTCATCCAGGGTCATACGGCGGTGCCTTTTCATCATTTAAGTTTTTTGGCTCGAGCCTCGGAAAGAGGATGAGATGGTGATGAGAAAGAAAGGCTAATTGAAGGAATAAGCGCTCGGAGTGAACAATGGAAGAAAGATGGGATGGTATGCAGTCACTTGCCAGAAACGGCCACTCTTTCATGCCGTTCCAAGGCCTTTGGGCTGTGGCGATATGTGGCTGGGGCCAGGAAGCACCACAAAGACCTTGATGGCTTGCCGAGACAATCGAGCTTTTTTCGCGTCAAAAAATGGACCACTGCCGTGGTTACAAGCCCCACCCGGAGCCATTGTTGTCCACGATCAAATGAGTTTTCGGGCCATAATAGGAAGTGGTCGTTTGACATTCGGAATGCTATAAAGGTCGAGTCCAGTAATCAGCCTTCTTCTCCCAACTCAACTTCCTCCCCCACCGTTCCTTCTTCTCCTAGTTCTTGAGCTGCGCTCATCCCCTTCTTTCACCGAATCCCTCATTTATTGATTTCAAGTTCCTTTACAATGGTTCATTTCTCATCGGCTATCTTATTGGCTGCTGCCGCTGCATCGGTCCACGGTTTACCCTTGACGAAACGCATCGCCCAGACTATCTCCGCTTCGACAGCAAAGTGGGAGCAAGCATGCGTGAGTAATCCATATCCCATCATTATCCAAAATCTCACTGCTGTGTAGATCGCTGCTGGAGGAGCACAACAATGCAATCCCGTCTCTGTCACAGCTTTCTCGACTCTCCTCGCCGCGGCCGGCCCTTGCGAGCAGCAGAACTCCGCTGACGCCATGGTCGATCTCGCCAAATCATTGGGCAATGACGCAGAAATGATTCGGCTGGCGCAGATCTTCGCCCAGCAACCCCGGAATACTGTAAGCGCCTGATCATCATTAGTATCTTTCGGATGCTTAGATTAACTCCTCCCTCTAGCCGACATCTTTGTCCGTGCAGTACTGCCAACAGGCACCGAAGAACGCCGAGCTCAATGGGCTGTTCCAATGCCAGTTTGCTGGTGCCAACCCCACGACGTTCGTTGGTGGGGTGGCTGTCGGACAACAAGGCACTATCCCCTTCGGTCTTTCTGCTCCTCTCAAGTCCAGCTGGCTCTTGCCCGGCCAACCCCAATGGTCCCCGTACCCGACGGCCAACAGCTTGCAGACATCGTCCAGAGCCCCGGCAACTGTAGGCTCGGGCAATGCTGGGAATAACGGCGGGAACGGAGGCAGTGGGAACGCCAGCGGCAACAATGGTAATGCCAACGGAAACAACGGTGGAAACACGGGCAATGGTAACGACAATGGTAACAACGCTGCCGCCACATCCTCTGCGCCTCCTGCTGCTGCTTCCACCTGCTGCTGCTTCCACGGGCGGAGGCTTCAAACTGCAGAACGGACAAGATGCTCAAGCTCAGAATGCCCAGTTCGCAGGGCTGTCTGCCAACTCCCCGTGCCAAGGTTCGTTATCCCTTCAGTTTTTCCCTCGAGTCAGCTGGGCTAACAGCTTACGCTCTCGGAACAGAAGGTGAACAGGCGTGCATTGACGGCGGGTTCGCTCAATGCGTTGGCGGGAAATTCGTAATTGCTACTTGCTCTGCGCCAACGAAATGCTTCTCCCTTCCCCTCGTCAACAAGGCCGGAACGAGCCTCGCGTGCACGACTGAAAGCGATGCCGCAGCTAGGATTGCTGCTACCGGCGCGACTGGTGGTGTTACAGGAAACGGTGCTGCCGATAACAACAACAACAACGCCGGCAACAACGACAATACCGGCAACACTGGCAACAGCACCACTGGCAACAACACCAACGGCTCTTCCACTGGTGCTTCCACTGGCAACACCGCCGCGACTTCTACCCCAGCTCAGAGCAACGGCAGCGGCACCGCCAGCGGCGACTTCAAGGCCCAAAACGGCAGGGACGCTCAGGCTCTCAACGCCCAATTCGCCAGCCTCACTCCCACCTCTTCTTGCCAAGACGGCGCGCAAGCGTGCGTTAACGGCGCATTCGCGCAATGCGTCGGCGGGAAATTCGTGCTCTCGCAGTGCGCGGCTACTCTCACTTGCGCGGCGCTCCCGTTGGTCAACAAGCCCGGCACTAGCATCACCTGCACCACCCAGGCCGACGCGGATGCGAGGAATCGCTACGGCTATTGGGGCTTGAGAGCGTATCCGA
This sequence comes from Pleurotus sapidus, assembly GCA_026743855.1. Classification (NCBI taxonomy): domain Eukaryota; kingdom Fungi; phylum Basidiomycota; class Agaricomycetes; order Agaricales; family Pleurotaceae; genus Pleurotus; species Pleurotus sapidus. The sequence goes on from JANBWZ010000008.1 coordinate 816,448, forward strand.
TGATTCGATTTACTCTTGTTCTGCTGTAACCTATCGTTATCTTTCCTTATGCTACTTACGCATTCCACTATCCTTTGAAAGGCTTTGTACCCGCTATCGAGCGCTAGCACTGTATTACTAGACATCTCAATACAATTTGTACTATATCACTTGCGTGACTTTGGGCGACTTCCGTATGGACCGCTTAGATCTTCCAAATACAACGGTGTTTCTCAATTAATGCTGTAGCGTACATGAAAGGTCTCCCGCAACGTAGAAGAACACAACACTTCAACAGCAGATATTCAACATACATCCCCTACGACTAAGAGTGTGACCCTCGATTCAAACAACAATGTATCCCACCAAGTGGTTATCTCCCACCGCATTCCCTTGTTCGTCACATCCGACACGTTCAATCCGAGTCTCCCGTTATAATTGGAAGAAATGTCCATCTTGTTGATTGAGACGAGGACTTGGGGCGCCACGCTATAGGCTTCCCTAAAGGTGATATATCCCTTCGATCCTTTCTGCTCTTCCACAGGATGCACGGTGTATACACCAGTCTGGGGTATATGGTGAGGGAACGCAATCCATGCGATACCTGCGCTATGCAAAATCCCGTTGCCCCAAGAACGGACTTCGATGTCGAATCCATGAAGAGTGATTGCGCTTACGTTGTTATCGGAGCAAAGAGGAATGGCCACCCAAGCTACAATGGCAGCATAAAGCTTCGTATCCGCCCATGTCCCGACGCTCATAGTGATGCTGTCGCGGCGCACATCTTCGATATCCACGTCGATTCTGAAGGTTCGACCATCAGCTGAGTTGCCAACGTTGAATCCCCCGAGGAAGGGCACTACTATAGGCAGCTGGCTGTATGGTGGGTAGAAATCCACTCTCCGGAAAGTCCACTGGTTCCCGAGTGCTGCAGGATTATCCGTGGAAACCTTGACTCCATAGTTGATCTGGATTTGATCGGCTCTAGGCTCATTAAAACCCCAACCTTATATGCTTGCAATGGGCCCGACAGTAGTATTATGGGTGTACCCTTTGGGGTGTTCCCTATCAGATTATGGATAACAATTGATGCATCTGCTTACCTCCAGGAACGGAAAATGCTATACCTCAGCCTAATCTTTCTTTGACTCTCACTGTTTGCACCAAGGCTGGCGAGGCATTTTCGAAGAGAAATATACCACCGGACAGGATGTGTTGTGGCTAGAGTACCCAGGAGCCCTTTGTTGACCCCTGTACCCCTGTATGACTTGTCAACATTTTCGAAAGTTTCGAAAGCTTCGCAGAACGTAGAAACCCAAAAACCCAAGGGAGAAACGAAAGGAAGCAATTCGAGCCCCTTTTCTGATGCTGCCTTGTCTCCTCTCCGAGGGTAGGATGTGCGCTAGGCGTTCGAGACATCCGTGTTCATAGACTCCACCACGGTCAAACATAGCTATTGGATTTCCTTTACAGCCGTCATTTCCTTTTGCACAGAAACCAACACAGTCCGCATCATCGTTAATGTCACCCCGGGAAAGCGGGTCCCAAGGGCGAACTTGTAGCTACCATCTCGAACCAGTGATTAATGAAGACCACGATGTTACCCGGGAATAACATCGGCACTTCAAAACTTGAGTGTATTAGAACCCTATCGCTGTACGACGTCGCTCGCCTTTGCATTTTTTTTTTTGAATTCCTATATCCCAGACTCCGAACGCCTCTCTTCTGACGGTGATTCAAAGACAAATAACGACGTTCTACACTCAGAGAATTCAGTGAATCCAGACATTTTGCACGTCATAAAATGAGGACCTACTACTCTAAGCTTGTAGCTCACGCTCTTTATTTCACTGTGCAGTTATAACTTATCACAGCTCTTTCTGTTAATATTGAGCAACATCTCTAACATAGTCTACCTGTATACAATCTCAGGTGAAGGTAAATTAGTTTATAAATATCTAAATATTGAAGGATAGTACATATACACATCGACTTATGTTCTAGTTCTATCTTCAAGTACCGGCGCCCCTAATACTCCTGAATTCCTTGGGCACCTGGGCGCTTAGCACGTCGCCCATGTTCCACCGACGATCGATCAGGAGTTCCGAGCTTAACCTTCATCCCAGCTATCCGTGACCACCGTTGTGAACGACCGGTTTGTAGAGTTCATATACAATGGGATGGCTATGGCAATTGGACCCAATTCTGCACTCATCCATATAGCGGTCGGCAAGGAACCATGGTTACGCTTTCTTTATTCTCCGTCCCCTTGTATTGTCTTTGAACTTTGACCTTGCGATGCTATGTCGGACGACCAGCTGCCCAGGAAGGATGAACCCCTCTTCTCATTGCATTTACCATCATGGCTATATCTCAGCAGACCGCACCATCAGCAAGCCACAACCTCGCTGCCCATCAAAGTCAGACTCAGTATCGCCAGACTCATGGGGCCCATGGGCAAGCACCTCGTCTTCCACAACCCGGCCGAGCCAGTGGTTCTCAGTCTGCCGTCGTGCAGCCCACCCGAAACGTATTTCGTGCGAGTCCTGGAACGGCCACGCCTCTGCATGGCGGCAAATACCACCCGTATCTTCCTAAACAGAGAAGCCCAGTTGATTTGCCGCGGGCTCTACCTCCAACTTATAGAAAAGCCACTGGACATGGCTCGAGTCGCAAAACAGATATGCCCCCGCCGTCCGGGGTTCCTGCTCACCGGCAGATGGCGCCACCTCGAGGAACTACTGGGAACGTAAATGGAATTGCACCTGGTCGTCAAGATGGACGCTCTGATTTTTTCTGGATGCCGGGCTCGCATATGCAATCTCCTCGGAAATCGGCCATTTCGACATATTACAACTTAACGAGAGACGCGCCTGTGGGCGAAACTCGGAAACCCGATGTACTTAAGCAAATTACGCCACGGTCAACACGCCCTCTTGCGCAGAACCAAATTATCAAACAACGAGCAGCCCAGCGGGTACGCGATGTCGCGCCAGTGCCAAAAGCTCGCGACGTACCCTTCAAGTACGAGGTGAAGGACGAAGAGGCGATGGCCACATCTCTCCCAGAATTCATGAAGAAGTACGCCCCACCGGTCGATCGCGACGCGAACAACGCAATGGGTTTACTAGTCGACGAGCTCTACTTCCAGGACAAATTCCCATATCCTCGCAAAGACTTTGATGCTGTGACGAGGCACGCATGTTCAATTGGCTATCCCATCAGACAAGTCGCGTCGCACCCAATTCTCTCATCCCCCAATTGGCTCACAAGCCTGAATGGAACGACCCGATGATTTTTCTATTTGTCCCCATTCATATCCCCACACCCACCCTACCGCGAACACCTTAATATTCACACTAAATTATCATTATCAATTAAATTCCGGACTTCCTTGACCCATGAAACTGTATTTAACGCGCTTTCCCGATGTATTATATAGCTTCAATTGCATCCACAATGATACCCATCCTCGCCTTGAAACCAGAATCAACGATGCTGTATCACGATGAACAATTGATGAATCGATGATCGACCGAGGCCGCATAATCGTAGCTTCAGGATTGCTTCAAGTACCTTAGCCCCTTTTGGCGTCACCCTTTCCGTTCCTCCCTCATGCAGTTCTCTCCCAATCCTTCCCTTTCCTCCTCTTCCAGAAGCTCATCCTCCAAGCGAGAAATTCCTGGCGCCACAAACACCAGCCCATTGCTCTTTAATGAAGCCTGCTCTTCCTCGGCGCCCCCCACCGGCCTGTTCGACGCAGAGACAGGCGCAGAGCTCAAGCGACACCCAGATCTCTGGTTCCCTGATGGGAGCGTCATTTGCAGAGCAGAGAACTACCTCTTCCGCGTGCATATGTACCAATTAGCGAGGCGGTCAGTATGCTTCAAGGATATGTTCGCGGTCCCGCAACCCAGATCAGCACATAAAGCCGGGAAGGCGAAGGCGATGGAGAATCTGAACTGCGTGCAGGGCCCCGAGGCGTCCGACGAGCTTCTGCACGATATTACGGACTGCCCTACGCTGTGCCTGCAAGACAGGGCAGACGATGTAGCGAATCTGTTCGCTGCGCTGTACGACGGCCCGTAAGCGACCCACGTTCCCTTCATCTTGATATGATATCCGTGTGCTGATTCGGAGGCGCAGGAAGTTCGGCAATAATGATCACGATGATTTCAGAGTGGTGTCGGGGATTCTTCGGTTATCGACGAAGTACATTATCGAGTCGTTGCGCGTACAGGCACTCGTGCATCTGAGCAATGCGTGGCCGGATACGCTGAAAGTGTGGGACGCGAGGGAGGATCTGGCGCGGGCGTATGAGATGGAAACGGGGGCGCATCTGTATCCATCACCACTGGTGTGTATATGCCGTATATCACTGCACCCACAACCTCTGAATGGACGTAGGCCGTGATCAGTCTCGCGAGGGAAGTCGACGCACCATCGCTCCTCCCCTCAGCCTTCTACGACCTCTCGCGATACTCGTTCTCGCAGATATTCGAACCTAGCGAGGATGAACCACTTTACCACCCCCATTCCTCGACATATCCTCCAACGCTCTCCAATCAGGACATTCAACGGCTCTCACTCGGTAAAGAAGCTTCACAACAGGCAATCACCACCCTCATTCAAGCCATGGGCCAAAGCCAGTACTTCCGGCACCCCATGCACCTGGGCGCAGCCCAGATGCATTCCCGCTCGAAATCATCCAGCCACTCGTCGTCGCCAGGCATCTGCGTCTCCGCCGCCGCATGCCGGAAAGACTTCTCCGAGCTCGTGGATCTCGCGACGCAGCACTATCTCTTCGATAGAGAGAAGGGGTGCAGCGATCCGCTGTATGTCGCCGAAGAGCTCGGACAGCTGAAGAGTGCGGAGTTTTCGGAGTGTAAGGCTTGTGCGAGGAGTCTGGAGAATTGGGCCGCGCGGGAGAGGGAGAGGATTTGGAAGATGGTGCCTACGTGGTTTAGGCTGGAGCCGGTAGACGCGGGAGGATGCTCTACTACCAGCTGAGCGTCAGTCGACTGGCAGAGACTCGAGTGCCTAATGATAATTCCATGCTAGTTACGATATTCGAACCGTACCATGAAGTATAGTGACCACTAGACAGGCTGTATGTTTCCTTCCCTACCACTGATATGTTACTTCTCTTTCCTTCCAGTATTTTTAGTCAACACATCATCCTTACAGAAGTTTTACTTTCCAACGTTAATTGACCATGTATTCAGTAGCGGCTTGATCTAGATAACGATGTACCAGTTACACTCCTCAACTTATCACCTATGCAGCGACAATAGTCCATACATACAATGTGAACTGAAAACATAGTCTGTAAAATGACGGGCCATCCGCCTATATATAGAACCCCTCACACGCTGCCTACGTAGTACGAGACATTCCTATCTTGGGTGGTCGTAACGTTCACCTCGACGACAGAAGGGTGGCTTGCCTGCAACGAACAGCGCGTTCATCAACATCAAAACAAACGGCAGTTGATTGCGGAAGCGAAAGAGCACTTACATCACTCTCCAGCGACTGTCTTGAGAAAAGAGGCAACCCGGCATCGTTGATGGTCGGCCTACCTCCGCCAGGCGTCGAACGAGAATGCGGCAACGCGCGCACTTCTCCCATTTTGGTGATGTTGATGGACGCTTCGTGGGCTTGCAGCACAACGGTGGTTGAGGGCCGTTTGTTGGCGTTGAAGTAGAATCGGGCGTTGAACCTATCGCGTAAAGGAGGTGAGCTCGGACGTACGCACTAGAGACTACACAGCAGCTCACATTCCGATCAAGGAATTAACGTGAACTTAGGGAGAAAGGATGGACGTAAGTGAGCAATCGGGATATGGAAGGCTTTTGGTCACCTGTCATCAGTACAGCACGGAAGGCCAGAAAGAGGAGAGAGCCCGGTTGGATGGAGACCTAATCATCATCGCCATTAGTGTCTGTTGAAACCCTTGAGCGCGAAGGGGAGATACATACTGCGATGAAAGCAGCGGCTGACAAAAAGCTATTGGTTTATCGCCTCAGGATGGATGCATTGCATATAGCACTCCAACACTCACACTGGGATCATGCCCGTGTTCATGGCATATGCGGCGAATAAGATGTTGGATGAGCTAGCCCTAGAGTCCCGTAGATTAAAAAATGGGGTGAGATACCGAAGTGAGTCCGCTCACCATGAAACCGAGGTCCGACGATGGAAGGACGCCGCTAGGGTGAAGGCCACACAGAGATCCACTGCAAAGGAGAGACCTAAGTTGAGACGGTTCCAGAACTATAGGCGCTGATATCAGAAGGAAAGATGAGACAAGGCACCAATGAGATCCTTACAGCGATATGCTGGAATCCTTGTGTGACGTTCGCCCACGAACTCCTAGAGATCAAGATGAGTTTCTTGCGAGAGTAGCATAAAAATTGAACATTACAATTTTGACGATGCCACTGCGACAAATAAATGCTCAAAAGCTTACACAAAATTTAGCTGGAGGGGACTGACCTACTCCTAAGGCTAAGGTAGTTGCGTCAGTAGTGTATTGGGGAAACTGGGGTACGACGTACCAAAAGAGACACTAATGAGGATTGCCTGTGATGCTGCCCGTCAAAGTGATATACGCAGGTGAAGAGTTGTTACAAACAAGCAAGAACGGCACGGTCTTGACGAGGAAATGTTCGCGTTTTCGAAACTGGGCCGGAGCTTCAGCGTTGGCCAGTCCATGTAGCAACAGTGTACATACGTTTCCACACCCGTATGGCATACATGCTACAGAAAACAGTTCAATGATAATGGAACAGCAGTGCTGACTGGGGCCCACCAGTGAACAATTCCAATTGTGAGGGACTAGCATAAATGAGTACCCGTTGGCCATAACCTCCTTAGAATAACTCGCCTGCAAGGCAAAGAACCCCTGTTTGAAGGATGAACACTGGAACTGCTCGCAGGTTTACGAGAGATATTACCTTACAAGACCAAATTAAATGGGGCCCTTCATCGTCGCTGGGCTGCTGCTGCTGCGACGGCTGCAGGACGACATAGCTGAAAAACGAATTTGCGAGGAACCCAAGGTGGGCCAAGTCTAGTACCCTGTAGTACTTATTTAGGGTCGGTGCGGTTCGGTGGGCTCCAAGTCACATACATAAGGAGTATTACCTGTGAGCAGCACTGAGTTACTTCACAGTGTATGGAAAGAATAAAAGACGGCGTACCACGGCTTTATGTCCAATTGGGTCTTTGCGGTGTACAACGAGGAAGGTCGATGCCTGGATGGTGGTGATACCGAACAGACTGCCTAGTATTAGCATGCGAAGCTACATATATCATGGATGAGCACAAACACGGCTGCGACCAAGAGGCCCGCGAACAGGATCCCCTCGTTCACTGCCAAAATCAACATAGAGGAGGTGCAAGTTTGGGTGATGTGCAATGCTAGTGACGGGTCCTCCCCAGTCCGACGTTAATTAAAGGATTCATTCGGTCCTCTGACAAATCTGTTCATCAATGCATTATTCTGATGAATAGCATTCCCATGCGTCCGGGCCATGGGAAGGAATGTTCATCACAACTTCCGATACTTGGAGCTGTGGAAGGCTGTGATTACATGGACGCCGTAGTGTTGTAAACTAAGCTTCAGAAGCGAGTTGCCCCAGACGCCAACGTCCGCCGGCGAGCTCGGTTGTCACTAGAGTTGATTGTAGACTGGCAGAGATGTTCCATGGGAAGGGCGAGCCCAAATTTAACGGGAGCGCTGTTTGACTGGACCTACAAGTGATTAGTGATGCATGTTCATTGATCTGATCACTCTCTCCATCGTACCAAACAAGACGGGCAACATTTCTTGATTCATCATTAAGATAGAGCTAGAAAGCGTACATAGTGGGGAGATATTGAGGGCGAAAAGAGATCTATAACAATTGATGCAGCTAACATTAGTTTGCTGACTTCCCGAGAAGCAATGATAAGAAAAGAAATTCAGGCAAAAGTAGTTGTCTCATGCCAACTTCTCAGGACACACAGGCAAGTGGTCCCATAACGAGTCGTTGGCTCGAACGCAAATTACGAATAACATCACATAAAGAAACATTATGAAACGTGAGCTCACCTTCATAAGTATCAGCCCACGAGATAAACCGCGTCAGAAGCGGGGAGACCGCAGTGTCAGAGATGCAGCTAGAAAACGCCGCCGTTATAGTGCCATATCAGTGATGTGTGGATGTGTAGTTGAAATGGATGATGGTGGTATGGACGAAAGCAGCGAAGTCACGACCGTTGGCGAAAATTTATGGTGCGAGCGCTTGATTAGGCGCCCCAAAGTGCAGACGTCCTTGAATCAAGTAAAGTACTTGTGACCCAAATCCCGTTCCAGGCATATCTTCTGAATGCACATCCTGACCAAACGCCGCCGTCCAAAATTGTGGTGAAGACTCGGTGGAAAAAGGGATAAAAGACAGAACAACACTTGAGGCGTGTCTTAGTCAAGTAATTCATCCATCTAATCAAAATAAATGCAAAAATACAAATGCTTTGACGAGAGTGGGATTCGAACCCACGCCCCGAAAGACCAGATTGGTTGCTCATCAAATGAGCTGATCCTTAGTCTGGCGCCTTAGACCGCTCGGCCATCTCGCCTTGTTGATCCCGCCACCACTGACATAATGGTTCACTCCGACAGACCATCTACACAATATTCAGCTCAGATAAACCGTTTCTAATGATACAACAAAGGAGGGACTGGGAGACGACAATGGAAGGCCCAGCTTCTTATCTCATTCTCGTTGGTTGATGTTAATGCCGTTCAATAGGCAACTTCGTTCCTCTCCCAAAGGCGGGACCTGCGTTCGCTTCCTGACCAAGTCGCGGGGAGCGTAACGAGGACGAAGTCCTCTGGCACGAAAGAGAACCGACGGGACTGCCTGGGCTTGGTGGGTCGGCTGATACGTTTCCACCACAGAACCATCTTTCTCCCCAGCGATTGTTTCTTCGCGCGGGGCTGCGGGCGAGGGCGGAGAGGCTCCCGTTGCGCGATCATACTCGCTGATCGTTTGCGCCTACGACGAGATGAACGGTCAGCCGAGATGTCGAGAGAGCGGTGATGGTAGATGGCTTACATGAAGGTCTTTCTAAGCACGCGACGGGGGGTGACTCCGTGGAAGAACCGTCGCAGAGTAGGCATGATGATGGAGAAATAGATAGGCGTGAATGAAAGTGAAGAACTTGCAGTTCGAGGACGTGTTCGAGTCGTAGGGCGTGAAAAATACGATGGGCTTCCACCAGGGAGCGGTTCAATGGACGTGAGATAGGAAGATAGGCAGTTGCTCCTGGCCGTTGCGTGCATTTAAACCATCTCGAGCATAGCCACTGCTTTGTGAACAAAGCAAGTACGACGACGAGCGCTACTTGGCTAGGAATAAAGGATCTGTCATGGGCGGTGAGATGTGACTAATACAGGTATAAGAAAGAAACGGTGGCGCCAAAGTTCCAGCTCTGTCCTTGCATTGCCGCCGAGTGGCAGCACAATCAAGTTCGCGTTGCGCTATGGAAAGACGCGTCGTACGAGGTCCGAATCTTGTCGCAAGCCTGTACAGGTCTTTGTGGATTCAAGCATCGATGCCAGCAGACTTTCAACGATACCCGGTCGGCTGACGATAGGTGATGACCGACGATGCACATTCGGTGCGACGCAGAAGGAACACGGATACTCATCTAGTTGTAGTATTACAGCTTCTTTACCAGCAACAAAGCTAGCGGGAACTCGATATCAACCTCGTCTGCATCGTTTGATACCGCAGCGCCTTTCTTCAACGACTTCCAAAATCTCGTCGCGATATTTCCATCAGCATGCTCTGCATCACTGGGATACTTCTCCTGGAACGTGTTCAACGAGCTCCACGTGTGGAGGTAAGCCAGCAGATCGGTCCAGGTCATGCGCTTCCTCAAGATGACAGGAAGCTTCGGGTCAGGGAGGAGGGGATAGTGGTCCCCGGTGAAGTATATACGCTGGAGTTTGGCGAAGACGCCGGCACCGACTATGTCTGCTGGCTCGGGGACGGGGAGGAGGTGGTCTTCGAGGATGCGCCGGCCTGGTTGCTGCCAGTAAGGCCCGAGGGAGTTCTCTGGGTCTGTGCCCTGCGCGTAGTCGGTGATGAGCGGGGCTAGGGATGGATGGTGGGTGAAGCGGAATTCAGAATACACCTGTGGGTATCTCAATGAGAAATTGGAGTCGTACACTGGAAGTGAGATACGAACCCAGAAAGCCGCGGTACCGCCAGGACGCAGCACCCTTGCGAACTCAGGCCACGCTTTCTGCCAAGTAACCAATGGCAAGCTTGAGCTACGTGAGCCCGGTAGCACCAATTACATGAGACTGCATAGAACGAATTGTCACTAGAGCAATCACTAACCAGCGGTAATCAGATCAACGCTGCCATCTTCCAAGAATCCAAGGCTTTCCGCTGAAGATTGAACGAAGTCGAACTGCGCCGAATTCTCGAGCCCGAGAGAAGCAACACTAGATCGGGCACCTTCAATCATCTTCTCCGAGGGATCGACACCTGTGACCCGCTTGAAGGGTGTCAGCTCGGTAGGTCGCTTGACCTGCTAGGCAGTTGAGGGTTTCAGTGGAATGAGACTGGTGAAGTGAGCCTACCTGTGCCGCATCCTAGATCTACTGCGCGATTCCAACGACAAGGAGGAAATTTGACGTCGCTGGAGCTTGTCCTTGCAGATAGGCGACGGCTGTCCATGTTCGTGAAACTTGAAGATCAGGTCGTACTAGCTGCCGAGGGTAGTTGGGACGGAAAGAGGCGTAGATGGAGGTGTTGAACGACTGCTTGGCAAATGTGGCCATCGCTCAATAGGCGTGTTGCAGCAAGGCCTGAGACTTACAGGACACCCATCATTGGCTCAAGGTCGCCAAACGACTGTTGTGAGAATATGTGCTAATGTATTGCCGAATGAGTATTTGTACATGAAATCATCGTCTAACATGGTGTGTCATATGTAAGTAAGTGAGTATACGTGAAATGCGTTGATGGAAACAGATATGTCTAGGAGAGAAAACGAGAGCTATGTGAAGCACCGAGGAACAAGAAAGCATCAGGAAGGTAACAAAAAGCGACATTGTGGCTCCTCTACGACGTCCCATACGATGGGGGACCTGCGAGTAATTGTCAGTTACGTTGCCATACATGCACTCCAAGAGAAAAACTTACCAGGAGACCTAGGAGCTTGCAGAACATTGATAAGAGTAGCACGATCATCGTCAGTGAGTTCGTTTGCCAACCGCGTCAAGCCGTCCATGGTGGCTTTGCGATCCTCAGCAGCAAGAGCAGCGAGCTTTCGGATGAGATCGTCCGCCTTTAGCTGGACAAGAGTCTTCGAGAGGTCAAGTTGCTCGATGGACTCGGCAACCTCTTGGTCCGTCGACTCGACGTCCATAGAAAGAATGTTGTCCAGCAGGCGTGAACGATATGCGGCAGTCGAATCAGGGCTGGCCTCAGCGAGGAGACTGAGGGCACGAGACCGAGCAATCCGGGCGCGGAGTCTCCAGTAGAAGTAGCGACGAGCGTTCTTCCATTGCGCGGGCTTAGCGCATCCCTTAGCCTCCATGCGCCCAACGCGACTAGGAAATGGGGAGATCAGCTTTGGAAGAGACGTCAAGCGAGCCAAAAGGACTTACTCGTGTAGATCAGCGTATAGGAGGGCAACTTGCTTGTAAGTTGGCTGGAGGAAGGTCTCCCGCGCTTTGAGGGCAGCGGTTGCCTTCGAACGCTCCTCATCACTCTTAGCTGGGTCCTTGCTGTCCCGCTTGTGCGAGGCATACTCAGAGTCAAGACGCTCCATCAGAGACAGAATCTTGTCGCGACGCATCTTGATCTCGACAACACCCTCCGGTTCGAAGGACACCAGCGCGAGCATCGACATCAGGCGTACATCTCCATCTGATCGGTGTTGATGGACGGGTCCAAGACGACCCAGGCGCCACCACGCAGTTCGCCATTCGGCACGATATACACGAAAACGGGCTGCTTATAGCTCGACTAGACCAGTCGACGATCTTCGAACCTTGCTTCAAGATCTCGTCGTACATGTCTTGCTGTCCTCCCGAGAAACCACGCCAGTTGGCAAAGATCATCAACGGTAGACCTTCGCGGTTGAAGTCGAAGATAGCCTTGGGCGGTCTTGTAGGCGGAGTTGGGATACCAGACTTGCCCGGCCTCCATGATTCTTTGTTCGAACGGACGCAGGGGTTGGCAGGGATCAGCGGGGAACGATACGCTTCGATAGTGCGAGTCTCCTACAGCAATGAACACCATGTCGGAACACCTCCGAGTCGAGCGCGCCCGACGAACCACAGGTCTGCGCCCATCCGCTGAGAGTCTCTTGGAACGAACCCTTGTCGAAGAATCCACTGAGCCATTCGGAGGACGTCTCGTCTTCTTTGCCCTCGATGAACCATCTTGGATCGTAAGGCGCCCTTGGGTGGCGTGTAACCGATGTCACGATCCCATGGGTCGACAGAGTCGAGGATAGGGAGAGGAGCACCCTTGAATTCCGGGACGTACGATAGCCATTCGAGTATCTGAGTAGCACCCGAAGAGATCGCTGCTGGCAGTGAGATGAGATACAGCCGTTCTTGAACATGATCTGGGTGCCTCCGAGCTGCAAGTTAGATGTGTAGACTTCGCGACCGAGGACTTTGTTCAAGGCGGGGGCATCCAGTCAGGATGATAGGCTGGCCTTCCACTTGCACCGCACGTTCTCCCAGGCGCACGAGGTAGGCACCGATACCCACAGAGCGAGCAGTAACGAGGGTGATCGTGAAGATATCAGTCATAAGCGCGAGACGTTTCGCCAGCAATCAGACCCGAGCCCTTCAGCGACTCAACGCCGAGGCCGTCCTGTAGGCCAATGATATCGGTGACCTTGTGTCGGCGTTCGCCGTCTTCTTCGACCTCGACAGTGCGGACCGCACCAGCGCCCTTCTCCTGGAGCTTGAGATAGTTCTCATGGGTGAGATACAGGTAGTTGACGCCTTTCTCTGGTTGATCTGGTGCGTTCCACGCGCACGAGAAGAGGTTCATGAATCTCATCCGCCAGCCCGATGCGAGCACCCGAATTCGCAGATAGATAGATTCTCGGTAAACCAAGGTTTCGAGCGTACAGCGTAACTTGGTAGAAGAACTGATCTTCGATGGGGCCAAACGAGCCGATCTTGTAGGTGATGTCGTTGGCGACGACGACGACTCTGCGGCCTTCTGGGAATTCGGGGGTTCGCTAGTAGTGAATACCCACTGCAACCATGCCGAAGGTGTTGTTGCCCGGTGCTCTGTCGACTTCGGCGAGTTGGTCATGCTCGTCGAGAACCAGTTCCTTGGAATCCAAGTATTTCTTAGGAGGCACTAACGAGGAGTTCGTCTGGCGAGCCTTCACCCACACGTTCTGCAGCGCTTTCGAGAAGAGGTCGGGGAAATCGTAAACGTAAGTGGTCCCGATGAGATGCGCTTGGTACCGTTTGGGTTGGAGGGATTCCTTTGTAGGATAGGCTTGGTGGACTGGTTGTAAGTGAAGCGGTCCCTTCTCTCCGATAGACTTGAGAATTGTGGTGCCTTTGTCGGTGGTGATTTCCTGATAGCCGTGATAGTTGACAATGAATCCAGACACGTTCTCGATGATGCAACGGATGGGGGTGACGTTTCCTTCGCTATCTTCTAATGCGATGCGGATTTCGGAACCAGTAACGTGGAGACGCCATAAGCGTTTACCGTGGCGCTCGATGAAACCAGAAATAGCGGCCAGGACATCGTCATACGTCACAGGAAGATTGTAGACGAAGTTCATGAAGATGTGGTTGCAATCAGCATTCCTGTGTTGCGCGCTGACGACTTCGAGGGCATCAAGAACACCAGTAACCAGGCGGTCGGTCTCCGAGATGAGATATTCGGCCATGCTCATGGAACCGCGAATGCGTCCGGGTCGGACTAAGGCGCGGATGAAGAAGCGATTGTCGAGTTGGTTTTCTCTCGCAACGGCATGGTAGACGTGTACTTGCTTCGTCTCGACGAAACAGGGCGTGAGGTTGTAGTTCGATAAGCGACTGAGTTCAAGTTGGTAGGCGAGGGCAGGCTCAATGTTACGAATAGCTTGCTCTTCTCCCCACGCACCGTCGATCTCGCGCAGTGTGATGTAGACCGGGTACTGACCCCTGCGGCAAACGAAGGTCGTGATACGGCGGACACCATGGGTGGCCAGAGTCGAAGACTTGCTGTTGACGAAGGCGATGATGGCCTTGAACCACTCGTCGTCGGACATGTCATCTTCTTCATTGAAAACACGTAGGGCGATGTTGATGACGTTGGGCGCTTGGCTGTTGGCGCCGTAGCGCTGTTGGAATTCAACGTAGTCGAATGGTGGAAGCGTGGAGACAACTCTATCAAATCCACCCGAAAGATCGTCCAAGTTATCGAACGACGCGATGGCGCCAGTGCGGACGGGCTGCGAGTAGCTGCGACTGATCAAGTACGTGAGATCACTAACGGAGCCTGATCGACGGCTTTCTCTGGAATCAACTTCAGTAAGCGCAAGCCTATGGAAGAGAATAGTTGTAATCCTCACCCTAATGCCAAACGAGGTGTCGAAGGTGGGGAGTGGCTTTGGCCTAGGTTGAAGCGCCATGTGACAACAGAGGGGGCTTCAGAATCCTCTGGGTCACCCTCTTCGTAATCAATAGACTAGAAGGGAGTACGCGCGATAGGAGCGGCGAACAGTATACCTCCAATGCAGCTGTTACAGACCGGTGAGTTGGATTCGAAATCGATAGGATTCTAAGAAGCGTACCAAGTGTAACCTAAGGGGTCTTCGTGGCTGAAGAAAGCGGGAAGGACGTCGAACACAGTGTAGCGCTGAGTCACTAAGTTCTTTCAGTATCTCGGCAGACGGCGTGCTAGAGTGATGTTAGCACTAGATTCGCGCGAAACAGTCTTTGAAAGTACAGTACCGAGAGCCAGTTTCCTGCTCCCCGTAGACAGTTGTTAGAAACTGCTGTCTTGATGATAGTCTCCATCTGAAGTAGGCGCTCCTCGTATGAAGGCATTTGTCCCAGAATAAGGACTTCCCGGGCCTTCAAAGAGACTTGCGTTGACGATCTAGGTTACGATAATAAGAACAGAGGATAGAAAGCAATTAATAAAAGCGTACTTCGCTTCGAGGGCAGCTAGATTCTGCAAAACCTGGTAGAGCCTGCTCTCGGTGTTGGCAACATTCAAGCCGGTAGACTTGATGCAATCGAGAAGAGCGAGGACAAGTTTGGACTTGCTCTGCGCTTTGATGTGGCTCAGAACCAAGCCGAACGACCTTGTCGAGATCATCCTTGTTGGCCTCACGAAGCGCAAGGACCCGAGCTTCGATACTGCCACCGAACAGCTTCTCCGTCGACTCGTAACGCTCGAGGAGGTTAGCGATGGTAGCAAGTTCGTGACCCTTCAATCCGCCTAGAGTATCGCTCCAAGACATCGAAGAAAGCCTCGAGTTTCGAGCGGAACATGGCACGATCTTGAGGAAGGACATTGTCCTGAACGTAGTGGTCAAGGATTCTCTTCAAGCGGTTGTGCGGGAACTCATTGTGGCCGCCACTCTTCGACTTAGCAGCGTCCAGAGCAGCGCGGATGCTATCTTCAAGCTTGGAGGGCATGCGGCCCGAAAGTGCTCCCAGAATAGCGCTGACCTCGGAATACGGAAGTTCAGGGTCATGAAGGACCTCGAAGAAGTTCCTTCAGAGTGGAGTTCATGATGGACTGATTGTCGAAGCCATCCAGAATGTCGTTAAGAATGCCGATGCTATAGTAGAGACGCTGGTGCGGCTTTCCACCAACGACAGCGGGAAGACCCAGCGCTGGGAGGAGGCCCTCGAATGGCTTAGCGTGTTTGACACGACCGGGGTCATCCGAGTGTCAATATACCGAGAATGTCGCCAGGCTCAAGGCTGACTCCGGGCTGCTTGACAAGTTGAACAGTCCCATCTTCTGATGCGACAAGAGGCATGTACATCTTCATAACCTAGAGTAAAGCAATAATTTAGCTGGATATTCATGACGAGGGCGGAGGGTACTTACTTCGATTTCAGCATACTGATCACCAGCGTTGACATGATCCCCACTGTCCACGAGATACCTGACCAGTTTACCGGGACTGGGACTCCTGAGCTGAGTAGGATCGTTCTCTTGCTCGATCAGGCAAGTCTTAGCATCCACCATCAATCGGAGAGCACCGACTTCCTCACGCCAGTATACAGCGTGACTCTTGCCATCGAGGAGGACCAAAAGCCCACCGTCTGCAAGAGGCCGAGCACCGACCATAGTACGGCCACCGTTAAGGAAGAGCGTCCATGTAGTCAGAGCCGAGCGAGCTGCAGGTGAAGTTGTATCGGAAGTTCTCATAGATGAAGTCGATACTGAAAACTGTCTTGAGAACATCGCGTGCAGGGACTTGACCCTTGTCGAGAATGCGCTTATATTCGGTCCAGCAGGCTTCCGAGCTGAGATAGGCCTTCGTGACTGCACCACAAATGACCTGCCAAAGTGGCATCAGGGCGTTCGGCTGTAAGCTTGCTGCTGATCAGGGAGTCGAGCCATCCGGTAGTGATGGTGTTGTTCTTGAATGCTTCCAACTCGAGGAGCTTGATGAGATACTCGACAGTGGTTCTGAAGTCACCGCGAATGCTCAATTCTTTCAAGGCGACGATCATGTTCTTGCGACTTTCCGAACGATCCTCGCCGTAGGCGAAAATGTGACCGAACTGTGAATCAGCAAACTCGTGTAGACCACCAGCAGTGGTGACGGAGAAATAACCCCAAACGTTGGTACTAGAGCGGAAATTGAGCTCTTGAATTGAACCGGACGAAGGCTTGAATCCAGCATCAGGGTTTTCAGCGGTGATACGGACGGCCACGACGTGTCCTTTGGGGCGAGGCTTACGCTGAAGTGAGTTAGCCTCCGGTGTTGTCATGTCGAAGTCGATCTCAGATGTCCCATGAGGGCCAACGCCGTAGAGCTGTCGGATGTCACGAATGCGATGGAGGGGAACACCCATGGCGACTTGTAATTGCGCGGCGGGGAGATTGACTCCAGATACCATTTCGGTAGTCGGATGCTCGACTTGGAGACGGGGGTTCAACTCGAGGAAGTAGAAGTAGTCATCAGGCGTGACTATAGAGATCTGAGAAAGGCGCGTCAGTCACTTCGAAATCCAAAATCTAAGACAGAAAGCCTTACATTCGACGGTTCCTGCGCTAACATAGCCGACAAGTTTCGCCAATCGTACGGCGGCGCGTTCCATCTCTTCAAACGTGTCTTCTTTAGCAATCGTCACGGGAGCTTCTTCAATAATCTTCTGGTGCCGTCTTTGCACGGAGCAATCGCGTCCAAATAGGGAAATGGCGTTGCCGTATTGATCAGCCAAAAGCTGGACTTCCAAATGTCTTGCCTTCCCGGCCAACTTCATGATGAAGATGGGGGAACCTTTGATAGCGACGGGCGTAAGTTTAGCATAACTGCAGACGCGTGAAGCTATCACCTGGAATCTCTCCTGCGACGGCATGGAACGCGTTCTTGAATGCTTCGGGACGATCGACCATACGGATTCCTTTTCCTCCGCCACCTTCACTAGCCTTGATCATGACTGGATAGCCGATTGTGTCTGCCTTGATCAAACCTTCCTCGACGGTCGTGACACACGCGTCCATGTACGCTTTCTCGGGGACGGTGACGAAACCCTGGGGCGACAGGATCGTATCAGATATTCCCGTGCCAGACCATGGCATTGTCGGTACGTCAGCGCTTTGCGCAACAATCGTACTCGAGATCTTGTCACCCAGACTTCTCATGGCGCTTCCAGGAGGACCGATGAAGACAATCTTGTGCTTACTTGCTGCTAGGCTCTCAGGGAGACGGGGATTCTCTGACGCATGGCCCCAACCAGCCCATACTGCGTGGACTCCAGCGCGCTCAGCTACATCGACGATCAAGTCGACATTCGCGTAATTGTGGTTATTAGTTCCTCCTGGAACCTCGATGTATCGATCGGCCATGCGAATGTACTCGGCATTGACCTTGAGATCTTCGGGGGTCGCCATCACCGTGAATTCTATGGCCCTCTCTTCACCGAATGTCTCGTAACTCCATTGTCGGATTGATCTGATCTCTTTGACGGCGGCAATACCTGGAACACGGGTTAGTGGATGTACAAAGCAGGATTCGATGGGAACGAGGTACCGTTGTTTGCGATGAGAACCTGGTACGGAAGCAAATTAGTGAGTGCCCGAGAAAATAGGGACGCGTCGCGCGTAGACCCGGGTGAGAAGTGACCACTTACCTTGGTTATGACCGTATGTCCACCATTCGTTTTAACGAAATCCTGTACTTTGCCTGCTGGGGCCTTGTCCAATGAATTCCCCCCTGCACCGCACACGGCATTCAGGAAACAAAAGCCAGATTTGAGCTGATGGCACGAACCTATGAAATGAGCAACTCTGCTGTGATCGTATGCAGACATGGTGGTGGAAAGAAGGAAAGAAGTGATTGGCTTCCAAAGTCCTTCCTATGCCCGTCTTTTTCGAGAGTCGAGGGATGAGGGAGAGGGTGCCGACCTAATCCCACAGTTGGTCTTTTTAAATTTGCCCACTCTGGGGTCAAGCCTGTCCCCAAAATTATAGGAATTACGTCAGCGCCGCCAAATCTTGACCTGAGTCCTTCTCCTCATCTTCTCCGTGTACTCCGTGCTTGCCGTCGCCTGGATGGAGTGTGTCGCTGTTGGCGTCGGACTACGCAGTGGACTCGTTGTTGGGGATTCGGCCCAAAAACACCTGCAACCTCCGAGTCCATTTCCATCTATGGACATCTCAGCGACTCAACATCACCGCGCCTGGATCCCGAAGCAAGGCCGGTCGAGAGGTCGAAAGGGGCACAATTCCGTGCGAGAAGATTTTGCATCAGCATCCATGGCTTTGCGCAATTGGATTGCACGGCTTTCGACACGTCGGATCACTGCGAGGCCGCTCACGCTGTTGGGCGTGGAGTAGTGTCAAATAAATGGGAAGGGACATCGGGGATATTGTGCGGTCAAAGACGTGGATCAACTTCATGAGTGATCCCCCGCCAATTCCATCAATGCATTGTTTATTCCATTGGCCATGTAATTCTGCGCCACCGTCACGTTCAATGCACCCACGACGGTCGAGGGGGACACCACCGAGTGACATACTCTCGAGAAGGGGATCAGTTCCAAGCTATGTCTCTTCCACCCCCTACCCCAGACAAGCGAACTCACACTTACCCAACGATATGGCTTGTGGACATACTGATATTCCCGCTTGGTCTCAGATTGCAGCTTTCATCCCTTTTCGCGATTTGATTTATTTCGACCTCCATTGGTATGACCACCTTTGATCCTCGACGCCGAGGAAACAACCGCTATCCAGATCATATGTACGTTACATACCATTCGCGATCTCAAACACTACTATCACTCTAACGGAATATCGGTCCTCTTTCGAAGGTGTAGGATCATAAATGGGGAATAGATATCCTATGGCGTAATCCAAGTAAGTTGTCGCTTCTCAAATGGAAGCTATTCGAAGGGAGGTGTAGACTTGAATTTCAGGCCAGGCCTCAGGCAGGGACTACTCCCGCTCGAACCCCTATCTAGAAGTAAATTGGCCAGGGGCTACAACCAATAAACCCTTATCTACTTCCTGAATCGCTTGCCGCTCTCATAAGACACGCGTGATAAATCCAAGGCAGTACCGTTGCTGCTCTGAACGTACAATTGCATCCAGGCCAATACCGTGGCGGTACACCTCTGTAAAGATCACGTATTCTCGTTCTAGGCATGTGGACGGCATATCTCTCCATATCTCGCATCAAAAAGCCGTCGGCCGTCCAAACAGTTAATGATCTGCTCCTTAATCGTCTGTATGTATGTAACATCGGGCGCCGGTGGCCCTTCTCATAATAACGGTGTTAGCCCAAACGTTCATGTGCGACGCACCGACTTCTCAAGAATGGCGAGGTCTATTGGTCTGACGCAACCATGAGTATGAGAGACTGCAGTGCTAAAGACCGTGAGCTTGTCATGAGCAAGTTGCACATGCTCCTGTCGCCTTACAGGCGTCTGCACATGGCCTTGGCGACACGGACTGGGGAATAGTGGTGATGAACTCCACGCTGCGCAGATGGTGCAACATAAGTTATAAGCTCAAGAACACGACTGAACCCCTCACTGGTGCGGTAACCACATGCACTTGCGGATTGGGATGATCATCAGAACTGGTGATGTGTGGTTCTCTCCTCAGACTTTGGCTTTCTTCTTGATTTCTAGCGGTATTTCGACAGTTCCTTTCTCGCCTGTTGTAGCATCATTGCCGTTACATGTGAGTCTCGGCGGTAACTTTAGAAAGAATAGATGCATCGGCAACCTCACCGCTCCAACCTTCCCCTAAGTATAGAATGCCAACACATGGGCAACACTGGTCCAACCTCTGACCTCAACATATAGAGACTGATCGCAGAAGGCGCAGATTCGTATCACTGGGGTTACAAGTGGAAGTCCAACCTCGCTGCCGCAATGTTATCACGTACCACGCCATCCCACGTCCAACGGCAACATGAGTCGCGCAACAAGGCTTCGAAATCCGTTCGCATGATTGGTGTCATTAGAAGTAAATGAAGCACAAGGAGGGGAACGTGCATCGGTGCACGCGCTAGAACACTGTTGTCATTACAGTCGTTATATCCTCGTACCGGTATGAATTGCTTCCGTAGCCCGACCAGTGTCACACCGCGCTATCTTTAGTACTTGATACCTACTAAATCCGTTGCGCGATGATGCTTCAATCCCCTTCCCTGGCCTTGCGTTAGCTCTCTGCGGGCCTGAGGCGATAAATGGGCTTCAGCGCCTTGCAGAACGGCGTTTGATAGACCATGACTGCAGGTCGAGCAGAGCATGTGGCACGATTTGAGAATAGACATCACAATTCTCCCGCAAAGCAATGTGACGGCATTAATAGACGCAGGAGTCTGTGCTGGTGCATGGGTGCTGATGTAAATCCCGAGCACGCAGCAGCGTTCCTGACGTGTTCCCCACATTAATTGAGGGTGGCATCCATGTAATATATCGACAGACAGCCATTAAAATAGGCCGGACGGACAGAAAGCTGCGTGTGATGATAGAACAGGAGTCGCATGTGGACCAGATCATTTTAACGGCCAGAATGTCTGGATTCTGTGGTTAAAGAGATGGCGCGAAGGAAAGGTGAGTAGGCTTGAAGCATGGCCATGTGCAGCCTGGTCTTGAATACGCGCTTAGACCACGTGCTCGTCAACCCTGTCCTCTCCTTTAATCCTGTTCGACGCCTCACGCTTTCCTTCCATCTTTCATCTCATCCGTGTAGCTTGCATCAAGCGTGAGGTACGCAGCTCGTCCAAATTTTGTATAAAAGACCCCTTGCAGCGCAGCTCACCCCATACTCCAGATCCGTACGCACCCCACACATACCGTCTACTGCAATGGATACAAAACTCGATAGCACTTCCTCTTCCACCGACGCCGGGTCCCATGCAAAGGATGCCGGAAGCAGCGTCGGCGGCCCCAAGGCCATCATAAAGAACGTCGACATGAGTGAGGAGATGCAGCAGGAGAGCGTGGACATCGCGTCGGCAGCTCTCGAGAAATACAACATCGAAAAAGACATAGCCGCCTACATCAAGAAGGAGTTCGACCGAAAGCACACTCCTACATGGCACGTCGTTGTTGGCAAGAACTTTGGAAGTTATGTAACTCATGGTCAGTAAACAAATATCTCCCATTCGATGTCCACCTTCCCACCCCACCGTTTTCAACGTGGCCTTGGGAGTATTTTTCGTCTTCGTGCATGCATGGGGCTGACATCGCTTGTGGTCTAGAAACGAAGCACTTCATCTACTTCTACGTTGGCTCACTGGCAATCCTCATCTGGAAGTCATAGAGGCGATCACGAGGGGAATGGGGAGACCGTCGCCGGATTCGAGACATAACTCGATGGGTTGTTAGATGTTACATACTGTCGCCACCACATTCCACCGGACACTTGCCTATAATGTTATGTATCTTTCGTTGCTTCGCTTTCTCCTGTCTGCAATCATAGAACCAATTGTTTCAAGCCGTATACGATTACATGGATTATAGGTTTGTGCACAGCGCATTAGGAATATGGATACAGTATGTGGGTATAACACTGGGAATGTCGATGGTATAGTCTGCAGTCTAGGAACTGGTAATACAGATTCACGGATTCAAATCCGATAAAGCTGTTATCAAAAATTAGCGACAAACGACCGAACGGGAAGGTCGTAGGCACGTACCTTATGGCACTGGGAGGGTTATCCTCTAGCAACGACCTCTACAGCCACTCGTGCGACACATTTATCTTCTCCGGAGTAGATCTCAACGTCGTAATCGGCAATATCATCCGGTCCAGGTGTACCGTAGAATTCGATGCTTCCTTGTTGTTTCCCTCTTAAATCAGCGCGCAAGAACTTCGGCAGAGGGAGGCCTGATGCGAGCCTCGCAGTCAGACTGCGTGGTTGCAGGTACGTGGTAGGCGAATCCTCCAGGAAAACGGGGACTCTGAAATGGAATTTCTGCTCCGCTCGCACGAGCATCCTCTGCATCGATGGGCCAGAGTGATCGTAGTGCGATGACTCGAGTGACGAAAACGAGGATCGGGCATTCGTAGATACGGTAGGCATGGAGGCATTGGTACCGACAGTCCGTTGATCGGCACCCAAAGCGCGAACATAGTGGATCCCAAGGCTGAGGTCATCACCGCTACCACTCTTCTCGGTATCGTGAACTATCTGTGCTTTCTGACTTGGAATTCGCCTGCTCTTTCCTCCTTCCTTACCCGAACCAGTTGGAATGCGCGGCACTGGGACACGGGTTGAACTTGTGAAGGGCACAATGCGAGGTCGAGTGGCCGGAGGGAGCTGAGGTGTATCGAGGACGACGCTGTGTATGCTCGTTGCTCGGGTCGCTGTATGAACAACAGCTTCGGCTGCATGCGTCTCTGCTGACGCCAATGAACCACTTGACCCGTACGAGCCCGGGCGAGAACCTCCGGGATCCAGGAGGGCGTCAGAGTCAGGCGACCGTGGAGGTGCGAAGTCGGCCCTCCGTCGAGGAACAGATCTATCAGCAATAGACGAAGAGGGGGAATTGAGGGAAGACTCTATTCCACTTGGAGTATAGCTCAGAGATTCGTCGATGGGACCGGGCGAAGTGCGTGATTCAGGAGTCGCCAAGATGGGTTTTCCGATGACGGGGCGAGCCGGACCTCCTTGAAGAATCCTTTGGTACTGATCACTAACTTGTCGAACGGTGTCCTTTATCTTCGTCAAGAATTCACGCTTGCTCATGACATTGGATCCAGCAACAGAAGGTGGTTTCAACCCCGGACCGTGACTCAAATCGCCGTAGCCAGGTATATCTCGAACCACAGCGGCTGGGGGCCGGAAAATGTCCTGAAGGTCGAGGCCATTTCGAGGTAAAGCCACAGTACTCCCGTAGCCAGATGTGTTGTCCGAGGGTTTGCGCTTCATGCTGTCAATGCCATACCACTTCTTGTCTTTCTCAGACCATGCCTTCTTATTAGCCTCGAGATCGAGCGCAGAATCGCGGACAGTAGCACAGTGTCGGACTGCGGCCAGGCCAGCTGCAATTAAGCACATGCCCCCAATCAAACCGAAAGTGATACCAAGCCCCAAACGTAACCTCTTGCGAGCGACGGCCGACAGTTGAGAAGGGAGATTGTCGGAGCCTTTGTGGTGGAGGGAAGGGGGTGGTGCAATTGGCAAGGTTGCATGCGACGTTGAGTGAGTCAAAGAAGAAAATGCAGTAAAGGAGCAGGACATGGTTTCTTGGATGACGTTGCGGGATATACAGCCAGAAACTTCTCCGGAGGCCTTGTCAAAAGTGAACTGATTGCTGAGGGCCAAGGGATCACAGGTCATGGAGACGTCGGCATCCTCGCCATGTGCGTCGGGGTCCTTCGCATAAAACTCTGCCAAATTGAAGTGTATGCACCCATCTTCCTTGAGCTGAACAGGAGGAAGCGCCGAGGCTTTGAAGAAGGAAGGGACAGCAGCTATCGACACTTCGGTCTGTATGGTTTGGTTGAAAGTGGTCGCAACGGACGCCGACAATTTGCAATCGTGCGCTTGGCTTGGTGGTGTACCGCTAAGCGATCGATTGTCCTCACTATAAGTGAGCCAAGGACACGAAGAGGTATCCAGCGTCAACGTCGATATGTTTCCCGGATGCATTGGCTTGTTGTCGACTAGTAAGCCCATAAAGTCCGAAGGGGATTGCAAGTTGACTGAGAATGGCGTATCCGCAGTAAAGTTCATCGTAGGGAGAGAAGAGGCTGATTGAGAAAATTCGTGGCGGGCAACGACAATGTCAAATGGCGAAGAGAGGGCGGAGTAGCCTTCCTGGTCAGAAGCAAAGAAGGAGAGCCTCAAGGTATGAGGAGTCGGAAGGTTCGTCTCTTGAGGAGTCACGCCGTTCAGAGTCATAGTGTCGGGATTGTACCACATCCAGGATGGCAAGGGAGAACCGTCGAAACCAAGGACGTAAGAGAAGAACTCGTTTTCTGCTATGTATGTCGTCTCCAAGAAGCCGATGCTGAAAGACCAAGATGGCGGAATTCTGATGGTAGGATTTGAGGTAGCTAGAGCAGACTTCGGAGATAAGCCGTACACAGAAGATAGTGCAGTGTTAGCCTCGACGTTGGCGAATTGTTCAGAAATGGCAGTGTGCAGAGTAGGCGAGGGATAAGGCGTAACGCAGAGAGTGAAATGGTCCAAAATTGATGAGGAAGCATCCTTGGCGAGGAGAACCATTCCCGGTGTCCCCTCGTCGTCGGCACCTGGCGTTCCAGAGAATGTGCGAGTAACGGGATCGAAGCTGAGCCAGCCAGGTAAGGATTTTGCTATAATCTCCAGCTCGCCGTTGGAGGAAGTAAACGTGTTTGGGGATATAGTCCACGAATATGGTTTGTCGACCCTGGCTATCTTGGGTAGTTGGTCGCTGACGGGGATGTTCACAACAACCTTGGCGAATGTGGCGGCCACGCAGGCCATAAACGAGAGTGAGAGTAATTTCATAGTGTCGTGATGGGAGGATGCTAGTCACTGAGCCGTCCAGCGGGCTCGCTGATGTTCACGATGGCGCGGAGGGAAGGGACAATTCCCGCTCAATTTAGTGGGAGCGAATCTTTCTCTCGACAACGTGATTTCGGCAACGGCCGAACGCTAGGAGGGTTCACAAGAACCAACATTTGAAGCAACTATCCAGTACAAATACACATCGCAAATGACTTCTACAGATATTTGATCAACCACTCAACTGAGGCCTTGAACGCGCCCTCTCTACCGGCGACCACCTTTGGATCACTGAGATCGCCACGGATTGTGAACCCGTGAGCACACCCTTCAAAGTATTCACGCTTGTATCCTGGTGCAAACTTGCCACCCCCGAGTACCTCATCAGCCTTCTCCTGCGAAGGGTGGGGGAACAGAGGATCGTCTGTACAGCTGTTAATCAGCAATGGTGCCTTAGATACTTGAAGATATTTCTGGAAACGCCGTGTGAGTGTTTGGAGGGGAGACATGTGGAGTGGGGCAAACCTCTAAGTCGTCGGGGATTTGGAGAAGAGATGGGTGAGACACTACGACCACTTTGACGAGGCCATCGAAGGCAAGGTCGAAGGCGGCACGGGCTAAATTTCGTGCTCAATCGAACGCTCCCTGCTAATAGATTGGCGTGGGGACGTACCACCGAAACAGTAGCCAGCGGCGGCGATGTCAGTAACTCCTTGCTCTTTTAACGCGGCGACGACCTTGTCGACCGTGGGTCGGGTGTGTGCGGGTGTGTGGTTTGCAAACCAGTCCCCGAGGGAGAAGCTGGTCTGGTGAAAGCCAATCAATCACCCTGTCATGGAGATGGGAAGGAATTGGTTTACATTTCCGCTGAGAGCGTCAGGAGGAGCAGAATCCCCATTCAAAATATCAGGAACAACGACCTGAATTGTATTCAATGATGACGTTGCGATCATGAACTTCTATGGTCTGACCTTGAAGCCGTTGCGAGCAAAGTCATCGGCCAACAGCTATTGGACGAGTTTGACTCGAGGGATGGCAATGTCAGGCTACTGATGCGACATACCTGAGCGTTGGGAAGCGAAGGGCCAAAGATATCCGTCAAGAACAAGATTACCTTGTTCTTGGGATAATCCACGGTTGGTGTAGCGACATAGGTTTCAACACCACCCAAGGTTTCCCATTTCCCTGTGCGCTCACCAATTCGGACGGTGGTCTATGGAGAGTGAACAAGACACCTTACCTTCGGGGGTACCCTCATGACGGACGCCTGTTCATTCGTTAGACCAGATGTAGGGGATCTCTTGCAACCACGTACCTTTGACACAGTTCTCGCAGAAACTCATAGTTGAGGTGATATATATGTAGTGAGAGGGAGGGAGGTAATACACAGAGAGAAGATACTTGGCAACTACGACAACTGCTTCTCTTTATAGCACCGGTTTGTGGTGGTCCCGAAGCGGACCTGTGAATAGAAGTGGGGCTTCGCCGTTCTATCCCAGCAACAGCGCGACGTCGAATGCAGACAATGAGAAGGAGATGTGTAAGCCCTGCATCCACGGGATCGATAACGAATCGATTTGTGATGGTGCATCATTTCGCAGCCACCATCGCGAGGACCTCCGACGACAAGCAGTGGTGGAAAGTCGGATGTACGGCAGGGTCTACGAACAGCGCCAACAGTCATTACACTCAATGTAGCTACCAAAGTGGGTGCACGCCACGATGCTATTGCTTGCCGAGGGCGCGATAATTACAAACCCTAAAATTCTGCTCATCAGTGGGTACTCCGAAGGGAACGTGCATTCACATCATGATCACGACTTACAATTTACTTTACAACAAATATATCCATCACTCACCCGCGGCTATACCGCGTTCTTGCCCGCAGTCATAGCGGTGACTCTTCGACGTTTATTTCCTCTTCGAATCTCGCCCAAATCGCTGTCTGCCTCGGCTTCCTTGCAACCAGCCAGCATCGCCAAACTCTTGCCTAGCCCTCCGATCGCCTGACTTTGAGCACCTCCGCCCTTGGGCCTACGTCGCCCAGTTGTCGCACCGCTGGCACCAGTGCCATTGGCGCCAGCTCCTAGACCACTG
Source organism: Pleurotus sapidus (assembly GCA_026743855.1). Classification (NCBI taxonomy): domain Eukaryota; kingdom Fungi; phylum Basidiomycota; class Agaricomycetes; order Agaricales; family Pleurotaceae; genus Pleurotus; species Pleurotus sapidus. Next base: position 843,709 of record JANBWZ010000008.1, read on the forward strand.
GGAAGGGTGGTCGAGGTCAAGGGAAGTGGGAAAGGCGACGGGAGCTCGTCGACCGATAGTGAATGTGGGTTTGAAAATGGCCCTGTCGTTATAGCTACACCACTGTTAAGACCGCTCCCATTCTGAAGCGCCGATCCTGACGTGCCCATAGGTGTTGGCGGAGGCGATGTTCCCATTTTGTTCCGTAGCTTCCTTGTTATATGAGGTCTGCTTTGCGAATCAAGTGTAGGATCTAGGAAGGAATAAGGTGTCAAGAACTCGATACAAACACGGAAGAGTACTTACCTCCAACGGTACCTTCCCCTTCCTTTTCTTCCCTGGCCCTCCTACGACGCTCTTCTATACCTTCGAGTAAACGCTCTCGTACCCGATCGCGTCCCCGCTTCCACTCATCTTCTACGCGTTCTCTTTCCTCGTCGTAGGCAGCCTGCACGCAATCTAATGAATGTTGCTCTTCCGCGTCCATTTGCGCTAACAAAGCCGATCGTTCCAATGAAAGAGGCAGTAAGCGGAGGTTGTATAACGCATTGTCCTCCGGTTTTGTAGCCAGCTGTTGTGTCGTGTACTGTAGATGGTTCAGGGTTTCTGCGAATGCGCGGCCACTGCGATGCCAATACCTGGGTGTTTATGTGTTGTGGCGAGCACGAGCAGGAAATCACTCACTCGTCACGGCGTTCATTCATCTCCTTCCCAAGTTTTCCAGCAAGCTCTTTTCTCTTCTTTTCCTTCCTAGCGTCATCACCGATGACTTTTGAAAGTTAGTGAGGGACAATGTCAGAAGATTATGCGTTACCATGAGGTCTTGAGCTCGGGCCAGCAACCACGGCATGATTGTGGTGGTATGCGAAGTCTCCATCCAAGTCTGAGTAGTCTGGGTATATGTTCCTATGCTGTTTGGCCTTTGAGTCGTAGAAGATTCCTGGCTGAGGGGGCATAGTGCGAGCTGGTCGAGTTCAAGTTCAAAAGGTCGAAATTGACATTCCCGATCACTTCTCGGTCCTTCACGTGACACGTATTGATTTACTGCAGTTATTGCAACGGAGGCCTGCTGTTCAGACAATAGCTGCTGGAGAATGACAGCTGCTGGAGAATGACAGAACTTTATAAGGTGATGGTCTCGAGCATGCACGGAATCCTCGAGGCATCATTCACCGATATGAGGCACTGCATGTGTCGGCAACATGATGGCCCCTGTCCCGTATCACCCAAATCTGGATAATTCCCACGCTGGCAGAGTTGAGTTTCAATGTTCCCGGATTAACGAATCCTTTTGTACCACCGCCACAGACGCCAACGCGTCGTCCGAGCACCAGAGACGATGAGCGGATCAGGAGCCGGACTGTCAATGCAGCAACCCCTCTACCCACGCAGGACAAGTTCCAGCGCCGACGTCCGATACCGAGCCCTTCCCGGGTTCCTCTTCCTCCTTTATCTCGGAAGAGAGCTTGGGATCCTGCCTTTGCATCCCCCAGCGAATCTGCTGCAACCCTCGCGTCGACGAGTGGCTATATCGATACCCCAGCAAAGTACAGAGCCATGGCTGCTCAGCAGACAAGAGCCACTATCAGTAGGGACGATTTCCATCAAGTGGAGTACGTAGACGAGGATGCTGTTGCAGGTGAGTTTCTCATATCTGCTGAGGACAAGCCTTTTCGTCGCGAGGTGTTTCATGCGCATGCTGGATACACGTGCTTATCATACACGAACTCGCGTGTTGGGGAACATGTATATAAAATATTCAATATTCACCAACCTCCACATCCTTTCATTCCCCCAATCTCTGCCATACAACCCCGCATCAAGTTCTCTCATCAGTCCTATTTACTACCCACATTCTTTATCCTGCTTGCGCCATTATCACCGGTTGATCATGACTTACTCATCCAATCTTTTGATCGTCCTCCGCGTAGAACTCCCACCTGCTAAGCGTCGTCGCGGCCTCGCTGGAACCATCGTCTCCACCGCCCTCAGTGCTGCCCTCATCGGAACGGCAGTGGGTTTGACCGTTTACCGATTGTGAGTACCCTTTTGGCCGACTCACGGACCTGTATTAAATATGGACACACAGATGGAGAGATCGAGGCAAGGAAGCAGCAGACCTACCGCCCCCTCCCTATCAACAGGGCGGCTGGACCCCCGTTGACCAGCAGCCCCAGCAATCCCAACCTGAAGAGCCAAAGGCCATACAAGCTCCTCCAACCACCCCTCGCAGTCGCAAAACGCGACATGTTGCGGGATCCACTCACAAACGTCATCGCCCACGACCTCGAACACATGTACAACAAGCCTTTACCCCCGTCGCTTCTTCATCCAGGGCTCAGGCCCTGACCGCACCCCCACCTCCAGAATTCGACTTCACCTCCACTGCCGACGACCCCGTCGACGAGCAGATGGACTGGATTGGCGACAAGCTCGCCAAGCTTATTGAAGAGGGCAAGAAGGCCCTTGGAAAGGAAGTTGTGGTCATGAGCGACGCTAAGGAAGACGAGGAAGACGATGGTAGCGGTGCCTGGGAAGAAGAGGATGATCATCCAGCTTCTCCCACTCGCAAATCTCTTTCTCGTCGAAGCTCCCGCCGACAGCTGAATCCTCCTACCGCTCTTCAATTCACCCGTTCTCCTCCACCCTCATACTCCCCGCCTGCTATTGCCGCTATATCCTCAGCTCCATATCACTCTACACATTTCGAACCGTCCTCTTTCGATTCCTCTCCTCGATCTCTTCCTCACACTCCCCCTTCACGACCCTCTCACGTACGCGGCGTTTCTGTCGATGCGGAATTGGGCTTCAACCACCATGGATGGAGAGAAGAGGAAACAACCTGGGAAAGCCCAGAGTTACGCGAATCTATGTCTCGTGCGCGAGCTAGATTCTCTCGTAACACCAACGGTGGGACATAACGGATGCTTAGTAGGGCGTCCGTCAAAATCACACCGTGTGCACTTGAGATTCTCCGTGCTGGATACGCTCCGGCATCGTGATATGTTTCAATTCACGTTGGTGGCAGACTGCAAAGCCTTGGCCATCATTCCTGCCTACACACACATCTTTTCGCATAGAAAGGGTGGCTTGCTTGGATCCGTTCCGAGCAAGAGGTATATAGCGGCGCACGTAATTATTGTATCTATTGTACTGTAGAATAGATGTTGCCTGCTACAAGAAGAAGAAATACACAAACACTGTACCACTGTAATCTACTTTCTCACGGTCAGAATTTGCAGGAGAAGATTACGAAGGGTCATTTTATAACTCTAACTTGTCCTCTAATGCTTGCTGCTACATTGTCTCGCCTCTCTCGACCATCCTTGACTGTCGCTAGAAGCGGAAGACATCTCAGTTCTTCTGCAGCACCCTACACTCAGCAGAATAAGCCATACGCGTCGATCATGTACGCGCAACTTGTCCGTTAGTCGAGCAAGCTGGAATGCTTCGCAACCCTCTACGAAGGCACCAGAAACTGCAGCGCCATCGGCTCTCGCCACGTCTTCTGAAATCAAACTCGACGTCCTCGAACCCCGTCTTTCCCTCACCTTCACATGCACCGCGGGCGAATGCCACGAACGATCCACCCACACGTTCACGAAACGAGCGTATGAAAGAGGAATTGTCCTCGTGGAGTGCCCTGGCTGCAAGAACCGGTTAGTCCCGTGTTTTTCTACGATGTTCAAGAGCTGACTACGACAACATTTGGATGTAGACATTTGATTGCTGATCATATTGGGTGGTTCAAGGAGAGTACAGGAAGAAGGGAAGCTGAAGACAGTAGAGGACCTCCTTACGTGCAAGGGGTGAGAAGGTCAGACGGGGACGGCTAGACGCAGGCGGTGTTGTTGAATATGTTGAGTGAAATGTGAGTAATATTGGTAAAGTCTATTGAGATGGGCAACTAATATATGTTGTACTAATCAGGAATTAGGACGATGACGCGGTTGTAGCAGCGGGCTCCGGTTCAGATGCAGCCTCGACGACATCTCCCTTCACTAGAAGGGTTTCTAATTCGCCCGATTGGTGCACTGGGATAGAATTATTTTACGCTCGTATAATCCGTTAATTGAATCACTACTCACTGCCCAATAATATGTCGCATCCACCGACGAACTCCCCATTCACATAAACCTGTGGGACTGTTGGCCACTCGCTGAGGACGCGCAAGAACGTATAAGTAGTGACTGACTCCATTGCCGAAGCAAGATGAATAACGAACGAGAACTCCTTAATTCCGCTCCGTAGCTCCTCATCCTCCAAAACGTTGAATGTCTTCATCTTCTCTGGGGGTACACCATGCATGTCCAGTATTTGCACGACTGCTCGTGAGAAGCCACACTGAGGAGCCGCTGGTGTCCCCTTCATAAACAACACAACGGGACTCGATTTAACAGCCGTTTCTAGTTGTGCTCTCGTTTCTTGAGACAGAAAGCGCAACGATTGAAGGCGTGAAGGCGTTAAGGCAGTGCGAAGTGTAGGCCTGAGCAAGCCAAGCTAGTTCTCCAGTGTCAGGGCTATTTCTATGCCGAGTGACCGTATTGACTCACCGAGGAGTTGATTGAGGCTCTGAACATTTTGTTTTCCTGGAAAATGTGTATCCTGCAGATTAGAGAAGCTGGGTATTATGGTCGTGGACAGACGTGGACAAAGTAGAGCGGTGGGACGAGTCTGACCGAGATTCAGAAATCGGGAGCTCTTCACGTGCTGACCTGATCGCTTGACCGAGGAACGTGAGAGCTCTCCTGACTACCCCTGTGATACTTGCTCTCCAAGCCAGCCAATGGGGATCTTCGTCTTTGAAGCCGGTCGCCGAGAAACCGCTGCTTCATGAGCATGGCTAATACTGTGGGTTTGCGGGTGCAGTTTCTCTTCAGCTTGTAGCCGCCATGAAGACTGAGAATCGAACTTTCATCGTTTCCGGAGGGTGAGTACATCATACAACGGTTGAAGGGTTCGCAGTGAAACTCATGGCTCTTATATATTATAGCTCCTCCGGTCTTGGGCTTGCTACAGTACACGATTTACTCAAGGCCAACGCCTACGTATCCATATTCGACCGTTCGGTACCACCTACGAACCTACCCGGTTCTCACGTTCGGTTCTTCAAAGTTGACATCACACAAGTCAAACAAATCGAGGCCGCTGTAGATGGGACGGTCGAATGGACACAAGGAACAGGAGCGCAGTTAGGCGGGGTCGTCAACTGCGCTGGCGTTGCTTCTGCTTCCAAGATCATTGACAAGAATGGTGAACCCCATCCACTCGACCGATGGGACTTCACCCTTGCCGTCAACGCCACCGGTTCCTTCAACCTCAGCCGCATAGCTCTGAAGCACCTCGTTAAAGTCACTCCAGAAGATACCGCAGATGGCGAGCGCGGAGTAATCATATTTGTTTCGAGTTCTGCGGCGGTAGGCGGGTTTGACACCTCGATCTACAATTGAATTAACGGGATTTATCCTCAGTTCGAGGGCCAACCTGGTCAGACCGCGTATGCTGCAAGCAAAGGTGCCTTGATCGCTATGACTCTTCCCATGGCTCGTGACCTCGCGAGATATGGTGTGCGCGTGGTCACCGTCGCGCCAGGCGTGTTTGCTTCGTCTATGACCGCCAATTTCGCAGAGAAAACTCGACGGAGCCTCGAATCTAATGCGATTGCCTACCCGGCGCGGTTAGGAATGCCGGAAGAATTTTCGAGGACGGTGAGGTGGATTGTCGAGTGCCCTTATGTCAACGGAGAGACGATCAGACTGAGCGGCGGGGGACGCCTACCAGCTAAACTCTAGTGATCTAAAAATAATCAGCTTTGGCAACATGAATTACCTCTCGTAAACGTCGTAAAGAGTGCAGAACTCTTCCTCAATTATTGAGGGCCATAGCCCAAGGTCTACTAGAGCGCTATGCTGAACAATCACGTTGTCACAGTGTTGCTGTCACGCTAAGAGAGGAGAGGTCACGCCGCAACGCGAATCAGTCTACCCTAAACGATGTCGACAATTGCGCCGCAAGCTCTAACCTCAGACATCCAACTCGCCCTCGAACAAGCCATCGATCAGGCAAATAGCGCGTTTAACCAGACTAACGGGGAGCTCAATCCCAAGAAGAAGACCAAGAAGAAACGCACACGCGAATCTGATGCAGGTTTGGCCGATGGGACAGAGGGCAGTCAGCCTCGAGAGAAGAAAAAGAAGAAAAAGCACGGCGGGAGCCATTCGCAGGCCGAGGGGACGGACACCGGGTCCAGTGGATCTCAGCATCAGGCGCACCCGAAATCACCCGTAGAGCCTGAGGTTGTGCATGACGATGTACAGGCATCGACAGCGGCGTTCATATCAGCCATCGTAGCGGCGGCCTCGACGAGTAGCTCGGATACCCAGTCGTCTTCAGACATGGCTGCTTCGTTCATGGAACCGAATTCCTTCCTACCATTCCCTCACGATGCCCAGCAGCCTCAACCCCAGTTCGGGTTCCTGCCTGGAATGGCACCTCCACCGATGGGTGTTCCTTTCGCTGATTTATCTCTGGCGACGAACGACGACGTCCTAAGAGCCATACAGGCTCTAGATGTTTCCAAAATTGCGGATGTGCTAAAGACTCTGAATGAGGCAGCTGCGACCGCTAACATTCCTCTTGTAAATGCGCTCGAAACGCCGATACCAACGACTCCACTGCCAAAACCACTTCCTGGTGCGGATACCAGACGTCCGCCTCAACGGAATATGAAGAACCCGAAACATATAAAGGCGTTAGCCGCTCGCTCTGCCGAACAGCAGATACCATCCGATCACGCCCAGTTGCTTGCTACAAAATGGATGAGTACAACCAAGCTGGCGGAGCTAGTACAAAGCGAGGGTCAGTTTGTATCTTTCTCAACAGATCACACTGTACTTAGTCTTGGTGGTTAGGCTTGGTCTACAAGAAAGGGAAATTCTCCGCCATAGAAGAACAACAGCTTAGAGACGCGATTGACAAGTACCGCGAAGTAAGCAGTGTAGCTCCACACGCCAGCTGATCTCTAATCTTCTCCCAAGGAAAAGCAAGTGACGGAAGAAGACCTCCTTGATATTATCTTCGGTAAGAAGTCAAAAGAGAGTACCTTTTGGTCGGATATCAGTAAGCTTGAGGTGCAGCGTCCGTGTAATCGCCGTATTAATGCTTATCTAGCTTCTGCAATCCCCCAACGTCCTCTAATCGCTGTCTATCACCACGTTCGTCGCCACTTCCATCCCATGGCCCAGCAGGGCAAGTGGACGGCGGAGGAGGATGCTCTTCTCAAACAGTAGTTCTGCCCTCCCCTGCTTAATCGCTTTCTGACCATTTCACAGGGCTGTTGCCGATCTGGGTCAACAATGGGAAAAAGTTAGCCCTCGAGTGGGTCGCATGTCCGCAGACTGTCGCGACAGGTACCGGAACCACATCGTGAATCGTGATATACGACTGACCGGCAAGTCCATGGTCTTTCATTATATGTTTATGACGCCGCTTATCCTCGCTTGGTTCATTTAGGTGGATGGTCGCGTGATGAGGAGGAGCGACTGACGCAGATTGTCACAGAAATGACTGTACAGCAAGGGAAGAACGTTGATAATGATATATTCTGGGGCAAAGTCAGTGAACGCATGGGCGGCACCCGTGGCCGACAACAATGTCGAATTAAGTGGTATGCTTGGAGCTCTCCTCCTTCGTTGGCGCGTGTGACGATTGGAATATGTTGCACCCAGGACGGATACACTAAGTAAAACGGTAAAAAATGACGGCCAAAGACCCAGATGGAGCCCTCTCGACGCGTATATTCTTGTGCACAAGTGAGTTTCTCTCTGCTGTCTGGTGATTCCTCGGGCTAATCGAGGCGGGTCTAGGGTGGACTCGATGAACGTCATGGATGATACCGAGATTGACTGGAAAACACTACTGGATTCGGATTGGAATCTGTGGAGTGCACACTCTTTGCAACGGCGGTGGCTGACAATGAAGAGAAGCATCAAAGGTTACGAAAACATGTCTCATCTAGGTTTGTCCTTCAAATTCTCCGTTTGCGCGTCTCTTTGCTGATGCGCTCATAAACGAACAGATATTATGGACATCCTGAGAACGAAGAAGGCACAGTTACCTGATCCTTTGGGAACGGGGAGAAAGAGAAAGGATCGAAAGGTCATGAGTTCTGAGGCGATTGAAGAGGATCCTGGGGTCGACGACGACCACAACGATGATTCTTAGCTGAAGCTCTGTTTAATAAACAAACTCCTGTAAAAGTTTCTCGGCGTCAAATGTCTATCAGTGATAACGCGTAACGCGGCACGCCATCTCTCACTCTCATGTCAACAACGAAGGAAGCCCGCCGGCTTGATTCTGCACAGCAAACGCTTGATAGTAAGTAGATAGTTGTAAAGAGAAATCGTGCATCCCTCATTCCGCGTTGCACGCAGTCTTGTACGATATTTCGCAGCTGTTGAACACGCAACTGGACAAAGACACGCTCGCGACGTGCATCGGCATGATTGAGAGTGGCGTTAACCCAGAGGCCTTGGCAGTGAGTCGACGGTCGTAAATCGCTTCCCCTCGCTGTGAATTTCCCTGACTTTCCCCAGGCTGTGATCCAAGAGCTCCGGCGCGAGAGCAGCTCGCTGAACCAGACGAGCAATCGACAGGCACGGCAGTGAGCATGAGTTTGGAAAAGAACGTTTACATGAATTCCACGTTGTCGTACCGTATTTTGTATTCCCTATGGTTGTACGTTACTGCGGGCATGCGGCCTTGCATTCAAAAAGAAAGTTGACATATTCGATTGGCTATATCGGGCTCGTGACTGAAAGCAGCGACTGAAGTGGTCACGGCCAGAGAATCCCTTCCTCTTCCCTACCACCACCACATCCACACACTCTCCACGCTCGCTGGGGGCGCTGTATTTCCTCTGTTTCGCTGTGGACTGCGGCGTTGGTTTGGCCTTTGAACCGTCCGAGCGTTCCTCAGCTCTCTCCAGCTACAGGTACTCAGGCACACGGTTTCGTCAACCCCTCTTCTCCAGCTACAAGACTCGCCACCCACGAATGCAGCCCTCGTCCTACGACATTCAACGCGAGGTGGAGGCCCTGCGCGACATCAAACGCCGCTCCACGACGCCAGGCTGCATTGACCATTGACCCAGACCTGCCCAATCAATCGCCGCCGGCTTCCCCCACAAACACTTACTGGTCGGGCACCGCGACGCCAGGCTAGCAGCCCGTCACTTATTCACGATGACTCCTCAAGCTCCTCGCATAGCTCGAGTTCAGAGACCACAGGATCTGCTGGGGGATGCTCCTGCAAATCACTCCCATCTCACGGACGACCCATTCCATCTCTTCTGGGTGCCTGCGAGTCTTCATCCTGAAATTGCACCGGCAGAGTTTCGAGCTTTCTTGAAGGAGCATGCCAGAACGGCAGATGGGTCAGAGGGCACGTTGGAGAGATCTGCGTCGACATCGAGCACATTATCGGGTTTGTCGCGCAAGAAATCTATGCTGAGCCGGCAGTATTCGCCCGCAGAACACGATGACTCAGAAGAAGAAGACAAGATTACTCCCATTAAAACGGAATCGTTCAACCGCTATGGGTAATCGTGGTCCACAGCTCACCATCAAAGATTTGCAGAAATTGGAGGAACTGGCTGAAGAGGCTTCGTCGAGTGATGACCCATCGAAACTCAGGAATATGCTTAGGCGGAGTCTTAGTCTCAACATCTCACCGACAGGTATGTCCCTAGTTCAGACTTCTGTTTCCATTGCACTTTGCAGTATACTTTGTCGACGATCCTTATATATGGGCCTACAGCTATGGACCAAATGGATAATATGCCATGATATGCCAGACGAAGCCGATGCCCCAATCATCGTTCCCCCGCCTGGACAGATTCTTCGACGAGCCGCCCGAACGAAGATACGCAAACCTGGACTACCTGGAGACGGTGGAGGTCATCGCTTCGGTTCGTCTCGAAGGGGGGCTCCGCATCGATCACAAAGCGCTTCTGTTGTCCTCCCGAAAGAAAGCCGGACCTCAGACGAGGTGTCGAGTAGCGATCACGACCATAAGCGAACCCTTACCAGATACTCATACACCTTCGCGGTCCAGGAGTTACTCAAACGAAACAACCTCTAGCATACGCAGCAGCACGCGACCAGACTCCTTCAGTGAAGAAGCGATGATATATGAAGCTTATGCCCGTGATGACGAGGAGCCTCCGTCCCAACCTAGCAGCAGCATCCTACCTACGCTAGTCACTTCCCCACCCACACCCACGACTCTGGATTTGCCAGAATTTGAAGCACTATCAACCTCGGTAGAGGAACTCGCACCGACACTCTATCATCCTCAACCCCAGCGCCTGAGTCCCCAAACATCACCCGAATCCTCTTATCACGAACCTTCACGAACCCCATCTCCTCCATCACCCTCACCTCCTGCTTCAACGGAATCGCTTCCCGCTCACTCCTCAGTATCCAGTCCTCCTACTACAGCCTCCTCGGTCTCCTTGTCCCCAAGTCCACAGCGGAAAGAGAAGGACAAGAAGGGACAGAAGGGACTCTTCAAATGGGGCAGCGACAAGAGCGGGAAGAAGAAGGAGAAAGAAAAGGAAAGGGAACGAGAGAAAGCGGAGAAGGAGAAGGAGAAAGACAGCAGCTTCTTCGGTAGTCTTTTTGGATCGAAAAAAAAGCAAGACGATGGGAGCTCGTCTGCTTCGAATGCGTCTGGCCGTGAAACAGCGGAGCGGTTACTAGGCCAGTCCAAGAGGGCACCGACGTCGCCATCTCCGATTCTTGCAACGACTTCGCCTGGTGGTAACAACTATGCCCGGTATCCTATTCACGTCGAACGCGCGATATACAGGCTAAGCCATATCAAACTAGCTAACCCTCGACGTCCTCTCTATGAACAGGTTCCTAATAAGCAATCTAATGTTCTGGTACCTCGGTGTCATCAACAAGGCTCAGACGACGCCGGCGGGTCCTCCGGTGCCTAACGGGCCGGCAGCTAATGGTAATGGTCACGCTGATGTTGATTCTTCGGAGAAGGAGAGAATGGAGGCTGAGCAGCGGGAGAGGGAGAGGGCAGAAATGGAGAGGGCAGAGAAGGAAAGGGAACAGAGGGAGAGGGAAGGAGCGGGAGATGGAGATGAAGAGGAAGGAGGGGACGAGAAGGGGATCTTTGACTAAGACGCCAGCAGCGACCAACGGCGGACGTAGGGCGGCAGAAATGCCAGTGAGAGGGCCGCAATACGAAATGCAGCATCGGGTGATGGAGCAGGAATATGGTAACTACAACGGTGATCGAGGAGGAATGGTCAAAGGCCGTCCACCCCAAAATACTTCACATCGCCAGCCTCATCAAGCTCCTCCAAAACTGGTTCAGCCACAACCTCAGCAGTCGCAGGATTTCTATTACAACATGGACGAATCTCGGCAGCAGCAACAACGGTTGCCAGCTGGCGCTATGCCTCCCGTGATGAACCAAAATTCTTCGTCTGGTCCTCCTCGAAAGTACTCGTCATCATCACCGCCCCCACCTTCGGGAGGTGTCTCACAGCAGAGACGCTCTCGCTCTCCCGCCTCATTCAAATCATTCGAATAATCGCAGCCAGACTTCCTTGGGATCAGCAATGCAGTCGGACGGTGACCCGCACGGTTTGGCAGGTTCCAAACTGACTGGTCGGTCCCTTTCAGCGACTGCCGTCCCGTCGTCTTCCCCGCAAATGATAAATACTAAGCCAGTGAGGAAGGGACATAGTGCACATGCTGTCGCTCCCCCTGCTGGTGCTCGAAGGCAGAGGCTGAGCGACGATGGTGCGGCAGAAGAAGAGGACGTGCCGCTAGCTATGTGGCAGCAACGTCGGAAATGAGAAGCATGCTGGCCGCGTCTGGGATTCGGAATCTTATCATACCCAACTACCGTGACACTTTCTTAATCCTGAACTGTGGGTTGTATTTTTGTCTTCTGTTCTCGCCAACCTAGATTTTCCTTCTCCCCGCTGTCCCTCTATTAATCCCCCGCTTTCGCACTCAAATCATTATATATACAACACTCTCCAGTATCCAGTAGCATCATCATTTATCATCACCAAATAGCATCGTATCTCGTATCCCATGCGGCTCTTAGTACATCTATCCTATCCTTCACTTTCGTATTCAGCCATTCTTTACGGCCGCAGGATTTCAGTTTGTGAACATTAGCATTTACGGACATCGTTCACTTGCTATACGATTAATCACTCTACATACAACATTCCCTGGAGGGTTGATGATGGACTTCCGTGGACAATGTACTGCAATAAAATCACTGCGTTGAACTGATGTAGAATGTGGCTGTGCCCCACGCCCTTCTTGGGCTTTAACCACCACCATCTCCTCGACGCGCGACCGCGACCGCGCGTCAGTACACTGACAATAGGTTGCGGTCCTCTCTGAATCCACCTATGTCTGCTCCTTCATGGCCGTCCCTGTATAATCCTGCTGGCGAAATCAACCCCAATAGCGAAGCCTCAGGGATATATATCTTTGATTCTAATGGTCGGTCCCATCGTCGCATTTGACGCCATGTCTGACTGATTCGTCCTAGAGGTGTTCAGGTTCACGCTCATCTGGAACCTCGTCCTCTACACGCCCATCTTCGTTGTGTGCGGTGTCTACGCATTTCTCAACCTCTCATTTCCACCTTCGCGAGGGAATAGCATCGCGGAGGACGACTCGCATTCGACTTCGTATCCCCTCTCCCCGCTTTCACCCATTTCCCCGTCATACAGAACCTTCGCTTTTGAAGCAACAACAAGCCGCTGCTAAACCGCCGAAACCCAATGAACGGCGATCGAGGTTGACGTTCGCGCTCCTAGTACTGCTCGCGTTCATCACGCTCAGTGTCGCTGGTGCAGTCATTGGGGCCGCTGTGGTGGGGTATATCCTGGCTGCGTTGTTCAACGCTGGCAACTTCAACATGTCTACGTACGTCCATGAGATACCGTTTGCATGAGAGGTTCTAGTTAGCTAAGGCTGCTATGTAGATGGGTGCCGTTCCTATGGGTAGTAATCCAGATATTGATCGGCTTGCTCAGGTTAGTCGTAGCCGTTGAGTTGACGGATGGCGTGCTCAAATATAATATAATATCGCAGCCTGCAATCATCCATTATTGACATTATTTGACATTCGTCTATCCATATTTGATTCAAGCCTTCCCCAACCCACAGACCTCCTCAATATTCTTCCGCGCCTCCTCGATGCCAAACACTGGCCGCATCACGCACGACGTGATGATTGGCGGGAGACACGTTGGCGCCGCCTCAAATATCTCGCTTCGTAGTGTCGAGATCGCGCGTGTTATATCGTCGTCGTCGAGCGTGTCTGCTTTGGTGATGACAGATTGCAGTGTGAAGCGTGTTCCATGGGACGAGAGGCACTGTTCGTGTAGGTGCGCGAGCATGCCTTTGTCGGTTTCCTTCAACCCGTGCTTGGCGTTGAAGAGGATGTATATCCGCCTGAGCCTGAGCCAGACGTACGATAGTCACATACTAGTCAATAAAATCCAACTGGCAATAAATTAAGCACTTACTCCTCGCGTGATGCAATATACGCAGAAAAAAGGTCGCCCCATTCGCGACGGCCTCTCGACCCGTAACCAGGCGCGTCGACAAGGGCGAGTTGTCCGGGCTCATCGCCGACGCGGTAGAAGTTCAGAGCACGCGTATGACCCTAGCACGGGGACCGTCTTAGTACCACCGTTTCAACCATGTAGATATAGACGATTCGGTTCGGACTCACTGCTTTCTTGCTGGTGTGGGCAATGTCTCTGCGCCCCAACACGGCATTCAAAAACGTGGACTTCCCGACATTCGCGCGTCCTATCACCACGACCTATATCATCGCACCTTCGTGAGTTTTCAAAATTCCAACGGTGGACGAGCGAAGGAAACGCGACGGACCTCAGGGAGGCCATTGAGCTCCGGCAACTGTTTTATGGACGTTACGGACCCGATGAAGGCCTGTGAATCCAGGATTGGCGAACGGGGAGGAGTGGGAAGAGCGAAATCGCGTCGAGGAGATGGTAGATCGTTTGCCTAGCTGTAGGTTCCGAGGAAGGCCATGTCGCAAAAGGGAGACAGACATATAGTTTAGACGCTCAGGGAGCGCTTAGACACCGTTGAGCTCAGTCAATGTTTGGATGGATACAAAGGTAATATAATACACTAGAATTGCTAATAAAGCTACAGATATTATGGTAATGTTATATGTATATGTATATATGCACAGCGAACTCATATGTAATGGGTCAAAAATGCTGGTCCCAGTTGGTCATGCACCGTAGTAGTAGTCGGGCCATTGAGGAGGATAGCCACCATCATACACAGACCAACCCAGGGGAATCTTGGAGTAATCGTAATCAAATTCAAGGCCAGCGGGTGGAAGGTATAGGTTGGGTGATTGGTATTCATGGTTATACGGCTGTGGTTCGTAGTTGAGCTGATTGGGGCTATTAGGACGTGGGAGGCCGACGTCCCTCGGCCAGGTATACAGGGGAGCGGCAGGGTGGGAGGTTTGGTAGTCGGGTGTTATGGGCGAGCGGAACTGTGTATGTTGAGAATAATCTGAAGGGACATCTGGGGAGTAGGGAATGTCTTGAGACGGAGGGTATGTGATGGTGGTCGAGCAGCAGAAGTCGTAGTGGACGGAGAACAATGCAGCATCCGCTACGCGAGTATCTGCCGAAGTACGTCTGATTTCTTGCAGAATCGTATAACGAGATGCTTCTGTGAGGGATAAAGGTGAGCTGCGCTACTGGCTATCAGTTCAGGACGGGAGCAACTTACTACTCTGCGCCGTGCATATCGTGGTCCAATATTCAGGAAGCAGGTGGGCGGCATAGAGCGACCCTTGGACTGCCTGATGTGGGAAGGCGGTGACTGGAGTTGTCTCTGTATGTATTATGGTATCTCCAAGGAACACATGGAACACGCAATAAAGGTGTTCGTTGAGTTTGAGGTGCGACGAGGACTCGAAGATGAATTGGGGATTCTCCTTGCTGAACGAGCTTCGAGGAAGCTGGGCGTAGAGGCTGGGCGAGGCCATCTGAGGGAGAGGAAACGATATCGAACAATACAAGCGAGAACGCTTCAGTGGAGGTCTCGACTACCATCCAAGGGCCACCAAGGAGGAAGTTTATCCCTATGCGGCCTTGGGGTGCATCGAATGTAGAGGTGGTGGCAGTCAGGTCTATTCCACGATCGACGGGGCTGCTCAGGTGGGTCACTGGTGTTTCGTCGGTATCGCTGATGGATGTAGATGCAGGTGAAGGAGATGATATACTTGGGCTTTGGCGATTTGAGTCCTCCGGATATTGGACGTCCAGTTCGGCAGTGAAATCTCTTTTCTGGAGCAGTTCAATAACTAAGGAAGGTAGGAGGAATTCATCATTACTCGCCCAGAGGAAATGGAACAGGACCTACTGTGCGGGTCCCTGCTTGTTTCCCTCAGCTGCTTGCAAGCCGGCTGCCTACTTGTTTCGGAGTCCTGCGCTTTCCCGTCACCTTGAAGATGTAGTCCGAGATAAAGCGGTTCCTGCGCGGAAACCGTCCGACTGAGCATCGTGCCTGCGGACTTCCTCCGGTCTGTACCTTTCCAACGCTGAGTCCCAGAAAAATCGACAGTCAGTCATACATCACTAGAAGGGAGTTACTGAAAGAAGGGCGTCACTATTCACTAACCTTCGATTAATGAGGCTTCGATGAACGCAGGCCAGACAGCCTCGCTCTTCCCCTTCAAAGCCTTCCACGTCTTGCGCCCAGTGGCAGCCATCTGAGCGGAGTCCGCCTAGCGCGAACCCTGTTCCATCGTGGATGGATCCGAGCTTGAACACGTATTCTTGCGCAGACGATGGCGAGGCGGTAGGGGGCATTGGAGCAGTCAGAGTACAGTAGGCATACAGCATCGCACTGACCTTGCTCGATATATATATCAACTTAAGCCCCCTGTGAAATTTGTAGAGATCTGACCTCGATCATGTCTTAAGTTAAGAATACGGTGGCTGAATTAGATTCGATCTCAAAGAGACGGCGTATTCAAGGTGTGCACAGCTGGTGAAGTTGGAGCAGGTAGGCACCGGGTACTACTTAATGCATGGCGGTCTAGCCGAGCGACGCCTTAAGACGTTTGTTGCTTCTGCAGCGACCGAAGCGTTGACGGAGTGTTGCCGGACTGGACAGGCCACGTTTGGAACAATGACCGTATGCATAGGGCGCATAAGGGCGCACAGGGCTGTGACGCTTTGGCCTGTGCAAAAAAGGAAGTAAGGGCCGCGTTTAAGTGCAATTTGTGGCAATGCCAACCGTTTGTACTTGCCTTGATAAGGACGAGCAGATTTGCTTCCGTCTGTGCCTGGTCGAGGGCAACCAGCTGAGTAAATCTGAACTATTGCAGCTTTTTGGGAGGGTTCTCGGGAAGAGAGCACACAGGGTCATATCCTCTTTGCATGGGGCATCCTAAGACACCCTTGAAGAGAGACCAATGGACCTGTGTTGGGGTATAAACCTTCACATTGAGCCCAGTCTTTGGTTGTTGAGTCAGTGACAGACCTTGGCGCGTAGCGACCGATTCAGTCCTATGTATGGACTAGACTGATCCCGACCGACGTCCGAGGTTGCGGGATCGGGGGACTAGCCTACTAGTAGTGATTATCGTAAAAGAAATAAATCGGAAAAACTTTGCGCATTATTCTTACCGTATTCACCTGTCTATTGCGCTTCAGAGAACAAGAAGCAACATATCGAGAGGCTGCAGTGTCGGCGCAGGCCCAGCAATCGTTCTGCTCAGCTTCAACTACAACGTAAAGGCGTTATGTAAGCGCCTGATGCTTGCGAATAGCATGAGCGCCTAACGCCTAAGCTTCGATCCTACTTGTAACCTTTTTCGTGAAATCGTCTGGAAATGGATCCTTTAGCTGATATGGACGACAGCTCGACGGACGACGATGCCGCCTCGCAGACGACCTGAGGATGATCCCCAGGTCCCAGACAACAAATCCCCTATGCCTATGCCTCCGCCACAACCAGTACCAGTACCACTGGCAGCACCTTCTGCAAACCAGACCAGTGCTCCTCCTCGAGAACGGCCGCATTACGAATTGCGCCACGTAATTCGAGGTCATAATAAGAGTCTCTCTTCCGTAAAATTTAGTCCCGATGGGACTCTATTGGCGTCATCTTGTCAGTATTTCCATCTAATCAATTCCTTACACCTGAACTTATTCAGTTTAATAGCTGCGGACAAGGTCGTAAAGATCTGGTCGCCGTTCACGGGGGAGCTCGTCAGGGATCTCAAAGGGCACACGAAAGGTCTATCCGATGTGTCATGGTCGTCCGACAGCGTTTACCTCGCATCTGCATCAGACGACACCACCATCCGTATTTGGGACGTTGACTCAGTGCGTCTTGGGTCCCTTACTTCCTGAACTAGAAGCAAGACGTGCTGTTAATCAGTCATTAGGGCCTTATACATAAAACTCTGCGCGGACATACGAAAGAGGTCTTCTGCGTCAATTACAATAGCACCTCTACACTGCTCGTATCAGGGGGATGCGATGCTGATATCCGCATATGGAATACAGCCAAAGGTGATGTTCCTCCTGACGCTAGCTTTCTTTGCTTGACGCGATTATCGTGCAGGGAAATGTGAAAAGAGGCTGGAGGCACATGTAGACATCGTGACAGCAGTCCATTTCAATAGAGACTCGTCGTTGATCGTTTCTTGCTCCTGTGATGGCCTCATGTACGTGCACGCTCCAAATTGACGTATATCTTACTAATTGACTATCGTAGTCGTATATGGAACGCAAGCGACGGTCAGTGTCTCAAGACACTGGCGGAAGGTCACAATGCGATATGGTACGCCTTTACATGAAGCCATGTACACTACGCTCATCGTATCTTTAGTCAACACGTCCAATTCTCTCCCAATTCGAAGTACATTTTATCCACGGCCCACGACAACGCCATCAGACTCTGGGATTATCAAACCGCTCGGTGTCTCAAGACGTATACCGGTCACGTAAATCATCTGTACTGCATTTCAGCTTGCTTCAGTGTCACCGGAGGGAAGTGGATAGTAGCAGGAAGCGAGGACAAGAAGGCGTACATATGGGACCTTCAAACTAGGGAAATTGTTCAGATACTAGAGGGACACACAGGTGCGTCTGATGAACGCCCACCCTAGACGTCGTATTCATCTCGCCTTGAAAGACACGGTAGTGACCGTCGCAGTAAGTGTTTTCTCCTCGTTGTTTCTTTCTCCTCTGAACGTGAACGTAACTTCAGACGCATCCTTCACACAACATGATTGCCACGGGTGCAATCGAATCGGACTGCTCGATACGAATATGGGAAGATCGTGGCAACCAAGCATAACGCTCCATGCGCATCTCTTACATCATGTACTCAAAATCGTGCGAAATGTAATCCTGAAGTATGTCTATGTTACAAGGTGTATGAATCCCGAAAGCAAGTTTGTTTGCTCGGTGCTACTGTTCATTTAACAGGTTCCGCAGTCCGTAGGTCTGATTTAGAGGAGATATAGTGAGTGTCTGGGGCTACAGGTTCTGAGATCAGACCAACCTTTAGCTAGCTCCTTATCTGCATCAGTCAGACCGGAGTCGTGAGCCTCTAGGAAAGCGTCCACCTAGAAATAGTGTCATTAGAGTTGCTTGGATAAGTAAATAATCGCTAACCTCGTCGAGTACTTGATCGTCGTTATCTTCGCCATCGACTTCGTCCTCGCTTTCGTCATCCTCGTCTTTAGCATCATCAATGGCAAACGGTGTTCGCTCCATGAATGCCAAGGTTGAAGCTTGAATGAGGGGCTTGGGAATAGGGGAATATATGGTGCTACTTGGTGGGGCAGACATTGCGTCCTTCGACGGTTGCGTGATAGCATCCACGGTGAGCGATGAAGAAGATGCTGCCGCCTTAATCTCGTCTTCTTTAGCTTTGCCAGACAAGTTACCCTGAGACATCGAACGACGCATAGCGGGAGTAAGCAACGATTCACGAGCTTTAGGTTCTTCCAGCTTGGTATATCTTCCGATTGAGGGTCTGTGGACGACCTGCAACAAACATCGTTGAGAGACTCATTGGTAGCTTGTCCAAAGGAAATTACCTGATGTTTTCCTACAGCTTTGCCTATTTCGTCAGTGAACATGTTGAACATCCGTTTATTGCTATCCGTGGCTATTGTTGACCAAAGATCGCCTAAGATGCCGCTGCTAGAGACGGGTAACTCCATTTCTGGTAACGGTTCGAGACGGAATGAAGCAGACAAATCAGTCTCGAAGAATGACTCGAGGATCTCGTCGGCCAAAACGACCATGCGGAAGCTAGTGAACATCAGTCACGCATCGTTCGGAGGCGATGAGGTACATACGTAGCGAGGTTGAGGTAAGGGAGGTTCGAAGCGATTGTTGGAGACGGCAGTGGCTCAGAGTCATTTGCCCCTTCCTCGCGAGGGAGGAGGGCATCGCCGTATTCAAACGCATTCGTCATGAACCGACTGACTGCACCAAGGTAGGCATCACCGATTTCGTAACGGAATATAAACTAGGATGATCAGCAAGTCAGAAAAGAACGACAGTGGATACAAAATGGCGTGGTACCAAGAACGACTCGGAAAGGGTTAAGACCTCATCTTTGGTGAGGAACCCGTCCTTATTCTTGTCATGGAGATTAAAGAACCATTCAATGTTTTCCATCAAGTCATTGAACATCACTCCATCGAGCCCAGAAACGAGATCCTACATCAGATGATCAGACCTTACTACATTCGTAAGTAAACGGAATAGATACCTGGAATGACAGGGCCCCACGGCACGAAACGTCCCAGAAAAAGAATAGTCGATCGATGAACTCGTGTTCAGCAACCTCCCTATCTATCCGTTGCTGAAGGAAGAAGTGAGCATGAAGCCCCATACAGTCAAATGAACGCCGTTTACTTGAAACCCATTCATAACGATCTTCTCATCGCGTGCCCAGGTTGCTACTTCGCTAAGGAAATATTGGAATGTCCGTAAACCTATCCGAGTTTCCGGTTTCTCTTCTGTGCCATCGTTGGTGTTTAGTAGGGACGGAGGTGGGAGTACCACCGGTGGCGGGGGTACGATGCACATGGATTTGTACAAGGCATCGTAAATAAGCCCTGCCTGGTCTTTCGTAAACCGTTCTAGTGTCCGTAGGTTTCGGATAGACGATCGCTTCGAGAACGACTCGATGCTATGAATGATCTCGCTGCGGAATCGCTTGCGTTCGCCTTGGATCATCTCATCAGTAATCACAGAAAACTCGCGGAAGGATACGAGCAGCAATTCTTGGAAGTTTGTGATGGCTCTAGCGCGTGGGTCGGCAGAGTTGGGGTGGGCGGACTCCCCTAGAGAGGCGAAGTATTCTCGCATATGACTAAAAGGGGGAGGGTAAGGAAGCGAAGCAAAGTAAGAGACGATTCAGTGCGTACTTCAAAAAGCCACCATCATCTTGAATCTGAAGGAGCTTCTCTCCATTAATCTTGAGGATGGCTGGGGGGAATCAAGTCAGCCGTTGGAAGTACCGACAACGGGGGCCGACAAACCTAGCCTGTACGATACCAGAGTGAGTATCAATTTGGCCAATACGACAGGCAAACTGACCCAACTTGGAACAGAACTTTGGGACCCATGCAAAAGAAACAGTCTACTATTCTGAAAGCGAAGATCATGGGCATGCTATTGATAAATCTGATAGGGTAGTGTAAGTGGCTAATCTGCACGAGTAGATGCCCCACTCACAAGCTGAGGAACCAAGGCAACGATGCAACTGAAAGTTGGACGTCGACAGCTTGGAAGTGGTCGTGTATTATTGGGAGACACCGTTGTACGAGCGATTCAAACACTCTCTGATCTAACAATGTACCGTGCATAGAGGGTCTTGCGTGAATGAAAGTAAGTTGACGAATAGTCTAGTGATCGAACAACTCACGCGTAATATCCTGGAAGGAGTCGATCGCATAGGACCTCCAGTAACCAGAAGGTCTGCTCTTCCGACATGTAGCTATCGAGGACTCAGTATATGCACACAGAGACCTCATACATATCACGTACATAAGAATAGCTGCCGCAAGGATGTTCATGGCCTGACCAGCAGCGCCACTTTAACGACAATAGCGAACGCTGTGAAAACGACCTACCTGACAATAGCCAAGCTCAGGGTTTTTGAACGAATATGCCTGGAGCACCCTCCGCAATGCAGATATACCTTCGTCAGACTGGTACCCAGCATACTCAGGCAGACTGCGATGCAAATCCTTCTCAATGTCTTCCGTGCTTGTCGACGAGCGCCCCTTGTTCTCTACTAACAACTGTTCATAGTACCCCGGACTGGCGAATCTGAGGTATATGGATCCGGAGAGAACCTCCCACATCTCACCGCGCAGGCGATTTGGCAGACCCACCTGCACGAGACGTGTGCATTGGGGATAACGAAGGAGGGTAAGATTGCGGCCGTGAGCTAAGGATAACGTCGAGATAACGTTTAGAATAATAGATACGCGATATGATATAAGGGAACTGCACCTTTGAGATATGTCGTCCACAGTTTGATCTTCGACGCTTCACGCAACCTATCAAGATAAATATTCCAAATCGACAAAGAACACGACTCAAGAACTCACTTCTTCGGATCACCAGGGAATTTAAACCTCAGGCCAAGTCCACCGTGATACGCTGATTCGTTCGCCGTCGCGGCATCCTTCTCTTCCGTCGTCATAAGGCTCCCATCCTCTCGTTCATTCTCCGGCGCCGGGGACGACACGAGCACCTCCGAGTAGCACGTCTTCACAAAGCCCTTAACAGCTTTCATCCTCCCGCGCTGAAGCTCCACTTTCAACGCGTCGCGCAGGAGCGAGCAGAACAAGTCGGCAGTCGGGCGGAGCGAGGTAAGCTGCACTATCTGACCAATAGGTTAGCAGGTCCCTCCATCGCGGCTGATAGAGCCCACTAACTATCTTCATCCCGTGCCAAGATGAGAGACTGAGTGCATATATCCCTGCGCGGGCATTCAGTCGCTCGACCCGGCGGATGGTGCATAGTGGTAGGGTGAATCTGACGGATTTGCGGTCGAGCGAGGTGAATGTTAGACATGGTGGCATCAGATACAATTTGCCAGCCTAACATACGGCCCCATCAGCATCAGCAAGCTCCTCCAACTCCATTGTCACTCTTTGCACATTCACGTACATATGAATCCTCCACGCCTTCGACGCCCAGACTTAGTACGGCGTTGATATCCATCTTCTCGATCTCCTGCGACTTCTCAGCCGACGCATCGGAGAACACCGCCCCAGAGAGCGAGAAGAAATTCTGCGTGAGCTGCTCCTTCGTCGGTTCCTTGAAGTTGCGTAGCGCTGTCGAGATTGTGGACATCCTGGGCTGGGCTCACGGGCTTACAGAAATCGGTGTCGTGGCTGTGGTGGTGAACGAGTGCTCCGGTATCCAGCACGGAGAAGACTGCGCCCGCAAAACACGTTGTGGTGAGCGAAGGGATGATGGAGACGAGTGCCAAGTTTCGACGGAAGTATGGGCGCAGAACACCGTTTGACGAATTAGTAACCGTGGGAATCAATATACATTGGGTCCTTTGTAGTGCTACGTTCACAAGTCCGTTATACAATTATAAGCCTTGATATTTACATTAGGTCAATTGAATGGCTCAAAAGGAGCCCTCGATAGAGGTTCGAAACGGCTGACTGGGACATGATGAGCGCTGCAAGTCAAGCGACAGTCCAGACTCACTAGAAGTTCGGCTTCTCAATGATATAATCGACACGTTCCTCGTCTGCGGTCACTTCCCGGGTGATAATGATACGGTTGTTATGGAGGCGCTTGGTGTTAAACTGGTAGTGGTCAAGCTCTCGCAAGTGCGGGCAGAGCACGACAATGCTGAGGATCGCCCGGTGCATGCGGACCTTGTCCATGTCGGCGGCCTGCCACAAACCTAGTCCGTGGAAGACCTCAAGCTTAGTGAATAGGGATAGGAGCTCCAACCACGAATGCTATAATTTCATCAAGTCCACGCGAAGGGCATGAAAAGTCAAACCACACACCAGGTCGACCGCTCTGCGGATATCCGGTATAAAGTACGGGGGCACGGAGAGGTGGGTTATCGCAGGGAAGGTGACGGCGAGAGCCCTTAACGTTGCCAGATCGTCAAAATTCAGTACGCGGATCCGCTTAAGGGATCCTCTATCGAAGCACTTCGACATGGTGTCCAGGAGCTCGCGCGTGAGGACCATTACTTCGAGGCTCTCGAGCATGCGGACACACGAGCCGCTGTTGAGGGTTCTAATAACGTCGTCGTCAGAGGAACGCAGGAGGCGCAGGTTCGGCAGGCAGTCGGGGGAGAGCGGGGGGCAGATGATTGGGGTCCAGCACAGCTTCGTAATCGTCGGATGCTGCTCAATGAACCTTGCGCGCGATTCGTCTATGGTATATGAGGACCCAGATTGGAGGACCAGGCGAAGTTCCTCGAGCTTCGGGAAATGCAAAGAGGCCAACGGCTGGAATTCCATAGGGATGTCCAGGTGCTGACCGGCCCAGCAAAATTCAACAATATAAAGCGAAGGGAGGAGGGGATAGTACAAACCCGTAAATTTGGCGACTTCTGTAACAGAGAAACAAGATGAGGACGGTGGTCGGGCTTCGTCCATGTGTCACCAGATAAACAGAGAGAAGTCAGATTTGAGATATTCCACAGCTGGGCGTAGTCAGGATGGACGGTTCCAATTCAGTAACGGTATCGTGACGCACGGGGTATGTGCGGCCTCCCACCCAGGGTGGTAATCGAAGAGAAAAGAAGTTGTATAACGCAAGATGCTGTAAATTCGGCAACTGGGCAAGCGCGTCGAAAGCCCAGTACTCAAGAGCCAATTTATCGCCCATAGTCCATGCCGCTGCTAAGTGATCCCAAGACCAGGTAAACGTATGCAGATCCCGCATGTGCATTAAAGCGGCCCCGAAGTTCCTGGCCACGGTGCCCCAATCTGGCTCCTTCTGCCTCGAGGCACAACCTTTGAGAAGGGTGCTCGGACAGTGATCCGGGGCCGTGTAGTCCTTCCTCGGGCAGATGTGCACCGCACGCACGCCCATCGCGAGATCTGCACGACATGCAAGGTGTTCCCACAGGTGTGGATAGATATGGCGTACACGGATGACTCGGTACTGGCTGTGCCGTGGAATGACAAGGCGTGAACATGCTTTCGAAGCTAGGGCGAAGTTGATGAGGTCGGCGTGGAGATCGATGCGTGATAGGGTGTCGTCGAGCAGCTCTTGTGGCAGGCTCAGGATGGGTGGCGCAGCAAGCGCGATCCTCATTGTCGGTGGCGAAGAGGCATGCCACCACAGCAACCCCAGTTGGATCTGGGTTGGAGGCGGTTTTCTAAAAGCGTAATAAGGCGCTTATTGATCTAAATGGCTCCATCAAAACCTACCAAGGGCTCGCCCAAGACAACGGCCTAAAAAGGAGAAAGTATGCCACCCGTCGTCGAGAAAAGCCAGCCAGCTGGTCAGAACTGCCCTGCGCAAAAGCAAAATGGGCGATCGAGCGTCCAAACGGGCGAAAAAGAGGATAGCCAATGTGAGTGATTTCTTCACGGTGAATGAATGACAATAACGCATCCAGTGGATGTGTTCAACTTTTTCTACCATGCGATACCTGAGAGCGGTGTCCTATCACTCGAGGATATGCACACCATCATCAAAGATGTCTGGCTGCCGCGATTCGATGAAGAACTCGAGGCTGAGCGTGCCGCGCGACGAAAAGGGAGACCAAAGAGCACTAAAGAGATGAAGTTGGAAGAGATCAAGCTCAGGGAGGAGGAGAACTACCGTGCAGGCATAGGTGCGTCGCCCCCTCAACTCTAGCCTGTCTCTGACACCCTCGCTTCGAGTGCAGAGGTGCCAGACCTTACAGACGAATCCACGGTCGAGATATTCAGGCGGTGGGATCAAAAAGAAGTCGCATTCATCCAGCTCTTGCGATTCATCCGCATATCGAGCGCAGACACGACTATGGCCATCGTCTCGCGACCGGGAAAGCACGCCTCGATTCACGCAGCGCATCCGACTCCTCCTTCCCTTGACAATGATCTCGACGACATGGATGTCGTGCCCGAGTTGCTACCTCCACCACCAGAACGAAATGGGGCAGCGAAGGGTGCTGAGGGTATGATGCTGCCGTTCGACGAGCCCCCAGAACGGTTTGCGAGCACGATTATGGCCATGGACGGATGAAGGCATGTCGTTATTGGGGTGCTGGTATGACAGCGATGTACATATATCTCTAGAAGAGAATCACTGTAGCCAAGTCACTGTGCTCTCATTGAGGGTGGTCAAACACGCTTCGCGTGATGGCATGAGCATCGCGGCTTGCTTCTCACCATCATACTCTCGTATGGTAAAACGCGACTCTCAGTGTGAGCGACGTTCGCGCGTTGTTCTTGACTTACTGCAACAGTGCTTCCCTAATGACCCCGTACGTGATTGTGTCAATGTTGAGGATTACACTGATCTTGCAGAACCTCGGTAGGATATCACACATCTCCTAACATTACAGTCCTATTCAGAAGAGGACGCTCAACTACCTGGAGGCCTATCTTCTACTGACATACAACGCTTCAACCGACCGCCAATCCGCAAAGTAAGGCCCCTCATTTGCTGTATGTATTCTCGAGGTTGAGACATTCAGCTTCAACCCTGGCAAGAGGCGAAACTGGCCGAAGTCGTCCAAGCAACCATCGCGGAGATATCTCAGTTTCTAGACCCTACGGAGAGCGATGAAGAATGCGGGCTGATCGAACGTCTTCGAGATCTCCGTGAGGATATCGACATCACAGATCGAGACGTCGACACCGTTCGCAAGTCGATTGTGGGTCTCACCGAAGACATCAATGAGGTGGGTCCCCACATTGATACCAACCCGTCCGAGCAACCATCACGCCGTGTCTAGATCCACCCTCGGCTGCAAAGCAAACTCATCGATGCCGTGGAGACGCTGGCGCCGATGGTCAATAAAGAGCGCGTGGCAGAGGCAGACCTGCAGGCCTCCTTGATTGAGCTATCCTTGATGAAGCTTGCATATCTCCGCACGCGGGCGTCGCATGCGTTGTATGGCGTCACGGCGGACACACGCGGTGCACCAACCTCCCCGGTCAGATCTATGCCCGAAGCTCTGAAGGCGGCATATGGGAAATTGCAGGCAGAGGCCGGGCGAATGGAGCGCGAGGAGAGGGAGGTGGATAGGCAGCTAGCTGAGTACGAGCAGACTCTGGCTCTCGTGGATAGTGCGGGATCGGGGGGATTCTCGCAAGTGATAGAGGACTGGGCGCGGGTGAAGCGAGACACGGAGGAGTGCCAGAGAGACTTGAGGCGGTTTGGGTGGACGGGGGATTGAAGTCAGTTGCCCCCCAGCGGAGCCTGCCGCGTTCATGTTGCTTTCATGTCTGTATGAGGAATCGTAATAATGATTGAGGATGAAGGCCACATCAATGCCCTGAATGCGGACCAAGGGACATAGATCGCTCGCTGCGAAGTGCTAGTTGTTATCTACATAGCAACTACTTACGAAAGTCCAGACTGTTGAAGCAACGAAACGAACTAAAAAAAATTACAGTAATTGACCGGCCAGTGGGAAATGACCACTCAGTGGGAAAGGAAATTCCTTGCCAGATTGCTCGTACTAACCGCTTCGGACTTCTTGCCATTATGTGAACAATCAATATACCACTGTGAATAAAAAGTTCTGATTTTTTACAACTTCGTCCTCACTCTCCATGATGATGACACTCTTCCATTTTGAATGATTTCGCGCGCTGGGGTTTCAACTCAGCATGCAGTCCAAAACAAAAAATACATTATGTTGCATACATATCTGATCATCAACCTCACAAATTTGTAGATACTGACGAGGGGATAGTGCTCGTCAGCGTTGGCAACAGTGGCGAGACACTAATATGGCTGCGGAGATAAGCCAGCATATCCCTTTTTAGTCAAAAATTCGCCCAAAACCGGGCTGATTATCCTTTTAGATCCACTTAGACGCCCATCCCACTGACTGGTCATGAGCTGATAACGAGAATTTCGACTGATGGTCTTCGCATTTCTCAATGCCCAAAGTGATTTTTCTGAAACACAGTATGCTATGTAGCCTTCGTATATACCCCACTCTAGAGTACAATCCGCTTGAGAAAAAGGACATAATCAACTCTTCCGGAGCTCATTCATAAATGAGCTTCCCACTGGCCGGTCAATTACTGTACACAAGAAGTGCAAACTGTCCACCATGGCTCGAAAGCTCCACTCAAGCGTGAGTCGGATATGTGGACACGTAGTGAATCTCGAGACTTGAGCAAGGCCGGCCAAAATGAACTTGAAGAGATAAGTAGGTGCGCGAGGATTTCTTGCACTGTATCAAAGGCTGAGTTCGTCGGGGTTATCACGCCTACAACGACAGGACAGGGTCTAGTATAGTAAGTACACCCGAGTGCTCTTTGTTGACAAGGTGGGATGTCGACCTCCATATCGTCGCACGGGCGATCATAACGCCCGGGGGCAGAGTGGCGAGGAATCTTACCTACTTGTGTCAATGAGGAAATCGTCGTTCAAGCCTGTACACTCTGCATAGGCATGTCAACAATGTGGCCAAGAATAGAGAATATGAAGTAGCGGCACTTTCTAGTCCTACGGTAGCAAGAACATACATTGACAAGGGGACACTGCGCACACCTGGGTAGTTTGCAGGCGTCGATCGTAGCCAGGCGCGCAGGCGGTCCTGGGTTCAAACGAAGTTTGGCGCTGCTCTGTACAACGACGGGGTGCAGTTTCGTTGTCGAGCGCTCGATTCAGCGCCATCACGACCCCAATGTGTCGTGGTTGAACTTTGTTTCAACGGCATCGCTCTAGATGGTGCAAGGAAGATAGATGGAATATAGTGGGGTGTCATATGTTGTCGGCTTGGTGTGGCTGTAACTTTTCTTGATTATCGTCGGTAGCCACGGGGACGGGTCCTCGTATCGGGGACAAGATCTAAGGACATCGGTGGTCAGCATCTGTAGCCAGTACTTGAGTTTAAGAAAAAGCGAATTTGCGTTAGGGTCGACTCGGCAGTGATATATGATATCTTGGCGCTAGGCATAGTTGCGAGCACCCAAGTCGCATCGAAGCGACCGTGACACATAATCATCCAGCAAAACTAACTGCTCCTCCCACAAAAGATGGCGAAACCTCCTTCATTTCGACATGAAGCTGAAGGAGCATCTATCAAGCGTGTTCAAACGACGCGTACAGAGGGAACAATGAGAAACTACCGTAATAACGGACGCGACGAAGGTCAGTTGCTTGTCGTCTGTCACGTGCCGGATTTCTGGATGAATGGCTGGATTAGTCAGTTGAGAACCCTCTCAGTTAGAGACCCTCACAGTCACTGTTGCTGTTGCCCCTGATTTCATCTGTTATCGGTATGAAGGAACGCTCAAGACAGCACCACGACCTCCAATCACCCCAATTCTCTGTTCTGCACTACGATTTCTCCGATATGAGGTCCACAAGTCCTAAATATGGTCAAGACTTTGGTGGCGTCGACGCGCAGACCCGCAAGCAGGCATCCCGCCCACCGGTGGTCATGGCGAGTACATGTACAGGTTGTGTGACAGGATGTGAAGAGCCTTCGTGTCCTGCGGTAGAACTCACTCAGCCTGGGTGCACCAGCCGATGCGTCGAGATCGTCCATGTCGTCCCATGTCCGTATCCGAACCACGAAAATGACGCCGATGCCGCCCCGTGCGACACAGACTGCGAGGGGATTGCGGACTGCTCGATGTGCGTGCCGGAGAAGCTAGTAAGTGGTCGATGGGAGGTCGGGGTTACAGGGGACTTACGCAGTTACACTGTGCAGGCTGCGTACCCAGCATGCGTTGCAGAAAATCTCAGCGCTTGTGGTTTGGATGCGACGGGCTACAACGCCCTCGAGTCTGATTTTGATTCGTGGTTCTGCGCAACGTGCATACCCGGCGACGCCCCCGATGCACAATCTAAACACCAACATGCTGTATCTTCGGATATCCAGAGCCAACACTGGCCCCCAGTGCTGCAACCTCGATACGAGGATTCCACCAAGGGAAACTCTTTAAATAGCGCTGATGGCTTCCCCTCGTCCGATAGTCAGCAACCACAGCAAACCCACGATGCGTCGCCACCCCAACCACTGTATACATGTATGTGGGGCGACTGTCTAGCGTGCTTCAACAACCTGCAGGACTTCGTCGGGCATGTCAACCTCCAGCATCTAAGACCCCCTCCAGCTCAGTTCCAAAACTCGAGCCCAACGCCGTCCTTCTCGTCTTACGCATCGTCGCCCAGCGATTACTCAGCACAGTCGACGCCCGTCAACCCGTTTTGTCTGTGGCGGGATTGCCATGTCGACTCTTCTCTGAGCAATCTGCCTGGCCCATCTTCGCAATGTGCGTCGCAGGCCTTTCTCGAGGCGCTCGAAGCCCATCTTTTGCACGACCACCTTGGGATACGGACCTGTCATCCTCTAGGCGCGCGTCAGGAACAAGCCTTGTGGAACGACCACAGTCATATTTTTGACACTGCCGCGCCCGAACAGCCGTCAGAAAAAAATCTGTCGCCGCCTCCCGCTCCCCCACCCGTCGAATCGGCTGGTAACTCGGATACGGAGCCTGCTCATGGGCATGATTGTTCGATCGAAGTGCATCGTTGCCTCTGGCAATCCTGCGGCCTACATTTTTCGACATGCGACGAGCTGACGGAGCATCTGTCGTCGGCGCATGTGGGCGGTGGCAAGGGCCACTATGACTGTCGGTGGGAGGGATGCGACAGACATGGGGAACGATGCTTCACCAGTAAGCAGAAAATATGTAGGCATCTCCAGGTAAGCACGCTCCTCATCTACTCTCGCCCTGTCCGCTAAAATCTGCTCTCCTTTAACGTGTAGACTCATACCGGGCACAGACCCTTCCAGTGTAATGTTTGCAACGAAAAATTCTCCGAGGCGGCGACTTTGCAGCAACATATGCGGCGCCATACCAATGAGAGTGAGTATCTTCGCTTTGTCGGTTGCACCTGCTGTCTGACGGGCGAAATGTAGAGCCTTTCAAATGCAGCCATCCTGGGTGTGACAAGTCCTTCTCGATAAGAGGCGCCCTAACGATACATCAACGAACACATGACGGATCGAAGCCGTTCAAGTGCTCGTATTGCCAGAGGTATACCGAGCTTCATCCTATCTCTTAGCCGGTCCTGATAAATCTTGACTTTGCAGAGCTTTCTCCGAATCTTCTAATTTGTCGAAACATGTTGGTAGATTCCACGCTGTCATTGGACGAAATGGATTTCTGACCAGCGGAATTATTGTATAGCTGAGAACTCACACTGGCGCCAGGCCGTACCCCTGCACCCACGATTGCTGTGGGAAAGCCTTCGCGAGGCCTGACCAACTCACCAGGCATATGCTCACACACAAGAAGGGTTGAAATATGTATCTTGCGAAAAGTATAGACGTTATTAGTGTTATTACTATGTGTATTAGCTATGTCGGCACGGGAACAAAACAGCTTCAAGCAATACTCGCGCCCATTTCTTGAATGATCTCCAGCGAAGCTCCTCGCTGGACAAGTTCCTCCCTTATGGGGCAGAGCTCCGGGCTACTTAGCAAGTTTACCTTCAGCGGACCAACGACAACGCGTCGCTTCGTCATCCCGTCGTTGGCCTGTGAGGGAGGGGATGGGTTGTATAGAGTACTTCTGATAGATCGTAGCACCTCCGCTTCGTTATCGCTGCCTTGGGGGCACCGGAGGATGAGAGATGCCATCTCGGACATGCGCTCCGTCCGCCAGACATCGAAATTTCCTAAATCCATTTCGAGGGTGTCCACATTCGGGGACACATCCAGCATCTCCAGGATGAACCAAGAGAGCCCTTCTCCGCGTACAATCAAGCGGCGGAGGGAGGGCATGTAGCACGTGTGCTTCATCCGCGCCGTGTACGCTCTTGGGGAACTGTTATAGTCATGTTGGGATGAAGGGAGGTTGTGCACGAAGGAGATCTCGAGGTCGGTGACCTGCGAGGGGAAGTTGCGCAGGCGGAACCCTTGGTACAGGTCCGTGTAGCCCCCGCCCGAGTACTGTATCGCGATGCGGCGCAGGTTGGGGAGGTACGTTGGAATGCGGTGGAGGTAGTGTAGGAGATCGAAGATGCTGCTGGCATTGCAGGGGATTAGGTGCTCCCAGAACTTGTGGTGGGGGCGCATCTCCACGCGGAAGGAGAGCGAGCGGCAGCGCTCTTGTGGGAGGTGGTGCAGCGCGGGGTCGAAGATGTTGGAGGGTCCGTGGAGGAGGTTTATAAAATAGGGCACGTAGTTGGGGCAGGGGATGAACACGTCCTTAGAGGATACACGGCTGTAGATGCATGTCCAAGCTTTGCTCACGAGGACGGAGCTGGTCATGAGGGTGGTGCGCTCGTTGAGAGTAAGGGGGGATGCCCAAACGATACAAAATATGTCTTCTTGTATTTCAAGCGGAAGGCATGGACGTTGATGGGTGTTTCCTAGTGGAAGAGAAATTGAATCCATCATAGAATATGTTCGAGAGAGGGACATAAACTATGGCGCGGGTTGGAGATGAGGTTTATATTGTCGAAGTCTTGTTAGGAGTAGGCATAGGGGTGATCGGCTAGAGGTCGATGGCTCGGATCGGGGAGCAATGCATACACGGTACCCGTTCCAGGTGCACGAACGAAAGTAATCAAGCAACAAAGGTCGTCGCGATAATAACTGTTCGTTAATTCGTCTGATAAAATGAGGGACTTACCCCTGACACTTTAGGGTATCGGGAGCCCACTCGACTTTCAGATGAAGAATCAATGAGAACATAATCTATACGAGTCTAGCTCGTGGCCAACGAACACCAAAATAAAGTGAAGATATTAGAACTGTGTTCTGAAACGAAGGCTGAACCTAAATCGCCAATGGTTGGGAGTACTCGCTCGGAGGCTCTAGGAGATCATTTTGTGTAGCCTCCCGCTCGCACTGATCGTCATCGACAGGAGGTTCTTGGATGGGATCGTCAAAAGGCTTGACATCTTTGGCGGCCTCAGATTGAGGTGGGACTACGGTAGGATTCGGTGCGATAGGAGGGGGGAGAGGTATGGTGATCGGCAGTGGAGTGGGAGGTCCCGTGTGTGTCGCGCCGGTCGTTCTACGAAGCGGGATGACTTTTCCTAAGGGATATGTGTCGTTCGAATTTATATTCATGGACAGATTGCGGAGAAGAAGACGAACCGAGACGCTTCATTTCATCGTACCCTTTCAATCTAACGTTATCACACAAAGGGTCCACCGATGTGCCTTCTTCCAATCCAACATAATCTATGCGGTGGCGATGTAGGTATTTGGCGTCAAGCTGCCATGGTGCGTCTGGGAGCACTTGGTCTACCCATCTGCAATGCCTGAGTACCTCGCACCGCTCTACATGTGGCATCGCTACGGCCGTGTGGTGGGTTTGGCATAGTTCGTCCGAAAATACTCCCACAACCAGAAACACAGAAGAGAATGACAGCTTCGCCTGGCGTAATTGGTGTACTTGTCTAGAGATAACCACACGTAATATGAACACACTGAGTGACGGACTTGACTAGTGGGCGAATAGGCTAATCCACATACCTGGTACCGAGCCAGTCGAATGTTCCATCAACGTATACTCTCACAGTGCGATTCTGGAGGTAAGTGCCGATGTGTCTGGCCTTTATTGTGCCAGTATTTGGAGAGGTGTCCAGAGCACGCTGCACGTAGGCTTGGATGTCCTCTGGGGTCAAGCTGACGGTGTCGAATTTGTCGAGAGCTGACTGAAGGGGCTCTGGTTCGGAGAGCACTTGGCCTTCTGAGAGATCAGCGATACTGGATTCAATGGAACGGCTGCCGGGATTCGATACGACATCGTAGTCGTCGTCGCTCTGCACGGAGGACATATCAAGCAAAATTCAGAACCAAATACAGAGTGAGCAGGAAGGGTAATAATTACGACTGCCTGGGAAGTGGCCCAAGGACCACTGCCTGAGTAAATTGGCGTACACGAGGCAGTCCAGAATAGGTGACCTGTGATGCCACCTGAGCTCAGGGACGGTAACCCGCAACATTACTGCCATTACTGCCAGAGTCGCTGATACGTTCATGCCATGGCTGCGGGAGAACGGCTGTACCGCGACGCCTGCACTGGGTCGCCACTGCCGGCGACAAGACGTGGTAAATGCCGCAGCTCGTCGTCGGGGTCGGCCCCAGGCATGGGATTCGCATTCAGTCACCGAAACGAGTAGCGTCGCTGCCAGCCGCGCTGGAGAAGCACACTGGGAGGGCAGAGCTTCTTCCTGGCGTCGAGGTGGTGGTTCCGAGGAAAGGATATATCGATTGAATTTACCTAAGACCCTAATCATGGCAGAGCCTAGGACCCATCGTGTCAAAGTCCCTGTCAGAAATGTATATATTGTCCCGGCCCCCCGCCAACGCCATCTTTCTTAATGCCTCACTCTTCTCTCTCCATCCACCACCATCTCCCCCTCCTCCCCTCCCCGAATGGACCCAGATCCCGCCATACAGCTGGCAAGAGCTTTCGAGCAGTATGTTGTCTCCTTGATCCATATGTCGGATATCTTCTGATTTATTCATTTCTCAGAAACAAATATACCTTACCTTGTATGTGGACTACCATCTACTTGCGATTCACCTCACCCATGCATGTTTGCTATAGCTGTTTGTGAGTTGCTCGAATTTTGCATTTACACTCCACTGACTCTTCTCCAAGATGTAATTTTGCTCTGGGAAGCACTGATAAAGTCGTGACACCGTTGCCTTATGCCGTTATACTGCTTCCTGACCCCTCGTTCTTAGTTTGGGCGAGGAACACGATCTGATTCACCAGACGCGATGGGGACACGTCAAAGTGTGCTACCTCGCGTGCCGTTATTATCCCATTATCATCACTCCATTGTACCTCTGGGCTTGCATCGCCGACATCGATCCTCGTACATGTGCAAATATCGTTCTCCCGCTCCAAATATTTCTTCTGCCGCTGGTAAGCTTCCCCCGTTATCCCTCGCATCGCGAAACTCAGACGCCTTCCTCATATAGACCCTGTTTCCTCAATGTCAGTGGCCCTTGCAATTGCTGTAGACATTTAGCACCTGACACCTTGCGCCGCAATTTAGTCGTCATCCTCGTCCGGGCCTACGGCTTTACCGGACGAAACATCTACGTGCTTCTTCTGCTGTGCGGCTGTTTCGTAACACTGCTCTTCCTCCAATTCTGGGGCTTCGCAAATCAGTCGCTCGTTGCGCGGAAGGTATTCGCCGTCCTGGGGACATGTCAGGGCTACAAGACTACTAGCAGTGACTTCTCGCATACAAGACACGTCGGTGTAAGTTTCACCGTCGTACAATTTTGCTTCCGTTGATTGACGTCTGTTGTGTTCTCTAGTATGTTATGGTTAGTCCCATTTTCATCTGATTAATTATGATCTACTCACTAATGAATTATACCTCCTTCAGGTGGCGTCCATAGCCACTGACGCGCTCGCCCTGATCGTAGTCTCAATCGTAGGTTATATTGGCCCTACCGCTCGAGAAGTTGTTGACTGTGGCTATGTCCTCTTTTGTGACATCAGCATTGCTTCCGAATAAGAACGACGCAGGGTCCTCTTGGTCGTCTGTTCTTGCAGCAAGGTATCAGCGGCTTCCTTGCTATGCTAACGCTAAACATCGTCTCTGCATTTACCTTCCTTGGGTAAGTATTTTCCATCGGTTCCAGATTTATTTCATTACAACCTACTAACATCCTACAGCCCGGATCACCTGCTGACGTTCGGCGTCGTTTATCCCCTAATGTTCCCAAATATCATCGTACGTACCCTTCACCTGGTCTCGGTCCTTCCAATTCTCATGCTAGCTTGATTATATTCCTCAGGCTTGTCGTTTGTACGTGTCCACCTCTTGTTCCTCCCCAGGCTAATTCGCTAATTCACTGATTATCTGTTCGGCTTCCGCGATGTCCTTCACAGCATTCTTCAACTTCGCAGACAAGTATCGCCCACCGAAACCTTCCAATTGCGCCGTCAATCTCAACTGGTACGAGATGCAGTGGGCGTCGCCCGCGACCCTCAACCTCCCGATCCTGGGTCGGGCCCTCCGCACATATCGATACCTCTCGAAGGATTACTACCTGAGGCCGATCCCAACCTGCCCACCAGCTGCTGCCGCAGCATAATATCTACTTCCATTCGTATCACCCCTGCGACCCGCCTTCTTTTTCAATACCAAAATCATAACACCCGTCCACTCCCTTCAAACGACCTTCATGATTCAGTCATTATCAATTGTATCATTTAGCATTACCCGCATCGGCTCCACACATAACGCTTCGCTTGTATTATAAACTACATTGAACACCATAGCAGTACAGTCCCTTCACCGTGCTCCGCTAAGCATATTCCTACTCGTTTGTGGGTATCCTTCTCCACGGAGCACCGCTACCCGCGAATGATTAAGCACCTGCGAACAGGGGGATATCAAAGACTTGATGATAGCTGCCGTGGTATATTCATTTTCTTGAGAAGATGCCGTCGAAATATCGGGTCAGTCCTGCCACGCCGTTAACCACCGCTCCTACGACACCATCAGGCCGCACTACAATAACATTGCACCCGCCTCTGACATCGTACGCGTCCCGCGCGAAGCCTGACACATCCTCAAGGAAATACTCGATCCCCTCGAGGGTAGGAATCGGCGACGGCACGCCAGACCGATACAGAGCAGCAATGCTGCACCAACTCCGACGGATATGCTTCCAACGCCTCGACCACCGGAGCGTAACTCGCGATACGCTCTCCTGGTCTCGTGAACAGGAGCACCGTATGCTTCGTCGGGTCGAACACTTGGAAAAGCCGCGTGTTGATATTCTTTTGCGCTTCCCCGCGGGTATGCCGGATTCCTCGTAACGCAGGCGCGTCAGGGGCTCTATCGCCCGCCTTCAGACAGCCATCGAATCCTCGGCCATAGGAGTCGTGCCGCGTTGGTGTGTCCGGTAAGTCAGTTAAGCGCTTGGTTGTTGGCTTCGTGAGCTGCTGCTCCTGTTCGTCGATGATGACGGACGACCAGCGGTAGTTGACGCCCAATTGGAGGAGACTTCCTGGACGTTTCTCATCCTCCTTCCATTGACGTCCAGCACGCTCTTCGTCGTCTTCCCAATCGTCTTCGTCTTCGTCTTCTAGATCCTCTGTATCAGAGTCCTCTTTAGCTGTAATTGGCTGCGGCTCTTTGGTACTCGGCCCTGCGACCTTGACCTCGATGCCTTCTTCCTGCTCGACTTCAACGACCTCAACCCAATGTTTCTCTTCCTCGGACCGTATCCTGCCATTGAAAGCTTTCTTGAGGATTACGGTCGTTTGGTCAAGCATGTCGGCAATGACTGGTAATCGCTCCTCCGTAAAGGAATCCAGCAGAGAAGGCTTTGCGTGTCCATTAACAACTAAAGCAAGCTTCCAACCCAAATTGAAGGCGTCCTGAACACCGGTGTTCATGCCCTGAGCGAAGGACAGCTAAACGTTAGCAAAACCCAAGCTTGTATAGCGCTAACCACGTACCTGGCCACCAGTAGGACTATGGACGTGTGCAGAATCTGGCCGCATTGGGATTAGGCGCTGATCGTTACCACAAAGTGAAAGATTCACTGACCTCCCGCAACGAACACTCTGCCTTTGCCAAATGTGTCAACCATGCGGATATTTGGTCGGTAATGCGACAGCCATGTTACTTCTTTGACGTTCATGCCGTGCTCACGCATCTTGCCGGTATGGGCATAAATGAAACGGATGACAGCCTCGTTAGAATGCGCAAGGGAGTCGTGGTCGACATCAAGGCCACCGATCATGAAGTTGAATGTGGTAGGTGTTTCAGTTGGCCGAAGGCTTACGCTACGATGTATTATTAGCCCTCGGCAATCTGGATAAAAGATAAGAGTTGCCTACAGAGTGGTCGAGGCGTCACCCCACATATGCCAATACTAGAAGCGGGGTGTCATGAGCAACTGAGCGGCATACTACGAGGGTACGGCAAGCTTACCTCCTCGGTTAGTCCTTCTACGGTGACATCTCCTACCACAAGATGCTCGACAACCCGGGTCTCACCGAGGAATGAAAGCCCCAACAGTTTGCGGACAACGCCTCGTGCACCATCAGCACCGATTAAATAGTCGAAATTTGATGTCTCTTCGTGGAGCTGGCCATCGGGAGTCTTTGTTTTGATGCGAGCAGAGACACGATCAGGATGCTGCTCAAAATCTATCAGTTCGGCTGATTGCTCGACGTGACAGTGCAACTGCGCTAGTGATGAGCGAATAATGGTTTCCAGACGGTCTTGGCCGAGGTGTTGGATGTTCAGCTATATCATGGACGCAGAATTCAGCTCGCAAGGTACTAAACGGCGATTTTGCAGAAGTCGCACATAGGGGCAGGCTGGAGTGGGCTCATTCCATGGCTGCATGTCGAAAGTTTGGATAGCATGGGTGCCTTCAGGCATGTCATACAGTCGAACTCGGGGGGAGTATATCCCCTGGCTCTCGATCTGGCTCCCGACACCAAGAAGATGAAATATCTCCAGAGATCTGGGCTATAGGGGCGCCATTCATTCATTGCGCCGCAGATCCTGAAAAGGAATACAGCGTACCATTATGCCTGCACCTCGTTGGCCGATCCGAGCAGCCAAGTCCTTTTCAATCAAACGCACCCGAACACCATTGCGGCGTAGTGTGAGCGCGAGTACCAGGCCTGTGGGGCCAGCACCGACCTGGAGCAGAAAGAAGCCATGCCGTTAACATGATGCACGCCGCCACCGTCATGGACATTATACGCACTATGAGTACCTGGGGCGCTTGTGGGTCGTCCGTCATGGTCATTATCGTCGTTCAGTCCAGCACGACGGGAAAATAGGAAAAGAACCGTCCAGTTCCTCTCGCTGATAAAGTCGGCACAAGAAAGAGAAAATGGGGAAACAGTGGTAGCGACCGGGACAAAGTGAGAATTTAGGCACAGTCTAGGCTTGGCAACGAAGATTGTATATCAGATTGGCGAATCCCTGCGCAACCGATGATCGTGAATGTTTTCTGTCGGGCGTCGGGGAGCCGTCAGTGGCACAAGGTGGCACAGATGCAAAGGCTAGTCGTCTGTCGACCGACTAGGTCTTAATTTTCGAGCAATAAAACGACAATCGCTGCAAATATTCATCCAAACCCATTTTTCACAGCGACAGGTAGAATGGCCGCGAACGTGACGGTACCTTCAGGGTCGGACAACCTCCATAAGCGCCTAAAAGTCCGGCCATTTTTGTGGCGCCTATTTACATAGTTCAACGTTCACGATGCTAAGTCAGGTACTTCGAACATGCACGCGCCGTGCGACGCGTTTACGCGACTCTTGGACCCATGCTGCCGTCACTCGACAACGATTCTACTCCTCGTATCCTACACGACCACGACCCTTGTGGTCGACGTCGCCGCGGCCCAATAATTTCTACCAACAATGCCCGTGTGTACACCATATTTCCGTAACAAGTTCTCGAGTCATTAACGGGTTAATATATAAGTAAACGTTTATTGCGCAAATTCTCTGATGAGGCTGGGAAATCAGCAACCGCCGAGACCGAGGCGTTGTCGTTGAACTTCTCTGGTGCATTGGTGGGTGCTCTGATCACCGTCCAGGCCATCTTTAGACAGTTGATCATGATTTCGGTTTTGATTTACAGAGCCCAGAGGAGACGGCATCAGTCATCCAGGAGATCACCAGTCTTTGGCCCACCCTCGAAACCTTACCGGCTGGCTGGAGTGATGAATGGGAAACATGGCCATACTTCTTCACATATTTCTGGCGAAGCCCGTACTTCCTCAGACTTCCCTCGCTGCAAATGATCGTCAATATACAACATCAGATCCCGGGGATTATTGAGCCCGTGATGTACTCGACTACCTCCGAGAGCGTTGTTGCTTTTATGGTCAACGACGTTTGCTATGTGGCTAGGGTTGCTGGCGGTAGCATAGGTCTATGGTCACTTGAAGATCTCAAGACAGACGAAGAAATCTTCGAATTCCTTGAAAATAACCGGTGGAAGGAACGAGAACCGTTGCTACCTACTGAACAAGGCATGGCTACTGTGCAACGAATACGTGACCGGGACCCGACGGTGACCAGAACGTTGTACGAAGAAGGCTATCTCGACTTCGAACCACAACTAACCACCGAGGAAGAGGAGATGATGGACTTTGAGCAGCGCTCAGTGGAAGACGAAAGCGGCGAGGATGAAGCTGAAGTGAATCAGAGTCTTTCAGAAATTGAAAAATATCTAGAGTCACTGGAAGACCTCAACCCCACACCGGAAGAGCTTCACAATGACCCCAAACTCGAATTCGCACTCAAGTTTCGGGAGGCAATCAAGAAGATGAAAGATGCGGAAGCCGTAGCGGAATTGGAAGAAGCCCAACAAAGCATTCCTTGACGATGAGGATGAGGAATATGAGGACGACGACGAAGAAGACGAAGACGACAATGAGGATGACCGAGATGACGAAGAATTCCAAGATCGGTTGGCTTCTGAGAAAGGCGAGGTAGATACAATGTTCCTGGGCGGGAAAGATGCCGCGCATGGAAAGGGTAGTACCGCCGGCCGATGAGGTGACAGAGCGGCGACAACAATGACCCAGTCTGCCAAGAGCTCGAGACCTACGGCGACTGCCAGTAACCATACAATGATACCGTTTGCTTGACAGCCATCGTCACCGCGTGGGTGACGAGTAGCTGCGACTGTCCAGCCCAATATGTCTCGGGCCCCCGTAAGCTAATAGTACCAAGTCACTCAGCAAGTCTTGTAATCCTTTTGGCCGGTCCGAGATGTTGATTTCCCTGGGCAAAGGTGTAGGAAGGAAAGAAACGGATATCCGTACAACGATACACCTTGGAAGATATACAGGATGCTTGCTAGTAGATACAAGGCAGGTCGGCACCGACTATACATATTTAGTTGGCTCCTTGCCAATGATAAAGTAAAGTTCCCTGCACAACTACGTTAGTGAGGACAAAGGGAGCGGGATAGTAGGAGACGGACGGTAGAATTGTCCTTTCGAACTATCTTTCGATTCACAAGGGCAATCAGGCACTTGTTGACGCGGGCTTGAGGGAGGTCGGGGACTTTGACGAGGTCCAATACTGAATGAGAAATCAAGCACATATATGAGGTAGGCACGGCTGAGACAACCAACGTGCTTACTCTTAAGGCCCTTCTTCGCATCCATCATGCCCTCTATAACAGCTTCCATGTTACGGCGAAGGTTCTGAGCGGGAAAGAGGTGAGACTTCTGACCAGACGATACGCGAAGAGGCATCTCACAGGGTCGTTACCGCGAAACTCTAACGGCAAAGACAGAATCACTTTCTCGATTTCCATCTACACGCGATAGTCAGAACGCCTATCAGTATATCATTCTTCAACGCGACGATGCAACGTACGCTTCGTTCTTTCTTCTCCCTAGCTGTAAGTTTCGGCTTCGCGACTTTCTTCTTCACCACCTTCGTGGATTGGGCCGACACACTGGTCGTTGTATTGCCCACAAACGTCGTCTCCATCTCCGAAGCTGCCGTCATGGTGGTCTTATCGGCTGCCGCCGCCGCCGCTTTCTCAGCTTCTCTAGCGTATTGGGCGGCCTTTGCTGCCTTCGCTGCCTCCAGAGCTGCGATGGCATTCCTTTCTTTCATTGTATTATGGTTAAAATTAGAGACGAGAACGCGTCAATCGAGGCTGCGCACCGGCTCTTTCCTTTGCCAGCACAAACGACGCGTTCGTAGGGGCCTATAATCCATCACAATCACTCGTGCTATGGATCACGATGATCGAGCGGGGCGTACACACCTGTGGCCAGTCCGTTGTCAATGAGTTCATCTGCATCACATATAGCCAGCTTGCGAAAGATTCGTTGAACGTTGCGAGTGAGTCACTCAGGTTCTTCATCGCCTCGACATTGACCTGAAGCGATTCAGGCCTCATCCACGAACTCTGACATCGCTGGTTCGATGAACCCCAAGCCATGGGGCGCATCGGGGTAAGCTCCTGAACGAGACAGAGCAAAAAGAGAGCCATGGGATATGCGCCGTAGAGGCGTACGTTGAGATGAGGGTGGCATGGCAGGTCACAGTAGATACATACGAACGAGAATGGGCGCTAAAATCGAAGCAACTAAATGGATAGTACAGTAATTGATAAGTCATCTACGGGAGTTCGTGATTATTCTACCAATTCCCTGCAAACCTTCGCCAAGCAGGCCAATGGCGCCTTGAGATGCCATCTTCGCAGCCCTTGACCGTAGAAGCATAACTCTCAAACCCCTGAGCGACTACAGACCAACCATTATTGACACTGTTATTAGTGGTCTTGCTTGAGTGCGCCCCAGCCGTGGCCATGATGGCGCTCTTCACGATATCCAGCTCGTTGAGAACCTCGACGCCCACGCTCCGAGCCCAGACCACAGGCTCAAATTGCCGTGGAATAGAGCTTGTGTAGCTTGTCCACCGCTGACATTATTGTATGGTTCGCAACGTATCGCTCTTGTGCATATGGTAGTAGGGCCGTATATGAACCTATCAACTGTTGAAGAAATCTGAGTATGTAAGTGAATCCAGAACTCACCAACGTCGCCCCCATTAGCAACCGCTTCAGCAATGCATCTTGACAGGCACTCCACATCTGCCAAGCCTTGATTAAGTCCTTGTCCAGCAAGCGGGTGAACAGTATGCGCAGCGTCTCCGACCAGAACAGTCCTCGCCCCAAGTCCTTCGCCAAGGTACGTTTCAGCATGGTTGTATTTCAAGGGGAACGAAGCTACAGTCCCTGGTTGGATGGAGGTGACGATCGGCGGAAGTGAGGCGGCGTCCAACGAAGGCATCCCTTGCGAGAGCTGAGCAAACGATGACGCGTAGGCAGAGTTCACGTCGATTCCATGCGATTCCTCTCTCCAGCGAATTTCCTTGGTTATTGCCTCGCTGTCTAACGCAACACCCTTAGTCCGAGCATCCATCACTACGTCGTAGAGATAGTTCAATGAGACAGTTGGTAGTCGGAACGCGGCGTTGATCATGCTGGCGAGTACCATAGGATCTTGAGACACAGAAGTTACTAAGGCTTGAGCTAACTCAGGGGGGTTGATACTCCATACAAGCGAAGACGCTGTGGGAGACAGAGGCAGGAAAGCAATGGGGCCGGTAGGAAGGAAGCGCTGGTATGCCGTTGTGTGAAGGGTATTCTGGTACAGGGATGGTGGGGGGTGGAACATTGTAGCTACAATGGCTTGGGTGTTGTACGACCATCCGTAGGACGGAATTCTGGCATACGAACGGACAGGCGAGTTGAATCCGTCAGCACCGACCTAAGCAAAGTCACGCCTGCCATTCATCAACAAGAAAATGACGTTGACCACTTACGAGAAGACGAGTTCTGAGTGTCCGATTGTTTGCAAGCTTCACAAGAGGCCATTGCCCTCCCTCTTCATCTCTGATGATACTCTCAACTTTGGTTTTGTCGATCAATTCGATTTCTGGATGGGTATTGAGATGTCGTAGAAGACCTCGCTGAAGATTCAAGTTCTCAGTCAACCGCGCCATCTGTTGACCTTCTGGTGAGCCAGTTGTTGAAGGTACATCAGAGGCGTGGAAAGATATCCGCGCGTCTGACACCCCGTCCCAGACCTGATTATATGGAGGTCAGCGTCCAAGACACGCGCTGAATGGGACGTGCGTACTTCCATATCTTCCATAGGACACGTTCGACTCTCTTCAACGTGTGACCAAGCTCCAATGTCTGCGGTATAGTGTCAATCAAGCGCGTAGAAAGTGAACACCGTGCTATTAACCTCGTAGAAATGATTGAGAGGCATTGGTCAATGAACTAACGCGGTTTGAGTAGGCATTAGAGTCCATCGACCAGTCATGCACTTTCGACAAGTCTCCACCTTCGACGAGAACAACGCGAAGACGATCTGACACAGTAGAAGACCCTTTGCGGTAGCTTCAGCTTCAGCATGTTAGTCCAGGGTATTGTATGAACTGACCGAGAGCAGAAGCCAGGGCGAGCCCAGCGGGTCCACCTCCAACAATCACAATATCGCAATCATCGCTGACACGAGCAGAGGAGTATTGACGCGACCGTAGTGTATTCCGCCCAGCCTTCAATAAAGCTCGGAAAGGGACGCGTCGGGTTGAAGCCATGATCCTACAGTCACTGTCGGGCAAGTCCTTGAGTACATATTCTCACAGTCACTAAATTATTCCCACAGTTTCAATGGTGCAGCCAGACAATAAGCGTCAGAACCTGGGCTATGCAGCTGGTCACCATGCTCACTTCCATATACCCATCACCTCATGTCTGCCAATCCGGTTTCCGCAGCCCAAGCAATTGGAGAATACCTTCAGTCCCCCGATGATCTCGCGAAAGTGGCATCTTTCCGTAAAAAGCTCGAGAAGGAGAAGGCATCCATCGACTCTAGGCTCAAGAATGGGGTCAAGGAGCAGTTGACGGCGACGCGAGAGGGCCTGCGGAAGCTCATAAATACGCGCGGCAATGTCCAATCCATCAAGGAGGAAATGATTCAGATGGACAAAGAGTGCAGTGATCCCCAGAATAAGGTCCTGACTTTCGACCAAATCAGCAGGGTGCGTATGCTTTGACCCAATAAATACAACTGTGTTCAATATACCGTGTAGGTTTCGATGGTCCATAGAAATTTTCAGCAGACAGAAGAAATGGTCAACAACCTCATCGACATGAACTCGAAGCTTGACGTCCTGGAGGACCTGTTAACGGAAGACAGTTCGGATATCCTGGGCCCAGCCCCGAATCTTCTATACATACATCATCAACTTACACAGCTTGAAGCATTCCGGAACCAAACAATGCATTTATCGAAGAAGGCGAAACCGAGTTCTCGGAGTACATTGCTACAGTACTTTGAACGGTTGAACACCTTCGTTGAGGCGTTCGATGAATATATCATTGGCTTGGCAAGAAATATTCTGCATCTCGTCAGAGCCGGGCACCCAGAGGTCATTGTGAAGCTGATCAAGATTGCTGAGGTCGGAAGGCAGAGAAGACGAAAAGGTAAGGACCCGCGACAGACGCATATCACCCTTCGGTCTCACCGTATCATATGCAGGCCATCGCCATTCGCCTAGTGAAGAAGGCTGCCAAAATGGACGCAGCCTCCAAATTCAGATCCATGCAAGCCAATGCTCGTGTCATAAAGCACTACCGCTCGAAAATCACCAAAGCCATTACTGAATCCATCAAGGCCAAGTTCGAAGACGCTTACCTAGAATCGGAGGGCAATCCTGCTGGCTTCCTCGACGGATTAGGCTGGTTATACCAAGACATCATACGAGTGGAATCCGACGTGGTTCCATGTTTCCCCCCTGAATACGACATCTACTCCCTCTTCATTCGCGAGTACCACAAGGCTCTAGACGGCACTATCAAGAAACTAGTACAGGCAGGGCCCGAGGCAGGCGTACTCTTAACACTCCACGCCTGGCTAAAGGAGTACAAGAAGAACATGAAAGAACTCGAAATCCCTCCCGAACTTCTTGAACCCCCTC
The DNA here is from genome assembly GCA_026743855.1 of Pleurotus sapidus. NCBI lineage: Eukaryota > Fungi > Basidiomycota > Agaricomycetes > Agaricales > Pleurotaceae > Pleurotus > Pleurotus sapidus. Next base: position 888,460 of record JANBWZ010000008.1, read on the forward strand.
TATTCGACGGCAAGGAGCAATCCTTGATCGAAGACTATCTCAACTTGATAGTGAAGAAGCTAGACGAATGGTCTGCCAACTTGATGAAAACGGAGATCAACGACGTTCGTCACTCGCGCCGAACCGCCAGAGCTCGATGCAGACAATCTTTATGGTACTCAGGGCGCGATCATCCTGTTCCAAATGGTCAACCAGCAGATTGACCTCGCGACGGAGAGTGGCCAGGGCGCAATCCTTGCCAGCGTGGTGGGCGAGACCAACCGCGTGATGCGCAGTATTCAGGACCAATGGGTCAAGACCGTGGAGGCAGAATTCAAGAAGCAGGCTGGAGAAACCGGAGGAAGTCTCTGGCGGGTTGGTCGAATACCTCATTGCCTTGGCCAATGATCAGTTCAAGTCCGCCGACAACGCAGAGATCTTGCTCAGCCGGCTTGAGCCTTTGGTTTCCGAGAAATACCGCGTTCAAATTCACCGAGAAACTCAACGACGCTATTGAAGGTTACTTGGATGTGACGAACAAGTGCACGCAGACACTAGTGGACATGATATTCAACGATTTGAAGCCTGCCACGAAACAACTCTTTCAGCCTACATGGTACGATGGCTCACTGATGAATCAAATAGTTGAAACCATGCGCGACTACATGTCCGACTATCAATCCTATCTGCACCCATCCTTAGTAGAGACTACCGTAGACGAACTCATACAGGCGTTCCTTCTCACCTACTTCAACGCCCTAGCCGTCTCCCCGAAACTGAAGATTCCTTCGGCGACGGAGCGCATAAAGGAAGACATCGCAGCAGTCTTCTCGTTCTTCAGCACCCTTAGACCCGCCAAAGATCTCGAGAAAGATTTCGAAGTGGTCGAGATGGTGCTGGGTATGTTAGAGGCCTAGCAAGGACATGGTATTCCTATCATTCTGGTCCTTCGCCAAGGTCCACGGCCCCAACATTGCGTTCGTCGAAGGTCTGATGAAGTCGAGGAGTGATTTAGATCGGTCAGCGGTAGGCGAGGTCATGGACAGCGTGAAGCGTAAAGTAAAAGACGAAGGCTTGGCAGACCGTGAGTGCCTCGTTTTTACGCATCTCTATCGCTCATCCTTGGATGATATTTGCAGCTGCCGAACCCACAATTATGAAGCGTGTTGCTGTGCAAGGCGCGTTTTCACGCTTCTTGAGGAATGCTACATAATACGAACAACTCGACTCTACCTCCTACCTGCATGTTGTATCTATACATTGGATCTTATTTATTGCTGTCCGGCCTTAAGCCATCTAGCTCTATGCTTCCCACTCTTGGTACGTTTACTCTGTCTTGTCTTTGCTTGCGTGCTGGGACCTATCTGGTAATGCGGCAGCCACTTCATCAATCTTTCTGAATTGCCACGGGAACCTCGCAGGGTAGAGGAACGGGCGCAGATCGAATCCTATAGCACAGCACTTCAGCAGCAATCTCAAATCTTATGCTCAGCTTGCTTACTGTTATCATCAGGGCTGTACGATTCAGCATGGTACGCCGGGGTTATGGTGGTCATCTTATGCCTGTTCCTTGCGTATTCGAAGAAGAAATGTTTGACTTTCTCAGCAATCTACGAGATCGTCGATCAATGAGCTCGAATCCAGAAATATGTCGGGGGAAGACAAACCTGGGTTGGTGATAAGAGCGACCCCCATTCATGGACCAGCTTGGTGAACATGCTGTACGGACCGCATTTTTCCACTTTGCGCAGCCGACCGAAGACTGACAGTTCGTCGTAAGTCATACCCATGTCGGCCTGTATAGATAAATTGACTGCGTGGAAGGGATCGTTAAGGACACTGACCTCGTCCGCTTGAACGTATGTCTCAGTGATAGGTTCCAATTCTGCAGTAGGTACAGCTTCCAGGAACCTTATGGGAAATCAGCCTCCTCAAATTAGACGACGACGCCAGAGGTACATACTCCGTCAATATTGGCAAGTCAAATGCGTCACGAGCGTAGGCAATGAATCGTTTGAGATCGGATTTACTGATTCCGCCGATGGGATTGATATCCGCTATACTGACGGTGAGCCATATATCCGACAATTAATGGAAGGTCATTCACCAGATGAGCAGTCGTATTTAGTGAAGTAACCTCGCAGACTGGCCGATCTGACGTGAGGATCACCTTTGGGGACTGTTCTAAGACTGACCTTTCATCCACGTTTGCGCTGCCTAGAACAAGCAAGCCACCACTCCCGCCTCTTACCCATGGGAGAAGCTGAGCAAAGAGATAAGCAAGAACCATGCGCAGTCTAGCCTGGGGGTGAAGTCAGAGTTGAGCGGCCAGTTGTGTATGACAGGCGGGTATACCTGTATGTTCTGCAACGCGAGATTCTCTGCGTTTGACCCTCCGTGCGCTCTGAACCTCGGTTTAGCACCCGTCACGAAGCTGAACAAGCTGACTACTGATGAAACTAGAGTATCCATGTTCAGATCCGTATGGTAGCTGGCTCATTCTATTTGTTGGCATTTCAGCAGATCATATTGGAGACTTACCTGCCTACCGCTTCAGCTAGCTGCTTCGCTCGTCTCCTTGTCTCGACGCTGGAGTTCTCAGTGCCCATGTAACAGGTGTGGAATATTCTCCCAGCAAACTCCTTAGGATCGGAAGGTAAATAGCCCGAGTCTTCTGATTCGCCAACGATCCTTCTAGCGTCAGCAATCACTTGTTTGTCTACAGTCCTGGTTTGTCAATGTGAAATCAATGGTCGCGCAATTAGTTGACAGACCTCCACGGCGAGCAGCTTCGGCAACGATGCGACACATAGAATGCGCGATTACTGCGGTGGCACAGCTGTCTATTCCTCCACTGAGAGGCAAAAAGTAGCCTTGAGTTCGCGACCGCCTCAAATAATCCCATAGCCAACAAGCCGGGCCGAATCTAAGACGAGTTGAGCGGTACTTAAATCATTAAAGCAGGTTGGCGTACGCGATCTCCTCTTCTGGAGTGTGATACTTGACTTCGGGGCCTTGTGTAGGAGAGACACCAGCAATATCGTCGAATTTGACCTCCTCGAACTTGCCTCCACTCAAGGCAAATGGGACTTCGACGCGATGATATCGCTCAGACTGGGCCGCCTGCATGCTGCGACTACTCTTGGCTCGGTGCGCTCGTACGTCCTCTATGTCGATTGTTGCTGTCACAACTTCGACGTCATTCAGAGAGAATTGAGAGCCTTGGGCAATGACTTTGCCGTTGATCGCAATGAGCGCGCATCCATCGTAGTAGAGGCGATCGCCGTCACACCCCTGTTGATTCGCATACAGGTAAACCCCTCCTAGCTGCACAAATTTAGTACGGGCCAGAGTTGAGCGTCAGTCAAGTTTACCTTCAATGTTGCTTCCTTTATCAATTCAACGCGGCGGTAAAGCTTTCGAAGTTCATGATGACTTCCGCTAGAATTAGTAAAAATTTCAGCTCCATCAAGTCCCATTAATATATGTGGGCTGTAGCAATCGTTAAACCCGTATCCAAGTATCATTGATATATTAAATTGACCTTGAAGGGGTGAAGAGTTCCTCGCATAGCTCGATCCCAATGCAAGTGTCCTGAGTGCTAACCAACACATCCCCAAAAGGGACTTTAACCTAGGAGCGTAAGTGAGCATCAGAAAATTGAAGAGTAATTACTCGCAAACCTGTCTAGTTATCGTTTGGATAATTCGGGGAAGATAGTGATCCTCCCACTGGCGATGCTTGACCCACGGCGTAAAGTATCTGAGTTCACGATAGTTCCCATCGTTCGCCAGCCACATCTTTGGTCTGATCAGCAATATCTTCCTGTCGTATATGATTACCCGGCAGTTGTAGATCACGTTCTTGTGAACGACAGGCCTGGTGATCAATTGTTTGGGGTATACTGGGCAAAAAGTGCAAGTGTACTAACATTCCTATATCACAGAGTATTCCCATGGCTTCTTCTGATGCCAGAATCTTGGCCAGCACCTCCCAAGAGTGGAGAACGGTATCGCCTTACGCGAGTAGGTTGATTAGCCTTCAGTGACACAACCCTGTACGAGATTGTTTACCTTCAAGAAAGTGATCCAAGCACCCATAACCGCTGGAAGACTGATTATTGAGAGAAGTTTGAAAATCATAGGGTTGGTTCCATACGGAATCTCTAGCTCTGGTCCGACTCGCAGAGTAGCTCCCTTGCTCTTTGCTATGGAAATGCTGGCGAGTATACGCTCAAGATTTCCCTAAAGAATCAGGATTAGATATGTCCGACGTGCTAGGTGTATGTTCCAACCTGAAAGTCCAGGGCCCATTGATTCAAAGAGCTAAGTAAAGGCGATGAACGCGAGCTGCATCAATGGGTAACTTAGCGCACCAGCTAGAGGGAGATAAAAACGGTCATAAATTGACAACGAGTGAATATATTATAGTCACTCGCGTTGCCAATGTAATCAGATGGCCCATTATCGATATCGACGATGCACTGTGTTCTTGGTCTCACCCGACCGTCGTGGAGAAGTTTAAGAAGCTGGCAAGGCTGATAAGATTAGATCCGACAGCCTCGCCACGAGGTGATCGGCGAAATCATAATGACTCGCGAGTCGCGACCGAGTTCCCACGATTGCTATAATGATCATGATAATCAGTAAACGCTCAAAATGGAAGCAGTTCAAGGTCCGACAAAATTTTTGGCCACCAAGAGTTGATTGCCTGGTATCTTTTCTCCCAACTCCCTTCTTTCCTTTCCTCTTCTTGTTCTCTTGAGCCATGGACGTGAGTCTTGTACTATGTGGGACATCCGTGCGGGCTCTGATTGTCTTTATAGCCCGCTTTCGCTCAGAGACTTCACGATTTGTTACTTCAATCTACATCTAATGATACAAATCTACTTAAAGCTGTAAGTCGCGTCGATTGGCTAGATTTCGACATCTGACCGCGTCTCTAGGCCACTGCTCAATTAAACCAAGAGTACTACAAAAATCCATCATGCATTCCTGCTTTGGCCAGTATTTTGGCCAGTTCTCCGGAAATCCCAGTATGTGTTATCTAAATTGTCGGGGTGGCACCGTTTACGAAATAATCTCGTGGTAGGTCCGTCAACTTGCAGCTGTTGAAATGCGTAAAAGGGTGGCACATAATAGCGGAAATCTATGGACACTCATCACTCAAGATGAACGGGGTCAGATTAAGGAGAAGCTCCCTGAGATCATCCTGGCCGAGCCCAAGTACGTGCTTGATCCATATATAGTTTGAGTTGATAACTAACGCTCTTCCGTAGTAACTTAGTGCGCCATTCTGCCGCACGTGTCATTGCAGCCATTGCAGCCATCGAAACCCCCCATGGAACATGGCCTCAACTTCTCCCCTTCCTACATCAGACATGTGTTTCTCCTCAGGTCGCCCATCGCGAAGTTGGCAGCTTCATCCTTTTCACAGTCCTTGAGAACATCGTCGAAGGCTTCCAGGAACATCTGCAAAGTTTCTTCAAGCTTTTCGAGCAACTTCTATCCGATCCGGAAAGTATTGAGGTTCGAATCACAACTGTTCGATCCTTGGGTGTCCTTGCGCAGTATCTTGACATTGATAGCAAAAATGAAATTGTGAGTTCACTCCGTGCTCACTGTTCCGCACTCACTCACCAATTACAGCGGTCATTCCAAGCGCTCTTGCCCTCCATGATCCAAGTTATCGGTCAGTGCGTTGAGGCTGGCAACGAAAATGGGGCTCGCCCGCTGTTCGACGTACTCGAAACTCTGCTGATCTTGGTAAATCCACGTTTGGTAGGTGATCAGGGCGACCTAATGTATTTTTCTTAGGAAATTCCTCTTCTCGGAAAGCACATCCCTCAACTTGCCGAGTTTTTGCTCCAATGTGGTGGGAACCGGGCGTTTGACGGCGACCTTCGGGTTCTTGCACTCAATGCACTTAATTGGACTATCCAGTAGTACGTCAAATAACTAATTATCTAGGACGAAAGACTGACATGAGGTTTCCAGCAAAAAATCTAAAATCCAGAGCCAAAACCTAGCAGCTGCCATCCTGGAAGGCCTCATGCCTATTGCCGCGGAGGAGGAGCCAGTGGATATCGACGATGATGCTCCATCTCGAGTAAGATGTCGGTTTTATACATGTTTCACGTCGCTCATTGACCTTTTATAGTCCGCTCTTCGCATCATCGACAGTCTGGCTACCAACCTCCCCCCTTCTCAAGTATTCCCTGCTTTGAGGACCTTGATAAGCCAGTATTTCTCGTCACCAGATCCCAATCTCCGTCGTGCCGCCATGCTCGCGCTCGGGGTATCTGTCGAAGGTTGCAGCGAGTACATGACTCCTTTGATGACCGAAGTCTGGCCGGTCATCGAGGCAGGCCTTCAAGATGGTGATGCGAGTGTGCGCAAGGCAACTTGTGTCGCGGTCAGCTGTCTGTGCGAATGGTTGGAGGAAGAGTGTGTAACCAAGCATTCAGTTTTGATTCCTGTAAGCTCTTCTTCTACTATCCCAGTACGGTCCTCATGCTATATATTTAGGCCATCATGAACTTGATCAATGACCCAGAAACTCAACGACCTGCATGCACCGCTCTGGATGCCATGTTGGAAATTCTCCACGACGTCATCGACCAATATCTACAGCTTATTATGGAACGCCTCGCCGGCCTGCTTGACACAGCACCAATTCCCGTCAAGTCTGTCGTAACAGGCGCCATCGGCAGCGCCGCTCATGCTTCCAAGGAGCGATTCCTGCCGTACTTCGAGCCTACCATGTCTCGTCTCCAACATTTTTTGGTTTTGACTGGTGAGGGTGAGGAGATCGAACTCCGTGGCATCACTATGGACGCCATCGGCACTATCTCTGAGGCAGTCGGAAAGGACGTATTCCGACCATTCTTCCCTAACATGATGACACAAGCGTTTCAAGGTATCGAGATGGGTAGTGCGAGACTGAGGGAATGCAGCTTCCTGTTCTTTGGCGTCATGGCTGGAGTATTTGGCGAGGAGTTTGCACCATATCTTCCCAGCGTTGTTCCTCCCTTGTTGGCTAGCTGCAAGCAAACTGAGCAAGGCGAGGAAAATCTCACCAGTAAGTCCGGCACGACAATATAACTTCTGGTCTACGCTGACGTCTTCTGCGTAGTGACCGTCCAAGAAGCGTCCTCTGCGTTCGCCTCTGGGTCTTCCCCCTCGAATGCCATCAACGTCATGGACGATGAAAATGGCAATGCCTCTATCGAGCTCGAGGATGTTGACGTAGACAAGATGATTGACGTGAACAGTGCTATTGCCGTCGAGAAAGAGATTGCTGCTGATACCATCGGAACACTCTTCGCCGCGACCGGGAACCATTTCCTTCCCTACGTCGAACAATGTACCATCGAGCTCGTGTCCCTCTTGAACCACTACTACGAAGGCATACGGAAGAGCGCGACCGATTCGCTCCTCCAAATTGCACGCACGTTTTATGAACTCAGCAATCACCAAGAATGGCAGCCTGGTATTCCTGTCGTAAGTTGATCAAGTCCTTACAATCATGTACGCGCGTTGAAGTCTCATCTAGGTTGTTCCGGTGGATACCACAGTCAAGACACTCATTGGCCACATCATGACACCTCTTCTCGAGATGAACGAATCGGAAGATAACAAGTGAGTGTCAATGTCGCTGTTCTTTTTCACATTTTACTTGCGGTGATGAAAAAACAACTCAGCTCACTTCGACTAATAAGCATGAGACAAATGTTACTTTATATCTGACTTTCGGGTTGTGAATTGCATCCATGTACTGATTACTGACGACTGTACGTTATCTTAGGTCCGTCGTCGCGGCCCTCTGTGTCGGTCTCGCCGAAACGCTGAACAAAATTGGTCCTGCTTTCGTAGAAGGCCGTCAGTAACGATTTATTCGTTTCCCAGCCCCGGCTGATGTTTTGTTCCGTAGACCTGGAAGAAGTCTGCAATATTGCTGTACAGGTTCTTGAACAGAAAGCATTCTGCCAGCAAGATCCTGACCAAGATGCCGAAGAGGAAGCCCCTGAAGATCAGGCAGAGTACGACTCTGTCCTCATTTCTTCTGCTGGTGATCTCGTGTCCGCTCTGGCAAACACAATCGGAGGCGGCTTCTCTCAGGCATTCGGCACATTCTTCCCCTTGATTTCCAAGTACTATGTGAGTAAACCGCTGTTGCTTCCTTCTAGGATTGTCTCTTATCACGAAGCCTATTTATAGAAGAAGAGCCGTTCGCTCAGTGACCGCTCCGCCTCTATTGGATGCTTGGCCGAGATTGTCTCCGGATTGAAGGGTTCCATAACACCTTTCACTGAACCGTTGTTGGAATTGTTCTTTAAAGCTCTTAATGACCCCGACCCAGAAGTTCTTAGCAACGCTGCATTTGCAATCGGCCTCCTTGTCGAGAATACCGACTTGGACCTCTCCCCCCATTTCATAAATATCCTCAGCTCTCTCCGACCACTGTTCGTCATTCAACCAGATTCGCCTTCGGTTCGGTTCAATGCTCGCGATAACGCTGCAGGCGCCGTCAGCAGGATGATCGTCCGCAACACAGCTGCTGTCCCACTAGACCAGGTCCTACCCGTCTTCATTGATTCCTTACCCCTTCAACATGATTACCTCGAGAACCAACCTGTATTCCGCGGCATCTTCCATCTCTTCAATACCAACTCTCAAGTTCTCCTACCGTTCATGGACAAACTCCTTCAGGTCTTCGCCCATGTGCTTGACCCAAGCGGCCCGGATCAGGTTGGCGACGACATCAGAGCTGACCTCATCAAACTCCTGGGGGCTTTGAACAGTGAAATGCCTGCTCAAGTGCAAGCCGCGGGCCTGTCGCCTTTCGTCCCAACCGCCTAATTGACGATGATATTATGATGACTTGTCACGACTTTTTGCTTTGGTTTACCATTCCTATTATATCGCTACAGGATATATTTTCTCGTTGCTGTTGGCTTGAATCTTAATATAGAAGCAAATGTGTGTACCTACTACAATGTATGTACAGCTGTGCAGACAAAACTCCCTTGTCAACGGCCCTAGGCGTCGCGTTAGTTCTTAAACTTTAAGTCGGAGTTGTATTCTCATATCCTCCATGGGAAAACAGGAAAAGGTTTACGAGTTAATCACTAACTACTGGGACTGCTTTCCGGAGTGATTCGATATCCTTCGACGACAAACGACAGCCCTTCATAACTAGGAGTTCGACTTTCGTGGAGGACTTTCGACCGGCAATCCAGCGTTTCAATTGAGGAATCCGCTTTGCCTTCGGTACGAAACTGATATATTCAAGATGAAGGCGCCGAAGAGACGGATAGGGAGGGGATGTATATGCCGGGAATAGGAAGGGAGTAAATCTTTGGGATTCGGTGGAAATATGAAGCTCTTCGATGGTATCGCAATCCCCGAGTGGAAGCGTCGTTTTTTCAAGGTACCCTACACGTGTTGCGAATGTACGTGGTACACACCGTGGAAGGAGGTTTAGAACACCTGCTAGGTCGGCTGGTTCGAAACCTGCGAAGCGTAGGACAGGCGTATGAATTGTTGTTGTACCAATGTATCGATGCATTTCCAGATCAGATGTGGTCTGCAGCAAATATTGTAGATCGTCCCCATGGTAGTACATTTCGAAGAACGCACACACAGGCTCGACCATCGCAGTCTCATTGAACTGATAGGGCCATATTGTGTGGAGCTTCTCGACATTGTCCACTCTGAGATGATTAAATATGGTGGCCGACGTTGGGCTATCGTAAAAGTGAGCAGTGATGTCGCGTAAGTGATGGAGGTAGACTGGTGTCGGATGGCTGCTGGGAGCTTCGTCTATCTGGCGAGGCAAGGCGAAAAACAGAAGCTGTAGCAACGGCATATTCTCCAGAACTGAAAGGAGCATGTCGATGCTCGTGCCCTTGACAACTTCGTCTCTTGCATCTAAGGCAGCCCAACCACGATCAAGATGAAGGGAAGTCAATTTCGACAGATATGGTGCTTTGATGTGCACTCTTGAGCATGTCAACCTCATCACGTTTGAAAGCCAACTTGCATTAGGTGGCAAAACCCCGCCGCGAATACTGACAAACTTCAGCCGAGGAGCAACTCCACCAAGGAAGTCGGGTGGGAACGTTACAGCCGCATCGATCAAGAGGGAGTCCAAGAAAGGGGCCGGTTTGGTGAGGAGCTCAAAGAAATGCCATTTGTTATGGATCTCTAATGTTTTTATTCGCTCGGGGTGCTCCACTACATGGTCGAAAATGAAGCTGGTTTGGTCCGCTATACGGTAGTCGTTGTCGTGGCCGTATCGCAAGTTCAATGGTGCCGCCTTGGACCTCGCAAAGACTTCGGGGATCCATTTCGGGGGCACATTGGTGAAATCAATCCACAACGAAGGGTCGTTCAGAGCAGTCATACGCCAAGTACGACAGACGTGTGTGACCATGATCCACTGCCGGTGAGAGTATTTCGGCCTTTCGTTATTTAAGAGACCAAATATCATCGAGAGTATCTCCGGAGGTAGCTTTCTTGTCTTGCTACAGTCCGCATTGCGCTGTTCGCGCAGAATGCGTATCTCGGCGAAATGTGCGTCGATTTTGGTGTCATAATGATCTTCGAGTTCCTGAGAATGTGCTGAATCCATCCCTCCAAGCGCGTTCTGGTATGTGGAGTATCAGAGAAGTAAGTAAAGCAGGTAGCGCACTCGAAGTGAGGAAGCAGTAAAGGGCGCTAATTTATACTCGATTATGTGTATTGACCGTGAGAATATTTATTTGGGGGTACTCAAAGAATCTACTACGCCCACAGTGCTCACCACCAAGTACTGCCACATTCTACCACTAGCCATCCTACACATGCGTCTCTCTGGAATATTCAAATCTTTTCTCCATCGCAGGACGAAATCATGCCCGACAGACTTGCCTTCGATGGTCTCTCCTGCAGCCCTCGAGCCGATACGCGTCGCGGCGGAGGCTCCAGCTGCATACGGCGCTCGAACTCCACTCATTGACCAAGTATTTGCCACAACTCGGGCCCGCCACTCAGATAGCGCGGTGGAGACGTTGAAGAAATCGCCTGCTTCTGATGACCGTGTCCAGCTTCTTCTGTCCGAATTGGCGAGAATGCGGGCGACGCACGCCCACTTTACTTCTGGGATGAAGATCCTCCAGGACGAGATTATTGCTTCTAAGAATGAACTTGCTTCTGAACGCCTTAGGTATGCGGACACACTACGGCGATTGGAAGAGCAGCAGATCGAGACCAGCAAAGTGCAAGACAGGCTTGGGCAGCTTGAACGGTTCACCGCTCGCTTAGTGGACGGAGGCTCGAAGACGTCTGTTCTCTACCGCGCTCGTGACTTGATACTGGATGGAGAAGACACAGAAATCGCGCTTGTACTGGCGATCAAGGAAGTAGCTTCTGACCCTGGCTCCCCGTGGCGCCTGATCCTTGACGCAGTCAACGGCCCTCGCACTCAGGATGAATATCTCTCGGCTATTAATATGACTTTGACCACCCGCAAGGCTCTGAGAGAAAGCAAGAAGATCACCAAGTTCTGGAAAGGTGTTGCGATGGAAGACAGTGCCCATGCAGATGTCATAACGCCGTCTCCTTCCAATATTTCATCGATACACGAAACTCTCAGTACGGAAAGACAAGCGGCTGTCGACTTACTCATCAAGCGGCGCAGAAATGGTGACCTCCCTACGTCTCAACCGCCTGTACGCCAGCACAAGGATTCCTTCGAACGCAATACAATGAAGACACTTTCACGTGTGGTCGAACCATCGAGCAGTTCGCGCTCATTTCCTCATAGCTTGCCTTCTGATGGCTCGTCAAGTTCGGTCCTGGTACTCGCCCCTCTGGCTAGTCAAGTATTCAAAGAAGAGCTCATCTCTAGTCACTCCAGCCGGAAACTTCTCAAATCCGTCTCCCGCTCTTCCGGATCCATCGCTATTACCATCAGTACCAGCTCGATATCTGCCCTGGATTCCGACTCTCCTGACAAGACTATCGAGGAATGGACTCTGGTTGAATCGACGGACACGACATCGAGTGCGGACGCCTCACAGGCCTCAAGGCCTGATTTCTTCGCAAACCTGCTTACTTCTCATTTACTATCCACTGACACGCGTGTCGAAGATGCTTTACGCTCCGAAAAGGTCTCTCGCGTTCGCCTAAGTGGTGGCCCTCAACCGTTCGACAATTCTGCATTCGCCACTCTGATGACCGCTGCTGCCTCCCAAGGATCTATTCGAATCGACGATGTGTGCGAAGTCACATGGGTAACCAGGGAGGACGAGTCCCCCCCAGGTGCCTTGGAGTCAGTACAAGCTCTGTCGTCGTTGGAACGAATATGCGCTACGATACGCAGCGGTAGCGAGCTTGGCTCTCTGGAGACAATCAGCGAACGGACAGAACCAGAGAGCGAGTGCGATAGGGACTACGAACACATATCTTCTAGCGACATTACGTCTACCCCTGCGCGGGCCACCTCAACGGCAGCTACTACATCGCCAAGTCGACTACCTATATTAAAGGCTACTAAACAGCCTCACAACCTACCCAAACCCAGCGATCAACCTAACTTCCCTCCGTTCGAGTTGCCGATCCTTACTATTCCCACCGCGGCCACCCCTAAAAGAGTTGTCGAGGAGCCTAAAGTCAAGAAGGGGAGGTTGTCCTTGATACCCCGCAACACAAACAAATCCGCTGCGACTCCAAAGCCACTCAAATCAGCTTTGAAGTCAGCCCAGCCGAAGCAAGTTCCAATAAGTGTCGTAGGCCAAGAGACGAAATCTCCTGCACCGCCCAAGAACATTCGAAGAAGGGGCAGCAATGCGAATAATAGCAGCAAAGAAAACGACATCGGGAGCCAAGGTTATGTCGAAAGGAAAGAAAGTTATCAGAGGTCTACATCGCGCGATGTCATGAGCCACTGCTAAAGACAATTCCATGTACAGTACTACGATTATTGGTTTATCATCTAGATTAGTATACAACAGGTACACGCGCGCACTGCAAGAAAACACAGAGGTATAACAAAAAGGTGCAACAGAACGACAGCATTAGCCCGAGCGTCATACTCGCATAAAGGAAAACAGCTTGTCAAGCTCAACCCATCTCCGCCCACATTGATCGAGATATTTCTCCACGACTTCGCCCATGATGAACAAGAACTCGGCATTGGTAGCAGCAAGGTTTTTGAGTTCGTCTGTGATATTTAGTTCGGAGGTGGTAGTATCAAGATAGCAGGAGGATATATACCTTGTTTGATAGTCTTCGGTGCTGCTTGAAGAGCTTTCTCTGAGTCGAAGAGGAAAGCGTAGTAGCGGAGTTGATTATACAAAGCAGCGTCAGAGTACTATCGGAGAGGTCAGCCAGATCTCAAGGTATGATGGTGTAACAACGAACTTCGAATCCAACATTGCCTCGACATCCACTCCTCAAGCATCTCTTCCCATAGACACTCATCATCCGCGTCCTATTTTCGCACGTCGGATCGTCGCAGACGAGCCAACCTTCATAGTATTTGAAGATATGAGCACGAATCTGGTGCTCAAGCTGACAGACAAGAGACGGAATCGAGAAAGTGAATGAACATCCGGGGCACGATGGGCCGGCGGGCTGGATGATTGATGCCTATGTATAGTTGATGAGCCGGGATTTATGAGTGGAATGGTCAATCTCTTACACTTCGTTCATACATAGGTGCGTACGCAACTTGACCCTTGCAGCCTCTACATTTCACCATAAAGGGAGTCGCATCCTTATAGCGCTCTTGGTCGGATATTTGCGCATCCAGCGGAGAGAACGCCGCGTCCATACCGCCGTCCACTGTCTGGGACTGGGAGTACGAATAGCGATTAGGGTCTAAACCTAACAGCGAAGGGAATGATTTCAAGATTAATGTTCCGCGGACGATACCAGCACGACAAGACGTATATACCTAAGGATTCAGCAAGCCTTGCTTTGTCTGTTCCTTCAATATGTTCGCAGAGTCGCTGGATAGGCGGGAGAATCTGATGGGCTATATAGTACTCATAGTCTGCATGGTTGATCAGCGTCATAATCCTATAGCAGGGCTGAAGGAAATACCTATTATCAATGTTGACTCTTCCTTTCTAAGGTCATCCGGATGCTTTGCTCGTTCAGCTTGCGACGTCGAGGAATTGCCATCAACGTCGCCGATCTCTCTGCAGAAGATGTACGGTATAACATCGCCCATTCGCGCCGATCCACCCTTGCTTTTCATCTTTTTCGCAACATGAACATGCGGCAGAGTCTTCGCCGTTGCGTCGTTGTAGTCATCGGGATTTTTACCCAATCGCTGTGCGTCCCGCCATGCTAAGCATTGGCAAGGGGTTCTAGGAACGCGGAGGACAGACCTTGAATATAATGAAATCGTCGACCTTGACTCGTCCGCCTCGAATGTTCTCCCCCATTGTTGTGAGATAATCGTGGATGTTTTCAACAACAATCTCTGTCGGTTCTCCGGAAAGAATTTGATCCAATAGATACCTGAGGTGGTTAGCTCCTAACAGTGTTGGCGACGTCGACCAATATACTCACTGAGAGACATCTTTAGACAGTTGACAGTACTCCCTTCGTTTCATATCTAATCCCTTAACCTCAACCACCCTTCGGGTCTTGTCTTCTACTTTCAAGGCGGCATATTTCTTCTTTTGCAGAAGCAGAAGCCGTTCGAAGACACTGTCCAAGTCAATTTCAAGTAATTTGTACTTGTCGTTGACGGCGCGCTTAAGTTGGAAGGATATGGCGATGGCTTTTTCATATTCGGTTTCGTTGGAGTTTACGAAGATAGAATCAGTGTCACCGTAAACAACCTTGAACAAGGCGTGTTAGACGACGGAGAAAGTGTGACGCGTAGGCCCACCTCCAGGCCAAGGCCCTCCGCGAGGGCTTTCGTCTGCATGAGGATTTCACGACCCATGTGTGTCGTTAATGCGGCGAGAGGCTTCGCATAAAAGCGTGAATGTTCGAAGCCTAGGCATCCGTACATACTATTTGCGGTGAGCTTCAAGGCCATCTGCTTGATATCATACTACAAGGAGGGAGGTAAGCAAAGGAGAGTACATTATCCGTCGAATTCTTACCTGCACTCGTTTATGCTGCGGGACATTCCGATCTTTCATAAGTGCCTTAACTTGACGGCGCCGATTCACAAGGGTAGCAATGAGCCGTGGAAGAACGCCCTGCGTTGTACCGGGTGGAGGAGGCTCGGGAACACCGTCCTCATTTTTGCTCTGATCACCCCGTGAGTTCATGTCTGTCTATGCGATCCTTTGTACGTACCTCCGCATTGTCATCTACTGTGGTGAAGTCGATGTTATACTCCTGGATGATACTCGGATAGAGCGAGTTAAAGTCCATGACCAGAATATATCTGTCCCACAAGCCTCGTTTGGGCTCGAAGACTAGACCACCCTTATAGGTATCCTTTTTAGCCTTGATCGGTTGCCCGTTCTCGTCAAGTTCGGGTTCTTTTGGAGGCGCAGGTGCGTTTTTCTGACCCCATTTGTCCGGGCATATGTACTTCAGACGATGGAACTCGTGTAGTAGAATGTATTCGTTTCGTTCAGCGCGACCTCCATTCAGCGTCTTGTTCCTAGTGGAACCTATGTCAGCGGCGGGCGTCCTTGAGCAAGACGACGACTGTACCAGGAATTCCCAGCGAGATTCGTTAGTTGCTTTGTCAAGGGTAACATCTGGACGTCCATAGCGATGGCCATTTGGAAATGCGAATCCATTTCGCAATGTCTGACGAAGGTTAGCAAGCGGTCAGACGAACTGACGCTTGAGTCGAAGTATCCCGCCGTGTCATCGGGATCTATATCTTGCCTATCAACTTTCAGAAAGGTCTTGCACAACTCCGTCAATGACCATGTCGTAGACATGATTAAACCCTAATGACCCTCTGTCAGACAATACGTCTAGATTAACGATTAAAGTTACTAACCTTCGCGCCATCGCCCGAAAGATCACAAAGCATGCGTCCGTTCAGGAAACGCAAGTTGCTTCCTTGCCTCCCTATCGCAGGCCATTTGCTTCGCCTGAAACGACCGATACGAGACCAATGGTCGGCCTTGAGCTCTTTCATCCGATTGAGAAGGACATCCAAAGACACGCCCAGGAAGTCATGACCGACGATTACATCCGGGTCGGCTTTGTAGATGGTAACTGTCTGACTATTAGGGGTACCGTCTCACAACGCCGAAAGTAAGACGTACCTAGTAGGCTATTGAGCTAGCATTCGCTCGTTCTTGACAGGAGTTATGAGGCATTTGGGATTCTCCCTAGCCTTTTGCTCGAAGTTGGGAGGAAAGCCGTCTAGAGGGCGAACAAACGTATGGACGCTACATGGTTGCTGCTCCGGAGGCGTTTGATCATCGATGTCCACTTCGATATCATGAGTACCTGCACAATGGGGAAATAAATGCAAAACATACTGCTCTTCCAAATCCTAGCCGTAGCACAAACAATTTCGCATTTATTATCCCTGTGGTTGACGATCGTGCGTAGACTCAGGCTCATGACCGTGAGTGGAGGGATATCTTTTGGTGCTTCAGAGTCTGACTCCGAGAACGGATTTAGGTCCTTTGGATCGGACACGGTGGCTTCGAACTTGCACCATGATACCTAATAAACAGAACGATCAACAACAGGGGACAGGCAGGGAAACAGGGAAGCTTACTCCCTTGTTGTCAACTTGGGGATTCTTGATTTCCAGCCAGCAAGGTCCCATGATTTTTCGTTTGATGACAAGCAGTTCAAATGCACTTGTGGAAGTTCCCAATACACAAGAGATGTTAGCGCTGCAGGCAGAGCTAGGTATTTCGGGGTCTATGACTGGTTAGCAGAGTAACATGGATTGTAGAATGGCACCCACCCGTGAAAGGGTACACGACCTTGAGCCACTTTGTCTCACGGGGAACCCCCGGTTTACCGAAGACGTAGTTTCGGTTGACGAATTTGCCCTTCCAGGTCTTAATCTTCATTTGCTTCCGCACATAGTCGAAGTCAGTATACACGTCGTCCAGGTCTGTGAGTTCGTCGGTTTCCATCAAATCTCCATCTACATACTCCGCGCGTTTCTCTCGCGGGAGGACGTAAAGATTGCGCTCCAGATTTTCGACAGTTACGCAGCAAGATACCCAGGCTCCGCTGGCCTTGTCTTTGAGCTTTCCAACTAAGTAGACCCGACCAGCCTGCTCGACATAATCTAGCCAGTAGAACCGGAGCGAACCGTCCGGTTCCAATGCGGAAATGTCGCTATGTTTGTTGGTAGACGAGGAGGCTTTCGTTGGGGATTCATCGACCACGTTAAGATTGTCCCTGAAGGACATCCAAGATGCATTTATGGTTTCCTCTTTCTTGGCGGCGCTCTGAGCTTTCTTCTTCTTCACCACAGGTTTGATCTCCTCCTCCAAATCGTCCATGTCCATAAATTGCTCCATATCCACGTCAGAAAAGTCGTAATCGCTGTGCACATTCAACTCTGCAAGTTTGTCCACATTTGGGGTCATGTCGGGGGCATCGGTCTTGATACGCTTGGCCGGACTCATAGGAAAATCGTCGCTCGACGCGCCCAAGGGTCCATCGCTGTGATAATCAGATGAAGTGTCGTCGTACGGCCTCGCGGGAGATGAAGAAAATGCAGGTTCTGGCTTGCGCTTGCGAGGCTTTGAGGGCGTGATGATAGGGAAAGCATCCATGCTTCCCAAGAGAGACGTCATCAAGTCATTTTCCTGTTCAGCGGTCACCACGGGTCGGTAAGCACTTATTGAGGGTGCAGCTGGGGGCGGCGGAGCAGGCTTTGCTTTGCGGGATTCTTTCTTCGCTAGTATTCCAGCATTAGTATCTGATCTCCTCCTGAGAGGTTCTCTGGGGGAAGCGTACGCTTGCGTTTCTTATCCACACGCTTCTCCTCTACATCTGAATCGAATTCGTCTCCCTGGCCGTATTCATCCATCCCATTGTCCACATAACCGCCTACCCCATCATCGACGACAAAGTCGTCCTCTTGTAGTCTTCCTTTCACAACAGCTCTATACTGGTCTTCCGAAACTTCATCATAAATCTTATCCTCGTAGTCCTATACACGGAATCAGTACCCCTCTGATGTCTGGCAGCGTGCGGAATACGATACCTTAAGCTGGCGGCGACCCCCGGCCCGCACGCGTAAGTATTCTTGACGGATCTCTTCCTTAGTTTTCTCCCCGCGTCTTGAACGTCGCTCCATGTTGACTCGTAGTCGCAAATCAGTGAGAGCGTGGCAAGCCCAGCTCGATTCGCGTGATGATAGTTGTTACGTGACAAAGGGCACCTGATTGTGACACATGGCGTCGCCGTGACATGTTCATGAGCCCTGACTTTCCTGAACTCCGATTTATCGACTGAGTCATATATCAGGTTCGTCTTTGAGCCAAATTTGCCACAGTTACTCACATTTGGCCTCTCAATTTCAACTGATATAGCCTATGTAGTACGCAGGCACCCACTCACAGGGTCCATAGACACACGATGTACAGCAACAAGGATTGGGTCGCAGGCTCGAAGCTAGAGTATGCCGTGCATCGCACAGCAGAGGTCCATGATCTCACGCACCCAAATATTTCAGACCTTTTGGGAGTGATATTTCCTATGTATGGCTCTCAGAATATGCGTTAAGTTTTGCGCAGCTCTTCTCCCGTTCTTCAACCCTGATGTTACGCCTCTCTTGTAGAGAAGCTTCCAACCACAAGTTTAAGCTCTATACTGCGGTGTCACGTAATGATTGCGAGACAATCGTATAAATGTATGGGTTCTCTCCCCCTGGGATTTCTTCGTTTGTACACTGATACCAGAAACCGACATGGCTAGAATAAATGGACCGTTAGGCACACTACGAGGTGGAGCGCCGATTTATCGTGCCCATTGCTCTGGCTTCTTGGACGGGCAACCTTGCTCTGGTACTGGCTCCTCGTTCTGTTCAAAAGTGCGGACTCTAGATATAACATCCCTACGCAGCACTGACATTATTCTTTTAGTGCCGTCTTGTTGCAGTAAGGTCCCACCGTTGCTCCTGGCGCGAGCGGGCTAATGCTACTTGCAGTATTGCTCGAAGGACTGTCAAGCCGTTGACTGGAAGAGACACAAGGCCGATTGCAATAGCCCATATCTTAAATCGACATGGAAACCAGCGTGGATCGTCGAATCTCGGTTGCCAGCATGCGCAGGGAGTGACGAGCAGTCGCTTTTCGGCATCCAGGGTGTTCACCTTTGGGGCAATGTCCCAGCGATCGACTGCTTGAACATTGTACAAAACGAACAAGGAGCGGCAAAGACGATGGACTTTGATCTATGCTTTGCTGGTAAGCTGAAGGACGCCATGTTCTGATCGAATTGTTAATTATTTATCCTCCAGCTTCTGGGGACATTAGAAACATGGTCCGAACTGTCAACGGGCTCCCCATCGACTACGTCGGAAGGTGCAAAATCTTATTGAACGACAGAAATCCCGTTATCGTTGCTCGCAACATACTTATTTTACATACACTCCTGGCCGACGATCACAACCCCCAGGAGGCCGCGGAAGCTGCCGTTCATCTCATGTACTCCTCTTTTCTCAGTCGCGAAATTGCAGATCACCTGCAACATTCCCTCATGGATATCCTCGACAACAACGATGTCTTTAGCAGACCCATGTTCGAGTTAAATATTGAAGGCAACGGTCGCCTTAACTCCGTCTCTCATCCAACCGTTATCTCATTCCTTGACACACTCGTGACGGTTGTATATAGTCGTTCTGCGGCCGCTCAAAGCAGAGACGGAGTCATGATGGCTCCTTCTCGTATCGATTATCTGGATCGACATTTGTCTCTCCTACGACCCGCGCATCGATTGTCGTTCTTACGCAATCGCAAGACTGGCATTCTGGCACCCTTCGGCACTGACGTGGCCCATTTCACTGAGCCAAATAAGTGAGTGATTGAACGGGTTTCCATGAATTCACTAATGCCATATGTTCAGGCTTATGTTCAGCCCAGACGGCGTTTGGCTTGCTGCTGATAGTGCTGATCCTATCTGTGGTTGGGATGCAGTGTCTGTGTCTTCCACAGGCAAGGAGCACGGCCTTGATCCTGGTGATATTTACGGTGCACTGTTCTTCCACACCAAGAAGGAGTTCATGACCTTCGCACAGCGAGTACGACGACAGCGCATATCGATATTTGTCACCCCATTCGACGCAATCGACCTACCTTCGCAGTTTTCGCCCGGGCTGCTTCCTTTTGAAAAATTTGACCGAATTGAAACATCCAACTTGTGCGACTTCGTAGGATTTATCCCAATCCTCGCCAAGTGGCACAATCTTCTCAAGCCGACGCCGCATGCGACGTTACTTGCGAACAGCATGAACTGGCGCTTAGAACAAGATCCTCCAATGCCGTTGAGGTCACGATTCCCGCAGCGAATTAATGCTAACCGTAGGGACTAGTCCACCCAATCTGTTCTTATTCATGAACAATGTCGGCGCATTTGATGAGAAAGACAAGGCCTTCGAAGACCATCTTCTCAAGAAAAATGTATCTTCGGGTGCATCCAAGTATGGGCTCAGAATGCGACCGGCCGACTCTCTTTGTATCCACCCAAAGGTCAGTATAACACTGTTCATGAGCTCGTTCGATCTCACCTATGTCTGGAATAGCGACTCGGGCTTTCACTGGACACACCTAGTAACTCGCTGTCGGACCTTTCGAAAGAAGAATATTACACTGTTTGTAAGTTGGACCATAGAACCGTTTGAAATGCACTAAAGATGGCTGTGCCTAGTCACCCTGGGTAACGTCGAACATACAACTCGCTTCCTCGAGTTTGAATGCCCGTAGATATTTCTGTCATAGTAAACAGAACATCATCTTGATATATTACGAAGTTGAAGAATTACTTATGCACAAGCTTTGAATTGAACTTTAAAACTGTCCAACGGAGCCTCGTCAATTGACGCCCATGCTCTCTTTCCGGACCATCGCGTGCACATGCCGACGCGCCAGTCGATGTCGAACGACGCTTCAATTTTACTACCAACCACGATCCGAATATCATACAAAGAATACCGACGACTTGAAAAATAGAGATATCCAGTTAAAACTACGGGAAATTCTGCGTGAAACCGCCCAGCCCGTTGCGGTTATAACTTCATGGATGCCCTCGTCTTCTTCGCATGAGGGTGACAAGCACTCAAAATACCATGGCGCGACGCTATCGTCCTTTACGTCGGTTGCAATGGACCCTTACCCATTGGTTTCCTTCGCGTTGCGCATGCCATCGCGTATGGGTGACACTTTGAAGTCGCTATATTCTGGCACCCGACCTACACCTGGACAAGAACTCGGAAGAGGGGAAGACTCAACGCACTTGGTGATGAACCTCCTCAGTGCTTCCCAAGCCCATGTCGCTCACAAATTTGCTCGCCCGGATCTGTATCCGCATCCGTTCGATTCGTCATCCAATTCCGCACAATCGGAGAATATCCCTCACTTCATTTCGAAAGAAGGTCTACCTGTCTTGAAAAGCTCCTTGGGGGCGTTTTCATGCCGCCTCATAGCGCCCGCTATCCCCCTTCACGACCTCTCGTATCTGGAGAGTCTGGGACGTGCACATACGAAACCTAGCCATCTCCCCGAGCTCCCGCCAGGCAGTGTGATATCTGAACTATTCATTGCGCAAGTGGTCAGAATCGTGCTTGAACCCCACTCGCCATCCACTGGGATGAAGCCACTACTCTACCATAGAAGAAGCTTCACGAGTTGCAAAAGGGATGAATGCGAATAGAAGAATGACGCAGATGTAGTATGTCACCGTCTGCCGATACCATAACGAATTGATCGCTGATGCCACGCAGCTGTAGATACTTACCCATGCAAATTAATGAGCTTTGTGCCCGCTCTGGTTGCGACTTATGGTGTAATTGCACTACCGCAGGACTCCTTCCATAGTAGCGCCCCCCTAGCGTGCTAGCGCGCGGTGGTCCAGCAGGTAAAATGGACCTTTGCCCTAAAATCCTGTGAAGATGATAATCACTACCGCCATCAGAGGCGGGACAGACAGAATGCTGAATCATCCTAACTAACGACGGACGATACCACGCCTATTGCTCGCTATCCCAATGCTGTTCTACTAGGCATAGCTCGAAAGCTAGAATGCATGCAGCTTAGGTGTGTTCCGGACCCACCTATTTAAAGGATGTATCTCCTTCGACATACTCCAGCAGCTTATCCACAGCTTCCCAGTAAGCATCCGATTCGCTCCCTTCCGCGCTCACGATGCTGACTATCTTCCTTTAGCTTACTAGTTGATTCAACAATCGTGCGTACCACGTCACCATTAGCCGACTTATATTAAATATGATCTTAGGCCTGGTCAAAATGCGTTCCTCTTTGATCGTCCTCGCCTTCGCCACTGCTGCCGTGGTTTCTCGTCCCATTGAGGATGGCCATAGTAGCTTGGCCATTCGAGGTGTCGAGTCCTCTTATGTGGTTCGTGCCTATGATGCAGAGGACGGCAAGATCCACGACGCCATCCACGGCGCTATCCACAAAGTGGCCGCCTTCGGCAAGAAGCTCCTTGGCAGCAAACCGAAGGCCGCGACTGCACCTGCACCTGCACCTGCCGCCGAGGCAGACGCGTCAGCAACCGCGGATGCTGCCGCTCCTGCCGACCCCGCAGTAGCTGCTAGAGACGTCGACACCGAAGATGGGCATATTGCAGACGCCGTCCACAAAGTCCACTCCACCATCCATAACGCTGTCACTAGCGCGATAGCATTCGGAAAGAAACTCCTCGGCGGGAAGTCAAAGGCCACCGCTGCCCCACCAACTGAGGCTAGCCCCGAAACCGCCGCCGCCGACACCGCCGCTCCTGCTGATCCCGCCGCATGAGTGATCATTAATCATCGATCAACGATCTCGTATAACTGATGGGTGCGCTGTGAGGATACATATGCACAATATTGTACGATGTACTCGATATCTACGCATGATGTCAAGGACGATGCATATTTGACCATCATCCTCATGGCCTATCTCGGAATACTTAAGGGCCAATCGAAAGATAACTGACTTGCTGAAGTAGCCGGCCGCTCAGATAGCACCACTTACCCACCAATCGTGAAAAGTGGGTTTTGATTGCTTCCCGCCACAATCACTTTCATAGCTATCATACAGGCTGTATAACAAGGGAATCATCACCGCCCGACGGCATACATCCATGTGGAACCATCCCATTGCAGGAAAGCAATATGTCATAAAAGAAGGGGGCGCGATGAAACACAACAAGCTCAATTACTCACCCAGAAGGTACAGATCTACTCCATTAGATTTGGTCGTTTCACCACTCACCGTTGTACCCACTTTCGCCCTTTGAGGACTTCTACCAAGTTCCATGGGGGATGCAAAGAGGCGATCTTAGTAACCCTAGGGCCTACAACATGCCGCGTGCAGTGAGCGAAAGGTTTAAAGGGCCTTTCGCAATACATCGCATGGTATCTCATCAGCTTTCAATCGTATCGAGGTTTGTTCGAGACGGGCATAGCTTTCTTTACGGTGCACTTATTATCCCTCTTTTAGATGTCACTAGACAGTGACAACGAGCGCTCTAGAATAAGGCACATCATTTTATCTATGCTGCAGAAACAGAAGCTTGCCTGCCAGGGCCCTCACACTTGATCAGTCATTCGTCCAGAGGTGTCTAGACGAGGCAGCCAGTCTCGGATGCCCCATGGAACCCGTTGGTGACCATCCTTCCTTTCACAGGTCCACTACCATTGGCGCCGCGATCGCATTCTTCGCCTACAACTATATCAAAGACGAAGATGTGAAGGTTTACATCGGGACGTATACCTCTATTATCATATATATCGAGGACACTTTCGGTAACAACCCCAAAGTCGTCTACGACTTCAACGCTCGGTTCACATCAGGACAACCACAGCGGTCGCCTGTCCTCGCAGCGTTTGCGAGGCATCTACGCCAAGCGGCATTATACTTCAATGACCTCCAAACGAGCGCTATCATTATCGGGAGCCTGAATTGGGTGGCGTCGCTCTGGATGGAGGACCACTTTCCCGACGTTTCCCGGTGCCGTCCCATCGGTGCAGTGGATGCGAACTTTCAGACCGATGCACTTTTCAGCTGCAACTGCCGGTTCCCTGCCTACGTGCGCAATATGTCGGGCAACGGCGAACCGTACGTCATGTTCATGTTCCCAAGGGACATGGACTTCAAGGTTTATGCCCAAGCCATACCGACGCTAGCGTTGGCCATCGACTATCTGAAGTGAGTGCTCTGGCTGTCTCATCCCTCTTGGATCATGAGTCCTCCTAACCAGATACTTGTCTAGCGATGTGATGTCCTTCTACAAGGAGGAACTGGCTGGAGAAGAAAATAATTATGTCTCACTTATGGCAAAGCATTATGGAGCAGCTAAGCTAGACATTCTTCAGCGCGTCGCCGATCAGGTTGTATCTTGGCTGTCCACCGCTGAGACGCTGCTTTCTACGTCCCAGCCAGCCCGTGAAGCGCTGAGGCACTTCTCGCAGGGATATGTAGATTACCACTCCTCTGCTTCGAGGTACAAGTTGGGGGAATTGATGGGGGATGAAGTTATGGCTCGTTGTGGGGTATAGATCAATAGTGTATGAGCTACAGTGGATACATTGTGGTCCATGGAACTTTGGGGATTAATTAGACGCTGAGTTTGAACTCACAAGCTCAACCAGCGACTCTGTATCGAGAGTTGTTGAGGACGACTGATCATCGTGGTTCGCATTGTTTATATCCCCAGCACCGTGGTAATAGTGCCGAACAGTGTTCTAAAGTTGCCAAGGCCGGACTGTCAGACTTACTTCCTGAGAGTCGGCTGACACCCACGATCAGTGCGGTCACTTCGCCGTGAAAAGATAGCAAGAACTCAGACGCACCACCAGTACTGTTATACCCAATTTGCCTTGCAGTTGGCTAACCATCTCGCAGGGGTTTATTAAATCTTTGCAGGAGGTGGCCGTTGTAATTCGGTCTCGAACATGATCTTACGGCCACGTTCAAGTCCCTTCCTTTAGGGCTCCGGGCTGCCGATGTGCCACTAAATGGTTCAACACATGCTGCTCTACCAGTAAATCTGTCTTCTTGTTTCCAGGACTCAGTTCACGGCCCGGAGGAAGTCCCAAATAAATGGTTTCCTCGTTGGTACTTCAGCAACATGAAGTTTGGCGCAAACCAAAGGTTTAAAAGGCCTTTCTAACTCGTCGCAATTAACCAGAGCTCAGCTTTCAATTACACCCAGGTTCGCAATTGCCAGCATAGACTTCAACTCGCTCGTCACTCATGCCCTTCAATTTGCAGATGCTGGCACAGAACGATATAAAATCTAGCACGAGGCACATCGTCCTGCCTTTGTTGCAGAAGCGACAAATTACCGCCAGGGCCCTGAAGCTGGACGAATCGTTTGTTCAGAAGTGTCTGGACGACGCAGCCAGCCTCGGATGTCCAATGGCACCCAATGGCTACGTACCATCCTTCCATCGCTCCAACCGGACCGGCGCTGCCATGGCTTTCTTCGGGTGTGATCATATCGACGACATGCAAGTGAAACTATACATCGGGACGTACACTTCCCTTGTCGTATACATTGAGGACGCTTTCAGCGACAAACTTGAAGTTATTCACGACTTCAATACTCGGTTCACCTCAGGAGAGACACAATGGTTGCCTGTCCTCACGGCACTCGCTACGCATCTACGTAAGACGTCGGCATATTTTAACGACGTCCAAGCGAACGCTATCATTACTGCACGCCTCAACTTCATGGCATCGCTCTGGATGGAGCATCGCTTTCCCGAAGTTTCTCAATGCCAGGCACCTGGTGGGGACGTAACATTGTCTTCCAAGCTGCTTGCCGGTTGCGATTGCGGATTCCCTACATAAGTGCGGAATATGTCAGGTAATGGCCAGCCACACGCCATGTTCATATTTCCAAAGGACCGAGATTCCAAGGTATACGCCCAAGCCATTCCGACACTGACATTGATCGCCGTTTATTTCAAGTGAGTAATCTGGTTGCATCGTCAATCAGGAGTCTACATAACTCACGGTGCCCTATCAATAGCGATATTTTGTCATTCTTCAAGGAGGAGCTGAGTGGGGAAATCAATTACGCCTCCTCCTGGCAAACCATTATAGTGTGCCTAAGATGGACGTCCTTCAGCACGTTGTCGATCAGGTTTCTTCTTGGTTGTCCACCGCCGAAAACCTTCTCTACGCATCCAAGCCTGCCCTCGAAGCGATGAGGCGCTTCATACAAGGTTTCGTGGATTATCATTTCTCCGTCGCAAGATACCGGCTGAGTGAATTGATGGGGGATGAATTTGTTACTAATTAGCTGAGCGTGCCGTTTCACGGAAGTACATAAATTGTGATTTTGACGTGTCTTTTCACGGAAGTGCAAAACTTGTAAATATCAATATCAGTGTCCCTCGAATTGAATCCATACTGGAACTTACGAGCACGATCGCGGATGTGAGGGCGGGAAATGACAACAAAGATAGTATTCGAATATTCGTAATTGGCTTAACTATGTCCTATAAGATATTGATAAGATAATAACCACCCAAATTAGCACTATTAGACGCCCGTTGTACGGTATTTGCGACTAGTAAGCTGGTCACTGACTCTTGCTTTCCTCTACCATGATTCTGCTAGAGGTGAGTGACCACCATGATTGGATGGCGCCATTAATTCGCGTGAATTATAGCCTCACAATGTTATCATCGAAACCACTCTGAACGATAAACTCGCGAAGTCAGTCGACATCCATCATGTACATGTGGACTGAACTCACCATGCTGCGGCGCGTAGACCCGCTTCACTAGATGTACTTTTCGTCGACTACGATGGCGTGCGCTTCCACATGACGACGCCCGAGAAGAAGACGGTTATCTTGTTGTCGATGCAGATTAGGTGCTGGAACGAGCTAGAGCAGTATGGGGCATCGGATATCTTGAAGCGGGAATATGGACCATTACTGCTTGACCAGCCGGAGCCCGAGTATAATGCGAGCTTGCAGATTGATCTGGAGCAGGTTCCTGCCGATGGAGGTGCGCTTTCATGCTCGCGAATCCCATCTGAATCGTCCGTTTCATGATGAACTCAGATTCTCGGAAAGCGTTCATATCTTCGGTTGCTCACTTCAAACGAAATGCGCTCGCTGCGCCTTTCGAGAGGGCGTTCCAGACACAGAAGCAACTTGAAGCATCTGGCTCAGGCCAAGGCGATCTCATGGAAATCCATTATCGCGATGAGGAAGCCATCTACGTGCAAGCTGCTCAAGACCGCGTCACCGTTATATTCTCAACCGTGTTCCGTGAGGAGACAGATAGGATCTTTGGGAAAGTCTTCTTACAAGTACGTCTATACCCAAACCCCACTGACGACTTCTGACCGGGGTCTATGTTACAACATCGTAATTCCAGGAATTCGTGGACGCTCGTCGACTACCCACAATTCAGAACGCACCCCAGGTCCTATACTCCCCGAAATACCCCCCTTTGGAGATCAGGCATCTAGCGGATCTGCGGACGTCAGAGGACATCGGTTATGTTACCTTCGTCTTGTTCCCCCGCCACTTCAAATCCCCCGACATTGCTGCAGGAACGATCTCCCACATTCAGCTTTTCAGGGATTACTTACATTACCACATCAAGTGCAGCAAAGCCTACATGCATTCCCGAATGAGGTTCAGAGTAGCAGAGTTCCAGAAAGTGCTGAACAGGGCGAAGACGGAAACGGTTACGGCAGAGAGAAAGACAGTCAGGTAAGCCCTCGTACTACATGATTGTGACCACCTCTTAAAATGGTTTACATCTATAGTGGACGTACGTTGATGTCGCGATGATCGGACCCGGTTGGACATCCTGTAAGATAAAGACGAACTGAATGGAACTTGAGCTTCGTGTCAAACCGTTGTTTGTGTATCATCGGTCGGTAGCTTGGAACGTATAGTGCTTCTCTCTCCATCGCCCAGATGTACAAAATGGTCTTACAACGCACTGCGCAATCTGATCAACATGTCCTACTACTGATGCCTACCATGTTTTGCAGGACACCGACGCTCATCTAGGACGATAGGACCTAGGATTTACGCATTCAAGTTTGAGCGAGGGGATGAAAATGGTGTGCTCACAGTTGCAGCATCATCTTTGGGACGCCGAACTTGTAACCCAGCGCCCATTCGTTCCTACGCAATGGGTCCGCCTTCTTGAACACATCTGCTCCCTCTACTTGCGGCAGCCTAACTACCCAACATTTGGAATCGCCCACATGCCGAGCTGCCCATCCTTCGAATGCCTTGAGCCTCAAGGCCTCGGCCTGGGTTGGCACCATGGTCCAGCCACGCTCTACATACTTACTTCTGGCGGCTTCGAGGCTGGCAAGAGTTGAGCGTGCATTATCGACAGGAAGAGTTATCTTCTTCTCTAGGGTCTCTTCGCCGTACAAACTATAAGCGTAAGATGCTGTGATAAGGTTCATGACAACGGCTAAGTATGTGCGGGAAGTTAGCCAAGGCAAAGGGATAGAGGGACGACCTTACTCGAGTGAAATCCCAAGATCACTTCCATGATATTGCGACGGCAGATGATGAGCTGGATTTTCCTGGAGCTCACGGGTGACAGGAAACTGACAACAGCACGCATGCCCTTGAAGCTGTAATGCTCTGTTATATCTGCCCCATTATACCCCGGATCAGCAGGGGCTGCGCTTCCCCTGTTCCCGGGCAGCGTTGTGTAGCAGGGCTCTAAAGAAGGAAGACGGCCGCTGTCGAAATCTGAGGTGACATAGCGCGAAAAGGTTCGGTAGAAAGGATGTGCTTCGCCCTGGTGATTCAGTGCAGTGCATCCCACCTCCGACTCGAGCCATTTACCGATCTCCAGCGCACGCGCGTACTCGACGTAGAGGTCGAGATCGGATTCGGGGTATGTTGTTCTTGTGAAGAACTGGAGTGCTGCAGAGCCGGAGATTACAAGCCCATTTTCCTTTTGTAAGCGACGAAAGGCTGGAATGTACCGCGAGGGGATGAACGGTTCGAGGATGGGGTTTAGGGAGTAGTTGCGATGGTAGTAGGCTTGGACTTCATCGTAGATCGCTTTGCAGGTCAGAGAATACCAGCGCAGCGCGTCCAGGGAAAGTTGTCCCATCACGCTGGCGTGGATATCGTAGCTTCCGAGCATGCATCGCGTAAAACCCATGAGACCCTCAGGAGGCTCATTCTGTGTACAGATGTCTTGAAACCGGAATCATTAGTGCAAGGGGTAGAACTTACGCGTAGTGCGACGGCCAGCAGTGACTCTGCTATGTCGTCCGCGACGTTTTCAGCACCCTGAACGCTCATTTCGCTGGTTAGCAGCACTTGGATGGATGGTGGTCGTGTTCAGAGATTCAGAAGCCTCAGATGATCGATTGTATGGCATTGCATCACGTGCTACGCGTTCTCCCTGTGCCCCTGATCGTTCGTCCTCATCAGGACATTTTCCCACCAAAACATATGTAGCGCGACATTTTGTCATGTTTTCAGCTGAATCCGGCTTCTCCTGATTATAGGAGGATGTAAAGGAGAAGAGAGTCTTCTTCCTGGGAAGCTGAGGAGCCTTCGTTATCGACCCCCAGCACGTTGCGCATGACAAACCGGATATTCTCAAGGCGCGCCCTATTTTTCTATCTGGCCACACTGCTGTGCACCGCTCTCTTCCTGAACTACACCCACCGCACGCGCAACGCTCAACCCGATGAAGAGGAATTCGTTAGCCCCTCTCAGGATGATCCCAAGGTGAGCTCTATCGTTTAATTGTTGATTGCAAGCTGAAGGCGGCCAAAAGCAACCTGGCGGCACAGATACGTTGCCTGGGGTGCTCCCAACAATTCCTGAGCACCGACGGATCACCATCATAGCGATATGGAATCCCAAGACGAATAACCCCAAGGATCCAATATACTTGCCGAATTTCTTTGCCTCAGTCGCGGCGAATCCTTCAATTGAGCTTCTTTTCATCAAGTATGACAAGTACGAAGTTGGGTGTCAACCTCCTTTCGCCCCGGACTTGCCGAACGTGAAAGAGATATGTTTGGCAACGGATGAGTATTGGAAGTTACACGCGAAGTTTCTGTGCGATTACTGGCGTGGATGCACCGACGAAGAGCACGCGAACGTCCTCAAGAAACTCCACGAAAGGGCAGACAAGGATTATGTATGTTGGCATATAGCTCAGATGTTAGTAGTTCAAGTATTGATTTCCTCTTAGGGTAACTCCTACTTCCGGCCCTTCAGGCCAGAAATATTTCACCAATGGGTTAACCCCCACACGACTATCTGGGCGTGGTGTGACATGGATATTTTCATGGGTGATTTTGATAGGAATTTCCCGTGGGACGTCGCGGGGGACTTCGACTTTCTCTGGCCTTCGCCACCGCAGGATAGTGATGATATCCTATTATTCTTCCCTGGGCACCTCGCTTTCTTCAAAAGGGCCCCGCATGTCATCGACGAATTCATGCGCCTCCCCAACTTCCGCTCCTTGGAGGCGTTCATGGCCTTGCCATGGCTCACTTCTGCCACAGGTATGCTTCTTCCTCGACTTTCTTCCCTGACAAACGCTGAAATAAAGTATTTTTAGAGGAGTGTGAATACTCGCATTGGGCCCTAACGCAATCGAGCCTGACGTTCCTCCGATTCCCTGGAATGGTGGAGAGTGGATTTCACTTCTCAAGTACGAACAGAGGCGTTTTCTCTATCGAGAATCCCGGTTTCTGGGATTTATCCTTGAGAGAAATGGCGCCTGAGAACAGGGGTATGAGGATGACTTTGGGTGCTTCCCTGCAAGGACGCAAGTCGCTTCCACCGCCGTTCCCAACGTTTACCAAGGGCGGAAAGGAGAACGAGGTGATATTGCATGTAGGTGAATACACCCATGTCTTGTGGTTCCCCCAGCAGTATGCCGTCAACCTCCTGGTGGACGAGACTAAGACACTGAAGAGGCCGTATAAAAGGTGCGCTCATAGCGACCGTCCCCTCTCACTGATACTTATGAACCGCGCTAGGTATCTCATGCGTCGTGAACCACATGGACCTGTATACGATAGGTCGGAGCCCGTTGGAGAGAAGCTCTTCGCAATCCCGCAAGACGCGTATACCGACTCACCAGACCCCTCAGCCCCTATGCTCGCTTGGGAGTTACTGTACTCGCACTTCCAGTCCGAGAAATATTCTGGTGCGTGGCTTCGTTCCCTAATCCCTCTGGCTATGCAATGCGATACTAAGATTCACGATTTCATTTCTTTAAGATTGGTGGGGACTTCCTGGCGTACCGACTGAGGGGCTTGCATCCGACCAGATGCTGTTCGTAGATCAGAGGCGAGGCTCTTACATTTGGAACTCTACTGGTCACATCGTGTTTTCGGCCAGGGTTTGATTGTCATTATGGTGATGGGCTCGACTGGCCGTGGAAGGGTTATAAGATCTGTTGTATTATTTAGCAGTATAATCAATAGCTCAAATAATTGTACACGACTTTGAACACCAACAGGTTGTCAGTTACTATTACCCCATTAGGTGTTGTATAAACTTCAGATCTTAGTACGTCATCTGGCTCATTCACTCATCTCGATCTACCATGTCGTCCGCATCGGATGAGCATCTGAAATACCTTCGCCTCGCCATCGATGAAGCCGAGAAATGCGAGCCCACGCCCACCGCGTTTTGCGTCGGCTGTGTCCTCGTTGCGCGGTATCCCGAGCAGACCAGCCCACCCGTCGTCCTCGCCACGGGCTATTCTAGAGAGCTTCCAGGAAACACACACGCCGAGGCCAATGCCCTCGCGAAAGCCCAGTCGCTCCTCCCAGCCGATCTCTCAACACTGCTGAACGCCCCCAACAAGTCCCCTCTCACGCTCGAAGGCGTCTTACCACACACCGATGTCTACACAACGATGGAGCCTTGCTCTGTCAGAACATCTGGGCTTGCGCCGTGCGCAGATGCGTTGGTAGCAGCCAGGGTCCGGCGATGCCTGATCGGTGTTGGGGAGCCAGATGATTTTGTCAAATGCGAAGGAGCAACGAAGCTGATAGATGCGGGCGTAGAGGTTATCTGGCTTCGTGGATTCGAGGAGGAATGTTTGACTGCGGCTCGGAGAGGACATTGAGAACGGCAGAACGAAATAAATGGTGTGTATTTCCTTCCAATCCTAAAACCCTAGTAATGTGAACAGATTGTGTACGTATATCTATATAGCCTCATATACACCCATAGGCTGTGGCGCAAAATGATCCATGGGTGGACTTTGCTCGGGTTCCGTGTCTAGGAACCACTCCCTTCTTAACCGTCTGAAGATCTCCTTGAATGTGTCCGTCGAACCTCTTTCATGTATCATCACTACTTCAATGGGAAATCCTTCTGGTCCTTGAGGCTTTCGTACTTCGGCTCGGAATTTTACCCCTTTGACATTCAGGTATCCGCTTGGGTCTTTGGCGTCTTCCAACTTGCATCTAAGAACTGGCGAGCCATCGAGATCTTCCAGGAAAATGCGCACGTCCATTTCGCCCAATATCCGGCGACACTCGTTGCTCGTCTCTTCCTCATCGTAAAGCGAGAATAAAGAATGGCTCAACGGTCGAAATTTGAAGACATTCCCGAACCAAGCTCGCTTCGGCGGAGTGGATGACATGGGGTGAGGGGACGTGGGCGACGGTGACGGTGAGGAGATGGATGATCCATCCTCCGAAAAGGCAGGCGAAATGACATCCTGGCTCTGCTTCTTTTTGGTCACTATAGTTAGCCTCTTCGGTGGTTCCACTATCTTGACGCGTCGCTTTCCAACGGATAAGACTCTAGCAACCGCGCCAATCTTCGAATTCTCCTTATCCTTCGAGATGTTTGTGGGACGCTCTTTGTGGCGAATTGAAAGAGGCCGAGTTGTAAGCCCTGACCGCTGTTCTTCGGAAATGGGGACCCCCAAGGCTTGGGATATACCATCCTGCGCCACCCCAGGCGCCTGCATTGAATTGAGCCGTTCTGCAATCTGTAGGAAGAATGTCTGTATCTTTTCATCTTGTAGCTCGGCGGCCGTTACGTTTGGAACGTTCAAGGCATCCAAAAGCGGCGACAGAGGGGAAAGAACGGAAGCTGCCTGGTTAGGGCTTGAACAAGCAGCCGCACGATGCTGTTCTTGAAAGGATGCTACAGACTCAGTCCAAGTAGCGTGACGTGTCGCCCGCCTGGGGGTCGGTGGTCCAGTTCTAGGAGGCAAACTTGAAGGAGAGGTCATTATCGGTGATTCGGGTTGTGATGGGATAGATTCGAGAGCCTTCGCAGCCCGCCTTTGACTATTTCCTCGCTTTTTACGACGAGACATCATAGTATTCTCCTCTTCGCATTCCTCTAGGTGCCTTTGTCGATATTCAATCAGCAAGCTGTATATCCCCTTTTGCCAATTCGGTTCGTCGTTGGTGAGGCACTTCATGATTTCCGGGTCGGGTGTTCCATGCCAGAGAGTCCTTAGGTTGGCGAATATATCAGGATCGATAGACGTGAGTCCAGAAGCTGGAGAAGAGACAATGTCCAGAGTAGGCAACCTAAGGGTCGTGCGAGGTTCATGTAACTTGAAGAACGGGTGGTCCAGGATCTCGGGCATAGTGATTCGAGCTTTGGCGTCTGTCTTGAGCATCCGGTATATCAGGTTCTGAGCCAAGGGGTCGATATCGGCAGGCATTTTGAATATGCCGAGTTTGACTTTATCCAGCAAGGGTTCGATGTCTTCGGCGTCGAAGGGAAGTTTACCGACAAGCAAAGCAAAGAGGATGATCCCGCAAGACCAGATATCAGCAGCTGAACCGCTATACGATTGCCCGCTGCAAATTTCCGGAGCTACGTAGTGAGGGCTACCACAAGACGTGCGAAGGAGCCCGTTGTTGACCGCGTTTGCCTGCCAAGCGGCCATACCGAAGTCGGCGATTTTGACGTTGAGGTCCTGGTCTAGAAGGATGTTTTCAGGCTTCAAGTCCCTGTGAGCTATGTTGAGCCGATGGCAGTAGTCAACAGCGGCGATAATCTGTTGAAAGTAGTCCAGCGCCTCTAAGGTCGGGAGTTTTCCTTTGTTGCACAGATACTCGAAGAGCTCGCCGCCTTGGACGTATTCCAGGATCAAGTAAAGTTCGGTAGAGGTCTCCCAGACGTCGTATAGCTTCATGATGTTTGGGTGATCGATGAGTTTCATAACGACGATTTCCCTTTCGATAGCGAGTTGATTTTGGCCGGTTCCTTCAGCTAGGTTGTGGAGTGATACGTGAGAGTTCAATGAAACTTTAGAAACGATCTTGACGGCGGCGTATTGGCCTGTTTTTGAATGGCGGGCAATTCGAACGCGTCCTAAAGGGCGAGATGCACAGTCAGAACAATAACACTGCATCGTCTATGTCTAATGGTACCTGAGCTGCCTTTGCCAATAGTCCTGCCAATTTTCCATAGGCCGATCCGTTTGGGGTCTGCAGGAGGGCGTTTGCCCCGAGGTAGGCGAGGAAAATCATCGCGAGACATAAGAATAGTGATGCTAGTGTGATATAGGATGGGTAGTGTGTTCTGAAGGGAACGCCAGGAAGAGCACTATGTAACTTCAAAAAATCTGACTTCGAGCCTGGCGCGATACCACGTGACCGTGAAACACACACTCCTCAATGGCGACCTTGAGTCACTGTGGCCACCACTTAGCTTCGTTCTACCATCATGCAACCTACGCCTGCCCCGTCGTCTGCCCCGGGGTCTCCCCGCCCACAAGGGGATGAGAAAGAAGACACGACCAAGACTGAGGAGACGATGTCGTATCCTGTTCCCCCTCAAAACGCTGGGAGCGCGCCATTTCATGTGCTGTCTGGGCTCTTCGACAGACTTGCTGCTGAACGCAAACCGGATAGACGAAGGAAACTGCTCGCTGCTTGGTTCAATGTATGCCTGAGGACTCCTATCATTCTACTAACCTAAGCCAGCTGTTTAGCATTGGAGGGAAGAGAAGGGATATGACTTGTATCCAGTCCTGCGTCTCATTCTACCCCAGGCACGTCATGGAACGGGATTAGCCAGTGAAAGTCGTAACGTATCAATTACAGAAAGACAAAGAACGCGCCGTGTATGGTCTCAAAGAGAAGAATCTCGCAAAGACATACATCAAGCTGATTCCGTTAGGGATGCGCGACCCAGATGCCATACGTCTGCTCAACTGGAAGCGCCCAACTCAACGAGACGTACGCGCACCTACTTAAATCAACCTGTCCCTCTGACGCGCGGATAGTCCAGCTCTGGTGACTTCTCGGCGGTGTTGTTTGATGTCGTCAGCAAGCGTTCCTCTGTGATCGAGGGGACCCTGACTATTGACCATCTGAATGAGCTACTAGATGAGTTAGCCGCGAGCATGGGCAAACAGTGCGTTATCACCATGCAGGTTCAATTGCCTCATAGCGAATGATCGTAGGGATCTGCAATCCAAGATACTTCAGCGTATCTACAATCGCTCGACGCCAGAGGAGCAGCGTTGGATTGTCCGTATAATTCTCAAAGGTAGGACACATTCCCCTCCTCGCGACTTGACTGGATATCAACCGTGTTAGACATGAACATATCGGTGAAGGAAACCACCGTGTTCGCCGTGTTTCACCCGGATGCTCAAGATCTTTACAATACTTGCTCCGACCTCAAGAAGGTGATTTGGGAGCTCTGGGACCCGGAACGTCGTCTCAACTCTGAAGATAAAGAAATCCACCTTTTCCGAGCGTTCGCGCCGATGCTCTGCAAGCGACCTACAAAGAAAATCGAGGAGTCTGTCAAAGAGATGGGGGGTGTTGAATTCATCATCGAGGAGAAGTTGGACGGGGAGCGAATGCAGTTGCACAAGCGCGGGAATGAATACTACTATTGCTCAAGGAAGGGGAAGGACTACACATATTTATACGGCAAGCATGTTGGTGCTGGCAGTTTGACTCCATACATTGACAAGGCTTTCGACGAGCGAGTAGAAGAGTAAGGAACATTCTTCATTTGCTTACCCGACTACTGATGGCATTGGTCTAGAATTATACTGGATGGAGAGATGCTGGTATGGGACCCAGTGTCTGAACGCAACTTACCGTTCGGCACTCTCAAAACAGCTGCTCTTGGTATTCTGGCATACTTTCTACGCGATCTTCTACTGACATTCTCTCTCAGATAGATCCAAGAAAGAGCTCAATCCTCGACCGTGCTGTGAGTCCTCTCCCTCCGTTTAACCAACATCGGAGTGAGCTTATATCTTCATCAGTCAAAGTATTCGATCTTCTCTATCTCAACGGACAATGCATCCTCCACAAATCAACCAACTTTCGCAAGAAGAACATGCGTAACTGCATGACCGAAATCCAGGGGCGGATTGAATTTGCTAATGAATACAAGGGACGGACGGCGAAAGATATACGGACGAAGATGGACGAGGTTATGGCTAACAGGGGAGAAGGGTTGGTGCTGAAGCATCCTGGCTCACAGTATGTGCTGAATGGGCGGAACAAGGATTGGATCAAGGTAATTTCTCGATCTTCATCGACAAGGGCGTGATATTGATCCCTTGGACAGGTGAAGCCGGAGTATATGGTATGTCGTGGTCCCTTTAACCTCACAAACTACCCTCTAAATGGCAGGTATTAGGATAATATGGGAGAGACTGTAGATGTCCTCGTTGTTGGTGAGCATTTTGTACATTTGAGAATCGCTTTGGACTGTAATCATTCTACATAGCGGGCAACTATGGAAGTGGCAAACGAGGCGGGGGCGTGTCCACGCTAATCTGTGCGGTTTACGACGATAGGCGCCAAAATGACGATGAGCCCAAGTTCGTTTTCGTATAACGATCGTTACGCGGTTCTTGGCTGACAGCCAAAAGATACAGCACATTTGTTCGTATCGGTTCTGGGCTTTCCTTCGCAGATTACGTGTGGGTCCGCAGTCTGCGATGGAAAACATGGGATCCGAAGAATCCTCCTGAGTTTCTGCAGACGGCCAAGCGAACGCAGGAAGACAAAGGCGATGTCTACCTCGAACCGGAGGAGTAGGGTACCTCCCTTCTTGCGTCTTTATTGCTCTGACTTGATTGCGCATTTGGCAGTTCGTTCATCCTCAAAGTCAAAGCGGCGGAAGTCGTAGCCTCAGGTGATCCCGACGTCGACGTTTTCGTGTCTTGACGCTGAAGTTGCGCACAGATCAGTATCATCTGGGATATACGATGAGATTTCCCCGCGCGTTGTCTATCCGTGAGGATCTCAGCATTGCGGATTGCATGTCGGCTACTGGTAAGCAGCACGCCGTTGTATGAAATCTAGGCCCGATTTCACACCCAACAGCTGTACTGGACACGCTTCGTGCTGAAAGAAAGCGGAAGATGGAGAGCGACACGGCGTATGTATTGGCGTTGTTGAATTCGTCTGTTCTATATTCACGTTGGTGCCCGCAGAGTTGCTACGAAGAAGAAAAGAAAGACTACCACTAAGAAGGTTTGCTGCGTCCTAGAGCATAAGAGCAAGCTTTTGAAATGAAGTCCTAGGTCACCGTGCTGCCAGAATACCGCGGAGCCAACTTGAAGGAAGTCCCCGTCGAGTCGTATCTTTTCGACGGTATGAACTTCAGTAAGTGATAAGCATTTCAGCCGTTTTACCAAACAATTGATTCCGATCTCAGTGGTGTCGTCTGACCCCAAGTCACGGACTGGCGACAAGGATAAAAAGGACTTAATGAAATTGTGAGCGTCCCTTTGTTATTCGGGATTTTTCTGACGGCTCCAATAGGATTCATGCGCACGGCGGAAAATGTGTCCAGATAGCAAGAGAGCAGCCCAAGCTCTTCGTCGTCTATGGCGGAGCAACTACTCGTATGTATATGTCTTCGTCCCTACGTTCTCTTCAGTCCTGAGACACTCTGCAGCGTATGATCTGAAGCTCCTCATCAACAAGGATATCCATGACATCGTGAAGCCTGCGTGGATTGAGGATTCGGTCGCCACCGGCAAGCTCGTGCCTCTCAGCAAGAAGTATGCTTGTACAGTTTGACTGCTTAGTCTCTTGCTCATCTTGACCAGATACTTCTTCCACGCAACTGCAAGACGCCAAGAAACGGCCGAATATACTGAAGGCGCGGATTCGGATACTACAATGGACGACGGTCCAGCTACGGCAGGTCCGAGTGCCCAGGCCAATGATTCCGAAACGGAAGACGATGACTCGGATACGGAAGGCAAAGCCCAACTGAAGGAAGAACAGCCCGAGGATCCTCTATTGGCCGAGTGGTTTACCATCTCCGATGACAAGAAGGCACCGGCTCCCGCAGCTAACGCAATTCCGAATGATTCAGAGACCGAACCTGATTCGGATAATGCAGACGTCGCGGACGAAGGCGAAGATCACTGGGATGATGAGTACGTCCACGTCTCGCAAGAAGGCGAAGAGGCCAAGGAAGAAGTCAAGGAAGAAGGCGCAGAAAAATTCAAAGAGGAAGACATGGAGGACGTAAAGATGGGCGAAGACGCTCGAGCGATGGAATACGACCAGGAGAAGATATTCCGGCACCTGTGAGTTCCTATGATTTTTGCCCCCGTCCAGCCTCGCTGATGTCCGAAAAGTTGTTTTTACCTGGACTCTCCCGCGAACGCTCGAAAGAACGAGATGCCTGTCAAAAGCAAGTATGAAAACGACATTAACCAAAGGTAGTTCCTTCGCGTCCCTGAAGATCTTTCCTAGGGCTCACCTGAACGTAGTTTTGCCCAAATCGCGACTTTGATTACAGAAAATGGCGGCAAAGTAGTTGATATTGACGAGCCAAAGCTTACTCACGTCGTTGTGGACAAGCGAGACGGCAGTCGTAGGGTGGCGTTGATGAGTAGAACTTCGAAGTTCGTGGCTATTTTTTGCCTCTGATTTATGTAACTCAGCTGTGCGTTTCTAGACCTAAACGCCGGCATTTGATCATATCAGAGTATGTCCAAGCGTGTCTTGATGAGGCTACGCTGTTGGATGAGGATGGTGAGTCGCATCCTGTAGCCCTGCGGTTCGGGTCTAATACGCCAGCACAGAATTTGCTCCCTGAGCAGCGCTTGACGTGTCGGTAGTGCGCTAGCGGTTTCTGATACCAGGGAAAGGAACAATACAGTAATTTATGTATGACATGGGAGGATCGCAGTGTTATTTTATTTGCAAATATTCTGTATCTTTTTGATGGTGAAAAGCGGAGCGCATGGCACCAGAAATGTAAACCGGAGGATCGGAGCTGCCAGTGTTGGGACCCTGTTTGCGGCATGGCCTTGGCCGAGCCCGCAACTTTTCCACAGTGGACGTCTTGTCCTCTCCCTTCACCGCCCTCGCCTCCAGTCTTCCTCCTCCTCCCCTTGTACTCTTTCTTTCCGATACTCTCTGGGCGCGGGAGTACGGTGTTCGCTGTGCATAATTCCCCTCATTTCCCCAGTCATTTCACGTCCCCTTCCCAGTAAAATTTCTGTCATCTCAGGCCCTGTTTCTGCGGCAATTGTACTTCCTACATCCACTATGGCCACGGATCAGCAGGTGTCCCCCATGTCGAAGCTTTTAGAGACGCTCGGGCTCACTCGCGAAGACCTGCTGCAGCGAAGCGACCAGATGCGTCGGTTTCTCACCGCCGACACGTCGAACACCTTCGATACCACCACTCCCACGACGCTCTCATCCGCCAGGCATTCCACGGCGAGGCTCAGTACGTCGACCGCCTCTATGGCGCGTTCGATGTCTCGCTCTAGGTCTACTTCCTTTCGCGACGCGTCCCCGCCCA
Source organism: Pleurotus sapidus (assembly GCA_026743855.1). Lineage (NCBI taxonomy): Eukaryota > Fungi > Basidiomycota > Agaricomycetes > Agaricales > Pleurotaceae > Pleurotus > Pleurotus sapidus. The sequence continues at coordinate 928,338 of JANBWZ010000008.1, forward strand.
TGACCCCAGTGAAGGCAGAGCCCACCGATGCCGTCATGCCGTCCAGGCAGTTCGACAGCATGGAAATGGTTCTTGAGCGGCAGAGAAGGCAGAACAGGAAGGAACGAAAAGAGCGGAAGGAGAAGGAGAAGATGGCTGCGATTCGGAACAATTCCCAAGCCCATTCCCCCAGCCCCAGTATGGCATCGCAACCCGCCTTAAATCTCGACGTGGTCATGCAAACACGCGATGATCGACGCGTATATCCTCCTGAAGCTTCTGCTGCCTGCTAGAGATGGCTACGAACAGGTTCGCCAAACGCGTTTCAATCATTTGCAGTGCTGTTTGGATCACTTATTTCGCTCATGATAAGCAGACGCCTCCGGTAACCCCGCAGAAAGGGAGATACTATAGAGACCAATCATACGCTCATGCCAGTGTCGATGAATGTCCGGTGAGCATGCCCGCCATCAGCTTTATACACCCAACTAACAACCAACGCTCAGAATGGCGAATCTTCCCAAGGATCCGCCACCCGGTCCCATTATGTCATGCGGCCTCAGTTCGCTTCCTCTATACCGCGCACACACAATTCAGCACCGACGCTGCACTACAATCATGCAGGTAGTTCTACATCGGAGCCCCCTGTGACCCCCCAACTGCGCCGTGTCTATTCGGAGCGACAAGCAGACAGAAGTTCGCCTATTCCGTTGTCCTTGTCTCCCCCAAGTTCATCCCCTCTCTCCTCCCCGAATAAGCCTATCGTCAACCTGGTCTCCTCCCCGGGGCCTATGGGTCCTGCACCCTTGGAAGACGATTACTCCGAGCTGCCTTATACTCTCCCTCCTGGTCCTTATTCATCCAATAAACCGGATCAATCTTACGCAGCGCTCATTGGGCAAGCTATTCTTTCCTCCCCTGACCACCGTCTCACGCTGCAGGAAATCTATGATTGGATCACTATCGTCCATCCATATTTCAAACGCGGGGAGACAACGTGGATGAACAGTATTCGTCATGTCCTCAGCACCACCGCAGTATTCCGCAAAGTGCCAAGGGAAAGGACTGTTGGTAGATCATTTTGGGCCATTTGGGATGAAGACATGCCTTGTTTCAAGGATGGCGGGTTCAAGAAGCACCTATGTAAAGATATGAACGGTGGCCGCCTTGGCGTAGAAAATCCTCGAGCAAGGGCGCGCAAGCGCAACCCCGAAACAGAATTAGAGAGGAAAGCGAAGAAGGTCAAAAGAGAGAAGACGCAGGACATGTCGGCTTCTCAGACCTCGGCGTATTTGTTCCCCGCCGTGATGCAAACCGGACATCCTGTTTTCCCAATATCGCATGCAACTCCCTGTCATCAACCATATCTCCAGAGTTGCATGTCAGCAACATCTGCACCGCCGTCTGTACCCTCAGATATCATTTTCCCACCACTCCCACCTACTTCCGCTTATCATCAACTCAAAGCCGCCCCTTCCATTGCGTCTGCACCCCGAACGTCCTCAAGGCCGTCGTCGTCAGCCACAAGTGTCTCAGAGTCGCGTCCACCTACAAGCGACTCCCTTAGCACGCCAGACCACAGCAACATCACGTTGGCTTCCGATGATCTGTCATCTTGTCCCCCAGTTCCAGAGCTCACTCCGAATCGCTCATCCAGTCCTACACCCTCTGCTCCCCCTACAGACGACGTTGCTTCACGTCGGGAACGCGGTCTGAGCCGCATTGCTGTGGAGTCGACTGAGGATGGTGACCACGGAGATTCGCACGACGCGTTCAAAGATGGATCCCTAAGGCCAGTACAGGATTGGGGCAGGTCTTCGGCCATCGAAGCTCTGCAGCCAGGCCTTATTCTCAATTTCGACTACGACTTGGACGAACGGGAGCCCGTTGGAGGCAGAAAACAAGAAAAAGCGGGTTATAAGGTAAATCGCTCTCATATAGACACCCTTGCCGTCACTGATCATTCTGCACAGAAGCAATATGCATATCCACCCATGCCTCCTTCGCCTACCCCCTCGTCGTCCAGGCCTCTGCCTTCAAGGTCGCTTACAGCTTCCATCCCTCCTCGTTTAACTACTCCGCCCCCCAAATTACCTGCTCCACTACCTGTTACACCCCCTCAGAACCACCGTATCTCCCCAACCCATACTCCTCTATCCCACAAAGGCCTTCACATGAGCCCCAGCGCGAGCTTAGCTCACTACAAATCAAATTTAGACCCTCCGCCCATTGTCGCCTTCAATAGGAATGGCGACACCCCTTTTAACGGTGACGAGAACTCGAAAGACACGGGCGAACTCGATATATTCCGTACCCCCTCAAGGAAACGCTCTCACCCGCAAGGCTCGAGCGCATTCAACCCCGTTACACCTAAGAAATTGGTATTCCCTCCTTCAAGTTCCTTGATGGAATCCCCTCTTCGAACACCGTCCAATGGCGTGAATTTGTCGCCATATAGGACACCCACATCTAGGGGGATATTTGATCCTCATGACCCCAGCAACCTTCTGGATGACGAATTAAGCCGTTTAGGAGCCGCTCAGGACAGCCCGGCTGGGTTGTTTGGGAAATCACGCAGTGCGTTGTTGTATGAAAGTCCTAATCTTGGGACCAGTCCAGGTTCCTGTCCCCGGTGGTGGTAATGTGGTCAAGTGTGGTAACGAACGCCCTTGTCGTACATTGCCCGCATATCTCGCTTTTTGCATCGTGAAGGTTGTACGAAAATATTTGATGATTTCCTCAGTCCTATGTATTCTGATTTATCTCTCTGTTTGCTTATTTAACATCCTAACTCGCGCTACCTTCACATCCACGATTTTCCTTGATGACTCTCGACGCTTTCGTTTACGGCCTGCCTAGTAGTAGGCTATGTATCCAGACTCCTCGCAGCATTCACGTCTCATTCCCTTTCCCCCGACTTCCCGTTCGATCTTCTCGTTGCTCGCAGACTCGTCGCCATTTATTAGGGTATAACAATTTATTCGACCATTTCGAACTGCTGTTTTCCACATTGTACATACAACCTGCTTTCGATGCCGTGTAACATTATTCTCCCTAGTGTATGAACGAAAGAGTCAATAGAATTGAACTGAATTGGTGGTTATTGTGCTGTAGCTTCCAAGCCGTCAGCTAGAGCCTTCCAGCAATACTCGTCGAGTTGCTTTTGCGATGGTAAAGCTCGCCCCCGTTGGCCTGGTTTGCCACACACTCGTTTATGATGGGGCCAATCTGACTCTTGACACCTTTGACTGCAATAAGGGGACTGCGGTGAGTTAGAAGTGAAACTCGATGGCCCTCGTCACGAGAGACTCACCACTTTGCACCGGCTACAGTTCATCAGGACCTTCCCTGTCTCATCTCTCGGGCAAGACCTTTGGCAATTCACTAGATCGCAGACGGGTATATACGCGCCGAGGAACTTCCCCAATTTCGCAGCTTTCTCGATCTCTTCTCTTGGGCGCGTATCGATTTGTTTGTCGATGTACCGGTCGACAGCGGCATTCCAGCGCTCCTGGCGTTCGTGACAGAATTCCTTCGTCCGCTGGCGGCCAACGGGCCTGGTGATCCAAAGAAGATAAGCTCAAATGCAGCGAGCAGCTAATGGGTAGGTCCTGACCAAGGCATGAACTTGACTCGTTTCAAAGCGTACTTGTAGGCTGGATCAACGACATCTTCGCTCAAAGCCTGGGCACAGTAACGGCCCAGTTTCTGGTGTGCATCTAAAGCGCGATCATCGAATCCCCTTGGGTATACTTTGTCGTTGCACGCTAAAAACCGAAATACGTCGACGATATTGCCTTCGACGGTAAAACCTCCAGGAAAACATCGTCCTAATTTGCGTCTGATAGCAACCATAGGGTTGCCCTCTGTTTCTTCTTCAGGATCGGGATATATCGTCGTAGTGATTTCGGTTTTTATTCGTTGGGCTGAGGCATCCCAGGTTTCTAGTGCCTGTATCCCCCGTGGAAGGCAACATTCGCCGTAAGGCTTTAGACCTTGACAACCGAATCCTGGGCAAGCATGGTGCTCTGGATACGGCTGCGCGCGTTTTGTATGACATTCGTCCAACGATAAGCCCGAAAAACAAGGACAGGGTCTCCTTGGTGGCCCCTTATCCTTTATTCGATCATATTGGCTAAGGATGGTTTGTATACGCTGCGCATCAGCGGCTTTGAGGGACGGGATCAGTGGCTCTGCCCCTCGGAGTGAAGGGTTTGCGCCATGGTTGATCAGCAAGGTGATCAATTCCCAATCATGGGTTTCGCAAGCGTGATGCAGTGGTGTCCGGCGATTTGATACGAAATTGGCATTTGCAAGATGCTCGACGAGGGTCCGGACGATAGTGGCGATACGTGGAATATGGATTTTCCGATGGTATGGACGAACGAGTGAGCGGGCCATGTTCGCGGTACAATTCTGCTAATCGAATCATGCCGATCATCAAAGGAGTGTTTCCCCCGCTGTCCACAACGTCGATGCCAGCACCCAAACGAATCATCTCGCACGCTAGGATAACATCTCCATTGAACACGGCATTATGGAGGTATGTGCAGCGATACCCGAGGGGAACCAAACCACTTGGCTGAGGCAACTCTAGGAGGGTATTTGCGTCGAAGTCTGTATCAAATGGATTCTGAATGTCCAGGCGCACGACGCGAAAAGTAGGATCGTAGCTCGTAGATTTCCCCGCACCCTCAATGAGCTTCAGCGATTTGATCAAGCGGCGAGGAATGTGAGGATGTGCGCTCATCATCAGGGATTAACACCAATGACAACGGCTCGCACGGTGCAAGGAGAGCAGGGGGGGCTGAGCTGAAAAGTGTATCCCACATTGCCGTCATGGGAATAGGCGAGAGGCAGCTAACGGAGACTAACGAGATGGCTATAGCACAACAATAAGGCACAATGCATCACGAGGGAAAACAGGAAAACAACAAAGGGTCGCCGCTTTTGGGAATAACTCTTCCAAAAGAGGAATGTAGTAATCAAATAATACCGGTCACGTCACCAACAATACTTCCAACCCCATCCATTGCTCCATCAACGATTCCTCCAGCAGCATCCCCCACTGCTCCAGCAGCATCCCCAACAGCACCGACAGTGTCTCCAATGATACCGCTAGCAGCACCCCCTACTGCTCCCGCAGCGTCACCAACAGCACCGACCGCGCCAGTAAGGTCGCCAATGAGTGTGCGGGATTGGAGAGGCGAAGCCAGGGATGCTGCGACAACGGACAACACGAAAAGTGCAATATTGAAGGTGGACTTCATCTCGGAACTATGCGACAAAGGTGAGCATGTAGGGTGTTGTTTCTTCCGTCCACCTACGAATTGGATATTTATCGTAGTTCTTGGGTTCTGTGCTGCAAAAGAGGTATGAGGGGTATGAAATCCCGATTGTAGTGAGCTCTTCTTACCTTGAGCTGCGATGAAAGTCGAACTCTGCAGAATACTAGTGAACTCGTCCGGCTTTTATACCAGAACGCAGTCCCTCGGCAGTCTCAAAAGGACCATGACTAACACAAGCAGTGTCATTACAACCTTCACGGCAAATATCTGTCATTTCTTTGCGGAGAAACCTTGAGATGCATGTATGCCTTACCGCGGTTGCGTTTTCTGAATTCCGAGTCGAGAACCCAGGGCGCACGACGTCATGATTCGGCTTCTAGTGTGAGTCTACTGAACAGGTGTGAACCTTATTGGATATCCGGCGGTCGGGTGCGTGGCACCCTTGTGTGTTGGTGCGGTCGTTCTTCTGTTGCCCTATTCAAGGTACTCTTCGTAGCTTGGGGCATCAATTCAATCTTCACCAACGGGTATGAACTTATTCCGCGCGATCAGAATCCTCTGGGAAGAATATCCGAGAGGGTTCCCAACACTTCCATAAACCAGCCTTATGCCCGCTGGAACTCCGAGTCAACGGAGCGTAAGGAGGGCCCGGTTAATCGGAACCTGTAGGTTGCATCCTACGATGCCCTCGGGTACTTTTACAATACTCAAACCCAGAGCCTTGTCAGCATCGAGTCAGAGTCGTGGGTAGTAGGCGTCGGTCACGTTTCCAGATTTGGACATCAAATTCCTTAAAGGGGATTCTTCCCCGCATCAAGCATACCTCTTGGAGAACGTCCTTCCCACAAACACCTTGCTAGATACCCCCACCCAGGGAGTTCAGTACATACGACGGGTGAGAATCGCACGGAATAGGCCGAGGATAATTTATTGATAAATGGATTGTGCCGCCTAGTGAGGTATAGAGAGGCCAGTACTTCCTCAAGATCTGATTTTCTGACATGAGCGTAAGCTATAACTTGATTGGTCAGTCGTAGGTCAATATTGAACATCAACTCAAGCATCACCGGACGTGGTAAAAAAATCGGAGTAAAAATCTTCAAGTCACTTCGCCCTCGTTTGAGGTTTCCAATAATTGTCAAACTCCACTTCGTGAGTAGTTTTCGAAAGCTTGGATAGTTCTGCCTGCGGAGGTATCTCCAGCCGTGGGGTCTTCTGTCAGAATAAATTTAGGTCAATTGATTTACTCCAAAACACGCAGATGGGGCTGCGCTATGTTCCCGGCGTCAAAGATTGTGTTTGTATCCGCCGAACTGCCCAAGAAGCTTTGTCCATTCTGCAACCTGATGGGGACCCACCTTCATGGGCCGAGTCGAGGGCTCGACGTAACGTTCGTTAGATCTGTTGAAGATGAGCAAACCTTGTCGGAAATTACCGTGTGCGAAACCAGCTACTGGACGCAGGGTATCTAACGCGTCGATTCTCTCTGGCCTTTTTACCAATCACCACCGTGCCGTGCCCACACGGACATCAGTTGCCAAAGACACCCACCACTTGCTGGGTAGTCCATCTTGTAAAACTCCGGTGCACATCCAAGACTCCTTGTGGATTGCACGCAAATCCAGAACGCTAGTATTGTAACGCTCGATGATATCTTGCTATGAGCGGCTGAGGAAGAAATATAGGGTGCCCTCTTCAGTATCATTGTACATCCGATATCATGAGGCCTGAACGTTGGGCAACTAAGCCCTTGGCACGATATAAGTACTAAGAACACTCTGAGCATCGCCAGGCTGCGTGGAGAGAACCATCTTAGGGACCAGTACCGAACGGGCTCAGCATGCCCCGGAGATGTGGTACCCTACGCCTATCGAATAATGGAGGCTGCAACGGCTAACATGGAACCAATTTGTATCATATAATCACAATGTATCGCAAGTCGACGTCAGCCTGCTGCTTCTAAGCTGTCCAGCTTCAGTAGCGACCATAAAGCTAGTTGCCAAGATGAAGAAGACCACCAGCCCCAGAAATCTCAGAGATCGTGTCATCAACGACGTTGCCCACCCCGCCCCCCAACTTCTTTGAGATCACTGTTCGCCCCCCTCACAATACCTCCAGCAGCACGGGATATGCCACTTCCAGAAATCGTAACGCCCCCGGAGATAGCATCAACGATGATGCTCAGGGCTCGGGACTGGAGAGGAGAAGCGGGGGCCAATCCTAAGACGGATAAGATGAAAAGCGTGTTTATGACGTTGAATTGCATCTTGGGATTTTACACCTGCTGTGCTCAGATAGTTCAAGTTAGTCACGACGATGAGATATCTTTCCGCCTACCTACGGGTCGATATTCCTGGTTGATATTGGTTTCTCGGCTGTAAAAGAGGTATGAGTTGATGGGCAATTATGTATTCAAATCTAGACCTTACCTTGGACTGCGACGGAAGCCAAACTCTGCAGGAATCTTCCAAGGTCTTCCAGCTTTTATACCTGAGAGTAGCCCTGCGGCAATCTCAAAATGGCCACGACGAGGACGAAAATCTTACTAGAACATCGACATCAAGCGGCGCACGGCTTTCGTGTGCTGTCTGGCACAATTATCCTCAACACATTGATTTGGAACAAAGAAATGAGCGCTTGCTTTGCTGCTGCGGTGTACGGCGGCGCTTCTAGAGCGAGTTTCCGAGCTGTCAAGGTTTACTCGATTCCGGCGGACTGAGGTTGTGCTGTTTTAGGTGTTTTCGTTCACAATTTGGAACACTAACTCACCGACCCTCTGGGAAGAGTATTGAAATATATATCATGCTCGGCGGAGCGCTTGAAGGAAACATTGGTGCGGCCTGTGGAGTCGTGGCCTACATTAAACCTGTAGTCACCTCTTTCTAGCCGAACAAGTGACGCCCAAGATCACGGCGGACATCGTCAAAGCAAGCATCGCGGGGAGTGCGCCAACTTGACGATGGGAAGGACGCCCCGAGACTGGGACATAGATTTTACTGGAGTCCTTGGAATGAACCCGGGGAACAGTCGTATTCCTACCCTACTCGTATAACGGGGACTACCCACGACTCGATTGTACGAACGTACAACATGTGTCCTGCAGGCTAAGATGTCCTCGAAGTCTCATCTACTTTGCCGGTATGGCCGGAAGCGATAAATTGTTTGGTTAGTGGTAGGCTAAATATTGGACATCAATTTCATGAGGGCCTCACCTAGAAAGGCGAACGTTTCAGAGACTCGATCCGTACGCGTCCTCTGCGAACTAGCAACAACGTCAGATGGATATCGAGTAGCACTGGTGGAACAGAAAGGGAGACAAATTTTGGTCACGATGAGCTTCTCCCAACTCTGACGGATCCGACGAACGTTGAACCGTGGGTGAGTGGGACAGCATCATTTGTTGAATACACCGAGCTTCTTGAGCGGGTTGGACACACATGCATCCACGATCTTTGATGCCAGGAACGGAGGACAGGTGGACTTTCAGACATTGGTCTAAATTTATTCTGACAAGACCTCGTGGTTAGAGGAACTATCAAAGAGGGCGAAGACGCTACTCACAAAGTGGAGCTGGATTTTCTAGCCATCCGAAAAGAAGTCTACAACAACACAGTGTGACTTGTATAACTAATGGTTACAGGAGACTAATCAGTATTGAAAGGAAATATAATATAGCAAACGTCTAGATAAACATCTGGAGAGGATGCTTGTCGTAGACATTCTGACCCTCGCTGAGCTCGCCAAGGTCAGGATAGAAGGGAACCAACGCATCCTGTGCACCCAGATATAGTGCATTGTACACTCGCCAATAAACCTCCCGAACCTTCCGTGCGGGATGGAAGAGTCCTTGCAGTACGTAACTCAGCAGAATCCCGGGTCCCAGGGTTACCCTCATTGCTTCAACAGCATCCATAACCGCTCCAATAACGTGGGGAGACGTCTCGAAACAGTTTGGCCACACAAGGTTCATCAAATGCATCATCGAATCTTCGCAACCAAGGCCTGCGACGCCGAGAGCAAGATGTTTGACGATGGTACTAGCAGTTTGTCGATGGACAAGATCGCGGTCGGTGAGGGCATCTTCAAGCATCGTGACAACAGAATCGCAGTAATACGCTGACTGCGGTCCAACATATTCGAAGACGAACGAGAGTGCCTTCAAACACCCGGTTCGAACGTTCAGTTCAGCCGTGCGATATTCGTTGAGAATGGCAGGTATGCATGTGAAGGCTAGAGAAACTGTTAGTCATGCGTCATATTTCACGCAAGGGAAAACTCACGGCCGCAAGTCTCAGCCACAATGCCGATGGCAACGGTCGTACAAACACGACTCTGACGTTCTTGGACACGAAGATTTGTCAACAGAACGGAAAGCACGTCTTGAGGACCCAAACTCTTGGCAATATAGCCAAATGAGTTTACGGCGGCGCGACGAATGCCTTTCTTGTGTGCCTTGAGTAGATCAAGCAATTCAAAGCATATTCTCATCCACTCCCGGGCAGGAACAAATTCAGCACCACGATCAGCTATGAATACCGGTCAGCAGTGTGCGATAAGGCGGGAGGTTGACATACCGATGCGGCCAATCAAGTTGATTGAAGCTTCTTGCACCTTCTCGTGTCGATTACGAAGGATGGGTGTCATGCGGGGCACTAAGGGAAGGCGATGGATGGTCAACTACTGGGCGATATCATGGGAGTGATGAACGTACATAGATCTTTGACAGGCGGGTTCATCTGAGTCATACCAACAACGTTGGCGATAGCACCCTCAGCCGCGATAATACTTCCAAGAGTATCCGGGTATTCTTCTCCAAGTTGCTCGAAGAGTACTAGCCCTAGCTTGCTGAGTAGCTGGTCTTCTCCACATTGTTTGATGACGATCGCGAGACGAGTAGTCAAATCGGCAGCTTGTTGTCGCACCTTGGCGCTCTTGTTGTTTAAGCGCCACAGAATCGTTGACACGATTTGGGTTAGGTATGGCTTCACACGAATACCTAAGCCGCTCAAAGTCAACATGACTGTCTGAGAACATACCGCGAGGCACTCACCCAATGCGTTCACAACAGTCCCGAAGCCATCCAACATGACTTGATCTTCTGTTGTCTGCTCCTGGAAGGAATAGATGATGCCATCAACTAGCCTGACTTCTAGCCTTTCGTCGATATCGGACGCTCCAAGGGTAGCGACGACTTTCGTAATTGTCTCCATCACCATCTTCCGGTAAGGTTCGGCTTCGTCCTTCAACTCGTTTACGACACGGCCAACAATCTCCGAGACTCCAGCCTTCTGCGCTAGTTCGACGGTGGTTTCTACAACCTGCTTGTAATTTCGTCTATCCAGCGCCATTCGGCGTACCCAGAACGCTCTGAAGAAGTCAGGGAGGATGTCCTGTTTGATGTACTGGGCTGTTACACCTTCGGTCGCGGCGCATTGCTTCACGACCTTCAGAACAATCTTCTTCATCTCTTCGTCCGACGTCTGGAATTCTCGAATGAGGATGACAGTGACTTCTTTGGTGTAATACGAGGCATACTCCGGGTCCATCAGCGGAATGATGAAGCCGATGGCCTTCAGGAAGGCAGCTAGACCTTTGCCTCGATGCAAACGGATACCAAGCCAAAGTGGTTTGAGGACGTTATCGAAAGATTCTATACCGTATGGAGCAGCTGCTTCAGCAAGGGCGGCCAAACCCAAGGCCGTCATTGTCCTGACCTTTTGCTGCTCATCAGACAACCCATGGGCGATACAATCGACCAAGTTGCGTAGATGAGGCAAGACAGCACAGCCCATCATGATAGCTATTTGCTGCACGATACGTATCCCCGTGTGACGAGCCTGCCAGGATTTTTTAGACCGGCATACGGCTTTGAGGAAAGGAAGGAGTGATGGTATACCAAGGGCAGAAGCAACCACTGAGAAGGCTCGAGCTGTAGTATTGCGAACGTATTCGTCGGCGTGATCGATGTCGGGACGCATAGTGGAGATCATATGTGCCAAGCCAGCAGCCTTGGACAAGTTGGAGATGATTTCTCGTCCCTCGACACGAGCGTAGTAGTCTTCATCGATAAGTAAAGGTTCGATGACGACGAGAATCTTATGGACATAGGGACGAACCAAGTCATCAAGCTTGTACAGCACTCGATCAATGACTTTGACGAGCAAGTGGCGTTCTTGGTCTTCCAAAGTGCGCTCCATGAGTAGAGGTAGAATCTTGTCGAACAAAGGGCCTGCGCCGAACTCGCGAGCCTTATCTGTTATTTGACGTAGAGCCGTTTTCCGAACTGGTGGTGTGCCGTTCTTGATTTTGAGAAGTAGCCGCATGATTTTGCGCTCTTTCATCTCGTCAACGGTGAGCTCTGTCTCGTCTTCCTCTTTCAAGATCTTGGAGAAATACTCTGCATCCTCGGGTTTGAAGAAAGCAAGATTTCCAACGCCTGGAATCTCAGTGGGCAATTCTGGTGCGAGCCCGGCAGCGGCAGCTATGGCGGCGGCATCAGAGCTTTCTTGGATCTGGAAGCCTCCAACTTCGGTCACGGGAGTGGGAAGGAACTTGCGAGGAGCGACCAATGGAGCATACCCAGGGGGTGGTGTGACAATTGAATAACCGGTCGAGGGAAGGACTGCGTCGAGTTCTTCGTCTGAAAGGTATCGGTTGTGCTTGTCCTCTTGCATTAATCCAGGGGCGTTCATGATGATCTGCTGCATGGGCTGCTCTGCGCCATTCGTAGAGGGTGCTTGATCCCAACGCGACCGTTTTGGCGTCTCTCCAACGTTGACATCTGCGGGCGTGGCGTCCCACCGCGACCGACGCTTTTTGGGAGCCGACGATTCAAGAGCCTCCTTCGACCATTCTCCAGTATCCCGCCCGTTGGGGTCAACGTTTTCATCAGTTGGATCCTCGACATCCCAGCGACGTTTCCGCTTTGTACTGGCGCTCTCCTTCGACATAGCCAATTCCTTCGCCGCCATAATCTCCATTTCCACATCCTGTAGCTCAGAAGCAGGGGGGGTCTTGTCCAAATCCATCTTTAGCTTCCCTTCTTCTCTCTCCCTCCTCTCTTTCTCCTCGATCGCTCTTTTCACCCTAGCTTCCTCTTGCTCTAACCTCGCAAGTCTCATTGCATCCTTATAGCCTCCCTCAACCTCTCCGCCATCTTCACCCTGAGCAAAGGCGTCGGCACTGTCGACTGCGACACGACCGAACCGTCTGTTGTGATAGTCGGATTGCCGTGCAGCAATTTGCCGTTTTGAGGCGGTCTCAGCGAACGGGTCGACATCTTCTTCTTCAGCAAGGTCGGCAAACTCCTGCAGAATCTCCTTGGGCGCCGTAAAAGAATCCAACAAACGGCCAGGATTGGGAGAAGACATTATGAGAGTCGAGTATGAAGTCTGACAAGCAATGACCAGTCCCTTGACTAATGACTCCCTTCCCACGCCATTTATTTGATGCCCAAATAAAGACCCTCAGGCCTCAGGAGCGCCCGAACAGTGAATGTTGGGAATGCGATGTGGGTTGTGAAAGAAATACACCCCTCGAAGCGAGAACTCACGATTGATTGCGTCTAACATATAGAAAGCAAATCAATGACATTCTCGTGTTTATAGGCCGACCAGCACTGTTTCGGACGACAGGGGTAAAGAGTATAAGGAAAGAAGACCGTAGGAGGCGTACGGCGATACGGTGTATGTACAGCACATGAAGTAGAGAATAGAAAAGGCAAAAAATATACAGCAGGTTATGGGCAGGGGGAATGGTTGAATACAAGAAGAGTCTTTGGAGCCTGCGGGCAGCCTATGCAGTACACAATGTCAATATTCAAAGGAATAAGTTGAAAGAATATGTGAGATGTCGACATGTCACATCTCGTTTTGAAGAGGGATTTCAGCGGCTTGTGGTGATGCCCTTTCCGGTGCTTCGGCGCTCTCTTGGGTATCGCTGGTCGATTGTTCCAGGGGATAGACCACCCGCTCTGGTGCGGGGACTAATCTGGTATGGCTCATGTGGTAATCATTCTCGGACCCTTGTGTGATGACCTCGTCGTATACTAAGGCATCACCATTTGGATACATCGATTGATCAAGGACATCAACGGAGTCGAGAGTAGGCGAGCTGAGCTTTGGGGAGGGGGCGGGGGAGGGGTGGGAGGAAGTAGGAATGAGGTATCGGCCGTCATGAAATTGTTTTTGAAGCAAGGACATGCTTTCCATTAACTGCACCATTTCTTGGTTTGTGATTATCAGTGCGTCAACCTACCCAACAATTAGAATTTCGAAGCATGTTATGCGAACAGAATGCTTACTTTGAAATATTCCAGACAGTTGTTTAAATCGTCTTTAATGTTTTGAATTCGAACTAGGTCAGACTTGCAACAGATGGTACGTTTGAAACGGTTGCGTCGGACGATCTCGTCAACGAAGACCCGGACGTCTAAGATGATGCTGGGGTCGAGCAGAAAGTCAGCCAACCTGCGACAGACATAAACGCTTGAGCAAACTTACTCGTAAAGCCTCTTCAGGCTCAAATGCAACTCGTTGGATACTCTTTTCGAACGTTGATCTCTCCAAACCACTTCAAGCCGCGTCAATATTTCAGAAGCATGGGCGACTAGGCGTTTAAATGCATCTTGATTATCCCGAACGGCCTAATATCGAAATAAGACACGATGAAAGCCACAGGAAACGTCAACTCTAAGTACCTGAATAGTATTAACAACTTGTAGCAACACGCCTGCCGCCTCTCTAACGTATGGAATTTGTGTCGCTGAGCCAGCGGATCGAACAACGTTTAGAACTCCGTCTAATCCGTCGAGCACGAGCCCTCCTTGCCGTCTAGGCTGTGAACCTGACGGCAGGCGGACAGATGCCTGCCCGTGCGTTGAAGTAGGAGACAGCGCTCCATTTGGAAACCGAGTCTGCATGGTAATTTTCGTCCTTGGAGTGAGACGAGAGGTAAGATGTGATATTGAGAATGATACTGGTCGCTTGTTGAACACGTCTTATATTCACCTCTGCCATACTTACTCATCAGGATGCCCCTTAGCACCTTGAGTTGATGCGACGAGGCCTCATGTCTATGGTCGGAGCAACTGAATCATGCACAAGTTTCCGCCGAGAACCTGGGACCAGAATTGGAGAAACACTTTCGCTTAGATTTAATGGTCGACTCACCCGTACCAATGACTACGTTCGGTGATATCTGATCCAGAGTCGAGCGGACTGCATCGCGGATCAGATGTTGCCTATATGAATGCACTGCCAGCCATTAAGGGAATAAGACATGGGACGAAACATCCCAAACACTCACCACCGTCCACTGCCACCACTTCATGCGTCCACTGCGTGGTCCATCACATGTGAGCGCTAAACGGATGCCGGAGTGCACACAGTGCAACCGACGCTCAACAAGCTCCCAAACACCCAACTAGCTCTGTATAAGTATTGCATGATGGCATAGCAGCCCGTTAGACAGTACAGCTCATAGGTTTGTCAGTCTTGCGTGAGTCGCGGCACTACCTACAGCTTCCTCACGGCCGCCTGCCAGCACCTGTCACTGTAGATCGAGAAGGCTTAGAGACGGACACTTACTGGCATGAAATAGGCGTCCCGCTCCTCCGCAGTCCTTCTGAGTCGACACTCTCGGAAGCAGAATTCGCCCTACATCGTAATTGGCAAATCCCGAAAGATGTCTTAACGAGGAGAAAAACATCCCACACGATGTAAGGGAAAATTTCAGTGGGAGTATGAATGATTTATCGGGCAGAAACTGTCAGGCTCAAGTTTTGCAGTGTCCGAGTCGACAGTTGACAAGGAACCGTTGAGCAAGCGCTAGTGACCCCTGAACCAGGACTGAGTAGGAGCTGTTAATATCCAGTATATTCCTGTCGAGCGCTATGCACATACCTTGCAGTTTTGCAATTTATACGTTTCGCGAGCGAAGAGAAGATGATTTCGTATTGCTTGAAATCAGCACAAGATTTTTCTGATTTACAGGATGCATTTTTTTACACTCAAGAAAGCGCTCCCCACGTGATCGCCGACCGGCATAGCAATGGACTGCTGCTCAGGCTGAACCCACTGCTTGTACAGAACGACCGTGCTAGTGACTTCAGCCTCGCCATGGTCTACCACAATCTCAAGGGTGAGTGTTTGTAAGTCCCACTGCTTGTGCTGACTTCCTTCGCAGCCCTTATCAAGGGTATCCGAGCATGCAAGGTCAGCGATTGAAACAAGCACCCCGTGAACTTGAGACTGAGTGATTTCTGCAGACCGTGGCAGACGAACGCGCTCTAATACAGCAAGAATCCGCAGCAATCCGAGCCTCTTTTCGCGAGGAGGACTCGTTTGCGCGACATAACAACATCGCAAAGTTACTATACATCCACATGCTCGGATCGCCAGCCCATTTCGGTCAAATAGAATGTTTGAAGCTGGTCGCCAGTCCAAGATTCTCGGATAAACGGCTAGGATACCTGGGGATCATGCTGCTGCTAGATGAGAATCAAGAAACCCTTATGCTCGTGACGAATTCACTCAAAAAGTATGTATGTGTCATCCTTGCAGTTGTGGAATAGATTGAACACTCCAGCGTAGCGATATGAACCATTCCAACATGTATGCCGTTGGACTAGCCCTGTGTACCTTTGCAAACATAGCTTCGGAGGAAATGTCTCGGGATCTGGTGAATGAAATCGAAAAGTTGCTGGGATCGAGCAACGCGTATATCCGCAA
The DNA here is from genome assembly GCA_026743855.1 of Pleurotus sapidus. Classification (NCBI taxonomy): domain Eukaryota; kingdom Fungi; phylum Basidiomycota; class Agaricomycetes; order Agaricales; family Pleurotaceae; genus Pleurotus; species Pleurotus sapidus. The sequence continues at coordinate 944,335 of JANBWZ010000008.1, forward strand.
GAAGGTACGCCGTACACTGTCTTCTCTGGTTGATTCAAAGCTCATATTCGCGATAGTCTGCGCTCTGTGCACTGCGAGTCATTAAGAAAGTCCCAGAGCTCACCGATCACTTTGTCGAAAAGTCAAAGAACCTGCTCACCGATCGCAATCATGGAGTCTTGCTCACGGCAATAACACTCATTACAGAGATGTGCCAGATCTCTCCGTCCGTTTTGGATGCATTCCGAAATGTGAGCCGCGTGGACTGGGATTTATATATCATCTCATGCGTGTGTAGGCGGTCCCCCTGCTCGTGCGCAACTTGAAATCTCTGGTGACGACGGGTTATAGTCCGGAACACGACGTGTCTGGTATCACCGATCCATTCCTCCAGGTCAAGATTCTCCGGCTTCTGCGTATGCTAGGCAGAGGCGATGAACGCGCTAGTGAGACGATGAATGATATTTTGGCTCAAGTAGCCACGAATACAGACTCGACAAAGAACGTCGGGAACTCCATACTCTACGAGACCGTGCTAACTGTCCTGGAGATTGAAGCTGATACGGGCTTACGCGTTATGGCGATCAACATCCTCGGAAAGTTCTTGGGTAATCGGGACAATAATATTCGGTATGTGGTTCCATGTATCGACAGATGTCGCCTTTCATCGTTTCATCAAGTTACGTCGCACTTAATACGCTGAACAAAGTGGTCTCGATGGATACAAGCGCGGTGCAACGTCATCGAAACATCATCCTCGATTGTCTTCGCGATGGCGATATATCTATACGACGCCGTGCCCTGGAATTGTCTTACGCTTTGATCAATGAGCAAAACGTGAGGGTGCTGATACGGGAGTTGCTTGCCTTCCTCGAAGTCGCGGACGACGAATTTAAGTTGGGAATGACGACCCAGATATCACTGGCGGCGGAGAAGTTCGCTCCTAACAAACGGTGGCATATTGACACTGTCTTGCGCGTCCTCAAACTTGTTAGTCTCATTGCTGTCCTTTCCCAGAAATATTCTGATGCATTCTTAGGCTGGCAACTTTGTCCGCGAAGAGATATTGTCTGCTTTCATTCGCTTGGTAGCACATACTCCCGAACTGCAAGCGTATACGGCGTCGAAACTATATACGGCTCTCCAGGCTGATATATCACAGGAATCATTGACATTGGCCGCTACTTGGGTTATTGGGGAATACAGCGACATCCTGTTGGAAGGCGGCCTTGTTGATGAAGATCAGCCTAAACAAGTATGCACTTGCACCCAATTCAACCTCATTCGATGTGCTAATACTAAAGTTGCTTAGATCTCGGATAAAGATGTAGTCGATCTTATTTTCTCGACGCTGGACTCGCCTTACTCCAACTATCTCATTCGCCAATTCGCCCTCGCCGCTTTAACCAAGATCTCCGCCAGGCATACGGCTTCCCAGCTTCAGCAAGATCGTGTAGCGGAATTACTAGCAAAGTACACTGCAAGCCCTGAGCTGGAACTTCAGCAGCGCGCAGTAGAGTTTGCCAGCCTATTCACACTCGGTCCTATTCGCGAAGGTGTCCTAGAAAGAATGCCGCCGCCAGAGTTGAAGGCTACTGTTATGGGCGTTGGTGAGCCACGTGTCTCTCATCATTTAGCGTCTTCTGCTAAGCGTAGCGTTGTGACTAGTGAGTGAGAACAAACCTGTTGGTTCTACGAAAGTTGGAAAAGACGTAGGTCGTCGCAATCATCACTAATCCCCCTCAATTGAATGGGTTTGTTAGGTTGATCTTCTGGGCGATGACACTCTAACAGCGCCAGGGCCAGCAGCAAATGGCCAAGCCGCTGTAGCTGCCCAGAATAATCAAGACCTATTAGCAGAGATCTTCGGCTCATCGTCAACATCCTCGGCCCCAATGACTAGCACACCCGCAGCGGCATCATCAAAGAGCACGGTTGATGATATCCTTGGGTTGTTCGGCTCTACACCAGCCGCCCCACCTCCAGCGCCAGCCGCGTCGCCATTCTTCCCACAAACGACCGCTGCTTCTCCACCGTTGTCGAGTATACCACAAGCAACACCTATTTCTGTTCCTTCGCAGCCACCAGCACCTCGTTTGACGGCTTATACGGCATATGATAAGAACGAACTCCAGATAACACTAACTCCTCAGACATCAGCAGCGAAACCGGGTATGGTGATGATACTCGCGAAGTTCCAAGTGTCTGGCTCTAATGTGGTTACGAATATGAACTTCCAAGCCGCCGTTCCTAAAGTAGGTTTCTCTTTCTCTACTTCACCGGATCGAGAGGTAGAACTGATTGTCTGGTAGTCACAACAACTCCAAATGTTACCCATGTCAAACACGACTATAAACCCAGGGGTTCTAGAGACACAGCAGATGCGCGTAATTGCGCCAGTAGGGGTGCGTACGGATCTCATGATCATGTCCTCGATTTTCTCGACCTTGTTTTGACATTGTGGCTCTAGAGCAACATCAGGCTGCGCTTGCGTGTATCATTTACCGTCGCTGGTCAAGCTGTTCAAGACCAGATCGATTTCTCAGGATTTCCTCCTGGTTTAACTAGTGGAACATAATTAATAGTCCTCTCATTTGTCTGTTACTACATCGTCTCGGTTCTATAACATATCCGCATGTCTGGTTCATAGTCAAAGCTCACCGCTACAAACGTCGTTCCCACGGTCAGTATCTTGATGCCCGAATTCCTGTCCAGGATTTTGGTCCCCTCTTCTCCGACAACCATGAGCGGCCTTCAAATGTCTTTTCACTTCCAATCACTAAAACTAGGCTATTCACTAAATCACTGGAATAATGGTATTCGGCATTTGCTTTTGTTGATCCATGCATTACTTCCACAAATAGAGAACCACTTCACTCTGCTACCACCAACGACCACACGTGCGAGAAGCTATAATTTCCGGAATTCCACCTCTCTTACGATAAGCCCATCTACCCCTCGTCGTACCTCTGTTCATTTGATTCTTGCTTATCCTTGAACTGGGAAATAACATGCCCGTTTGCGTTTTCTACCTGGGAAACCAATGCAAATTCGGTGACAAGTGCAACTACTCCCATGCCGTTGAGCCACTGGCAAGTGTGCAGCAATCCGTGTGCAAGCACTTCATTCGGGGAAGTTGTCTCTTTGGTACGCGTTGCAGGGATCTCCACTCTCGCCCCAGCGACTTGCAGCCCAACCGTGAACTCGCGTCCAGTGCGAATGGCAAGATTTCGCGAGTTCCTTGCAAGTATTTCGCTCTAGGTCGATGCAAGAGCGGCGATGCATGTATGTATGTTCATGAGGCTCCTGGTACGTTTGTTTCTTTGACATTGAGGCGCGAACTTTGATTTATGGCTTCGCAAAGCCTCCTTCCTTCAGTCCGTATCGACACAGGCCCACGGCCAGCCCGAGGGACGTGTTTGTGAATTCTTCAGGCAAGGGGACTGCAGTCAAGGCTCAGAATGCCCATTCCTCCATGTTCCCGGAGGCAATGGGGCAGATTCTAGCTTGAACTCAATCCCTGCTTCCATCGTGGAAGGCGACACCGACGCGCTTACACAAGCAAATGAATCTTCTGCCGGACCAACAAGAGAACCCCCGCGTAAACCAAAGGTTATTCCTGATACGCAGACCCTTCTCTGCAAATATTTCGCACAAGGGCTTTGCAAACACGGGGACAACTGCCAATTTCGGCACGGAGGTGTCCAACTCTTCACCAATTCCTCCTCGTCTAGCCCCTTCGTAGCTACAACTGCACGAACGACCGAAAATGCGAGCGGAGGAGGGTGGACGCGTCGACCAACTGTGCAATGCAAGTTCTACGCGGAAGGTAATTGTGTCCGCGGCGAAGCGTGTACCTTCTTGCATGGAGCTCATTCCACGGGCCCCATGAACGCAGCTAGGCATTGGTCAGAAGAGACGAACGCCAAAGACAATGAGAACCATTGGTCGTACAACACTGACGCGGGTAACGAAACCCAAGAAATCGGCGACGCAGTCGGCTGGGGAGATAGCTGGGGAGATAGTAATGATGACAGCACTCCGACGGCGGAAACAGGTGGTGATACCCATTGGGCATCCTCAGAAGATAACGCTAGCACGACGAACGATAACACCGCGCATGGGTGGGGAGATACCTGGGGGGACGATAATGTCAACAATGACACACTTGGTAGTAACAGCGCAGACCGTGCTGTTGGCTGGGACAAGACCAGTAATGACATAGATGCCACAGCGCTTGGGTGGGGAGATAGCTGGGGAAACACTGACGCTAAAGACCACCTGCCAAGCGGCGCAGACCAGGGATCGACGAGCAACGATGCTCTCAGCACGGCTCCTGGGTGGGGGGATGGGTGGGGGGATTCCAATCACAACAATCTGGGTGGTAGCAACGCAAGCGGGGATTCGGAAAGTAATGGGGTTTCGGAGACAGCGCCTGGCTGGGGCGACGTCGATGCAACTAACGGCTGGGGGACAATTTCGACCAACTACGGTGTAGGCTCGACCGCGTCGAATGACAAGCGCGCACGAAAGCACGACAACGCTGAGGCATCCTCAAGCAAACTCGATAAACCCCGTCGCCTGGGCAAGTCCTCAAGGGCGCTTGAGCGAGCCAACAGCAACGAAGTTGAAGCCCATACGAATCCCACTACTACTTCTCGGGAGGTATGCAAGCTGTACCTCAAAGGAACATGCACTCTTGGGGCCCAGTGTCAAATGTCCCATGATCGGCAGCATCCCCGTCTTTGTCGTTACGGCTCGCAAGCTGAGTGCCCGCGTGGTCGCAAATGCTATTTCGCGCACGAATCTAATCCAACCCCCACATCTTCGCGAAGCCAAAATTATGGAGGGCGAGACGCTGTGGGAAGAAAACGAGCGAGGTCACCAGCACGAGACCCGCTTCCTCATTTCAATCGAAAGCCATCCTGGACGTATACCTTAAAGCCTGAGGACCCCAACGCCGCTAAGTTTGTTGAAGCTTCTCCCACCGTAGGTTCAACGAATTTTGGAGGTGACAGCCTCCCTCCCAAGCCTTCCACTCCAATCGTGTCGGCTTCTGTCCACCCTCCTGGGCTACCTGTACCCCCAGTTGCTTCGTGTTCGCCCGTGTCCCAACCACGCGAATTTCCTTTGCCAGTTTCGCCATTATTACTCTCACCACACTTGGTTTCATTGCCTCTGTCCCCATTGTCACCTAGTGACATCCCGCTCCCTCCCTCGCCGCTGCTCCCACACCTTATCCCCCTTCCACTTTCCCCTATCACTCCTCCTGGTTTACCCTATCTACCATCCCCTCGGTCGATTCCTTTGCCACCGAGCCCTCTTCCAAACTCAGTGTGTGACTCATCTGACGGTCACCCGGAAGCGGAGCTGCCTCCGGGAAGCCCTGGGCACGTTGTCGAGGAGACGAATTCGTCGTCTAACCAAGTCATGGCTCCGTGCCACTACTTCAAGCAAGGTTATTGCCAGTTCGAAGATAGATGTCACTTTCTCCATACTCGTGAGGAAGACATCGATGAGGTCGCACATATACCCGCTGAACAAGGGGACGAAGCAGAGGTCGAAAGCCAAGTCAGTATCTGTCGGCTCCCTTCTGAGTAGAGACTTAACGACGATCTTGTAGTCACCCGAGCCTATAGACGGACCCGTGCAGCTTCCGCAACCTGACCCTGTTTTCTTGGAAATGGTGAGCATCATTGTCAGACGCTACACTGCTTGCTTCAACCTCACTCCTTCGTGATCAGGACACGGAACCGACTTCTACCATGCGCTCATTCTTTAGCGCGAGTATTCGATTCAGTCATCGGGGTCACCCATCACACATCGTTACCGCGTTTGAATCATCGAGGATTCTTCTCACTAATCTACCTTTCCATATAACGAGAGACGACGTCGAACGACTGGTGTCTCAATTCGGCGTTGTCAAGGGCCTCATGATGCTTGAACCTACACCTGATGCTGTCGCCGCGCTAGTAGAGTTCAGTCACTCCGAAGAGGCCGAGCTCGCGGCAGCACAGCTAGACAACCTGGCATATCAAGGCAGATCTCTTTCCGCTCGCCAAGATCGTCGAGGTTTCCTTCAAAATGTCGGGACTGCACACGGTGGCTATCATGTTCGATTGTCATGGAATGCCCCTAGTCGCGTGGCTTGGGCTTTTTACAATAGCATCACGCTGGCAAAAACCGAAGCAGCGAAGTTAGGTACCATACGCTTCGATAGCCGGCAAATCAAAGCGACCTTCGAGCGGCCGAGGAAGAACCAGACTTCCGCGTATGCGGTGAAGATCACTGGGCTACCCTTGAATACGGATAGACGACGGCTCCAGGAATTCTGCGTTGGATCAACTTCAGTCACTATAGGGGAGCCAACCTACGTCGATGACTCCTTGGGTCCAATTCGTGAACTCCTGGCAAGACATGGCACCCTTCATTCGCTAGAACCCGTCCCATTAGAAAAGGAAAACACCAAAGTTGTTGCCATTGCTCAATTTCTATTGGCAGAGGCAGCTGCCTCAGCTGCCTTCAATTTGAACGGTCTGACACCGAATATCATTGGCCACAACATGCTTTCGGCACAGCATATTCATCTTTCGGTGTATACTATCCCGCGAAGGGAATACATTGCTATCAAGAAAGAGCTAGATGCGATCAAAGCCGGATTGGGGCAGAGTTGCAGAATACAGTGCTGTGATCATATCGACCCTCTCCGTCTCTATGTATACAGCGAAGACGCCAATGCCTACACATCAGCGAAGGTTCAGACAGAGAGGTTGGTGATTGGGGACCTGCTGGCTTCCTCCAACAATATAGAGCGCTGGGATCCTTACCTGGAGACGCCGCGTGGGATGAGGCAGGTGGATACCCTGAACTCAGACTTTTTTATCCGCGTGGATGCTTTGAAGAAGCAAATCCGTATCTTAGGCGGGCCCTCTGACCGTGAACGGGCGAAGAAGCTGGTTAACTCGCTTTTCTCTACGCTGAGAAAATCTCGCCATCGACTTCCCCTTCCTCGCGACGTGATTGCACCTTTGCTCGCTGGAGAGCTTCAATCGTTAAAGGAGCTGTTCCCTATCAACAACGTTACTTTGGATGTTGCTGAGTTGGTGTTAACAGCGTGGGGGAAATTGGAAACCATCGACAACATTCGGCGAGCTCTACGAAGACTGGAAGCATCCACTCCGCACATTGCTTCACATCCCCACAATAGAGTTGTCTGTCCATCCTGCTGGAGACCCCCCGTAGATGCAATCACAATTCCCTGCGGCCATACTTACTGCAAAACCTGCCTCCATCACCTCATCCTGGATACTGGTGGCTCTTTAGAGGGGGCTCGCTGTATTGGTCAAGTCTTGCGAGATGATGGAGGGGAGGCGGCCTTTTGCCACGGAGATGTACCATACTCTGCACTTCGAACAATTCTTGCGCCAGAGGAAGAAAGCACCCTCCTCCACGCCGCCTTCACAGCTTTCGTTCGCAATAGCTCCAACGGGTTGCACTTCTGCCCCTCCCCAGGGTGTGAAGTTGTCTATCGGAAGAGGGAACCTGGCATTGTGATAGCATGCCCGTCTTGCTTGTCCCGTATATGCCCTTCGTGCCAAACGTTCTATCACGAAGGTATCTCATGCCAGCAGTTTTCAGCGGTTTCCCCGCATTTGTGATTGCTTGATCACAAAGTCGTGGAAGTCTATATATACTCATCTGTATAGCATAGCATCGATACCATAGCATAGTTTCTCTTGAAACCGCGATTTCCCTGGATGATGGGAAAGACGAACTCCATACACAGCAATATATTGCATACAACTAATCATAGACAATGACATACATGGAAATGATGGATAATAGAGATTGGCTAACTTTCAATTAGCAGTAACGTTCGGCTCGAGGCACTCGCTTGGCTTGTTAGATCGTATTTCAGTGTTCACAGAGGGAATATCCTCCATCCCTCCAAAACTGCGGGAGCAAAGTCAGGAAGACAAGGCTCCGGAAGCGATCCAACTCACTCGATTTTCCTGGTGGTTTTTTGGCTTGATTTTTCTATCTTCCATCAACTCCCTCCTGCGTTTCTCTGCTTCCTCTCTGGTGATTGTGCCCTCCGTCGCCATCTGTACTATGTAATTGCGCAATTCCGCAGGGATCTCTTTTCCGATGAAGCGTTTGAAGGAGAGCGTGAGCAGTGAGTGTAGAGTCTTGGCGTTGCAATCGCGCGCCTGCCAAGGTACGTCTGACGAAGTCAGAACGTTCATGTCCTTCAGACCACCCGTTACGAAACCGTGATAGAAAACGAGGTCGGGTCGGTCTGATGGTTTTTCCTCCACCAAGAAGAAGCATAGCTATCCGCCCAATCATAATCAGCATTGACTCGTTGGGGTAGGAAGACGCCACCCACAATTTTCCTGACTGCAGGAGGTGCAGAAGCATCAGTAGAAGTGTGAGATATCCCAGTGACTTTGTGCTAGACATCACGTTAGAGGGGATATCAAGCTTAACAATTACACGAACGCACTTGAATCCAGTTGGGGAATGTAACGATTCGCCCTGTAGGTTGGCTTGACCTCGTCGACACGCCGGTAGCGCGTACAGTGCCGAGGTCAATAAAGGTTGATAGATCAGTTGTAAAGCGCGGTACTGGCATGCCGCTGTCGTTATAGTCCGTATGTTCCCAATCGCTGGGATAGTCGTGTTCGTAGTCTCGATCATAATCCTCTTCGTCTTCATCCTTGTCTTCGTCTCCCTGTTCACGGAAGAAGACTTGAAAATTCTGATCAGTGACGAAGTCACCAACAAATTAACTTTCCATCTAGCACGTAGCGGAGGCTGATCCACGGACCTCGTGCCTGTAATCTTCTGTGTTTGGGAAGTCTGTTTCATCCCGTCGACGCCGGAAGCTCAGCCCCTGATCGTTGACGGAGGGGTCAGTTTCGTAATAGTATATCGCAGAGGCCACGATTTGTTCGTGAGGCTACGAAAATATGCGAAGATATGGTAAAAGTGAACTTCGCTGCCTCGATACCGTGGGCTCACCATCCCCTCCATATGCCAGGTCCCCGTGTATTCCTGGCCAGGCTGCAATACATAGTACGCAGCCTAGATATAACGGATATTGTCAGCGAACCCAAACCCACGACGTGCGTTGCAGCGCCAGCGACTGGCGCACCTTCACAATAACCTTCAAACGTCTACCTCTATATTTCTCGGGCACAGCGGCGGCGGAATCGTCTAGCGAGTAGAACTCCGACGCGTGCTCGAGTTCGCGGGCCTTCTGCTCGGTGAACTTCGCGTGACGCTTCGCCTCTGCCTCTTCTTCTGCTTCTTTCTCTTTTGCTTGAGACTCGAGGAGGGCAAGCCAGGCTTCGCGGGTAGTCCGCTCACGCGCATCACCGCGCTCCATCCATCGCTTCTCTAAAATGTACTTGTTTAGCTATTTCAACGTCTACAAGACACAAGCTTACCAGAAGCTGTCTCTTCGTACTCAAACTTCCACTCTATCGTGCGCTCTAACTGTGGGAGCACCACCATGAACACCTTCTCGATAACCCGGTAGAGGTGTGGATATCTCTCGCGGGGGCCCAAGCCGTTGATATACGACTCAATGTGGACATCTGTGCCGTCGTCTGAGATGCGGAAGATGGATGGGATCCAGGCAAAGCGGGAGATGAAGGTGAATTCGTAAGACGCGCTCTGGCGTGTTACAAATCGCCCATTCGTCAGGGGAGGGATGCGAGCACCAGGGTTCACCGGCGAAGTGTCCCCCACGTATGGGTCTGTGTATACCTGGATGAGCAGGATAGAGGTAGTTTGTAGGAAATCGCCTACATAGGGAGGGATGTATTAGATCTTGCACCTTTGCCCGTGTATATAGTAAGTGGTAATTCGCAAGGAACGAGGTCTGCACGAACTTTACCCCCGCTTCCGGGGTGGATATCTTTGGGCTCAGTTCGAGCGACGAGATCTAGCTCATGCGCAAGCTAAAGGCTCAAGTAAGCACTCAGAGTCGTCATATCGACTCAAATGCAATTGCAGACCTCGGATTGCAGCGATTTCGGAACCAGATCGTCCGTGACAAACACCCCGAGCTTCTCCTTCAGCTCAACGGGTTGAGTGACAAAGTACTTAGATTTCCTCGCAAACTTGACCGCGTTGGCGACATCCCGATCTATCTTACTAAAGGGGATCTCTGTGTGTCCCTCCGCCGCACGAACACTTGGCTGCAACAACTGCGATGCATAATCCAAGGCCACGATGCGACTGGCTTCGGCCTTGAGATCACTGCAAACCAGAAATCCCCATTCATTTGGCCTCGTTCACTATGAATTCCTATGCTTACTCACCGTAGTGCCTGCACGACTGGGAGGGAGTCATCGTTGATCCCTTGTTCGTCGTCTAGCAGTTGCGCCTCAATCGCCCATTTGACTGCGAGACCGTTGGACTCGTCAAGCAGCTTGAAAGGCCAGCCAGGCTTCTGCCTGATCGCATCGCAGAACTTGTCAATATCGTCGCTGGCATCGTTTGGGTGGGCGAACGGGCGAACCATGTCACTTCAAGCACGTAAAGTGGTAGATAGGGGTATATGGGTTCACCCGACGACATGTGGCGCGGTGCATTGTGTCCGCTTCCACACCTCCTCATCCCTTTGAAGTTTGATCGCTGATAGCCTTTATAGGATGCGATTTACCTAACCCCAACAGCGATAGCGTGCCTGTCGCGTACGCTACATAAGGATGCCCACTTCACTCACAATTGTGACATATCTCAGCAATGCCCTTGTCCATCGGATGGCAGTTGCTAGCAAGAAGCATCCTCCTTATCGTAGGCGCTGCCTCCGTGCAGCGAGCCCTCACGCCGCCCAATCCACGTATTGCTAAAGAGGATGTGGTGAAGGGAGACCCCGCTGATAGAGGATTCCGACACAGGGCTTACTTTGATATGGTTCGTCAAAGTCGTCGAACACTTGCGTGATTCCAAATATTCTGACCAACCATTACAGACCACTATCGCACTGCTCTCCATCTTGGATATCGCAAGGACCTATATCGCGTATAACGACCCCACGGCGGTGTCGAATTTTCTCTGCTTGCCACAGACGGCGAGAGCCCCTGCTCTGCATCCTATGCTGATTGCTGGCACCATCATTTGCGTTGCAGCAGGCGCACTCCGCGTCTGGTGTTTTGCAGCTCTTGGACCGTACTTCGACTTCCAAGTCAACATCAAGGAGGATCACAAACTCATTACTCAAGGGCCTTACGCTTACGTCCGGCACCCATCCTACACTGCCAACTATGCGCTGTTCTTGGGCGGATCCATGGTCATGTTGTCCCCGGGCCATTGGTTCAGAACGTGCGGGATATGGAGCTTTCCGATCGTGCTGATGCCATTCTGGTGGCATTTCGAGATCGTCTACATGACGTTCCTGTTGTCAGGGAGGGCGAAAGTGGAGGACGAATTACTGGGAAAGAAATTCGGCCGCCAATGGGATTCATATAGTCAAAGAGTGCCCCATCGGTTCGTTCCAGGGATATTCTGAGCGAGTAGGATTACTTGAAGGCGTGTAATATGACAATGAATGCAAAGGAGAAACAGAGTCAGCTCTCATGATATACAGGTGGGTAGACAGTCCTATGATTCCAATTTCGTTAGGTTACGATGCAGCTCCGGCTTGACGAGAACGACGCGATCAAGGAGCTTCTTGACTACTTTGTCCTTGTTCTGGTTGTAAGAATCTGTGATCTGCTGCAGCTTGACCTCTGTCTCCTTGTCCACCGCAGTCTGAGCATTGGAAGTGATCCCAGCATGCTGGTTCCGTGTATCAGCTACAAGGTCTACAATGAGCATAAGATCTGCGTACCGATGATTCGACGGCCTTGAACTCCTCCTCCTTGACCTTCTTGTACTCGTCTATCTCCTTGCTGGCCTCCGTACGCGCGTCCTTTAGCTTCTGTACACGATCTAGCAACAGGATTCATGAGTTTCGGTTCTGTGGTCGGATACTGCGGCATACATTGGCGGGCTTGTTGGACGATCTTCGCTGCCTCTTTCTCTGCCTCTAGAAGGGTCTGAATTCCTTGAGAATGTTGTGCGGCCTGTCCGACACGATCAGCCTCAGTCAACAGCTGGAACGCGACAGTGTTACCATGGCGGATGGTGGAAAGAGGGGAAGAGACGTTTCAAACTCCGACCGAGTCTACCAGTCTTGCTCCCAATTTCTTGTGTTTTGAGAGCGCGACGGTGCTCATGGCGAGCTCAGCAGTTGTCGACCCTCTGCAGACGCTTCAGGCGGCACTGACAGTGCAGGCAAACTCCAAGGAACAGGCCGACATCCTCGATTCGCTGAGGGAATACCTTGAAGCCCAACCAGCTCTAATACCAGTCCTCGCCGGCACTCTCGTTGGCCAGGTTGTGAACGGCGGAGACTCTCTTCTCAAGTCTTGGGTATTCAACTTGCTGCATTTTGCTATATGCAGGTCCGCTTTGTCGCAGGATGTGAGGACCACCCGTGAGTCGCCCTCATCTTTGTCGCGACAGCTTGCGTTGATGCCGCTACGCGTATAGTATCGTCTCAGTCACTGGATTCGTTGGCTCAGCTTCTCTATGACCCGAATCCGGCATTAGTCAAGGTTGCAATACAAACTCTCACCACGGTGTACCCGTTGCTGTTCCGCCTCTTGTGAGTCCATTTCTTGTTATGACTGTGTCTTGTGACCGACGCGCATTGCAGATGCACCACCCGGAGTAACCCTGCTGCATGGGAGACGCTTACACGATGCAAACTCCGGATATTGGAGTTTATATGGAGTCCTGGAGCTACAGCGGGTATCAGGCTGTCGGCGATGAAGTTCATGCAACGGGTGATCTTAGTTCAAACGCGCGGTGTGTCTGACCCTAGGGTAGTTCCCTCTAGCTTACCTTCAAGTGTCACTCGTAATATTGAATTTGATATAATTTTCCCCAGCTGCAAAATAAGAACGATCCGAATATCTCTTTCTGCCCTGCCGACCATCCTTTCCTTTCAGTGCCGACGCTGGAACAAGAGGGTCAGAGATTATATGAGGGCATTGTGACCATCTTCCTTTCAAGCCAGTGAGTGATCCTTCCTATATCTTCCAGAAATAGCGATTTATGAACGCCTATGACTTCAAGGAATGTCGACCTCCTGACCGCGGTGCTCAACAGCTGGTTGAACTTCGTGAAGCTGAGGCCCTTACATGCTCCGAAGGTAATCGCCACTATCAAGCAGTGGTCACCAGACACCCTTAAAGGCCAATCAGCTAGCAGCGTTAAGAGTGTGGAGAAAGCGATCCGCATCTTTCTCATACATATATCCCGGTGAGTTTAGTCCTTGTATTAATCGAGGCGACAACTTATATACCAAAAGAATCCCTGCGTATGCTCAGTATGGTGCGATTATTGGCGAAGTCCTCACCATACAAGGTGCTCGAATGGATGCTGCTGCTGCAGAGGAAAAGAAGCGAAAGGCTGCTGCCGCTGAATCTCGAAAGCGAGCCACATCAGCTTCTGCTGAACGTCCGCCAGAAGCCAAACGCGCCAAGCTCGAGCCTGAAGAAGCGCCAGTCGCAGCGACCACCACAACTCCGTCCCCACTAGCCAGCTTTGACTTCACTACTCTTCCCGCGTCCCTCATTACGGATCTCATTGTTGCGAACCTGGACGCTTTCACCGAAGTGGCTCTCGTAAATTTGATTCAGCAGTATCGTACATCCAATAACATTGCGGCCGAATCGAAAGTTGCGGGTCCTTTGAAAAGCACCCCTCCACCCGCACCTCCGACGACTGTTAAGCCTTCTGTACCCCTTTCCTCCCCATTGTCCGCCCCCGCCATCGACCTGCAGAATGAACAGACCGCAGCGTCAACACCACCACCGGTGGTCGTCAAAGAAGAACCCATTGATCCCATGCAGATGGACATTGACCAAGACGAGATTGAATATGAACCAGAACAACTCAACCTTGAGGTACGTCGTTTGTCTATGCTAGCTAATTCATCCTCACTTTTTTCTCAGCTGTCTGGAGATGTACCTCAGGCCGCAGTAGCGACCGCTGACGTTAGCCCAGAGAGCCTCGATCTACAACTTGTAGAATTCAAACTACCACCACCGAAAGATCTTGACGAAGAGGAACGAATAACGCAACTACGTGTCGGGGTTTCGCGCATATGGAATGGTGCAGAGGAGGCTAGACAAGGCGCCGATGTTACTCATGCAGACCCAGCACAAGATATGTGGATGCTTCTGATCATACGCATGATAACACGGGCTGCGGAACAGCCTGACGACGGTACACAACTGGACATTGAAGGGAAGACGGAAGAGGATACTGCTTTAGCGACCCTGGAGTCAAGGCATGATCGACTTCGACAAATTCTGTGCGATTACATCATGGCGGACTTTCCCTCAAGGTAAGTCGCTTATAACTACGCAACGCAATGTTCTTCTCACGTTTTCCCATAGAATTCGTCTGGCAACGACATGGATGAATGAAGAATGGTATAATGATCGAATACGTACCGCCAAGGATCATTCCTGGGTGAGCAACATTTACCAACCTACCCTCATGTATTAACAAGCTACCCCTCCCTAGCGGGCCAACTACGACATATGGTTGCACCAGATCGTCGTATCCTATCAAACACTGCTGGACGGCAAAGATAGGACGTTTGGGCGTTTCCTTTTAGACTTGCCCATGATTCCCTCAGACGTCCTGAATTTGCTCCGCGACCAATGTCTAGACAATGAGAGGTGATTGTTATATTCTGCATACTTCGTTTTACTAATTTTTCGCAAGCCCTGAACGAATGCAAGTGGGCTTTACGACGCTTCGTGGTTTCGTTATACAACGACCTTCTCTGCGCGGCGAAGCTCTGAACGCGCTGCTTGAACTTACCACACATCCAGGTTTGTGATTATCGTCGTCAGTGTCGTCATGTAGTCGAGGCTCACCTTCTCCCTTTATTAGAGAAGAAGATTCGTGGCGCTGCCATCAACACAGTGAAAATATGGGTGCCTAACTCACAACCCATGGACACCATGATCCGCGAGTTTGCATTGCAGATGCTGCGAAGGCTCCAGCTCCAGCCGCCGAAACAGGCTGAGATCGCGAAGTCAACGGATGGGGATGAAAAGATGGAAGACGGGCAACTCCCACTAGAGGACTTGGTTCAAACGCCATTTTTACCAGAGAAGGTAGAACTCCCCGCTGAGAAGTCGCAGATCTTGCAACATGTCGAGCTGCTTTTCGCTCTCTCGGTGAAAGTTCCTGATTTCCTGGACGAGTGAGTATTTTCTCCTCCTTCCCCCCGCATTGCTTGACCCCTTTTGCTGCAGGATTTTCGCTGCCTACGGTTCAATGGATGTTACTGTCCAGAAAGCCATCCAAGAGTTGATTACTGCCCTCATCCGATCATTGGGTCCGAATCATGGCAAATTACTCACGCTGATGCGAACGTGCCCTCTAGGTGCTGAATCGCTAGCCCTTAGGGTCCTGACTATATTCACTGAGCATGGGCGGCCTAGTGCTCAACTCGTGGCTTTGGTTAAGGGTCTTATTAGCGAGCGTGATTTGGATGCTCGGTTCCTTATACCCATCATCGCGGAAATGGACAAGGTATGTCGACCACTCTGAGTTTCTAGCCCGGCTGATTGTCTTTACTCCCCATTGTGCAGGCGGATATTATGCGATACCTACCTCGCATTGTCTCCATCCTTAATGGAGAGGCGGAACCAAAAAATCTCGTCCGTTCAGTGTTTAGCTCCGTGGTGACGACGCCGCCGCAAACCTTTGGAAGTGTAACATCCAACCTGCCAAGAGTGCGGCAAAGTGAGCTGTTAACCCCGGCGGAACTGATGGTGTTGCTGCATGATTCCGAGAAGGAGATCGGCTTAAAGAGCGCGATTGAAGGTTCGATCCCGAAACAAATTAACTGTTCCTAGCACGTTTTACTGACAGCTAACATTAGCCATCGGGATCTGCTTCTCTATGACTGATGTTTTCAGGTCCGAAATCCTAGCAGTCGTCATGCAACAAATAATGGACGAACCTATCCTCCCTGTGTTGTTCCTAAGGACGGTACGTGTTTGATGTTTGGGACGAGCGCTTGTCAGATGAATTCATGCATCCCATAGGTGATACAAGCGGTGAAGACATACAAGTCTTTAATCGGCTTTGTGTCAACGACGCTACTTTCTCGGCTCATAACCAAGAAGATATGGACCAATCCACCACTTTGGGAGGGCTTTATTCGCTGTGCCAAAGTCATCGCTCCTGCAAGTTTCAGCGCCCTACTTCAGCTGCCAAAGGATCAACTCCGCGAGCTGGTGGATAAACAGCCGAGTCTGAAGTCTGGTCTTAGGGACTATGTCATAAAGAAGGCTCCTAATAAGGCACGCGGTGCTGGTTACTTGGACATTTTCGGTGATGGGGAGGACAACGACAGTAGCACACCGCTTCCATCTACTCCTGTTCCTCAGCCAGACCCATCCTTGGCAGCCCCTGCGGCTTAAAAAGTATTACCCTCATATGTACTCTCTCAATAGTTCCCATCTCTCCATCTACATTATGACTTTGCCGATCTTGTATGTCGTAGGGTAAAGCAATTGTTATATTCATGCTATCTTTACGTAGAGGAAGCCAATGGCGTGAGTTCGATCGGAGATTGTGTCGCTAAACTGACTGGTACAGCTAGCAAAGGTACTTTTCATCCCACCGTTGCTGATTCCCGTACAAGTTCCTACGAAAAGTACTTCGGTGCCCGCGCCATCAATCCAGTTAGAAGTCCGTAGATTAACTGAACCCCTATCTTGGCCTAGTCACCCATCATCCAGCTACGGGTGAGTCGAATCGACCAGATAAGCGACTGGCCAGGTGGATTATATGTTTTGAACTCTGGCGTCCACGTCGTTTACTGACAATGATACAGGAAATGGCCAGAGGCTCGTCAAATGCCCGCCGCGCAAGGGGGTCTCGCCGCCGGACGAGCAGAGGGCGTTCTGCTGAAAAGTCATCCTCGCCTGTGCCCTCGCCAGGATCATGGAACGTGGATCGGGGCAGATCAAGAGTAAGGAGGCCTTCAAATCCGTTCTCAGAGGACAATCTCCACAGAAAGTACTGTCGATTCCGCTGCTCTGCTACCTGGCTTCCAAACTCAACGTCCGCAGAGGCTATCATTCCCTTCTTTCGTCCTTCGGCAAAGTATTCCACGTAGAGCGAAGATGGAAGTTGGTTAGAGAAATGGGCTCCGGGGCTTATGGTGTCGTTATGTCCGATACATATCGAGTTTCGGGTTCACCTGCGGAGCTAAATACTTCTTTAGTTCAGCCGCCGATGAAATTTCAGGCGAGACAGTGGCAATCAAGCTCGTTACACGCGTCTTTGACAAAGTACAGCTAGCTAAGAGGGCCCTTCGCGAAATAACACTTCTCCGCCATTTTGCCGGCCACGAAAACATCACTGGGTTGATCGACGTCGATGCAATATCTCCAGACTTTAACGAAATGTAAGTGCTTTGACGTTACGTTGACAACCCTTTGAATGAATATATCTATAGCTACATTTTCATGGAGGTGAGTTTACCTTTGTCTATTCGAAACGATGGCTGACTAGTTAACGAAGCCGATGGAAGGTGCGAACCCGTCATAATCTGTTGGTCACAAGACTCATGTCTTCATAGCGGATCTCCATCAGATCGTCAAGTCGGGGCAGAGCCTAACCAATGAACATGTTCAATACTTCCTTTACCAAGTCCTCAGAGGTGCCCTTTGATCCCTTGACGTCATAGTCAACCGGCTCACGCGACCGTCAGGCATGAAGTATGTGCACTCTGCTTCCGTGATCCATAGAGACCTCAAGCCCGGAAATCTGCTCGTCAATGCGGATTGCGAGCTCAAAATTTGTGATTTCGGCCTCAGTCGCGGCTTTGACGCGTTGCCAGACGACGATGCACATCGGTTGACTGAGTATGTTGCCACTCGGTGGTACCGGGCTCCTGAAATTATCCTTGCATTTCGGTGAGTTTGCTCCCGCTCGTTCCCTAGCTCCGGCCTACATTGAGTCTATGGTTTCAGTCGATATAACACCGCGAGTACGTTTCATATATCATCCTCGAAGTTTCCCTTATAATCGTCCGCTAGTCGACGTTTGGTCAATAGGCTGTATTTTCGCCGAACTACTCACCGGCAAACCTCTATTCAAAGGCAAGGAGTAAGTCGCGTGACTCGTATATCTCCTCGTATTCTTAGCACGTATTCTTTAGCTACGGTTAGTTCAGTCTCCGTCGCCGATTTATGTCTGAATAACGCAGTCGGACGCCCTTGAAATAGTGGATCAACTCAACAAGATTCTGGATGTTCTTGGTAATCTACATAGCACCGTTGTTCAGCGTAATGCGTTACTTACAAGTGACGGCGTAGGTACACCCGATGATGTGGTCACGAAACGAATAGCAAGCGACAAGGTAACGTTCCCAAGACAGGGAGACTCCCCGACTTTGACACCGCCATCCACTTCTAGGCTCAAGCATACGTTCGCTCACTGCCGTTCAAACCGAAGAAACCACTGCAAACCATCATTCCTTCAGCAGATCCACAAGGTCCGCCTCTGTCGTATTATCATCTACAGCCGTAACTCACGCGTATATACTGTAGCCATTGACCTATTAACCAAGATGCTTGCATTCGACCCCGTGGATCGAATTACCGTGAACGAGGCTCTCGAACATCCGTGGCTGTCCTCATATCACGATATCAAGGATGAGCCAGAATGCGACCATAAATTCGAGAAATGGCGGCAGATCGAGGAGCTGGAGACCCTCGAGCAATTTCGCGAGGCGCTCTGGAATGAGATCGAAGACTATAGGCGCGAGGTCCGTGGAATGAATGTCGACCTCAGTGCCTTGCCACCGCGACGTCCGTCCACCACCAGTCTCAGTAATCTCTCGAATGCGGAAATAGTGGTGGAAGGTTCACATCTTGACGTTGCGTCGGCGGGTGGGTCAGCAGAGACGACGCTGGTGCCGGATGAGGGGCACCCAAAGAAATTGGACGAAGAGGCTCAAGATACCCTCGGCGTGTCAGCCAATCTAACTCACCCCGATTCGGCCTCGAGTCAAGCACGACCGCTGCCATCCTCGCCCATGGATCCCTTAGTCAAGTATTCTAGACGGCCGAGTATATTGCAACCATCCAGACAGGGATCTACATATAACTCCCCGCTCACTACTATGCAACACCTCCCTTCTCTTAGCGACGGACCGCTGCACACAGAACCCACCAGCATTCCGGTAGGCAGCGTTGCGTTCCCCACACAGACGTACGTTGTTCCAGCGCGATCGCGAACCGCTTCGATGGCTGGCGGTGAAGTGACACGTAAACTCCTGCGGACACTGTCGACCGTGTCCATCCACGAAAGGGCGGAAGGCTTAGCGGGTGGGCTAGCCCAAATTGCTCCCATTGGCAAATACATTGTCGACAGGGAAGGGACAGGAGCCGATGCGCCACCGTCAGAGGTGCCTAGAGATTTTGGGATCGATGAAGCTTCCGAGGAAGACGAGCAAGAAAGTTCAAAGGATAAAGATTCAACTAGACAGAAGAGCAAGTTCCACATCCATTAATCGGGAAACACCCATGTATAAGTATAATGGCAATTAGGGCTACAGTTGAGAGTCAGTTGAGAGTGAAAAGGATTTAATCGTTTGTTAATCCACGAGCTGCTTGATGCCTGAAGGCAGTTGAGCAGATGGTAGGCGAGGGTAAGATACACTCACGGTCTATAATGTCGAGGTACGCTGTCGTCGCTGGACTATCAGGATACTCGTCCAAGAAACTGACTCCGAAGTCGGCGCTCTTGCCTATGCGAGGATCCAACGGGACAGCTCCAAGAAACTCAAGCCCAGTCTCTTCTGCAAGCCGTTTAGCACCACCAGTCGAGGGTTTGAAGATCTGTGACTCGTTCTTGCAGTTCGGGCACACGAATCCCGACATATTTTCAACGATCCCTAGTACCCTGATACCGACTTTCCTACAGAAATCGATCTCGCGACGAACGTCCTGCAAGGCCACTTCTTGTGGTGTCGTGATCACGACGGCACCATCAATGCCGCTTTCTTTTAGGTATTGAACAACACTGAGATGTTCGTCAGAGGTTCCCGGAGGTGTGTCGATGAGCAAGTAATCAAGGTCTCCCCAGTCAACGTCTTTCAGAAATTGGGAGATGAGCCCATTCTTCTTGGGACCGCGCCACATAATTGCATCGCGGGAGGATGGCAGCATGAAGCCTACTGACATGACTCCAAAGTTGTCTTGGACGTAGATCGGTGACCAGCCAGTTGACGAAGCGTGTACCTGCTCAGATGCAATGCCGAGAATCGTGGGTATTGAAGGCCCACATATGTCGACGTCCATGACACCAGTCTGGAGATCGGTCACCCAAGGTGTAAATATGCAGATCGTGAAGTGAGCTCGCCTGCGTGTCTTCATCTGCCGCAAATGCCCATCCAAGCTGGGCTGTGAATGTAGACTTCCCGACGCCACCCTTTCCAGAGAGGATCAAGATCTTCCTCTTCACGTTTGCCATTCGGTTCGTTATGAGAGGTAGAGCCGGGTCAGGCCCGCGAGTCGCTCCAGAAGCACATACGTCCTGGTTTGCACATCCGGCGCAAGCGTCGGCCTTGCCTGCTAGCTGCGATTCCGTTCCCTGCAATAACTGGTGAGTTGATCGGCCATACTGAAGGCATGATACTGACCGGACAATGCTCTGGTGCATTTGCGGGCACAGAAAGAGGGTCTGGGACTGCTGCCGACGTCTGTACAGCGATCATGGCGAGACGAGACGAAGGATCGTAGTCAGCGTTGTCAGGGGTGGACGGGGAGCTTTACCACGGTCACCCCTTAGCCCCTTACATACCCCTCAGGACATCAACGACGGAAGGCTGCAAGAGTTCTGAATGCAAAGGTTATACAATACTGCGAGCAATTCAACATTGTGGGATCTTTAATATGGATCCGCGGGACGCGCCGGCGGTAGCTCGCTTCGAAGTATATCAACACTTTTAGAGCCAAAATTGCGAGCTACGCTCGCAATAAGATTACAACCCTGTCATAACTTTACATTTAAATCGTAACACTTTCGTCTGCGTTGAGGATCAACGTTGTGAAAAACCTGATCATCTCGAGGAATGCATCCACTGCAAGATCTACGGCTCCTGAAGTCAATATAGGCAAATAGCTAGATAAAGATAGAACGCACATTCGTTTACGGTATGTATTCCGCCAAGCACATCACTACCATTCCCTTGGTTTTGATGATTGTACCGAAAGATATGGTCAGAAAGCTTCCAGTAATATCTCGTGTCTAATAGACAACACAAGATAACATCAGCGCCAAACAGCAGGGGTTATTGGATGGGCACTCACCGGTGTTTCCAGTCATTATACCCGGACTCATAGCAATGTTGTCGCCCTGGAGCGATCGGTGGGAGTTGAAGGTAGACTTGATTGTCCCAGCAAGAAGAGTGTATGGAGCTGCGTCCCGCCCTGTAGGGGTTATGGGCGCTGGTTCCAGTGCGGTGCCCCATGCGTCGCTGAGGGTGAGCGTTCCGCTGGATGGTGCGTCCCTTTCAGAGATCTCTACCCCGAAGCTGGTGTATGTGAGGTTAAACTTCTTCGACAGAGATTTGAGCAGCTGCGTGTCCCGCTTCACTGTGGCCGCAACCGAGCTGTGCAGAATCGACATCAAATCTTGGTCCGCGCAGGTTGGTGGCAGAACATGTCAACACACACCTCTCCGTCGCGATGCGATGATTAATTACAGCCCAAGCTTGCTCGGGGAGGGCGTTAGACTTGACACCACCTTGAGTCAACGTGATCGCTTGGGTAGTGCCTACGAGACTGTTGTACATCTTGTCTGCTAATATCACTTTCTCCAGGCTGCGCATGGCCTTCTTGGAATGAGGAGCTAGTTTGATTGCCTTGCGCAGGCTGGGAGGAAGTTCCTTAGCGTGCTCCGCATAGCAGGAGAGAGTGCCGAAAACAGGTGAATGCGGGTCCTGAATGATACATCGTTAGAGGAGTGATATTGAAAGTTGGTCAAAGATAACTGACAATGTGGACTTCATACGGGTTTGATTCATACTCAACTAGCAAGGCAGCGAGTATACCGATGCTCTATGGGGCAGGTAAATAAGCAATTCTGCAGCAGAAAAGGATATGTACTAACAGTATGTTTTGGTGGAATTGAAGAATGACCGCCTGCGGAGGTCACATCAACCCTGACATCCAAGCCACCCTTTTCAGCAATCCCAGGTGTGGCGAAGATAGTGCCAAAGTTCTCCATAAAGCCAGCTACAACAAATCAAGCATCAGCGTGAACGGGATTGGTATCTCAGGCTTGTTTCTACACACCTCCTTCATCAACAACCATGGCGAGAGAGCCTTCGCCGTAATGGTCGGCGAGAACTTGACCAAGATGACCGGCGCCCTACATTAATGTTAAGTTGAGGAACTCGGCAATGGGGAATCAACATACGTGAACGCCGCTCGTCTCTTCATCGAATCCAAAGGCGAGAACGACCGTGCGTGAAGGTTTAAACCCCTTGGCAAGGAGCGTCTCTATACTGGACCTAGTGATTGAATTGTTATTCTGGGACCATAGATGGGAGATGGTGAACTACAACGGACAAGATGCCGATCAGCCCACCCTTGTCATCGCTAGTGCCTCGGCCCCAAATTCGTTCGCCTGGTATTTGTGGATACTGTCAACAATAGTCGTTCTCATCAATAACAACCATGCGTACCATCGAAAAAGCCAGAGTACGGGGGATGTTCCCATTGATCGACGGTGGTTGGATCTACAGGAACAACATCTGACAAGCTCGAATTAGCGTGCGTCGCACGGTCACCGTCGATCCCTAGCTCTCATCACCGACCTTGGTGCGCAGCAAGCAAAAGCGGCTTCAATGACGCATCGGAACCAGCCCATTCATACCATAATCCGTATGTGTTAACTTTGGCCAAGGCAAGTGCAGAGTGGCTGACCCGGAATATAGTAAGATCAAAGCGCGTCCAGCTAGTTATGTTTTAGCAATGAACTTACACCAGTGGGAAAGCAGCCAGTAGATAAGTGTGGAACGGCACAAAGACCTCCCAGCGCGGATCGACACCAATGGGGCCCATCTTATCATGCGCCTCCGTACTGCACAGATTAGGTTGATCAGAACATCTATGGATTTCAAGCTGTAAACGCTCACGGAACACGAACGGCTCTCGCCAACCAGTCAATCGCCTTGGTCTTGAACGCATCTGTGCCGATCGTAGATGCTATGTCTGCCCATAGATCGCCGTTCTTGATTGGGGTGAGTTCACTTGGTTGGAAACATAATTCCTCATCGTGATGACCGCGCTTCAATGGTAAGAGTTCCCGGCGCGTCACGAATAGGAGGGTGTAACCGCAGGCTACAAGGAGCACCAGTAAACGACACCAAGACCAGAAAGGCTTCGCCTGACTAGCTAGCAGAGGGGGAGGCAGATATTCTCCTTTGCCCATTGCCGTTTTGGTGGGCACGGTAGTGAGTGAGAATGATAACAGGGAGACCGTGCGTGTGTTCAGTTAGTAACATCGTGAGTCATACAGAAGCCGGTCGGGCGCGCTGCCACAACAGGCAAGTCATGAAAGTTCCAGCAATCCGGGAGTCGACGAGTGCAACGTACAGTGTGGAACGGCGTTTTGCGACGTGCTAAACAGAGTTCAAGAACACTCAATAATTTCAGCAAAAGCTCCTAAGTATAGCCCCTAGGTCAGTTTAAACTTCAACATCGTGTTGACCTCGAGTACTCAGTACTCAGTGCTCAGTAGGTACACACCGGCACTTTCAATCAACTCAGCTGAGGCAGTGAAGGATGGTGCAAAGCTTGCCAGGGGTGTGGACACATCGTACTAGCTACAGTGGCATTCACTGGGCTTCATGCAAAGTAAGTGGCATCAGACCATCAGAAGGCCGAAGGCTGAAATGTTCATGCAGTTCTTATAAAATCCATTATTAAATAGCCAAGGTACAAGTACTCCATCTGAACATACCCTCAGAAGACCCCTCGGAGGATATTGAAGGGTCACGCAGAGCCGAGGCTTTTCTACGCGAAATTGAAGAACCGTCGGTCATACCATTATGCAGAAGCTCTCATTAGTGGTCGACCTTGAGCCTGAGATCTGAGAACTCGGTTAAGCAGTGATATATTGATAGCGACCATGCAAATGCATGTGCGTCTAAGACATGGAACTTCAGATGCGGGGGGTTGCAAATGGGGGCTAGACCAACTCTCCCACGTTTGTTTACGTCCAACAAACGAGGAGGTAAATCAAAATGTTTCCGTTGTCTATTTCAAATGAGCCGGCCGTCTCTTATTTCCTGAAAATGCTGCATCGTGTGCATAAGAATGTTCCAGCATGATTATGCTCGCAGATCCAAGCCTGAACTGCGGATGCTTGCATCAGTGCTATTCCTGGATCCTTTAATGAAGCCACAAATATAGTACGCAGGCACTTTTGGCCCTGCAGTCTCGCGACTAACGTTCTCCCGAAGACAAGTCTCGACATTTATTCGCTCACACAATTCGTGGTGCGTATCTATTTCCGCGGCAATGTGCAGAGCGGGTCGCCCGCTCGTGGTTGCGCTTTCGCCAACAGCCTGTCGATCTAAGAATAGCGACCACCGCGTCGAATAGGTGGGACCGATCAGAGTTCTCGAAGGCTTGAAGCTGTACATGCATTATATGGTGAGATATATGTATAACCACCGATACCGAGCCCATGTTGTACCTCAAAAAAAAATCGAAGCCGTGGGGAATCCGAAAGTCCAGGAACTAGCAAGCTACACATGCACCATACGATAATACATTACATGAGTCACAGATGACATTGATGGGGGGAACGACGTGAGAATAGCATAAAACAAAGCAGGAAAAATATGCCAGAAAATCCAAAGGAAATATATACCGTGTATCACAAGATAACGCGCGTAAGGGCATGGTCCTATTCATTAGCGAGCCATGAAAGCCCGACGGGAGGCATAGCCGATGATGGACCTGTTGGTTTGGCGTCCATAGGTTCACCTCCAAGCATAGATGAAGGCGGTGACCGCGCCATGGGTTGTCCAGACCCATTTGCCATGTCTCTCTGCTGCCAATCGAGAAGACCGCTTGCTTTCAACGAGGGTAATGACTGCGCCTGGGATACCCCTTCTCCATGTATACTCCCAACCCCCATTGCCTCGTTCCTTCTGGAGCCTGGGTATATTCCGTCGCCTAGGGACGGGTCGATGTCCGCATCGTGTACCATTCGTCGCGAATCCTTCGAGTCCCCCACTGATCCTGACCCTGATCCCCCAATCACCACCCCGTTCGTCCTCTCCCTCTCCCTATCTCGCTCCCTATCTCTCTCAACACCCTGCATAGGGCCAGGCCCCCTTCCTCCGAAGAAACGGACCTCGTCCAATAGCTTCGCTCCGGGGTGACTTGTTTGATAGGCTGACGGCGAATTACTTGGACTTCTTCCACGATTGTTGTACGAGACGTCGCCACCGTGTTGGTGTGGGGGAGGCCGGGGGACCGGTATCCCATTATTTGCCATGCTCTGTGGTGGACGTACCTCAGAAAGCCTCCGAACAGGTAGGTGATTAGGGTGCTGTGGCGATGGTTGGTGCTGATGCGAGGATGGTGCAGGTGGAGGGAGCGCGCGCTGAGAAGGAATATGCGATTGTGAATGCTGATGAGCTGGAACCTGGGGTGGATAAGGTAAGGGTCGAGGCTGAGGAGAATGAACAAGTCGCCATTCCTTCTGCGCTAATTCGTGCATCTTGACGGCCGTGAATTCTTCATGCTCGGCTGCCCAGCCACGGATCTTGTTCTCATCGGGTTTGGTGTACTTGACCATTGCCTTTGTAATATGTGAGACATTCCATCAGAAAGATCCGCCAAAGTGCTGCGAAAAATGGAGCGACTGACCCATATCACAGCGCCGACTGGGAGGGGAGTTTACATGAGCACGGCACCCTTGCGAGTGTAGTACGTGTGGCACTTACGAAGTACGCTGTTCTTGGCCCTGCTACCGAGAGTGTTGGTGATTGACTCAAGATGGGCAATTGCCCATTGTACCTCGGGACGTTGGAACGCCCATTGAGATCGATGGCGCGCCTGAAATAAAACGGCAGTAGACCCACAGAGAACGCTTAGAACGCGGGTCGAGAATGCTGTTACGGGAAACCACTCACGGCGTTCAAACTCAATGCTGCGCTGGCATGCAACACATGTGTCATGCAATAACACCATGCGCCAGTATTTGAGCTGGTCTCAAACATCGACAATTGCACTTGCAGACTCTGCTCCGAAAAGCGCAGATGATCCGGTAGTGTGTTCGCCCAGGACTGTGGAATTTGAGTTCAGAGATCTGTGTGTGAAGCCGTGGGAGGGACAAACGTCAAGAGCTATCTCGGCCTCTTGGAGGACAGCAGGCGGGTCGCCGTGTGCGTCTGGGTCTGCGCATCATGCAAAGTTAGGTTAGCATATTTATGCGCGGCTCTTTCAAAGAGTACCAACCGTTGAGTAAATCCAGGGCGTGCTCTATCTTGGCGTAGATAGTCAGCACTCTGATGAGATGGCCGAGCTCGGAGGCGTATTGTGTGCGAATTCCGGGTAAAAAGAGATATTCTGGGAGAGGTGTCAAATAAAATGGGCGGGGTTTGTAAAGACCTGATTCCTTACCTGGTAGGGTTGAATGCACTGATAGCTCGAAGCTCGTCTCGTCAACGGGAAGCCGCAACTTCAGCTCCGTCTGAGTAAATCGACCAGTCCCTTGGCCCTCCTCCACCCGCAAGATTAAATGTCGACCCAACCCCGGCATGCCAGCTCCGGCTATGGCCCGCTCCCAACCTGCCCCACGCTTCTTATAATACAAACCATTCATCACATCAATTACATATAACAGCCAGAATATCCGCCGGACGCATTCGTGCTCCACTGCTTTGTGGATAAATTCGGGGGAGGGTACAGGTGTCAGCGTGGGATGTTCAGGTGCATGTACGCCAAGAGAATCGATGATTTGCAAGGCGAGGTCTGCGAAACGTTACTATCCAGAGGGATGGTGTGGGGCAGAGTGATGGCGTACCATGATATCGAGTCCCCCATATAGTTAAGCCTGCGCTGGTATCGAAGACGGACATCTCGTGCAGTTGCAGCAAACATAAGGCCTGGGCTGTAGCTAAATTAGGGTCTGCCTTCAATCGGCCGGCGCCGTCGAACATCAGGCTCATGGCCTCTTGAGCGAAAGGACGCCCTGCGTTCCGCATTGGGTTGGTGCGAAGACGAAGCTGCTTCGACAGCGGGGCGGCTAGAGCGCAGACGGCGTGGAGTAGATACGTAGGGACACGGTTTAGTTGGAGAGCTGTAGAAAATGAGGGCTTATGTATGATGGCATGAGCAGGGTGGCAGTGGGTGAAGAATACTGGGGAAAATGAGATCTATAGAGAGGCAGTGATAACGTACGGCTTACGGTTGGTGAGTTCGCGGGTGAGGCCATGATCCAGGGTGACTTGAACTGGGCGCTCTATGATCCCTGGGGTTGGATTCGGCGGGTCGATGGGCATGCCATCGCGATCGGGCCGTAGACGTTTCCGCAAAGCGAGGCTCTCGTCTTCTGGGGGTTCGATATGGTCGCCCTGACTTGGAGCCGGCGTTGCTGCGGTTACGCTGGATGGTGTAGTAGGTGATAGTGATACATTCGGTGGGTAGCCGTTGGCCTGATTCCGGTTCTGCTGGGGGTGCGGTTGTGGATGCGGGGGAAAGGTAGGATATCTGGTGTCTGGGGGATATGTGGGCGGTATTGGCGGTACATTTGGTGGTATTCTGCTTGTGCCCTCTGCTCTGTCTGGCTGCTGAAACGGCCTGGGAGCGGGCACCGGGCGGCCAGAGGCATCGGTGTAAGAGCACGTCTTTGAGGCGAAGTAGCTGTGGTCGCTGTGTGGTCAGTGCGCATCCTGTACGAGTAGGAGGCCAATTGCCTACCAGTTACTGCAAGGCAACGCGCCGTCGCATCTGCGCTTGCTTTTGTGGCAGTGATCGCAGGCCTTTGTGAGACGTTTTCGCTTTGGGCCCTTTATAAAGTGCTGGTCGTCCTGAGCAGCCATTTGGTTATTGGAATATGGATCCATGTGGGAGGATGTCCCATTGGCTTTTTGAGCGGAACAGGTCGGATAACGAACAAAAACGAGGCGTTTTCACTCGGCGTTTAGAATATCGTTCTGATTCCTGCATGCTCACGTGTGCGGCACCCTGCCGCCGGCCTCCTTATCAGCCTTGCCGCCGACAATCATCCCAGAAGCCTCAGTTCCGCCCTCTGCCGCCAACGCCGACGCCTGATTCCGCCGGGTAGCTCCTCGGCATTCTTAAACACATGGCGCCAGAAGCAACGTACATACTTCTTCGAAGCTCACGTACACACAATTACAGATCGACAGGCTGACAAAAGGGTTGTATTTGCTGCAGCCAGGGATGTATGTACACAACTATATATGTAGAGCCGTACTAGACTTCTCGTAAGAACAAAGTTTAATCGAACAGACCGAAGCCCATGTCGTCGTCGGATTCTTCCTGGAACACAAGCCTAAAGTTAAACATGTGGTCAAAGGGTCGCACAAAGCGCCTACCTTCTCTTCTTCCTTCTTCTCCTCCTCCTTGGGCGCGTCCGCAGCGGCAGCAGCTCCTCCGGCGGCAGGGGCGGCGGCGGCACCTCCACCTCCTCCAGAAGGAACCTATGATGGAGTGATGAATCATTTTTTCGTAACACCCCACACAATCAAAACAACGTACAGATGCGAGCTTGGAGGAGCCTTCGGCAATCAACTATCGATGGAGTGACATGTCAGCGAAAAACGTCCATCAAGTTACAAATGGAAAACGGGTGGGAATGGATGATTTGGGGTGACCAGTGTCACAGGGTTGAATGGAAGGGCCAAACGTACGGAAGCGACATCCTTGCCCTCGAGTTCGGACAAGAGCTTGCTGAGGCGTTCCTCATCGGCGTCAATGCCTACAGCACCAAGGAGTTTCGTGATATCGGCAGAAGATGGGGAGGTGTTGCCTCCGATTTGAAGGAGCAAGTAAGCGGCGATGTAACGCATCTGCAAGTCAAGTACCCTGATAAATACTGGAGATCGGATAGGCCCTGGGGGACGTACGTTTGATGTTTAAAAATTGGGGTGTGCTTTTAGAGTGCGGTAGCCACAAATCACTAGAATATAAGTCGCAAAGTTAGTCATACTGAGTCCGAATGGGACCGCTGAGACCAGATGACTGGGCAGAACATGGGCGGGTCCGACTGGAGTGACTGCAACGCACCTTTAATCCGCGATGGGAAGACCTGTGGATTCTATCCGACGACGGCTTTTAGTTAACGATGAGCGTAGTAAATTGCGTCGGGTAGCGCCTGAGCTCAGCGGTGTCCTGTATAGTTGCACGTGACACCTCTCAAGCCACCGACTCCGTGGGACCCCATTAGTCATCCATCTTCCAGACAGCGCAAAGGTCTATCAAGAGTCGACCTCAACGCCCCCGACGACCTCAAAACTACCCAACATGGTGAATTTATTCACGATTCGATGTCCTGCTCGTTGCTGAACCTATGCTAGGCTGAAGTCACCGACCCTCAAGTTGCCGCCGACCTCAAGAAGAAGAGAACCTTCCGTACGTTCTCATACCGTGGTGTTGAGCTCGACAAGCTCCTGGACATGAACAATGAGGACGTGCGTGCATCACCCTCTACAGGAGTGACTATTAACTTATGATCTGATTTTCTACTTTCAGTTCGTTGAGGTTGGTGCTATATGATCCATGCATTGATCCCAATATCGACCCAAATTAATAGCTCGTCCACGCCCGTGCTCGTCGCCGGTTCCAACGCGGCCTGAAGCGCCGCCCAATGGGCCTCATCAAGAAGCTCCGAAAGGCTAAGAAGGAGGCCCCTCCCAATGAGAAGCCCGCCGTAGTCAAGACACACTTGCGTGACATGATTATCGTCCCAGAGATGATCGGCAGCGTCGTCGGTATCTACAACGGCAAGGTCTTCAACTCGGTAGGAAATCAAGCCCGAGATGACTGGCCACTACCTTGCTGAGTTCTCGTGCTCGTACAAGCCCTGTCAAGCACGGTCGCCCTGGTGTACGTTTTATTTATTATTATATGTGTTACCGGACTAGCATTGACTTGATCCCTCCTGCAGATCGGTGCCACTCACTGTAAGCAACTGCCCTGCCTTTCGTGCTGAACTTGAGGTCTCACCGTCGCCTCGATGCCACTACACAGCTTCTCGTTTGTGAGTGATCCGCGACAATCCACTAACGATTCAAATGTATTGAAATCATTGTTTCTAGCATTCCCCTCAAGTAATTGTTCTATATCATGTCCCCATATGCAATACATGTCCAGCGACAGTTCTGCTCCCAAAATACACTATGCAGGCTATGCGTATGAATTCAAAACAACTTGCGATCATAAGTAATGCATAAGTAGCCAATGTTGATGTAGTCCGACTTCCCAGTGTCCTTTAGCTATTCACACTCTTCAGCCACTGCTGCTCAGCGTCTTCGCTAGCGGCGATGTCTGCTGGTGAATTCACCAGCGTCATTCTTGAGAACTTGGTGGCTAATTCCTGGAGTTGTCCAATGTACGTGCGGTGTTGGTCGTTGATATCGCACTCCTCAAGGTCGGGTAGCTCGACCAACAGCTGCACATCCTTCGGAAGCAGCCCCTCTTCCAAGACTTTCTCCACCGTCTTCGCAAAGTCCTGGAAGAGCATATCGTAGTACGGGTGCGCTGCCGAGACGTATAAGTGCGTCAGGCCCGGCGCGAGCTGCGTTATCCACTTGAAGTCGGCCTTGTGCAGAGACGGGCATGAGATCAGGCGCAGATCGCGAAGCCGGGGGTAAACCGTTCTCTCGCCGGGCTTTGAGCGGTAATGGTGGTACAGCGCAAGTTCTGTCAAGACTGGGAAGTCCAACGATGAGGGGAGCAAGCAGAATGTGTGTGGTCTTAGGAAGAGGCCGTGGATGATCTCTACGGTTGGAGCGACGAGGCCCAGGATGTCCATAACCGCCGTGCTAGCGCCCGCTTTACGACGAACGTAGGCCGAATCTGCAATGGCATGATCGTCCCAGCGTGGATCATTGGAAATTGGCGAGTCGCTGAGGAAGAGGTATCGGACGCGCCGAGCGTCTTGCGGCGTCTGTTGCAGGACAGAGGTAAAAGAGAGAATTTCGAAGAGGTTGATGAGGGAGATGGACTGGAATTTATAGGGGGCAGAGATATCCCTCGTATATTTGGATACGGCTGAAAGCGAGCGTCCTGTATAACCCCAATCCCGGCAAGCATATGAGCAGATCATGCCATACACCTCAGGCGGCATTTTCTTCTCCACCGTCGCTGGAACTAGCATTCTAGGAGATAGTCGAGTGGGTACCAGAGCAAGCGTGCTTATTTAGTGCATCTGTTTGGCATTTACGGTATATACCGAATGATGTATGCATAATTCTATGCAACAGGGTATCGTGAGTACTGCGTAGATATTCTCGTCCTTCTCATGACAATATTTGCAGGCGATGGGATAGAATACAGGTGGTGGAGAAATTCAGCGTAAAAGAGTGTACGAAGCAACGGAGATGTTTGAAGATAACACAATAAACGTCGCGGAAGAATAACATACAAAGTCAATGGTGCAGTCATGTACGCTGTTGCACAGCCGGTGTGTACCCGTTTGTACTGGGTGGAAGCATGTTGGCTTGATCAAAGCTTGGCCTAGACATGGGGGATCGAGAGAGGTTGGAGTCAGAAGGAGGCAATGGGGGTCTCCACTCGTGACTCTGGGGAGGTGTTTGCGCTTGCGCAAGTGACATGCTCTGCAATGCAGATGGCGGGAGATACAATGCCCCATTGCCTTGCGGCGTGCCCGGTGGCGCAGAGTGAGGGGGAGGGCGTGCAGTTCGCTCACTGACTGAATGACCAAGCGGGGGACGCTCAGGATATGGTGAGCCTGGAGGGGGACGTTGGTTATGTGGTGGCCCATTGCTAGCTCCTGCGCGACCTTTCGCCCGCAGCCAAGTGTCGCACTTCCTCATGAAGTCTTTGCCTGGTAAGTCCACCGCGCTGGCGAAATAGTCCTTGTCGTTGATAATGTCCAAGAAGTCTTCGGGGACCGTGAGGAATAGGTCCTGGTCTTCTAGCAGGGCGGTCACCACACGAATGGCACCGAAGCTCTCGTCTCGAGCGGGATCGCGTCCTCGGGAGTATAGAATACTAGGGCAAATGACGGTCGCCAAGTTCCCAAGGTCCATTTTACTCCCCGTCTCTTCGTCCATGTGGGCGAAGGAGGCGACCCACTTGAGAAAAACGAACAGAACCTCCATGGTATCCCGGTGGCTCTTGGGAAGAAGTAATGAGACCAGGTGCAGATAACGTCGCCTGTCAGCTTCTTGTGGAAGGGCTACGTATACGAGTTCAGCAGGAGAGTTGGGCAAAGGGCACTGGGACTTACACTGAGTAACGATGAGGAGCCTGTGCAGTTTGAAAGTAAGGAGAGGATCAGGGAGGTCACGCAGGAACTTTTTAAGGAGGGCCGCTAGTTGGACTGGATGATCTGAGCTAAGGTCGACCGACGATGGGTCACGATCTATAGCCTCTGTAAGGTCCTTGAGATGTCTGATGTTGCCATTCTTGCGGAAGATTCCCTCGACGGACATATCTGCGGAATTGATTAGCAGGACTTTCTTTACGATGAGATGCCAAAGACAAACCCATTTGACGCATGGCGGAGATCACATCGTCGATGAAGCTCGGAACCCGTAGCGTGGCCCGAGACGCGCCAAGAAGCGAATCAGCACCTTCCCTTTCGACCAAAAGCTCAAGAGGAACACCGAAAACACCTAGAAAGCCGTCAGTACTTTCCACATCTAGATACCTGATTGCTTACCTTTCTTCTTGATCTTCTTGTCATTGGCCTTGAAGAGGAACTTGTTCCAAAATCCACCCTTTTTATTCTCCAACGACTCCAATATGTCATCGAGGTCGAATTGATCCTTCAGGGGTGAACGGCTAAGAGCGAGCAAGGCGGTATGCTTGACGATAGTCAACTCCAGCGCGCTTAGGTCCGCGACGAAAGGTACTGCGTGCTGCCTCGGTCGATGTTGTTCTCGAGCTTGAGCTCTTTCCATGAGTTGCGGAATGTCTGCCAAGGTTATGCCATCGTCTGGCACAGACGTGAGCAAGGCATCTTCTGCGCCCCCAGCAGGGGAATTTGGAGTGCTGTCATCCACAATCATGACTTCGGTGTTATTTCGTGCGAAAGAAGGTCGAAGAACCTGTCCACCTTGACTACTGTCAATAGGCAAACGGCCCAGCTGGGGCCGTGCTGACCCAGCTGGTGCTGGCTGACTCGTAAGTTGGGGCGAGCGTCCCCCAGGTTGAAGTGCATGGTGGTGGTGATGGACTTGCCCTTGCGAGCCGTGATGAGCAGGAGGGACGTTCGCGGCAGACCGCTGTGACTGAGCAACACCTAACTCCTGAGACTTTTGTGGCTTGAGCACATCATGTGGATGGGCAGTACGGCCGGCCGGACTCTCGACGATGGTAGAACGCTTAGGAAGGTGGGCGGTCGCAGAGAGCTTTCGATCCAAATGTACAGACTTCATTCGCATGATGTCATTGTTGTTGCGATAAGGATCAGAAGCCTCCGTTGTGTCGCTGTACGGAGAGGCATGATTGGTGACTGAAACGTCTATGAATATTGATGATAACAAGTCTAGAGCCATGGAGGTGACATACCTGGCGATAACGGCACTACCCCCTGCTTCTTCAATAGCAGATACAGGCGCCGGAGGGCTACATTGAGGAGAAACGCATACTGCTCCAGGCGCTGCACGGCTTGGAAGCCACTTCGGCAATTGGAATGGGCATGATCAATGCAGTAAATGATTGTCGGGACGTCGCCGAATGATGTAGTTTCCCCCATGGATGCAGGATCATATACGAAGGCACCAACATTAGCTGGCGGCCGCCGGGCTGTCGACAATTTCGGAGGTTGGCCGTCCTTGTCCTTCTCATCGGAACCTTTGGGCTCCTTAACTATTGGCGCGGCTGCCACCTTGCCACACGTTGCGCATGAGACGCAATTCGAATGCCACCGTTGATATGTGCCCAAGCGCACACAATCCTCCTCGACCGTGACTCCACACTTGACGCAGAGATCTGACGGCGGATTCGTTGGCGAAAGCTTTGATGGTCCGGTGTTAGAAAACGGCGATTCTCCAGCATTCTCCGGCGCCAGACTTCTAAATCCATACGCGACCCCTTGTGTCCCAATGTTGCCACCGTTCGAATGGAGGAGTTCTCCATTAGAGCCTTTGAGAAGTCTTCTCGCCGAAGGGTTCCCTCCCTGGACGGCTAAAAGGTGGAGCTTATCCAAGAAACCGGACATGGCTTCATTGACGCTTTGTTCCCGCTCCAGCTTTAATGCGCCCGTGAGGGCAATGCGGATAAGGATCTTGAGATAGTGAGCCAAACCAGTAACAAGGGCCAGAAGTTCTTGCGTCATGCCCATTCTGCGGGCTCCAGTTTCCTGAGTATGTGAGAGGAGAGTGAAGAGTTCGACAGTCTTCCGACACAGCATCCTGGCCTCTCTGACATGCGACATCCCTTTGGAGCCAACAAAGGGAGCCAGGGTGAGAAGAAGTAGGAGTCAAGGCTGATTGGACAATACCTTTCTGATTCAGTCGCAAGAAATGGTATTCAAGGTCGTCAATCGTTGCGAAGAGGACCTCAACGTGGAGGATAAATTTCTCGGCCATCCTGATGGCGTCTAGATACTGCCCGTTGCTGACTTGGCGAAGCATATCTGAGATGCAAGCAGCGCTTGACTCTTCGAAGGCAGATAATACACTATGACACGATTAACGGTGGAGAAGACTTTGAATAGGGATCGGAAGCGTACGTCCAGATCCGATACACTTGTTGCTCCATTCGAATTTGCCTCTCTTTGAGAGACGAAGGCGTATCGCGTTGCTCATCGTCTGTGAAAGACAGTGCAGTGGCGGTGTCAACCGAGGTTGTACTTGTCGGTCTACGAGACGAGACTTTGACATTCCAAAACTGCGCAAGCTTAGATACGCAGCAACTCAGCGATAGTCCCAACTCACTTTGTTAATCATATAACACTCTGGATGCCAGCACTCGTCACGAGAGTTACGATTTATCTCCACGAATTGTTTGAGAATGGCGCTACTACATCCGGCGCATTTCGTCGCAAATCGAGTTGAATAATGGAAGTGGCAATAAACATTGCCGTCGTGTTCGTAATACGAGTCTTGGGGACCGAACAGAGTTGGGCAAAGGGAGCAGGTAAAGTGTTCGACGTGAAACTTCTTGTCTGAAATTCAAGCTCACCAAAAGCACCACGTCTATGATAACACACTACTCACTGCAAGCCGTGATATAACTCCCCCGTAGGGCCATATTGCACTTTGCACATATAAGGTTGAGTCGACGGAAATAATCTCGCTCGCATAGCGGTTGTTGACTGCCTTCGGAGCCCTCGAAAGGGAAGAACTTATTGGCAACGACTTCTCCGCAATCCTAAATTAGAGACGAAATTGAACATTGTCAAGTCGGAGAGTATGTTGGTCACATACCATGCACTTGAAGCAGTCCAAATGAAACACAGTACCTAATGCTCGAACGAACGACCCTGACATGGGTTTCCCGCACGATGCACATGCTCTGTAATGGGACGCAGTGAGACGGGGTCGCGATTTGGAGAGGCGTTGCGAGTCAACGTCCGACAGAATGAAATATCGAAACTCACGATGAAGCTATGGCAGATGCGGAGACGGAAGCGGATGTAGAGGAAGCTGTAGTAGGGGGAGCACGAGTACCACCGGACTGGGAAGATGAACCGGACTGGGCAGAAGAGAATGAAGTAACGCTCAGACGTCTGTCTGACTCGTCGGAGTGACCAGAGGAGGAAGAGGGGTTATTTCGGTTAGAAGAGGAACCAGGTGTCGATGGACGACTTCTCGAGTTGGCAGAGAGATAATTACTGTCTTGGGTAGGTGATGATCCCGGCAAAGGGGCGCCATAGTAGCCATGGTTTAAATCCTCGCTCCTCGCATGAGGGACCAAGTCGTCTGCGTTCTGATTGCGATCAGGATCCGGCGTCCCCACCGTCGAAGATCTCGTCGGTAGATTTGGCCGTTCTGGCAGACGACCAGGGTTCCCTGCAGGTGCCGAGTATGGGCTTCGAGCGTCGTACCTTTGTTGATTTGGGGGTCGTTGAGAGCGCGAAACGTCTGGGTTGACGGAGAGCCCGTGCAATGCGTTCTGAGAGTTGAGCTGAGGGTTCGACCAGGGATATTGTGCGCGTCCTTGGTCCTGGTCGTCGCTCATGACTCAGAAATGCGAGCCTTTTGAGCTGGCAAGGCAAAATCTGCGGACAGTGGAAGTGGTTCGGGGTAAAGCAGGTCGGTTTATGATGGAGGACTAATAATGAGTGTGGTGACTGCCCTTGTCACACAAAGGGTCGGTCACGGGTGTGTGACTGTCACGCATCTAGGTCTACCATGACCGTTTCATTACTTTGAAGCTTTTTGCTACTCAGGCCTCAGGCCGTTGAACCAGCCATAGCGCCTGAGGATACACTCGAGCTGCTTTTTCTAGCAAGAAAGCATGATTTTCATCAAGGCCCCTTTACGCCGCAACCGTTGACGGCTGTATACTGCGACATCCCGAATCATCGCACAGACACACATCGAGGCACAGCAGGCCTGGGTACTTTTCCCACTGCCTGACCGTTCTTCTCCCAATGAAATGGCCTGCGCACCATCGCCGTCTGAAGCCGGTTCGAGAAGGCCTCTATGTGGCCCTCTTGCTGGGGTGTATAGCAGAGCGGGAATCTCAACGGTGGTCGGTCCTCTAACAGCCAGCGAGGGCCACGGATTGACACTCGACACACGGATCACCCCTTCAAGGAGCGGTTTTCAAGTACCGAAGGCCACTATGAGCCTTTCTCGGTCATCCAGGTCTCGTTTTCAGCTTGCGAAGAACTTCCATCATTCCCGGTACATGCGGTCCTAAGCCATCGCAACAACTGTACCGCGACGCCGGACCAGGTCGCCAGCATGCTACAATAGTCAAATTGAATGAGAAGCTTTACAGATGCCTTGTAGTGGCCTTTACGTTTGGTACACACACGTTAAAACATGCCCCTCTGCGTTGCCTTACCTACTTAGGCAAAGTAAAACATTGAAAGCACGTAGCCACGTAGATATTTTTGTTTTTCATGCCACACTCTCTGGATTCTCATCATCATGTTGTTCTCGATCACCTTTGAGCCCGAAACGTTTCCGTTTGACGTAACTCGGGGCCTTTGGATCAAGAGTACCTTGCTCTTCAGCTAAGCAGTAAAGAAAAGTGAGAAATCAACGTGTGAGCAGATGACGATGACAGCAATCCTCACGTGTAGCGTGCCAGAAGTAAATCACTAAACCCACAAGAACCACCACGAAAGAGATGAAGTAGAGCCAATAAGGGGAGTAGTGCTGAGACGTCACAGTCAGGTTGTAGTTACAAAAGATGCCGAGGGATGAGAAACGCACGTAAAGGAACAAGCCAAACAGAAGCCCGTAGAAGTCACTAGAGAGGAGACTCAGGTTGTAGTACGCAGACGAGGCCATTCGGTAAAGTAACGGGGCGACCGTGTAAAGGATAAGCATCGCTACCAGGGATATGCCGTCAGTATTCGCTGGGGTGAATTATGCCAATGTATTCTCACCTGAAGTGAAAGCAATCAGGAGCCCAACTGAACCCAAGGTAAGCAGAGTGGTGTACGTTTTGAGGGACAAGACTCACTCGTTGCTCCGTTCCAAGGTGATATCTTCATCCCATCGTGCTCAAGCCCAGCAGCCTGAATACCACATATCAAGAAACCCCACATTCCCAATTGACCTAACACCTGAACATATTTGTGAGCTCGCAAGGTATAACTCCGCGGCCAAAGGAGCAAACCTCAAAGAGTGGTGATTTGCGAACGAAGAATTCCTCGGTTGCGTTGGCTGAAATTCTGCGGTTAGTGTTTCTTCGCGGCCCGTGAGGAGAGACTAACTGAAGCCATATAGCGTAGCACCAGCAATCATGAAAGCGTCACCCTTTCCACGGGATACTGCCGTCCAATCCTTCTCAGTGATCTGGTCTGAAGCCACAAGCAGTCCTAGACCAGCAATACATATGAAGACGCCCTAACGACGAATGAGCTTCCTTTTCTAGGTAAGTGATGTGCGATGGCTCACGAGAAGTTGGGTCCAATGATACTTGACCCTCATGTACACCCACGAGAAGAATAGGCAAACGGGGATAGCCCAACTATTCAGTACGGTAAGCCAAGAGTCGAAGAGGAGTAGGAATGGGGCACTCTTACGCATCAAGAAGCATGCAGGACAAGAGATCTGTGTATTGGTAGGCCTTTCATCCAAGCCCAATTCAGTTTCGATGCGCACTAGTCTATGGTGAATGGAATGCTCACTTTGACGACCATGAAGTTTGCCTCAACATCACAGGCGGCGAGGATTACGTCTATGAAGGAGTTAGCTTTTCTGGTTGGATGATATCCGAGGAATGGTGTACATTTCCATCCATCTCTGAGGACCATCTGTCCCCATCCCTTCATACCATCTAGTTTCGCCGATTAGCCGTGAATGTCACCGCATAACGAAGAACATACATTGATACATCGTATAAGGCGTGTACACCAGGAATAGGGTTGTATATCTGTGGCGGAGTCATTCTAGGGTTGACACCAGCAAAAATGGCACTTACAAGAACAAGCTCTGGGTAGTTGGCAAATCCCATCCCCTATTGACAAGTTCGGTGGTGGTGACATTGGTACACGTTATGCACAGTGATACAACTTGACCAGCTAGCAGGGACAGCGCAAAGCGGCGGGTCCATATGCTGCTGAAGCGTCTCCCGACGCTCTGCACGAAAGCGCTAGGGAGAGGTGTAGACGATCGGTGGGCGCTGCGACCGTTGTGGTTGTTCGTCGGCCCCGAGCTCAGAAACCAGTTGATCATCGACAAAGTCCTTCTTGCTATCCGTGTCGCTGTGCCGGAGAGACGTCGACATCGCTGGGTGAAGACACGCAGAAAAGGGACGAGCAGGTGAATCGAGTCCTTTAAAGCACACGGTGTGGACGTCGTTTTCTACCCCTTGTGATAAGCGAGGGTCACCGTAAGGTCGCAGGAGAGTCCAAGTCGGCTTCGAGGGGAATCAAATCATCAATGGGTATACTGATATATATAGTCTGTGGATGTTTCCACCGAGCCCATGTGCCTTCATCGCATACCGTAAGTTGGAATTTGATTCATCAAATTTTTCGAAGGCTCCAGTACCGGTGATCGATCTACGCCGGCGGCTAGATAACACGACAAAAACAAGAAGATGCAGGGAGTTGCCAAGCAGGGGCTTTCTACTCTCCAACCTCTTTGCAGTGTTGAAAGCTGCTGAAAGTAGGTGGTTTGGCGATCCTGCTGAAGTTGCGACTGAATTGCGGCATTCCGTTTTACGGCACGGACTGTACTCGATGATAAGACCATTCCTATGAGGCATGGCCCCTGTGGCGGGTGGCAAGCTAGCTAGGCCAGCAGAAGGGTATAGCATTATACTTTTGATCAGTGAACGAGAGGAGGTGCGTTTTCACAGCGGAAATGTGGCGGTCTCGCCTGAGTGCCTGGGCGGTGGACAGACCCTGACTAGATGTGCAGAAGGAATACTACTAGAAACGACATATGTACATGGTGATCCGCAAAGAGAGAAACGGAGCTCGAAGTACGTAGGGGCGGATCAATAATGTCCTTGAGCTCCAGTCCAAGGACGTATGAACACTGCCCGGACTTTCTCGTCGGCAGGCTTCGCCACTTCAAGAAGGGTCTTCAACCTTTCGATTTCCAACAAGGCGTCCTTGTATTTACTCTCGAGTTCGCTGTACGTCATTTTCTGAGGGGGCGTGTAATCTGATGGAAGGTACGTGACCCGTAATTTCTGTCCGTGAATCTCGTGGATCACTGACATAACTGGGGCGTTCCACTATAGGTAAACAGTGAGATTGCCAGTGATCGTTGACGTTGGTGAGAGATTTACGTACGATATCCGTGAGTGACAATTTCTCTCGATCGGCAGTGATGAACGTGCTCTGGATTAAGAATTTATCGGGGCAGATGTAATCCGGGGGAGGCTCTGTGCGCATGGGCTGCAGGAATACTGAGATGTATGCTTCAGATGAGACGTCGTCGTCATGTTGCGCTTGAAAGCCTTACTCGAGATCTCAAGGCTTTCACCAGGTTCGGCCCTCCCTTTGTTGGGACGGACAAGATATTTCTAACATTAACGGAGAAAGGATCAGTTCGATGCCAATAATATCTCTGGGCGACCATACCAGAGGCGCACTTGTCTTCACCTTGAAGGCGATTGGCTCGACATTATGGTTCGTGAGGATGAGGCGTTGAGTAATAACTTCATTAAAGGGACCTGCAAGATGTTTGGCATCATATACCAGATTAATTGGGAGCGCAATTACGTTGAAAAGCCAAGACGTCGGTGGGATGCAAAGTTACAGACATGGCAAAGCGATGTGTACAGGGAGTTCGCTGGAGGTGGAGTATGGGGTTGGAGAGGGTGGGGCTTTGAGAGTCCAGAAAAGTGCCTTGAGGCAGAGGGCAGTCGAAGAGCGCCAACACGGATACCTTCATGCACGCACACAGCATACCCTCTGAAAGGCGTACTTGAGGCATGTCATTCTGAGTTAACGCTCGGGATCTGCCAGTGCGCCTATGATATCTGACACGGAGTGCGTACGGCCTACATGCTCAGAAGGGTGCAGGAAAAACACCAGTGAAATACAGGTCCAGCAGTCGGCATCCAGCTTATTTCCGCATCATGCCTTTACCGTGAGTATTACGAGAGTCCCAATCATGGTCCACCAGCAGTGTAGATGCCGTTATGTTGTGGGTCGGCCAGCACGCCGATCCTCTTTTCGCTGCTCGATCTATGAATGAAGTCCATGTCAAACCATGGTATTGACAAGGCACTGACTCCGAAAGCATAAAACGCACCCAAGCCTTCTTGCAATCACGGTATGCTTGGAAGTAGTCCGTACACTTATCGCGAGCAAAGTCATTGCGGTTCATGCATTGCAACGAGGCCTTTGCAGCGGCTTCACATGGACTGTGCATGCGTCTATGAGCAATTTGAACAAGATATGGGCAACACGCTCCTTACTCGATGAACTGCGACGGTGCATGCCGGCCCTGTCACCCGGATTTCAACAACATTCAGAAGAGGGAAATTAAATCGCGGGGGGAAGAAAGGATACCTGGAATTGTTCCCGGTAGTTGAGAGGTTTCACATTATCCTCTGGAGCAGCGTCCTTTGAAGCCATCTGGCACTGTGGCGACTTGTCCTGGTGGTCAAGTTACAGTCACTCTTACAAGAATTCTCAGGAATTGAGGAGTAGCGCCCGTATCGCACGTGGAGAATATACGCTTCATCGATGTCCGTCGTGTGCCAGAGCTCACTCTGTCCCAACGGAAACCCGATCTCTCGCCTCGAATGCCCAACCTGCAATAAGTACGCTAGCTGACCTCGCTTACGACCATTTGATTGTGACCGCCGGCCGCGTTAGAATCGGAATTCAGGGATCCTTCTTTTGCACTCAAGCATGCTTTAAAGCTGGGTGTAAGCCATATATATATACACTATAATCCGAGAAACAGTAAGCTGAATTTTTATTGTAGGGGTATGTGCGGATGTTATGGAAATATTCGCCGCGATGACCAGGAACCTTGCAGAAAACCCATAAACTCATCCATGATCTCGTTAAAACAGGCGGCACAAGTCATCCTGGTGTGATAAAATTCACCAATGACCACTTTCCGAGCTGACTTTGGCGTGGTGCTGCTGCACAGATGGCACATATAATCCATTCCCGAACTTCGAATACACGGGGCCTCTAAGGCCCGTATATCCTCTATCGCCCAAACGGACTTTGCCTGAGCACATAGGGCGTCCTGATTATGCAGAAGATGGTCAGCTTCGGCTCGTACGATCGAGTTTCAACTAATCCTCGATTGAACAGGTCAGCCAAAGTCTGAGCTCAAGAAAGCAGGGCAACCGCCGCGCATCTTGAGCCCAGAGGAGCAAGACAAGATGAGAACAGTGTGTCGGGTATGTGTCAAGTCAACAATGTTTATGGGGTTGTGTGATCATTGATTATCTATTAAGCTTGGGCGTGAAGTCCTAGACCTAGCGGCATCCCATATACGCCCCGGAATAACGACCGATGAGATAGATGAAATCGTGCATAACGCGTGTATTGAGCGAAACTCATATCCATCTCCATTAAACTATCGCGGATTCCCTAAGTCTGTTTGCACGTAAGCCTACATACACCCTGTTTGGGCTTTCTATCCCTCCTAAACGGCACTATTGATAGGTCTGTCAACGAGTGCATCTGTCACGGAATTCCTGATCAAAGAAAGCTTCGAGAGGGCGATATTATAAACATAGGCGCGCATCTCTAGTATCCACAGTTTCACTAGTAGCCTAATGATTGTGCTATTTCTAGATATCAGCGTTTACCACGACGGTCCGTATAGCACCAACCTTCGCATACAGTTCAACTAACTTCCTGTCTAGGCTTCCATGCCGATCTCAACGAGACCTATGCCGTCGGGGAGATCGACGAGGAGTCGAAAAAACTCATCCGTGTTACGCGAGAATGTTTAGACGACGCAATC
Source organism: Pleurotus sapidus (assembly GCA_026743855.1). Lineage (NCBI taxonomy): Eukaryota > Fungi > Basidiomycota > Agaricomycetes > Agaricales > Pleurotaceae > Pleurotus > Pleurotus sapidus. The sequence continues at coordinate 987,188 of JANBWZ010000008.1, forward strand.
GCGCTGTGCAAACCAGGCACTCTATTCCGTGACATAGGCAAGGCAATGTAAGTTCAATGTGCTGCATATTTGTACGTACAACCAGTGAATTAGTGCCTATCAGTGAACCCAAAGCTCGGGCGAATGGTTGTGCCACCGTCCGTAATTATACTGGACATGGGATCAATGATTTGTTCCACGGTTCCCCGTCTAACATTCCGCATTACGCCAAGAACAAAGCCGTTGGGACTATGAAGCCGGGAATGGTATGTACCAGTCTACTACTCGTGAGTTTAATGCGGTACTAACGGGCCCCGACTGCTCAGTGCTTCACCATAGAGCCTGTAGGTCCCCCTTGAGTTCGCGCAGGGGAGCATGTTCATATACTATATCAGATGATCAACCTGGGCTCGAATTGGGATACTGTGCACTGGCCGGACAACTGGACTGCCACTACCGTTGATGGACGTCGAAGCGCACAGTTCGAAGAAACATTGCTGTGAGCGCGGCTCCACAACGTCACAATTCATTTGAAAACTGACCTCTTCTCCTCAGCATTACGGAAACAGGCGTTGAAATTCTGACCGCGGGAAAGAAGAGGGACCTCTAGCCCTTTCATCCGGGGGCTTCCGCTGCACGATATAAGCCTCTACCTGCATCTCGCAGGTAGGAAATAGTATAACCCCGGGTGTAAAGTAATGCTAAAGTTACAACAATCTATTCCACAGTAGGATATCTGAATGCCAAACCTCTCATCGTTATGCCTTAACATTCGCAGCGCCTGGCCCGAATCCTCGCTTCTCACCCAGAGCGTTGTCAACGATTTTCATCATCTTCAGGACCTTTTCTTCCTCCCACTTCTTTCCGACGACCTGGATTCCAACAGGCATGCCCTTCATAGCCACGGGGTCGTAGAACGGGCTCTTGCCCTTGTAGAGCTGATTTTCGATGATCTTCGTTCCAAGCCCGGGGCCGTGAACCCATTCGTCGGTAAGCTGATCGACATCAGGATCGACCCGTGTGACGGGAATACACCCCACTGGGCTGTCGACTACGTTGTAAAGGATTGTCGCTCCAGCCAAAGAGGATAGTGTCATGCAGCCTCTGAAAGCAAGATGAACGAACGTTTCCTTGAGAGGTAGAAATTACGTACCCGTGGCGGAGCTGAGGTAACGCTTGGACTGGAGCGATGATACCGTCTAATCCATACTTGATCCAAACCTTGCAGCTACGGTCAGTATCGGCGGGGCACGTGTAGGAGAGATGCCTTACCTCGTCGTAGAATTTGCGGATGAATTCATCCCGCTTCGCCGTAAAATGCCAATATTCCGTGACTGTCTTAACGCGGGCACTTCTGATACCATTGGCATACATAGTATCCCCGAAGAAAGTTTCGATCACCCATGCAGCGAACGAGCGAACGAACCCTACACCAGACTCAACTCAGCAGCTTGTCTGTTAGCCGAGACAGGGCTTACAAGGCAAGTTGGATGCAGAAGTCATGTACAAGCTCGGTTCCTAGTAAGTGAGTATGAGCACGGCAAAGTTGGTGATATGGGAGCACTAACACGTGGATCCGATCCTAAATGAGACAGCATGGTTTTGAATCCGTCAGAAGAAGTAAGAGACACGAATATATTGAAAGCCTCCGATGCTGTAAGCATGAAGGGTGAGTTTTAGACGCAGACCGAGGTGAGCATCGAAGGCATACCGCTGGGAAGCGCGACCTCGACGCATTCGTGCCCTTCTTTGCGCAGGGCTTCCACAGTCTCCAAAACAGCACGCTTGCAAGCAGGTGAGGCCTTGACATAACCATCTGAGAATCCAGGCCCCGATTTAGTTACCCTCGCATGGAAAACGCAAAGAAGGCGAGAATACCGGAAGTATAGTAACCGAACTTGAGCTTTGAAGGGAGATTGATTTCACGATAGGGGAGGGGCGCTGTATCGCAGTAAGTTCCTTGATGGCCGAAGGTCACGCGGCATGCTACTTCAAGGTCATCCACAGATCTGTGGGGAGTAAGCGGTAGCGAACAACCTCATGATCAGTTTGGCGAGAGAAAGTGATGGATAGCATGGCACCCACCGCGCCATGGGTCCCACCACACTCTTAATCCCTTCAAATCCAGGAACACAACCTAGCATCAATGAGCCGTCAAGGTTTGAATGGTAGTTATGATAAAATCGTTATACCTTTGGCACCTTGACGAGTGAGGCGACCGTATCCGGGCTTAAGGGAATAGATCCCACAATATGCAGCGGGGATGCGAAGACTGCCGCCAATGTCACTTCCAAGGCCAATGACAGAGCCATCCAGAGCAAGTAGTGCGCCTTCGCCACCGGAGCTGCCACCACATGTATACTTGTCGTTGTACGGATTGGTGGTAGTCCCCCAGAGAGGGTTACTGCACTCGAAGGCAAACATAGTTTGTGGGACATTTGTTTTGACGATGGGAATAGCACCGGCTTCGATGAGGTGCTCCACGAACTTGATGAAAACTTCCGCATGAGTATAGTTCAAGATGCTGATGGCGTTTGTAAATACCTTCGCGTTCTTAGTGGCCGGGGAATTTGCCCATGGAGTGAACCCGATGGTTGCATCAACCCCTTCAATCTCAACTGACAAGCAATCAACAAGGATTCGCGGTGATTTGCGACCAACTTACACTGATCCTTGATGGAGACGGGGACTCCATGCAGAGGACCTCGCAGTACCCCTGTTTCCGCGAAGTCCTTATCAAGTTCTGCAGCACGCCGTCTAGCTTGAGAAAAAAGGACTATATGCGCGTGGGCAGGGGTTAACTAGGACCCAAGGACTTTTGAATGACAATCCTAACCCTCAGTTACGCAGTTGGTGGCTTGCTGAGCCTGAGCTGCTTTGGCAATAAATGCCTCGACAACCTGCGTCGCGGTCCATTCACCCTTTCGGATGCTTTGCGTGATTTCGGAAACTAAACATTGGTTCGCGCTTCAGAAGAACCACACGCGTTTTTGTTGGAGTATCACTTACCCGTTGCCCGGACGTAGTGGCCGTGCGCGTCAGTTGAGAAGGGCGGCGCGACTGAGAGAGCCTCTGCTCGCCGTTTACGCTTATCGTCAACAATGGCCTGATAAGAAGGAGTAAACCAGATCATGCCGGGAGAGCTTGAAGCTAGGGGCGTTCGGAAGGGGGGGAAGGGGGGAATTGGTCCTTCGCGTTAAATACGGGGCTGAGACGGGGTACCCCTGAATTCAAGGTAGATCCCGTGTCTGAACCTGGCCGACAGACTCAACAGGGACTACGAGGAGATCGTGCGGTGGTACAGCCATGATCAATGAAGTAAAAAGTAGTTCCTCCAGGCTGCAAATAAGCAAATCGTGATGATGATCTCAAGACAACCCAATCTTCGCACGAGGACATATCCTCGTATGGTCAAGGCTTCATATTCGAATGTGCAATATATATCCCAGGCTATCGAATACAATAAAACATATGTGGATAACGACCTTGACGGCAGGCAGCAGCGAGGACAAATGCTGGAGTGGGTCAAGACGAAGGCAAGGGTGGCGGAGCGTCAGGCTGAGGGGCGAAAATGAGATTGAGGGGTGGCGTGGTCGCGCTATCCTCGCTCAGAATGGTGGCAATGATAGATCGCCCTGCAAATGATCGCCCAGCTAAACTCTTGAGACCCTTGTTCGCGCTCTCCGCGTCGTAGTATTTGACATACACACGCCCAACACCCGCAGCCTCGTCAGCTCTTGTGGCATCCTGGGGGTTCAGCCCCTCGCCGCCCCACTTGGATTTGTCCCTCTTGATTGGACGAGGAATCCTGAGGTCTTCGACCGGTCCGAATTTCGAGCACTCCTCTTTGACGTCTTCGTACAAATCGCCATATTCACCATCGTCAATCAGATCGTCAGATGTGACCATGTTGAGCATGAGCAGAATGCGAGCGTCCTGGCCATTGCTCTCGCCAGCCGGCATGATGGGCCTGGGTATTTCCGGGAACTGGTCGTATGGAAGGTTGGGAATCATGCCGGGCGTTCCTGGTTTGGCACCAACAGATGCACGTTGTACCACGAGGTAGCGGTCTCCCAGCTCCATGCCGTTCAGAGCTTGTATGGCCACATCCGTGACGTTGGGGTCAACGTATTCGAAGAATGCGAAGCCCTAAATCGTTGCAGACGTTAGCAGATATTAACGGAAGAGGAAAACTGCCGAAGGACCTTGGAAGGGCCGCTGCCGTTCTCTCGAACCAGATTAAAGGCCTTTAACTCGCCAAACGTTTTGAGCAATTCCATGACTTGTTCTTCGTTGAGGTACACAGGGAGGCCGCCGACAAAGACTTTGTTGATTGAGTCGGGAACATTTGTGGAGACGACACCAGGTACATGTACGCTGGGAGACGACATGTCGATGCCGCCGTAATCTTTGGGCCGGCGAATTTTGAGGGGACCGTTAATGAAAATGATGCCGTCAAATGCCATGGCGGCGGTGGCATCTTCAGCGCTGCGGAACTGCAATTACGTTAGTATTGGGAATTCGTGTCGTGAAAGAAATGTAGACGAACTTCGACGAAGGCATAGTTCTTTTCGTAATTACACTGAACCGCGAGAACTGGGTTTCCTGGACCACCCGTGCCGATGCTCATCTCGATCATCTTCGAATTGAAGAAGTCAGCCAAGTTCTGCTCAGTGATGTCGGGAGTGATGCTGCCGATGTAAAGACGACGCGATTGCCTTGAAAGGTTGGGATTAACGCCAATGCCCATGCCAAAGGTCTGAACAGGCATTGGAGGAGGCAACCCAGGGATTCCTAGAATAGGCGGTATTTGCGTTCGGTTGGCACCAGGAAGGTTAAACATCCCTAGAATGGAGATATAGTCAGCACAACAGGTTCGGTCACCAAAGTCATCTGTCTGACCTGTTTGTTTCGCTTGCATGGCGGTATATTGCTCGTAGCCTGGGGCATGAACGTCCCAACCGGATGCTTTACGTTTTCTTTGGGACAAGGGCAAGGCACCTTCGGGTGTCGGTGATCGTCGTTCTGGCGTACCTAGGCCTTCACGCTTCCCACCTCCACCACCGCCCCCGCCCCCGCCACCACCTCGGCGACGATCCCCGCCTCTGTCATCTCTGAAACCTCCACCCCCTTCCTCGTCTCTCCGCCCGCGGTATCCACCTCGCCTATCATCATCATGTCGAGACGGGCGTCGGTGGTCATCGTGGTCTCTTCCCCCGCGACCGTATCTTTCATGACGGTCGTCTCCTCTCCTACTTCCGTACCTCTCTGCACCGCGGTCTCTGTCCCTGTCGCCCCCTCGATGATGGCCCTCCCTATCACGGTCATCGTGTCTGCTCGATCGGTGTCGGTCTTCGCGAAATGCCCCACGCTCTGTGAAAAGAAAAGGAAACGGAACCTAGGTAAGTATGAAACGTTGCAAGCGCTATTAAGCACTTTGACGGTGACTCTGTCAGGTACGGAGGACGACCAGATCTGCGAGGGCTAGCTAGCTGAAATGGGTGGGTAGTTGCATGGTGCGAGAAACAAAGAAGGGGAGGCAAATGCACCATGAGATCAACGTTCTCCGAACAGCAGGATGACAAAAAGGAAAAATGTCGCGAAGCTCGTCAACGGAGCGGCTTCATAACCCTGGAGTCAAAGTGAGTGTGAAGGGAAATCTGGGCTCACCGTATTCGTCGGCCATGGTGGTAGTCACTTCGTCGTCAACCTTTTGGTGCAGTTGAGTTGGTTGGTGTGAGTGAAGTCTTTTGAATCTCCGCACATTTGCGGCGGAGAACTCGCGGCGAGCGCCTATTCCACACCCATATTCGCACAGCACCGGCTTGCACCATTGCTCTGTCCGTCCCAGAAACATGCCCACAGATTTACCATACGCCGCAGACGCTGAAGTGTCTCTTTCATTTGACGAACTCGATGTGAGGAATTTGCTTCATGCTTCTTGCCATTGCTCATTCCTCCCAGGTACTCCGGACTCAATATGAGAAGGAACTCGCGCAGCAGCACGTTACAGTACAGACAAAGTTTAACTTTGCATGGGGCCTAGTGAAGAGCCCCAGGCAAGGGGACAATGTGGAGGGCGTGCGGCTCCTACAAGGTATGCGCTCAAAGCGCAGTCCCTACTAAGCTAATCTCCTGTACGACATGTAGACATATACCGCGCAGAGCCAACACGACGGAGAGAATGCCTGTACTATCTCGCGTTAGGCCATTACAAGATGGGAAACTTCCAAGAGGCGAAACGATTTAATGGTGAGTTCCAGCGTCCTCCTTGACGCAGGTCCCCTGACGTTCCTTCGAAGAACTCTTATTGGAGAAAGAGCCAACAAATCTGCAGGCTCAGAGCCTTTCGCAGCTCATTGACAGTGGAGTAGCGAAAGGTACGTTGCTTCGACTTATTCCACAAATCACTTGTTCACTCTACTTGAAGAGGGCTATATTGGAATGGCGATGGTTGGCGGTGTTGCAGCTGTGGGGACGCTTCTCCTTGCTGGTCTTATACGGCGAGCCATTCGAAAATAGTTAAATCGCCTGTGCGCTAATATCTTCGTTCATACATTGCACACCGCCGCCCTCTTATCCTGCGCTCTATAATGACATACCACACGACCAGTCATTCACGTTGACTATCACTATCACGCCCCTCAAGGTGCCAGCTACCGCTGTATTTTCCACTCCTGGCATCCTGGTTGTATGATCACCATGACCTTAATCTGCCCCAAGTTCTCCATCTGTACATCAATACTATAATGCCTCAGTAATACAAGATGCAATGTCAGGATGCGTGAATAATTGGTATATGTAGATGCTTGACTTCCTCCTCTATCGCAATGTGTGTCTCGCATGAGCTTGATAAATAGATAATCGTAGATTTACGTGAATGTCGTAGGGTCATGTTGGAAGGAAGTTGGCTGTAATCGAGGTTAGTGGAGTAAATGTCATTATAAGGAAACAGCCATTACCAGCTTCGGCCATCATCTCCTCTGGTGTCCTCTAAAGAGAAGGTTGTGAATTATTTTTATCTCCATACCCATGTATCAACCTCAGTAGGTGGTGTGATAGGTACCTTAAATGCAGCGATGCCGAGTATGACGAAGCCAGCTAGAACTCCAGCGGAATATATGATCCAAAGGCATGCCCATACTATCCAGGGATGAATTAACATGAGAAGGCGGAGGCGGGATATCAACGTACTGTGAGCAGGTATTCTCGGCATTAGGACGTTGAATTGCGTTGCATCTGACTGATTGGTTTTGTGAAAGAACCTGTCGTCGGCGACATCCCCTAGCGATAGAGTGAGCTACACAGGTTAGCATGCAAGTGCTTGAGTTACTGACAAATGACAAAGAGGATACTGAGATCAGTGTTAGCAACGGGATGACAAGCAAGATGTACGAGATGCTTACTTCATGACACCGACGAAGAGGCAATACCATCTCAAAGGCTCTCTGCTCGACCAGCTTCAGTTAGTCCTCAGACGGAACGTGCACTGACTTACGCATGGTCAATGAACCAAAAACCAATTAGTACCCCCTCGTAGAGCATGGTCAACAGGATCGTCCTAGAGGCGCACAAGGTAAGCCTGTCTCAAGATAGGCGAAAAGTCATACAGTTTGTCAAGGATGAGCACCAGCGGCATGACTAGACCCACACCGAGCACGAAGCTCATGATCTTGGCGACCAACGTATCGAAGCCGGCTAGTATAAATATCCCACCAAGCAAGGTGGAGCCGATGTACCCAGCGGAAAGAATGATGTACGGGTGTCCACCTTCGACTATTGTCGCGCCGCCGATGAACGGGTCGATTGTCACCTTCAGTATCCTGCCCCCAGTTAATATCGCCTAAGAGATGATCGGTTTAGAGTCACATGGAGCCGCGGCGCACGCACCATTGATATGTGGCACAGTTCATGCCAGCCTATCGTAAAGAGCTTCAATGGGTTGATGATATTCCGTACGCCGGGGACGTTCCAGAAGCCAAAGATGACCACGGTCATAGCAATAATCTAGGGGGCATGGATAATTAACTCGACAAACCCCATTCAACAGGCAGCATACCACATAGCAGACAACAATCTAAGCACATTGCCGTCAGCCATCGACTTGAGCCTCGAGCAGTTATCAGGACACACCTGGTCGCCTGTTGGCTGCGCAGCCGGTATGGGCGTTGGCGGAGGTATCGGGTCTGCTATCGGTGGCCTAGTAGGAATGGCTGCCATCGGTGGAGTAAGAGTATGATTCGTGGATCCCGCTGTGTAGAATCCTTGTCGTTGGATGGTTCAAAGAGAGTGGGAGTGGAGAGCTGGCGAGCCACAGCAAGCCTCGAGAGTTTAATAGATGCGCAGGATGTCCGTTATGTAAGAAAGTGGAGGTAAAGTCGTTGAACCGTCCCGGTGGCCTCGTGTCAACCTGATGTTTGAGTTCTGCGATCACTAAAAGTTCCGTCGGTGTAGTTGTCTAGAAAGGGAAATTGGCTCGAACGCGTCGAGCACGTGATCTTAGACTCCGTATAAAACCACAGGGCTCTCGCATTTCCTCCATCTCTTCTCTTCCCCATCTACCACTTCCTTCAGCCACTCCATCTCACACAAGGAATACAAGAATGGTGAGCTATATGTCACTTTACTGCATTTTTACCCATTCTGAAACCCTGGAATTGCAGTCTGGAAAAGGGAAAGCGTTAGTGAATCTCCCCATTCCAGCATGCTACGCGTTTTAACGCGTATAAATCAGTGGCAAATCATCGTCCGGAAAGACTGGAAGTAGTGATGCTAAGACACAATCGCGTTCGGCCAAGGCTGGATTGCAGTTCCCCGTTGGTCGTGTCCACAGACTGTTGAAGAAGGGAAACTACGCCAAGCGCGTTGGAGCTGGTGCCCCAGGTATGATCCTGTATCGTCGTCGAGTCAGTCGAACGTTCTGACCACTCCGATAGTCTACCTAGCCGCAGTCCTCGAATACCTTGCCGCCGAGATCCTTGAGCTTGCCGGAAATGCCGCCCGAGACAATAAGAAACAACGTATCGTCCCAAGGCATCTTCAACTAGCTATCAGGAATGACGAGGAGTACGTTCCGCATATCTCTATCCATTTTTGGTGTCCAATCTGCATTCCAGGTTAAACAAGCTCCTTGGACACGTTATCATCAGCCAGGGAGGTGTCGTGCCGTTCATCAACCCCGAACTTCTGCCAACCAAGTCGGCGAAAGGAAAGCGAGAAAGTGGTGCTTCGCAAGAAGTTTGATCGTCTCCATCTGACCATCGTCTACACGCATTAGTCACACCTAATACGCTTGTCATCACTGTACTTGTATTCTCTGCTAATCTTAGCGTATCTTGTCGAGCTTCTTGCCTTTGCTTACAATGCCATTATTAAATGAATGATATTCAGTGTATATATCAGATATAGTCTGCATCCTCCCGCCGTGGCTTGACAACACCGCTCTTGCCAGAGCTTGCGTACATCACCTCAGCCTCGACGAGCTCCGGGGCACTGTATGATCCCGCTTGTCCCTTCTGGAAGATGTTGCCAAGTCCTGCTGGGAATGTCGCCGTCGGTAACTGAAGTTGTTCGGTGGGTCGTTTTGTGAGGAATAGACGAAGTAGTGCATCTTCCGCAGCCTAAGAAATATCCTTGAGAGGTATGTTTCCACGCGAGACAATTGTCACGTACCCTATATTCGGCCATCTTCAACGAGCTCCCGAAACCCTCGCCAAGTTTGTCTCCGCCTGAAAAGATACCAACGACGAAAATGGGTGAGTTGGTATATCTACCCGTCTCCTTTAACAGTCTGCGAACTGTATTAGTCTCAGGGGGGCAATGATGGATTATGGGATTACCTTGATTTTGGTCGTTCCCGTCCGAATTTATGTACTGCTTCTAGGAGGGCCTTCTTCGGGTTGAAAAACTTGATCATGCCCCGTAGGTCAATTTCTCGAGTCAGGAAGTACGAGTGAACAAATTGTCTGGCTGATAAAATAGACCGCTTCTGATATAGAATGGCCGTTATTGAACGAGGGATGGATGCGAGGGCGTCGGTATGGAGTATTGGAGGGCGAGCGGGCGTCGGAGGCTAATGAAACACATGAAGATAACGTTGCAAAGTTGGTATTAAGACCTACTGCTCGATGCCACCGTAATAGAGGGCCAGCTCCCATCTCCTGTGATATACTAGCGCAAGTCAATGGACCAACGTGGGCAGTCACGGCCGCTTTCAGCACTCGTGTCGGCAGGTATGGATACGACGCGTGAAGATGTTCCGCGGCAAAGAGCCCCATCAACGCGTTCCCCAGCGGCGCGAGTTGTGCATTCGTTTTCGGGTCGTGGTGGTTCGGGTAGTGCGACTTGTAAAACGGGCCAAAGGATTCGTGCGTGCACGCTTGCTGTATTATTTCCGGAGAGTCCAGGACTGATGTGAGTCCTATTCTATGGGCGAACGCGGAAAGCGCAGAGGTTGGCGGAGGTTGCAGTGAAGCCCATGTTTCCGGAGAAAACGGTTTTGGAAGTTCTGTGCGCTGAAAAAGAGCCTCTTTGGGGGGAAATTTGGAGAGAGAAGAGGCCGAAACGGAGACTAGTTTGGCTGCAGTCGACGCCAGCCGTTTCTGCACATGATGGACCATTGGCAAGCGAGTGTTCGTTTGGGCGCGAATGCGCCTGTGATCTTGCAAAAACGCGTCGGTCTTCGCCGGAAGTTAACTCACAAGATAAGTCAGTTTCTAATTATGTAATATCTCGCATTTGACTGCATTTGAAACGCCACGTGGGCCGCCCGCCGCTGGACATATCATTCTTGGCCCAAACCGCCCGGCCAGTCCGACATACTCGAGGCAGTACCACCACAGCTTAAAACACGCTTCCAAGACACACATATCCCCTTCTCCTCATCCCACCACCTTCCGCACCGTGAGCCTGCGCAAAAATGGCAGTCTTGTCTCTGCCATTGAACTTCAACAATTCGTTCTGGACGCACGACTACCGCCGCGGTCTCGAAGTCTTGTACAACAAACTTGAGCAGGTATGCTACTTGTGTTATATATCTTGTGAACGGCAGACAGAGCATGTTCTTGTAGGGAGTAGCAGAAAACGAGGAGATTGTAACGTTTATTAGGGTAGGTCTCATTCCGTGGCCGTGTGGACCGATGTTCATTCCTTCACAGTCTCGCGCTATCGCAGAGGGCGCGCTGGCCACGTCCCTGACCGTGCCTATGCCCACTGGCACTCCAGGTACGTCGTCTGGAACTGCCACACGAAAGCGGGAAATGACCATCTCACAGGAAGTGGCTTCGGAGCCGACGACGGAGCGTCACTCCTCCATACCTTCATTGGCCTCCAGGCGGAATCCGTTGCGCAGGGAAAGGCCCATCAAGTCGTGTCCAAAGAACTTCATACTTTGGTCGCTGATCCCTTCGACGTATGGGCGCGTGGTTATCAGGTATCACATTCCCCCTTTACTATGTTCACAACATGAATAATCGCGTATGCAGGAGCGAGTGAAGCAAAGTCGCGCGGCCGTGGTTGATGGATGGCTGCGTTCTTACGAACATGCTCAAGCCGACGTAAGACATGACCTTGCGCACATGTTGATTACAAACTCAAGCAAGACATACAGGTGGCAAAGCTGAAGCAGCAATATTTAGCGAAGACGAGACGCGCCGACGAAGCGGAAGACGAGTACGTGCTTTCCTGTCAAGTACGGCGATCAATTATTAATAAGTACTTCAGTGCAAAGTTTGCGCCAAACAGCGGAGGAGTGGACAATTACACAAGCTCCCCTCGGCTTCGTGCTGTCGATGGTCGTGCGCCGCCGCAAAGAACCGCGAGCGTGTCGGAACGTATTGCCTTGCGCTTGAAGGAGTTACAGAAGAAGGCTATGTCCGTTGCTGCTGAGGACCCAAACCATACGCCACAAGAGAACACCGACGAACCAGTAGTCCCTAAACTCGACAAGGGGAAAGGTAAAGCAACCGACGACGCGCCAGGATCGCCCCCAATACTTGCCTCTCCGCCACCCATGTCCCCTTTGCCCGAGAAGCACCAGGACTTACCTCCTGCCTCCCCTATTGGCGCACCAAACCCATCGCCCATTCTACTAGCAGGTCTAGCTTTCACACCGACATCTCTTTCCAAGCTACTTCTTCGAGCCTCTCATGAGATGCACCTGCGACCCGTCCGTTTCCCGCTCCTTGGTGAATATCAGGACTGTTTCACAGGCGAGGAAATAGCTGCGTGGCTCAATGAACATGTCCCCGGTTTCGGTGGTGATTTGGATCGCGCCGAGGATGCTGCTAGAGATCTTACAGAACGAGAAGGTCTCCTGCGTAGAATTGGGGAGCTCGGTAACCAATTTGAGCTTTCTGACGAGGCGTTCTATCAATTCCGTCCCAAGGTGCGTGTAGCTTCGTCCCAACTCCGCCGAATCCACCGACACCTTGACTGACGCATGTCCAGGCCTTCGAGCTTGAAGGCAAATCTGCCGACGCAAACCCACCGGCCGTCCCAGCTAAGCCCTTCGACATCATGAAGCGCACTGGTAACTTCGCAAACCTTGTATCCAAGGCTCTGAATACGAATCCAAACGGGGAACCTGCCTACGTCCGGGCGCGCCGCGAAGCAGAAGAGGCCGACAAGGTGTATCGTATCGCTGTGCGCAGGTTGGATAGGCAACGCCTGGGGCTCGAAGATAAGATCGAGGAGAACTTGAAGACTCTTCAGCGATGGGAGAGCGAGAGGCTAAGTGCTGTCAAGACTGGTAAGGCCCAATCTATATACTGCGTAGTCACATACTAATGACACTGCCCTTAGTGCTCCTCCAGTATCACGCCACTCTGGCTAATCTGCCAAAGTCACTCGAGCCATCTCTAGAGCGTTCGTCTACGTGCATCTCGGCCTACCAGCCTGAGAGCGATTTGACTGCCCTCATTGAAAGGTACCGCACGGGCCCGTTCCGCCCTCACGCACACGTCTACGAGTCTGTTGCCCATGACGACTCTGATGTCGTCTTTGGTATTGACCTTAGGAAGTGGGCAGAAGGCAGCTGGACTGCTATGACCACTGGTGAAGAGAAGAAAGAGCTGGTTCCTCCTGTGTTGACCACATTGTTGAACGCTCTCAAGGCATCTTACGAGAAACTCGAAAACGATGATGGTAAATCTTTATCCACGCACACATAATACAGGCTGACTTCGACTTGTCACTTAGAGAAACGCAAGTCCTGGATCTACGAAGTTCCGTTGCCCGCTGCACATCATCTTCGTGAAGCTTTGAACGGACTCGATACGGCGCAAGCCGTCCCCTCCACCTTCTTCGACCAGTATGATGCGGCAGTCATCGCTAGTACCCTGAAGCTATGGATCCTTGAGCTCGATCCCCCCGTAGCCCTCTGGGAAGGGTGGGACGATATTCGCAAGCTCTATCCTACCGTCGGCCATACTGAAACGGAGAAAGGCAAAACGGACGAACAACGGGTACAAGACATTAGCGCGGCTTTGCAAAAGCTTCCCCGAGTTCATCTCTATGTTCTTGATGCTGTTGTCCACCATCTTAAGGAGTAAGCGTCCCATGCAAAATCACCGTGTTGGTTTACTGATACCTCATACAGGCTCATGGCTTCAACGAAGGTTGAGGAGGCCGATGAAGTATACATCACCAAGTTAGCGCTCTCTGTGGGACGCAGTGAGTATCGACCTAGGCCAGTCTTTAGTATCAGAGTCTGAATACCTTTTAGCTGTCGTCAGACCTAAAGTCGAAACTGAGCTATCGATTCAAGACAGGCATCCTACTCGTAAGTTTGAGCGTATGAATATCTTCCTGTATATTGATAACTTTGCCTGCAGTCATGTTCATCGACCTTCTCAAACATTACGATGCCATTTTGCCGCCCACAATCACTCGCAAGAAGCGCGAATCTGAACGTAAGGTGCCTATCAGGAAGCGGACGGCCCCTATCGACATGCGGTTGAGTCGTAGTCGTATTCAGTAGGAGCAGACGCGAAACAACTTCTTGCTGCCCAGCAACAAGCTCAGAACCCCTCGCTTGTTAGGGCCAAGTCTCCCCCTCTCCCTCTGCCACAGACACTTCCCTCCTTGGCATCGCCACCCCCCCTCGAGCAGCCTCCCGTTCAAGCACCGCTGCCTCCAGCTCCCATCCCTGAGCCTGCTTTGGTAACTCCCCCGCCACCACCGCCCGTCGCTTCTCAACCACCCGTTCCCCCGCCACCGCCCACGATTCCTTCTCCCCCAGTCAAGACACCAGAGGACCCACCCCGTCCAGCCTTCAAGGAGCCCCCTCCCGAAATTGATGATTTGCCTCCGCGACCGAGCTTCAAGGAACCACCCCCGGAAATTGACGATTTGCCTCCACGACCAACGTTTACAGAACCCCCAGTTGAGGAGCCCACAAGCTTCACACCCCCTGGCCCGCCACCACCAATCACTAACGTCACGCCGCCAACACCACAGAGCAATAATTTGAAGCGTGTTAGTGCAACATACCGATCGAATAGCCCTTCTCCAACCAAGATAGCCTCGCGCAGCCCTTCCCCTCCTGGTGAAGATCGTCGTTCCACGTTGTCGCGTTCTTCCTCTGGCCAGTCAGCAGCGATTCGCGGTCCTAGAGGTGCTCGTGGTCCCCGTGCCCCTGGTAGTGTGACAAGTATTGTGCAAAATTTGAACAGAAGTAGTGTGAGCGGATCTCCGCCTGGCACTTCACCTACCTCCCCCGATCCAAGAAGGCTCTCTGGCTCCCCAGCACGTCGCTCCAGCGTCTTAAACAGGACATCGGCCTTTTCAAGGAGAACAATGGCCAGCGACGCTGAGGATGACATCGTCGACAAGAAGTAGAGGTGGACGTTAGTACATGCGACAAGGACATTCTATGGAGGTGTGTTTATGGTCAAGTATGCGTATGATCTATGTATGGACTCCTAATTATCGAGTGTCGGAGTGTTGTCGAATTCTAACCCACGCCCCGTACAATGTCGTTTCACATATACATTGTATCGGTCGATTCCTGGATTGTTGGAATGCTCATTATTGTTTACTGCTTGCCTATTGTGGCAATGCGTCCGACAGGCTTCCACGATGTTACTAACTGTGCACACGGTCCTCCGACCTTTCTTCTCACCGTACCACCATGTCTACTGAAAAAGCGATAAGCAAAGGAGGGGATTTGCCTGCTCCTTTGCTAGCTAGTCGGGCGAAGCCCTCCCGGCCCTGGCGTCGTTTATTTGTGTTCACAGTAGCCTGCGGCTACGCACTCCTATCCGTGACGCGCCGGGAGTTCTCTCCGTTGAAGCACGGCCACCGCGATGAAGATTTGTGTTTCCAAGCAAATGAACTTATCCCAGACAAGAATGGGGATTTGTGGGCAGACATAGGATCCACTATCAGCACAGATGCATTCAAGACCAAGGCAATTGACTGGTTGGCAGGCGCTGTTCGCGTTCCGTGAGCAATTGCAGCACTATCATGATAGATGTTCTAACCTAATGAGCGCAGTACGGAGTCGTATGATAAGATGGACCCCGTTGGCGTCGATCCACGCTGGGAGGCGTTTGCCCCGTTCCACACTTACCTGCTTTCTGCTTTCCCTCTGGTGTGAGTGTACATTGCAGCATTACTAATGACTTTGAACTAACTACCTCTCGGGTTAGCCACTCTACGCTTGCCTTGACGAAAGTCAACACATACGGATTGTGGTATGAATGGGTTGGTTCTGACGCGTCACTAAAGCCTCTATTACTTGCTGCACATCAAGGTTGGTCACCATTTTAAGGGAATAACTACGCGATATTTACTAATTCGAATCCGTCAGACGTTGTTCCCGTGGATCCAACCACTGTTGATCAATGGGAACATCCCCCATACTCTGGATTTTTTGACGGTACGAAGGTTCATTAATTCTTGGTTTATATATAGCTACAATGAGTGTTGGCGACGTAAGGTGAACGAATCTGGGGCCGAGGCAGCAGTGACGATAAGAGCGGCCTGATCGGTATCTTGTCCGTCTTAACCCACTGTCATTATCCTTACGGCACTCATAACGACGACCCAACCACTATAGGTCTACTATTGAAACACTCCTTGCTAAAGGATTCAAACCCACGCGTACGGTAGTGCTCGCGTTTGGGTTCGACGAAGAGGCCAGCGGCGTTCACGTAGGTCGATTCACCATTGATTAGTACGACTTCTCAGGATTTATCAGGGGGCTGGTTATCTCGGTAAAGCTCTCACCGAGCATTATGGTGAAGGTTCGATCGCAATGGTTGTAGATGAAGGAGGTATGTACAGGCGAGCTTAAGGTAACGACTGCGTCAACATTGAAGTTTGACATCCACAGCTGGCTTTATGGAGAACTTTGGGACCACTTTCGCTACGCCTGGAATTGCTGAGAAAGGGTATTTGGATGTCAGAGTCGATGTCACCTCTGCCGGAGGTCATTCTTCAATTCCACCTAAACATACCGTTAGCATATCTCTTCTCTCGAGGGACTGCTTACTTACTCAACCCTTAGAGCATCGGCATGCTCGCTGCCTTACTGGTCGAGTATGAATCGAACCCGTACAGTGTTCACATCGTAAGTTATGGTCAAATAGCCTCGAACATCTACTATCAACTACATACTTCTCAAGGATCCGCATTCACCAATTTTCGGGACTCTCTCCTGTTACGCCGAGCACGCTAAGGAGCTTCCTGCCAGCCTTCGCAAGGCAATCAAAGAAGCCCCCCATTCCAAGAAGGCCATGCATAGCCTAGAAAAAGTGATTTTGGCCGACAAGATGTATAGAAGTCTCATAGGCACCACTCAAGCCATCACATTGACTCAAGGTGGCGTCAAGTCTAATGCCCTACCCGAGCAAGCTTGGGCAGTAGTCAACCATCGCATCGCGACGGAGAGGTGTGTGGACTTGTTCTATCACTAAACGAACTCTAACGTCGATTCTGTACAGCTCGGTCGCGGCTACAATTAAACATGACACACAGTTACTCAAATCCCTGTCCAAGAAATTTAACCTCACATACACAAGCTTCGGGGCAGAATTGTCTGAAAAGGATGTGCCATCTAGCGGAACACTTACTCTCAGCGACGCATGGGGTACCGCATTGGAGCCAGCCCCCATAACCCCTACGGGACAGGACGCAGCGCCTTACGCTCTTCTTGCTGGGACTATCAAATCTACCTTCAACTCTCACCGGTCACTCCAGGGCGATAACATTGCTATGAGCCCAGGTATCATGTCCGGGAACACGGGTGAGTGACCATCCGATTACCCCCTGCCGTTGGGCGCTGATGTTGGCCTATGTTGGTGGATTAGATACGAGATATTATTGGAAACTTTCTGACCATATCTTCCGATACAATCATCACAACCAAGGGAACAGTAGCAATGTCCTTGGTGGGGTACACACGGTCAACGAATGTACGTTCTTTCTCGATGCAGTCATTTACCCTCGTTAACGTCTGACGTTATAGCTCTTGATGTCGATGCTTTCTTGGAGATGATCAGGTTCTTCGCCACGTTGATTCTCAACGCAGACGAAAGTGTTACTCTATAAATGTAAACCGTGATATCAATACAGCAATAGGGGATTTCAAAGTTGACGTTACGACGCAACGCAACGACTCTCAGCGTAACTCCCACGATTACAAGAAATAGAAAGCGCACAAAACGTTACCGGCGCTTCAGTCGGCGGAGTTCGATTTTGAGCACAGTCATCGCTCGTTGTCGTGCTTCAGATTCACTACTAGCCGTCAGCTATGCCACAATCTAACCTCAGATTTAACTAAGTGTAGGATTCAATTGTCCTAAAAGCTCTTGATCATGCACACTCTCATTCTCAAGGTCACTACATGTATGAATTTCACAGTATGTCGCACAGGGGCACAGGGGGCGCAGACAACAGGGGTATGTTATCCCACAGAATCCACAGGATCGGAATCAAATAATCTGCCTTGCATTCTCCCTTTATAACTACTTCGGCACTAAACCCAGACAATTTACAGCTCTATTAATCAGTAGAATAGACACTACTTTCAACTCTGACCTACCTGCTGCCCGTATTGCTCCTGGGCGGTTTGCAACTCCGACAGTTTTGTTGCGGCAGTCAAACGGGGTAGCAAAGTTGGGCGCAACAAAACAGCGCAGCTCCAACTCGTTGCGGCGTAACGTTGTGTCGTAACGTCAACTTTGAAATCCCCTAATGTACCACCAGTTAAATAAAGCTCGCCATGCAAGAACTGTCTACGTGTAAGACATATAAGAAAGAGGGGCAATAGGTGATGTGGACATGTCAATCTCTAAGTGGTGAATTCCTCCTTCCGACTTGCCAGCTTGAATGAACCTTGCATTGAGAGAAAGTCTGAGTCTTGACCAGCCTTTCGCAGGCCCATACGCCAATTCAAACTACAGAGGGACGGGATCATGAAGCAGTGAATCACCTTTGGTATGGTGCAACATACCTTGCCAGAAAAGAATTGATATATACTGTGCCTTGTTAACTCTAGCAATCATGTCATACAACTGTTTCTCACCGTTTGCGATGATGAAGTGGATCAAAGGAAAGTTTGGTTCTTTTGTGCGGCTGGCGAACTATTGTGTCTTGAACTCCAGCCCATGATCATAAACAATGAATTCACTTACCAATGTCAGAGATACGACAGAGAGGATGCTATATATGCGGCATTTGAGCGGTCTTAATGCAGGACGGCGAACCCGCTGACCTTGTAACGAGTCCAATTGCCAATGTATAACTGATCAACCAACTGATGGTACTTTTTGTGCTGTGTATAGGTTAGTCACCATCTGCCATTCCAAGTGTCATAGGGATTTGTACCCAGAGAAACGTGTTTTGAGACCGCCTTTGAGATAGTAAACCATGCTCAATGTTATCAAGGCATCCGAGGCTAAACTTGCAGGAGAGTTGCACATATCGCGGAATCTTGGTATACGGAATCAATTTAAAAATCGGTATAAAGGGCACTATGAGCACACCACCAACCTGATATAGGGCCTGTAAGATAGCAGAGCCGTCTTCTGTTTGGAAAGGGCCTCCAAATTCGCAGAGGCCTAAACCTTGTCCAGTGGCTTCAAAGATTCTATCCGAGAGTGTATAGATTGAATAATGTACTTTTTCATAGAGCAGTAGGCCTACAGTCCTGCAACGATGACTGCGAAAAGTTTTGGATTGTTGGTGGTGCACATACGAGACTTAATCACTCACCTAAAGCCGATCCTGCGGTAGGATTCATTCCAAAACATAGTGTTAGTCACTTGATTCCTCCCCCAGTGTAAGGGCAACCTCAAGATGGCCGCACAGCGCAGGCCTAGCAGAGGGAGAATCCAAAGATATGAATAATGCTACCTACAATACATGAGAGAATACACACCTAGTGTAAGGGCAACCTCAAGATGGCCGCACAGCGCAGGCCTAGCAGAGGGAGAATCCAAAGAGAACAAGATAAGGATCCTCCATGCTAGGATGCGAAGTGTATACTGTAGAAGCGTGGGAGAAGAATGAAAGAACTGTATAGTACACCCGCCACAAGTCCGATGAATATCACAAGGTACGAACAGGAGCATGTGATAATAAGTGGAGGGGAACATACAGGAGTCGTGCCAGCGACCTGGGAAAGTGGGAATAGGAAGGGAAAGGGTGGGAGAAGTGAGGGGAAGTCGTCCCGACGAGTCCAGAGACGTGCACGCGAGTCCGGAGTGAATCCGGACTGCGGGAACGCTTCGGAGTCATCGGAATGCTTTGGAAGGCGAGGGAGTGGGGTGGAAGGATGGAGCAAAGGAAGGGACGAAGAGGAATGTAAATAAGAGTCCGTGGAAAGAAAGAGAGAGGGAGGGGACGAGGGGAAAGGGAAATGGACAGGGGAATAGGGGAAAATAGGAGTGTCCCCTTACATCACCCCCCCTTCAAGCTCGCGGCGACCCGACGCGAAGATTCCTGCTTGCCACGCCATGTATTCACCAATCCCGAAACCCCAGAATGCTGCGAGAAGACGTCGAAGTACGACTGGACAGAACCCAGAACCTTCCGACTACGCCAACGTTCCCAAGACTGGTCGAGTGCCGTAGGAGTCATCCGGAGTGTCGCAGGAGTCGTCGGAGTCGTCCGGAGTACACGGACTGCATCGGGATGGCGATCATGGAAGTCCTTGACCTTCTGGGCAGCGTGTTGGAGGTTGCTCGCGGGTTCCCAGGAGTCGTGCTCGATGCCATAGCCTCGCCAACGTACCAGATACTTCAGGACTCGACCAAACCGTCTGCTGTTCCGGACCTCCTCTACCTCATGTTCCTCTTCACCATCTACAAGTTGCGGGGGTGGCGGGGCGACAGGGCGTCGACCCGGGATGGGGTCCGGAACGAAGGGAGAGAGTTTGACCACAGGGAAGACCGGATGGAGGCGGGATAAGCCCGGGGGGAGCTGGAGTCGGTATGCCGCCTTGCCAACCTTCCGGACCACCTTGTAAGGACCAAGGCGTGCATGTCCAAGCTTCCGGGAAGGTCGAGCAAGGTTGATGTCCGACGAGTCTAGCCAAACCTTGTCACCCGGTTGGTACTCCGGGGCAGGAGTCCGACGTTGGTCGTAGTAACGCTTCATGTCGTCCTGAGCTTTGACCAAGGCGGACTGAGCTTCATCGACAGCAGACTTCATCCGGTCGACAAACTCGTTTGCGGACTCCATGCGGGACGGCGGCTGGTGGGGCTCAAATCCAAGACGGGGGTGACGACCTGTATCCAGTAGGAACGGGGACTGCTGGGTAGAAGCGTGGACACGGTTGTTGTACGCAAACTCCGCCATAGGTAGAAGCCGAGCCCAATCGTTCTGGCGCTCCCCGACGAAGATCCGGAGGTAAGACTCGAGCTCTTGGTTAGTCCGCTCCGTCTGTCCGTCGGACTGAGGGTGGTACGCAGTGGAAGCAGCCAGCTTGATCCCGAGCATCCGGTAGACTTCCCGGGTGAACTCTGCAACAAACTGCGGCCCACGGTCGGAAACGACGGAGCGAGGGAGTCCGTGCAGTTTCCAGACGTTTTGCAGGTACAGGTTGGCGGAGCCGAGGGCGGACACTGTGGTGTGAGTCGGGATGAAGTGGGCGCGTTTGCTTACGGAGTCAACCACATTCATAACAGCGTCGAACCCGTCGGACTCCGGAAGCTCCACAATGAAGTCCACACTCAGGCGATCCCAGCGTTCGTCCGGAATGGGAAGCGGATGGAGCTCACCCATGGGCGGATGCCTTTGGGCTTTCGTCCGGAGGCAGAGATCGCAGTGTCGGGTGTAGGATCCGATGTAGCGGGACATGTTGGGCCACCAGTAGCTGCGTGAGACGAGTTCCAGAGTCTTCCACCTGCCTGCGTGTCCCGCAACCTTGGTATCGTGGTGCTGGGCTACAATGGTCCGACGCAAGTCCGGAACGTCCGGAACGTAGATCTTACCCCGGAACATCAGGAGTCCGTCCGATTGAGACCATTCCGCAGTCCGAACTGTCTTGCGACTGCCCTGCGCCTTCTTCAACTCCTCCGCTGCCTTAGCCACTGCATCCTCGAACTTTGCGTTCCGCACTCCAGTCCGGATAGCCGTGAGGATATCCTTCTCCTCCCCTTCAAGAGTGACACCCGTGGCACGAACGGCAAAGTAGGACGGTTTAAGTAAAACCACATCCCTGTTATCATCCTTACCGTCCGAGTGATCCGAGCGTCGCGAGAGAGCATCAGGCTTACCCATAGTGCGTCCGGGTCGATGCAGGAGTGTGAAATCAAAGCGGGAAAGGTAGAGGGACCAGCGGGCTTGGCGACGGTTGAGCTTCTGGGCCTTGATGAAGTACTCCAGGTTTTTGTGGTCGGTCCAGATCTCAAACGGAGTCTCCGCGCCTTCCAGGTAATGCCGCCACTCTTCGAGCGCCCGGATGATTGAAAGCATCTCCTTGTCGTGTATTTCGTAATTCCGCTCCGCAGCCTGTAGACTTTTAGAGTAGAATGCGACAGGGTGCCATTTACCATCACCCGGATCCAGCTGCGACAAGACTGCACCCGTAGCGTAGTCCGACGAGTCCGCTTCAACCCGGTATGGCCGATCCTCCTTCGGAAAGACCAGAACAGGTTCTGAAGTGATCAGCTCTTTGATCCGAAGGAATGCGGACTGAGCGGAGTCGTTCCACTGCCATTCCTTAGCGCAGGTGAGGTCGAAGAGGGGTCGAGCGATGTGCGAGTAGTCCTTGACGAAGCGGCGGTAGAAGTTGACGAACCCGAGGAATGATTGGAGTTCAGTCCGGTTACGGGGCGTTGGCCAGTCCCGGACTCCGGATACCTTTATGGGGTCCATCTCGATCTTACCCTCGGAGATGACGACTCCGAGATACTCCACCTTGGTTTGTTCGAAATCGCACTTGTCCGCCCGCAGGAATAGCTTATTCCGCTGGAGGATTTCCAGGACTCGTTTGAGGACCCGGCGGTGCTCCTCGCGCGTCTTGGTGTAGATCAGAATGTCATCCAGATAGATAATGACCACACCTTCCGTGATGAGCTCTCGGAACAGGTCGTTCATCATGGTCTGGAAGGTGGATGGGCTGTTCGTCAGTCCGAAGAACATCACCAAGGGTTCGAAGAGTCCGCGGGTAGTCCGGAATGCGGCCTTCCACTCATCGCCTTCTTTTATCCGGACATTGTTGAAGCCCCACCGGACGTCGAGCTTGGAGAAGTAGCGGGCGTTCCGGAGTTTGTCCACCAAGTCGGAAATGAGCGGAAGCGGGTACCGATTCTTGACAGTCATGGCATTGAGTTTCCGGTAGTCCTGAACCAAGCGGAGCGATCCGTCCTTCTTCTTGACAAAGAATACTGGAGCAGCCATGGGCGACTTGCTGGGGCGGATGCGACCAGTCCGGAGGTTTTCTTCCAAAAACTCGTCCAGCTGCTTCTGCTCCGCCGGGGACAGCGGGTAGCACTTGGTGTTGACAGGTTCCGCTCCAGGCACTAGTTCAATCGCGTGATCCCATGGACGGGGCATAGGCAGCTCGTCGAAGGCTTCCTTGGCGAAGACATCCTCGAATTCCTGAAGGAAGTCCGGAATTGCGCTGTGACGAGGGTCCGGAGCCTTGTTACGCTGGAAAGCCAATGCCAGGCGTTGCGAGACAGTTTCCGTGGCTCGGACGTGTTCTTCCCGAAGACTCCGAAGGTATTCCGGAGTTGGAGGAGGAACGGCCGCAAAGATACGGTCACCCTTCTCAAGACTATCGCCGTCCGGAGTTGCATCCTCGTCGTCCTCATCGTCACAATCCAGGAGCCTCGGAGGGTCATCCGAGTGGAGTTCCTCGACCATTGGCATCGGACCCGTACGACACTCCCGGAGTCGCACGGACTCCTTGCGTCTGGTCAGCTTGTCATGGCGGAACTCCTTGCGACAGGTATCGCATCCGGATGGGCAGCGGCTCATGGTCACCTCCTTCGTTTGCCAGTCAATCTCGGGGTTGTGCTTCCGGAGCCAAGTGTATCCGAGGATGACGTCCTGACGTCCGATGTTTGTAACGGCGAAAAGCATCCGTTCCGTGTGGTCCTTGAACCGGAGTACGAGGTCCACGACTTCGGAGATGGATCCGTTTTCGTTTGGCGAACCGTCGACATTGAAGACTGGGATCGGAGCAGAAAGCTTGCGACGGGTGAAACCATGGGCATCTGCGAATCGCGGATGCATGAAGACTCCGGTGGCTCCGCAGTCCACCAGGGCCTGCAGGGTGCATCGGTGTTGTGTATCCGTGCTCAGCACTTCAACGGGTATGTCTAACGAAAGCTTGCCGGGCAAGGCAGAAATCTTATAGCTACTGGGTAGCCGCCGTTCCCACTGCGGGCGAAACCTTCGGAGTGTGCGGATTGCAACCGGAGTTGCTTGCTTCACGTCGGACGAATCATTGGAAAGGTCGGAATGATCATCGTGTATTTCATCTACGTTAAGACAAGCAAATCGGTTGTTCACCAACGAGGCCGCACGGATCACTCGTTGGTCCGGGGAAAATCCGCCGTGTCAGATTCCTCAACCGGGGCCGTTCCCTCGTCGTCTATTCCTCCCGGAGTCCCAGTACTTTCTACAACGTCGGCCGCGGTCAAGAGATCCTCGATAGCGGACATCCGCTCCTCGGTTGTCATGAACCGGACATCAAACCGCAGCGGGCACTCGCGGGCCATGTGGCCGGGTTTGCCGCATCGGTAGCACGACTGAGGGGCAGGGGGCCGAGAGCGGGTGTGGTCAACGTCCATTGGGACGCCGGGTGAGAGGGCCTTTGGAGGAGGCAGGGGTTGGAAACGGGGTTGGAGAGGCGGGAGCTGGGTCCGAGGTGCAGGAAGTATCCCTCCGGGGTTCCGAGCGATTCCGGAGTTCGCAGCAGGTCGGGGAGAAGGTCCGGAGTGAGCGGGATGCTGGCCGAAGTGGAAGGACTGGTTGGCAGCACGATTGTCTGCAACCCGTTGCGCAGCACTGTACCATCCTTCAAAGTCTTCTTCGCTGGGGCAGTCCGCGGACTCCGCAACACGGCTCTGGATGACGGAGTCGAGCCCGCGTCGGAACTTCATCGTGATGTTGGAGCCCTCAGTGTATCCGGACTGGTCAATGAGGTCCTGGAACTCGTCGAGGTATTCCTGGAAGGTCCGGCGTCCTTGGTGGTAGCGGGTGGACTCCAGCTTGAGCATGGCAGACTCGCGTTCCCGATCCGGAAGGAAGCGAGTCCGGAATTCCGAAGCGAAGTCACCCCAGGTTTTGAAGTAAGGATCCCGGGTGCTCCGGAGGACCATGTCCGCGTATTCCTTGGCTCGGTCCTTCTGGAAGAAGGAGAGACACCAGAGGATTTTGGCTTGCTCGTTCGGGAAGTGGTCCGGACAGAGCTGGAAGTAGATGGTGCAAGCGTTGAAGAATGCGCGACCATCCTTGCGGTTTCTGTCGAAGATTGGGGGAGAGGCGGGCTTCAGACGGGACCGCGGAGTGGTATTGTGTCGACCCGGGGCGTGTTGGGAGGCTGCTGTGCCTTCCGGTTCGGGGTTGGGAGTCGTTTTGGGCGTAGGGGGTCGGGGTGTAGCACGGAGTGATTCAATTCGAGCTAGGGCGTCATGGATGGTGCTGATTTGGGTTTCGTGCTCGTACGTCTGAGCCCACAAGGTCCGCAAAGTCTCGGAGTCCGATCCTGGAGCGACTGGCTCGAATGACGGGATCTGGCCGGAGGCGCCCGTCATTTCGGAGTCGTCAGGGGAGCGAGGGATGGAGTTCCTTGGGTCCTCAGAGGTGGGTGGGAGTAGCAGGAGAGCGTCCGGAATGTCCGCAAAACCGGAAAGACGTCGGGAGCGAGTCCGGGATGACGCGGGACGTTTTCCGTAGGGCTCTGGTGCCAGGATGGGGGATCTTGTTCTGCTGTAAGGGCAACCTCAAGATGGCCGCACAGCGCAGGCCTAGCAGAGGGAGAATCCAAAGATATGAATAATGCTACCTACAATACATGAGAGAATACACACCTAGCAGAGGGAGAATCCAAAGAGAACAAGATAAGGATCCTCCATGCTAGGATGCGAAGTATATACTGTAGAAGCGTGGGAGAAGAATGAAAGAACTGTATAGTACACCCGCCACAAGTCCGATGAATATCACAAGGTACGAACAGGAGCATGTGATAATAAGTGGAGGGGAACATACAGGAGTCGTGCCAGCGACCTGGGAAAGTGGGAATAGGAAGGGAAAGGGTGGGAGAAGTGAGGGGAAGTCGTCCCGACGAGTCCAGAGACGTGCACGCGAGTCCGGAGTGAATCCGGACTGCGGGAACGCTTCGGAGTCATCGGAACGCTTTGGAAGGCGAGGGAGTGGGGTGGAAGGATGGAGCAAAGGAAGGGACGAAGAGGAATGTAAATAAGAGTCCGTGGAAAGAAAGAGAGAGGGAGGGGACGAGGGGAAAGGGAAATGGACAGGGGAATAGGGGAAAATAGGAGTGTCCCCTTACACCTAGCAGAGGGAGAATCCAAAGAGAACAAGATAAGGATCCTCCATGCTAGGATGCGAAGTATATACTGTAGAAGCGTGGGAGAAGAATGAAAGAACTGTATAGTACACCCGCCACAAGTCCGATGAATATCACAAGGTACGAGCAGGAGCATGTGATAATAAGTGGAGGGGAATATGCAGGAGTCGTGCCAGCGACCTGGGGAAGTGGGAATAGGAAGGGAAACAGTGGGGGAAGTGAGGGGAAGTCGTCCCAACGAGTCCAGAGACGCGCACGCGAGTCCGGAGTGAATCCGGACTGCGGGAACGCTTCGGAGTCATCGGAACGCTTTGGAAGGCGAGGGAGTGGGGTGGAAAGGATGGAATGAATGATGGAACGAAAGGGGGTGTAAATAAGAGTCCGTGGAAAGAGGGGAGAGGGAGGGGACGAGGGGAAAGGGAAATGGACAGGGGAATAGGGGAAAATAGGAGTGTCCCCTTACATCACCCCCCCTTCAAGCTCGCGGCGACCCGACGCGAAGATTCCTGCTTGCCACGCCATGTATTCACCAATCCCGAAACCCCAGAATGCTGCGAGAAGACATCGAAGTACGACTGGACAGAACCCGGAGCCTTCCGACTACGCCAACGTTCCCAAGACTGGTCGAGTGCCGTAGGAGTCATCCGGAGTACACGGACTGCGTCGGGATGGCGATCATGGAAGTCCTTGACCTTCTGGGCAGCGTGTTGGAGGTTGCTCGCGGGTTCCCAGGAGTCGTGCTCGATGCCATAGCCTCGCCAACGTACCAGATACTTCAGCACCCGGCCGAAACGCCTGCTGTTCCGAACCTCCTCTACCTCGTGTTCCTCTTCGCCATCTACAAGTTGCGGAGGCGGCGGGGCGACAGGGCGTCGACCCGGGATGGGGTCCGGAACGAAGGGAGAGAGTTTGACCACAGGGAAGACCGGATGGAGGCGGGATAAGCCCGGAGGGAGCTGGAGTCGGTATGCCGCCTTGCCAACCTTCCGGACCACCTTGTAAGGACCAAGGCGTGCATGTCCAAGCTTCCGGGAAGGTCGTGCAAGGTTGATGTCCGACGAGTCTAGCCAAACCTTGTCACCCGGTTGGTACTCCGGAGCAGGAGTCCGACGTTGGTCGTAGTAACGCTTCATGTCGTCCTGAGCTTTGACCAAGGCGGACTGAGCTTCGTCGACCGCAGACTTCATCCGGTCGACGAACTCGTTCGCGGACTCCATGCGGGACGGCGGCTGGTGGGGCTCAAATCCAAGACGGGGGTGACGACCTGTATCCAGTAGGAACGGGGACTGCTGGGTAGAAGCGTGGACACGGTTGTTGTACGCAAACTCCGCCATAGGTAGAAGTCGAGCCCAATCGTTCTGGCGCTCTCCGACGAAGATCCGGAGGTAAGACTCGAGCTCTTGGTTAGTCCGCTCCGTCTGTCCGTCGGACTGAGGGTGGTACGCAGTGGAAGCAGCCAGCTTGATCCCAAGCATCCGGTAGACTTCCCGGGTGAACTCTGCAACAAACTGCGGCCCACGGTCGGAAACGACGGAGCGAGGGAGTCCGTGCAGCTTCCAGATGTTTTGCAGGTACAGGTTGGCGGAGCCGAGGGCGGACACTGTGGTGTGAGTCGGGATGAAGTGGGCGCGTTTGCTTACGGAGTCAACCACATTCATAACAGCGTCGAACCCGTCGGACTCCGGAAGCTCCACAATGAAGTCCACACTCAGGCGATCCCAGCGTTCGTCCGGAATGGGAAGCGGATGGAGCTCACCCATGGGCGGATGTCTTTGGGCTTTCGTCCGGAGGCAGAGATCGCAGTGTCGGGTGTAGGATCCGATGTAGCGGGACATGTTGGGCCACCAGTAGCTGCGTGAGACAAGTTCCAGAGTCTTCCACCTGCCTGCGTGTCCCGCGACCTTGGTATCGTGGTGCTGGGCTACAATGGTCCGACGCAAGTCCGGAACGTCCGGAACGTAGACCTTACCCCGGAACATCAGGAGTCCGTCCGATTGAGACCATTCCGCACTCCGAACTGTCCTGCGACTGCCCTGTGCCTTCTTCAACTCCTCCGCTGCCTTAGCCACTGCATCCTCGAACTTTGCGTTCCGCACTCCAGTCCGGATAGCCGTGAGGATATCCTTCTCCTCCCCTTCAAGAGTGACACCCGTGGCACGAACGGCGAAGTAGGACGGTCTAAGTAAAACCACGTCCTTGTTATCATCCTTACCGTCCGAGTGATCCGAGCGTCGCGAGAGAGCATCAGGCTTACCCATAGTGCGTCCGGGTCGATGCAGGAGTGTGAAATCAAAGCGGGAAAGGTAGAGGGACCAGCGGGCTTGGCGACGGTTGAGCTTCTGGGCCTTGATGAAGTACTCCAGGTTTTTGTGGTCAGTCCAGATCTCAAACGGAGTCTCCGCGCCTTCCAGGTAGTGCCGCCACTCTTCGAGAGCCCGGATGATCGAAAGCATCTCCTTGTCGTGTATTTCGTAGTTCCGCTCCGCAGGCTGTAGACTTTTAGAGTAGAACGCGACAGGGTGCCATTTACCATCATCCGGGTTGAGCTGAGAGAGGACCGCGCCCGTAGCGTAGTCCGACGAGTCCGCTTCGACGCGGTAAGGCCTGTCCTCCTTCGGAAACACTAGGACTGGTTCCGAAGTGATGAGTTCCTTGATCCGGAGGAAGGCGGACTGAGCGGAGTCATTCCACTGCCATTCTTTGGCGCAAGTGAGGTCGAAGAGCAGCCCATGTTGTTGGTCTAGACTTTACAATCTGCATTATTGCTGGGCCGCTGTAGACAACGAAGACGCATTAATGCAGCCTAAAAATGCATGACCGTGGGAATAATGCCAAAAAGCAGTCCGTTTTGGCGCTGTTCCCTTTGCCGTGCATTTCCGGCAAAATTCTTCCTATTTGGGACATGCAGTAGCAAATATGTTGTTATATTATTATTTATATGACCTTCTCTTGATTATCTTATCTTTATCACCAATATTTGTCATCCCATGTCTATCAGCCAAAAGAAAACCCGGGGTTCAATTTATGAATGTACCAAAAGTAAACAGGGGTTCGATTTGAGGAACTACTAAA
This sequence comes from Pleurotus sapidus, assembly GCA_026743855.1. Lineage (NCBI taxonomy): Eukaryota > Fungi > Basidiomycota > Agaricomycetes > Agaricales > Pleurotaceae > Pleurotus > Pleurotus sapidus. The sequence continues at coordinate 1,016,229 of JANBWZ010000008.1, forward strand.
AGTAGACAGGGGGTTCAAATTTACCAATCTTCCTCCTCTGGGCCGACACTGCCGCCTCTCGTCTCCCCCTGCCCATCATCATCAGTCCCATCGGTATCGTCATCTCGCGGCGGGGCCAGAAGCTCTGTCATCAGTGCTTCGTCTTCGGCAGCGGCAGCCTGGGCACTCCCGAGTGCAGGTCCCTGCCGCAACCGACGCTGTTTTCCAGGTGCTTCCTCCCATAGTTTCGTGAAGTGCTGGAGAAGTGATCCATAAACATTGACTTGTGTGTGTGCGTAGGCGGACACTCCTTGTGCAAGGGTTGCGTCTTCGATGGCGCTCCATGGCTCCGATCGTTGTGTCCATTGCTTTGCCCTATACTCGAGGGATTGGCGAACCCGTCGCATTTCCTCTTTGCAGAGCAGGATCTCTTCCGACCAACGAAGCGCTCGGGCACGACTCTTAGCCCATTCGATTCGCACCCCAGCCATTAGTTCTTCGTCTTCACCGTTGCCAACGCCAGCCGTTCGCCAGATCCACGAGACCTCTCGTCTACCCTCTCCTAGCCTCTCAGCTGCTTCCCTCATGTTGCTCGCTGGTGTGTCATCAAAGATATCGAATGAGGGGGGCGGGCGGATGTCCTCGTTCCGCAATATATGTAGAGTGGTCTGCCATTCGCCTGGGCCTTGTAGATTTGAGAGAGCGGCATATGCCATGCGATATTTGGCCACCGCTTGCCCCTGCTTCGCCTCCAATTGGTCGAATGAGGAGCGAGCACGCGTTCCAGAACGCTGCCCCGGCTGGGATTTCTTTTTGAATGCGACGAGATGGCGTTTCGCGCGTTGAGTAAGGCGTATTCGTTCCAAGGCGTCCTGGCATTGAGCTTCGCGCAGTTCTCCTTCTTTCCTGGCCAATGCGGATATGCCTGAGTGGTCGCGAAGATCAAGGGATGAAGGGAGGTGCAGAGGGATATCCTCCGCCTCAGCACATTCGGAGTTGATCGGAATGATGAGCGACGGCATATATGCTCGCTGTATGGTGCGGAAATGCTTGATTTGACGACGTAGTGCGGCCCTTTTCTCTTCTAGCTTCCCTGCTTGAATGCTAGTCAAGTTCTTCTCCGAGGCCTGTAACCTCAAACGGCGCCTAAGAAAATGCAGATGATTTGTTTAGTACAATAAACCATATCGCAAGCCTGGAATGACGAACTGAGACTCCTCTATGGACAACCCGGTGGATAGGAACACAGTTGCACTCTTGTCATGCGGCTGCGCACCACCAGCCCTTGCCTCCGCCTTGTCCATCTCCATCAACCGTAGCTTCACATCGTTTTCACTCTCATCTAAGTCAAGGTTAGTAAAGGAATCGAACAAGCGATTAATAACACACGAGAGGTGGTGGTGATGTATGGATTTGGCTGCGCTTTGTCGTTCTCCCATGCTACAATGGCGGCGGTCCATTTCTCAACAAGGCCAGGAATCTCGATCGACGCAGTAAGCTCTTCGTGAAAGCCTTTGTGACGTTTTGCTTCAATGACCGCGAGTACATACTTGCGATGGAGAGATAAGCCAAGGCCCGTGGTCTTCAGCCAGTTATGATACCCAAAAAGGTCGTCCAGAGTGTCGTGACGACTTCCTGCACCCATTTCCTTCGTGCTGTTTGCCGCCGGGTTGATTAGTGACCAATCTCGTTCAATTCCCTCGCCGTCTGTTCGTCCAACGCCGGGTTTGAGATTAAGAGAGTTTGGTGATTGGCAACTGATTTGATGTGCGTGTAGGTGACACTTCGGGATTGCGTATGTCACCTGAACGGTGGGGGATATATGAAGGGAGGAGGGCAACACGCTCATCCGGCTGCGGAAGTTGACTCCCCACTGGCAGGCGATATCATAGATAATCATGAGCGCATGAAGGGCCAGGTTGGTTAACGCGGATAGGACAATGTAGTCCATGTTACAGTATCTACAGAGAAATCAGCCGGAATGCTCTCGAATTAGTGCCTAGTCCACGCACCGTTCCCCCTTCTGTAAATCACCAACTCCAAGTGGACGGACGAGCTCATGACGAGCGCAGATACACATTCCGACTCCCGTATAACGAAGGCCTTGCGTTGACTTAGAGTCTGCCCGTGACATTGCTGCGAAGCCACTACAGCTGCTGATCTACGATGTGGTCAGCAAGCAATAAGTATAGACACCTGTCAACGTACATCGGTTTGTGAGACGTGTTTGAGAATATGTTCTGTATACGGTGCTTGAGGGACGAAGTATGCCAAGCCTGTATGGAGACCTGGGTCAAGGAGTTCATTCTTGCGTAGACGGTTTTTGAGCCGAAAGTTGGCGTCGACAGATACAAAGAGAGTATAGAGAAATCTGTTCCCACGGTCAGTATCAAGTTACTGACGTTGCATTGACTACTCACCTAAGCGCTGGTGATATTGTTTGCCAGTCGTTCGGGAGGTTGATCCCTGGCTGTGGGCAGGCAAGGCAGGTGAGGGCCAGGTCTCCCGCTGCCGTCGATGCTACACCGTTCTCAATGTTTCCCCTCCCAGCTCGCTTTAGCATGCGCTCATGGCGGAACTGCCGAACCATCCTCAAGAACGCCTTATATCTCGTCTAAAATGGTTAGTGGTTAGTATTGTTCTCATCCAAACGGGCATCAATGCGAACCTTGGGTACATCAACTCGTGAGTTGTCTGTCAACCTCTCTAGACTGAGATAGTACTCATATGCGGATACTTTGCTACATAGAGATAGTCCATGGAAATGCTTCAATAGCTCGATCGTTGCACATGTAGCTGGGTAGTGAATCGTTGCAGGATACCACCCTGCTCGCAATAGCTGCGTACGTCTTGGTACCCTCATTTCGCAGTTGCAATAGTCAACGGTGACGAGGTGGACTCCATTGACGTGGAGGACGGTGAATACTTTGGCCGCCCGTGCAGGGTTAGTGCATCTACCCCCGCCATGCCCCAGCTGGATGCACAGTGACAGTGCTTGCAACGACGTCTTGGCAAAACATTTGCTGTTCCAAACCTTCGTATTACAGTAAGCACTATACTCGCCTATGCCGAGGTTCACTCACTTCAATACGGTGCAGAGGCAAACTGTGATGACGCAATAGGCAGCAATCCAGACATTCATTCTGGCCAGAAAAACACTCCAGACAGCGGAATTTGGGGTCGCCCATTGGACGATCGAGCAACACCCCATCTTCTCTCACTGATTTGTCACGGCAGCCAATGCAAATGCCAGCACGCGCCTCTTCCGACTGAGCCTCTAGTCGCAGGCTCTCTTGTACGAATTCCTCTCTGTACGGGTACCACTCCCGTAATGGATCATCCTGATTCTAGTTGTTAGACTGCTTTGCCGCACTCTCTGAAACGCTCGTACCGATGCTGCCGACCGTTTATGTCCACCAACAACACCTTTTTCCTCGCCCGCGCCTGCGCCCTCGTCAGCCCATTCCTCTAGTTCTTGTATGTCCCAATGCTCGATGTCGGCGTTCGGTGTCCAAATTTTGCTTGCCTGGACCGGATTTTTCTTTTTTGGAGAGCGTGGTTGTTGAATAATGTACCGGCGATTTGAACTTCGCCTGACTTGTCTAGCGCGTTGCTCGTCGATTCGCACCTCCGTGTCCTCCTCTTCGTCAATGGCGCTATGCACCCGTCGTCGCTTTCCGGCCATTAGGGTGTTCACAAGCAGAGTTCGCAGGCAACCAATAATTTCTTTGCGGGCTATAGTAACCCGCCGTCCCTATCACCATGGATCACAAGTTAAGCTACTGTACGACCGCCATCGCCCCGCCTCATCAAAAATCTAACTCAGAGATTCGACAGCACTCAATTTAGTCTTCGTTTGGGTCAGGTTGAGCCAATACAGGGTCTCCAGGACTCTCTGCTATATGGTGAGTCGTGACGATAAGGTGCAGTGAAGAAATGCCCAACCTCTTTCCGCTTCCCATAGACCCATTCTATGTAGTCTTTGTCCTCGTTCGGAGAGAATTCAACAGGAAATCTGTCAAACCAGACGAGCCAGAGGCGGTCTAAGAACTCGCTTTTCTCCGCCGGCCCTTTTGCGACTGCCTCCCTATAAGCCGGCACCCAAGTTTTCAAATACTGGGTTTCGGCCCTCCTAAGTGGCTTAATGGACATCTCTTCGCGTGTCAGGGGTGCCATAACTCTAACTAGACCTACGACGACCACTAGTTAGCAAATTACGAGAGGATAATACGAAGTTAACTACCTGGGTGGTTTGAGGAGTAGCAAGTACTATCACACTGTAGAACTCACGCAGTTTAAGTACGCAGAGGACCACATACGCCAAAATGTTAATAACATGTTGAACACTTCTTACGTTGCGAGAACATTGTGCCACAAAGTTTACTTATGACGGAGGCGGATATTGATAGCGATTTGATGCCAATTCGGGGGTTACAAAGTATAATACCATAGTCACTTGCACGTAGACAAACTTTAGGGACTAAAAGTTAACACTTCAGTGTCCGAACACCCCGAAGACTGATACATGAGGCGGCCAGATTGGAATGCGCGGCACAAGTCATCGGGGTCTTCCAGGGCAGAACAGAGTATGTCCTCAATATTGTGAGTGACGTCACGAAAACGACGATGTAGTGCATCCCCGCATTCCCAAAGTTTGCCTGCGCCGTCTGCTCGATAGATGGCTGCTAAGATTCCCGACGAAGGTTTGAGAATTTCTTCCACGTCTGCAAGAGCTTTCTCGATTGTTTCTGTTCCCCGGGATTGGATGGCTTCTCTGCAAATTGAATCGTAAAAATCACTGTCCGATCTTCCGATAAATTTGGAGAGATTTCAAGACACCTCAGACAGCGAAGAGAGGAGGGCCTCGCTGTCCGTTCCTTGGGCTGTGGTGTGGCTACGCAGCTTAGTATCTTCAATTGCTTGAGAATGACGTAGACGAACAGTACTGTTGATGACTTCCTAGACAGTGACCACTTCTTGAGGGATACCGCATATTGTTGACGACTGCGCTCTAAGATATCTTCGCGGTGTCTGTCATTTAGGAGACCAGTAAACGAACCACTCATAGCGACGGCAAATGGATCCTACCGCTCGTAATATCTTTGTGACTTGAGCCGGCGAGCCATCGCTTTCTGCTCTTTCGTTCGATACAATTTAGGCCGTCCCATAGCACGTATAATGTGATAGATTGTAGCACAGAGTGAGCAGTGGATAGGTGAGGTAGACAAGGCAGGAGTAGATGGGCTACTAGAGAGCTCGGAGAAGAGAATGGACACAAGGATGCGAGGTTCACAATATAGTTGAGTTTGTGCAAGCGCTGGCTATAGTTGAGGCCGCTTGGTTTGTACATTCTTACGACTTTTACTCCAGACTGATTGCACAGCATACAGCTGTCGAAACCGGTTCTCTTATTTTTGATATGGTCCATAGTATTGATGTAGGGAGTTTCGCAGCCTCGGGAGGCAAGGGGGTAGCTGGGGAGCCATTTCATTCATATGTTATCATCTCTGCCGAATGTTCAGCTTGGGCGTCTATTTGGGCGGCTAATCAATAAAGCTTAAAGCTTCACACAATGTTCAACGGCGCACTCATTATCAGTGGGGCGTGGAATTGACATATATTAAAGGGGGGGGGCTTTCTGTACAGGGCAAGAGGGAGACTACATAGAGGTATGCTACTCAGAGACAAGAAACGGGGGGGGGGGGAAGGGGTTGAGACAGCATGTACGTAGAAACATCTACTCGGAGTCTCCTGCATTGCGACTGGCCATCAAACACTCGATGGCCCACATTACATCAGCCACACCGGTGAGCCAGTCATGGCCATCTTCGCTCAGCAGGGTCCAATCGGGAAGGGGCTGGTCGGGTTTTTGGAGGGCGGAGGCCCTAGCTTCACCCCATCGTCCAAGGCTGTAGACGAGGTTCATGAAGCCGTTGGGGCCGGGGCGATCGAGTGCAGCCCACGCGCCTGGTGCTTTGCATACATTGGCATCCCATTTACGATGGCGCCGCTCCAGAGTTGACTTCTCAGATTTAACCTCTCGCCATTCGGGCTGCATCGCGATCCACCAACGCCACCAAGTATCGCCGAACATATCTACATCCGCAATCGTTGGCCACGAGCTGCGACCTCTACCAACCCAGACCGATATTTCCGCTGGACGATAGAGAGTTGGAAGGAACACGCTGGATTTTTTGAAGCTGGACTGCGCCTCCAAACGGCTGAGTAGGGAAAGAAGTTGGAACCACTGGGTGGGCATGCTTTGTAGTGCGAGCATGTCCTCATACGGTACCGTGAACCAGTCGGGCCATGACACATCAACGGGGGTGATGTTTGGGTCGTCAGGAGCAGGAGGATCGCTGCTATTGGGGGATGAGCTGACACTTCTCAAGCGAGCGGAGACAGCGGCTAGATCTGCGGCGACCATCTCACTGGGAACCGGAGAGCCCGCACGACTGGGTACTGGCGTAGGGGATCCAGCTGGTGTCTTGGGGTCGCTCCCTTTTGCATTTTGCACAGACGCCTCGGGTCCGTCTGTTTCTTCCACCTGTGTTTCTTCCACCTGCGTTTTTTCCACCGGCGGGGCTAACGTAGAGTAGGTTAAGTGCTGAACGAACAACCAGGAGGTACATACCTGGGTTCGCTGTCGCTGTTTTGCAGCTACCTTGGACCTTCTTTGCTTTGTTGGCCTTCGCCGCTACGGGGATGATCAGAGGTAGTCTTAATTAAGTAGTCGGCACTTACCACCTCTTGGGGGTCCGATTTTGGTGATAGTCATTGCTTTGGAAGGACGTGAGGGAGAACGGCTAGGGGAGACGGGGGATTGAGCCTTATGGGAGGAGACGCGCTTCGAAGGGATCGATTTTGCACGGTGGGATTTTCGTTTGGGGTCGAACTCTAATACCATTGCATGCCTTTTACGTTTAGGTTTGGGGGTTGGGGTCGACTCAACGGAGCTTGAATCACGATGTTTCCGACTGACTTTGGTGCGGGAACGTCCTCGTTTGGGGTGTGGGTCTTCATCGCTGCCGCTACTGGAATCTTCTGTACTGCTTGCCATTGTTTTGCGTCTCTTGCCTGAACGCGAACGCGAACGCCTCCGCATCTTCTTAGCATATGCCTCTTCAGCGCTGGTGTCACTATCGGAGTCCTCGGCGGAATCGCTTTGTTCATTACGTCTCTTGGAGGCTTTGGCTTTTCGCTTTGTTGCCGGTCGAGCTTGTTCTGGACGGCTTCTTTTCGTGGCCATGCTCTTGGATTTGGGAGGCTTTGGGATCTCCCGATTGTCGTCTGGCGTGTCGCGCTGTTCCATGACAAGCAAGGAATCAAGGTTCTGAGGGAGGGTGTGAGGGATGGCTGCGTCAATCTGCTGTTGTTGCGCTAATATGGGGTCGAGTCAGAACGAATAGCAAGAGGAATCGAACACGTACTGTAGGCAGTGCGCAGGAACTCCTTGAAGTTCTGGGTGACGAGCCGGTATTTCTCTGTGTCGGCTTCACCCCATGTCTTGGGTACGGGGCTCAAGTTGGTTCCTGTGTGCAGGCTGTCAAATAACCTATGAGTATGGGAAGATAGTGCGTAGGCAAGGAAGTTGATTACCTCAAAACATTGAGTTGCCCACCCTTCTTCGGTTCTGGGCCACCGATGAGGACAGTGACATGCATGTTCAAAAGTTCGTGAACACCGTCCAAAATGGGATAGAAGAAGTCACCGATACGGTCCAGGCAGCTATGTGTGCGTTGAGATTGGGCGTGGGGAAAGGGGGAATAGAAACGTACTCTTGCCTATCTTCGGGGGGGAGGTCCACGAGCTTTGAGCTACGAGCTTCGGCTTCTTCAACTTGGGCGGCATGCATATCCTGTGCCCGCTTCGCCCATGCCTCCTTCTCCAGCGGCTGCAGTTTGTTGAATTCCAGCTGCAGGAATTCGTTCCGTAACTTCGCTCGTAGATTGGTGCTCTTCCCGCTCTTCCGAAAATCGTTATCGAAGTCGTCCACCAGCTTCTTCGGGAGATCTTTACCAAAGCACTCCCATGGTGCCAAACGTTTGGGTGGCTTGGAACTCAAGCCGGATAATTTTCCCAAGAGGATAGCGAAGGGATCCTTGGTGGACTTGTTGGCGTGGGCGAGATGCCTTAATCCGCCGTTGATCTTGTTGGCTCGATAGTGAAGCCAACTGCTAATGGACTATGGAAGGTATTACTGCATCGGATAAGAATTGAAGTAGATTGCGTACCTGTTTCATTCGAGCCACTACCTTATTCTTAAGCTGCTCCTCAGCAGGTGCCAGCTTTTCCAATGGATTGGGTGGGGGAGCTGATTCATCAGGCTCTTCCGAGACGGGTTGTCGCCAGTTGAAGCGCTTGAAGTATTCGTTTACAACCGCATCAACAACATCTTTACCTTTTGAACGACTTTCGAGCGAGGCTGTCTTGTACCGATTGAGCTGAGACAGTAAAAATTCGAGGCGGGCACCCTTTGCCCAATTACGGGTAAGTGGCCTACACGTGGTCATTTAGGCGCGTAACCCAAAGTGGGCACCGTGACGAGCACTCACTTTACTTCTAGTATGTCTTCATCTTCGTTGTTAGCGGCGGCGACCTTGGCCACGGAGGTGCTAGTCGATGGGACATCGTCTGCCAAATTCTCTGCCATCGTGTTGGGGGGAGACCTCGGATTCGATTGGGGGATAATCGGCCAGATGTTTATGTATGCATACTTTTGCGACCACCTTACGACAACACCCCAAATTTCTTGTGGCACATTCAAGCTCGAGGTGTGTCACTGCGGATTTATGTGGGCCATCCTACACATTTAACTCTGATTCGCGGATTTATGCTCACATCGTGCCTCTCCCAGTGCATTATCTAGGACGGTGGCTGCTCTACTGAATCGTTGCTCCCCTCTCAATTCGTTCCATTCCCTTGCAAAATCCTCTACAATGGCTGGTTCTCGTGCAAATGCTACTGAGCAAAGTGAGTGTGATTCAATACGCACGATTGGGCCTTTCTAACAGCATATCTCCCAATAGCTTTGCTCGATATGATGGCAATTCTCTCACTTGACCCTACTATTGCTCGCAACTTCGCCAACGCTATTCTGAACGCTGCCAATGGACAGGCTCCTGCTCCCGCCGTTCAGGGTGCCCCCGCCGTTCATGGTGCTCCCGCCGTTCAGGCTGCTCCCGTCGTCCACGGTGCCCCTGCCGTTCAGGCTGCCCCCGCCGTTCAGGCTGCTCCCGCCGTTCAGGCTGCTCCCGCCGTTCGGGCTGCTCCCGTCGTCCACAGTGCCCCCGCCGTTCAGGCTGCTCCCGCCGTTCAGGCTGCTCCCGTCGTCCACGGTGCCCCTGCCGTTCAGGCTGCCCCCGCCGTTCAGGCTGCTCCCGTCGTCCACAGTGCCCCCGCCGTTCAGGCTGCTCCCGCCGTTCAGGCTGCTCCCGCCGTTCGGGCTGCTCCCGTCGTCCACAGTGCCCCCGCCGTTCAGGCTGCTCCCGCCGTTCAGGCTGCTCCCGCCGTTCGGGCTGCCCCCGCCGTTCAGGCTGCCCCCGCCGTTCAGGCTGCTCCCGCCGTTCAGGCTGCCCCCGCCGTTCGGGCTGCTCCCGCCGTTCAGGCTGCCCCCGCCGTTCAGGCTGCTCCCGCCGTTCAGGCTGCTCCCGCCGTTCAGGCTGCCCCCGCCGTTCAGACTGCCCCCGCCGTTCAGGCTGCTCCCGTCGTCCACAGTGCCCCCGCCGTTCAGGCTGCCCCCGCCGTTCAAGCTCCTGCTCCCGCCCCCGTGGGTACTCCTTCCCCCGCCGTTCAGGCTCCTCCCGCCGTCGTTCAGACTCCTGGTGGCGCCCACGTTGCCCCAGCTCCAGCGTTAAGCCCTCCCAGCAACTTCACAACTCCATGGGTTGTCCCCATCGGGTACCCGTACCATTTGCCTAGTGATTTTGAAGAAGGCCCCTTCTATGTCATTACCCGGGGACTCGAAGTCGGTGTTTTTTCTGGCTGGGATGCTACTTCTCCCCTTGTCACTGGGGTATCTGGCGCAATCTTTCGTGGTGTTCCCTCTGTCGCTACTGGGCAGACTCGCATTGTAACCGCCATCAACAACGGGCACGCAGCCATCCTTCCTTGAAACATAGTGTATTGCTTGTTATGTAGTCGAATACAAAAATGAATCAACCAGACTATTGACCGTGGAAATAATTGAGTGAGCTACTGACCGTGGAAATAAATGAATGTAATGAAACGGCGCTACTGACCGTTGTGACCGTGGAAATAATTGAATGTGAAGAGTGCTATTGACCTATTGACCGTGGTAATGTAGTGAGTACTGACCGTGGTAAAAAGCGCTGCTGGCCGTGGATCTGACCGTGGAAATGATGGAACATACCTAATATAGACATCTAGCATTTAAATAAACTCAATCAGGGTCTTTAAATCAATGCCACATGGTGCATCACGAAGAATTGTGATATATATGGCAATAACCCAGTCCGGAATACTGACACAGCCAAAATTGTAGGGGATTGTGCTCAAATTGTACCATATTGGGGCTAATATCTGGATGGATGCAGAGCAATGCATTAATGCACGAGTTTACCCTTGGAGAATGCAGCTTCGTTGTCTACAGCGGCCCAGCAATAATGCAGGGTGTAAAGTCTACACTGACAACAAGTTGTGCGAAGAGAGGCCGAGCTATGTGCGAGTAGTCCTTGACGAAGCGGCGGTAGAAGTTGACGAACCCGAGGAACGATTGGAGTTCAGTCCGGTTACGGGGCGTTGGCCAGTCGCGGACTCCGGAGACCTTGACGGGGTCCATCTCAATCTTACCCTCGGAGATGACAACTCCGAGATACTCCACCTTGGTTTGTTCGAAGTCGCACTTGTCCGCCCGTAGGAATAGCTTATTCCGCTGTAGGATCTCCAGGACTCGTTTGAGAACCCGACGGTGCTCCTCGCGCGTCTTGGTGTAGATCAGAATGTCATCCAGATAGATAATGACCACACCTTCCGTAATGAGCTCCCGGAACAGGTCGTTCATCATGGTCTGGAAGGTGGATGGGCTGTTCGTCAATCCGAAGAACATCACCAAGGGTTCAAAGAGTCCGCGGGTAGTCCGGAACGCGGCCTTCCACTCATCGCCTTCCTTTACCCGGACATTGTTGAAACCCCACCGGACGTCGAGCTTGGAGAAGTAGCGGGCGTTCCGGAGTTTGTCCACCAAGTCGGAAATGAGCGGAAGCGGGTACCGATTCTTGACAGTCATGGCATTGAGTTTCCGGTAGTCCTGAACCAAGCGGAGCGATCCGTCCTTCTTCTTGACAAAGAATACTGGAGCAGCCATGGGCGACTTGCTGGGGCGGATGCGACCAGTCCGGAGGTTTTCTTCCAAAAACTCGTCCAGCTGCTTCTGCTCTGCCGGGGACAGCGGGTAGCACTTGGTGTTGACAGGTTCCGCTCCAGGCACTAGTTCAATCGCGTGATCCCATGGACGGGGCATAGGCAGCTCGTCGAAGGCTTCCTTGGCGAAGACATCCTCGAAATCCTGAAGGAAGTCCGGAATTGCGCTCTGACGAGGGTCCGGAGCCTTATTACGCTGGAAAGCCAATGCCAGGCGTTGCGAGACAGTTTCCGTGGCTCGGACGTGTTCTTCCCGGAGACTCCGAAGGTATTCCGGAGTTGGAGGAGGAACGGCCGCAAAGATACGGTCACCCTTCTCAAGACTATCGCCGTCCGGAGTTGCATCCTCGTCGTCCTCATCGTCACAATCCAGGAGCTTCGGAGGGTCATCCGAGTGGAGTTCCTCGACCATTGGCATCGGACCCGTACGACACTCCCGGAGTCGCACGGACTCCTTGCGTCTGGTCAGCTTGTCATGGCGGAACTCCTTGCGACAGGTATCGCATCCGGATGGGCAGCGGCTCATGGTCACCTCCTTCGTTTGCCAGTCAATCTCGGGGTTGTGCTTCCGGAGCCAAGTGTATCCGAGGATGACGTCCTGGCGTCCGATGTTTGTAACGGCGAAAAGCATCCGTTCCGTGTGGTCTTTGAACCGGAGTACGAGGTCCACGACTTCGGAGATGGATCCGTTTTCGTTTGGCGAACCGTCGACATTGAAGACTGGGATCGGAGCAGAAAGCTTGCGACGGGTGAAACCATGGGCATCTGCAAATCGCGGATGCATGAAGACTCCGGTGGCTCCGCAGTCCACCAGGGCCTGCAGGGTACATCGGTGTTGTGTATCCGTGCTCAGCACTTCAACGGGTATGTCTAACGAAAGCTTGCCGGGCAAGGCAGAAATCTTATAGCTACTGGGTAGCCGCCGTTCCCACTGCGGGCGAAACCTTCGGAGTGTGCGGATTGCAACCGGAGTTGCTTGCTTCACGTCGGACGAATCATTGGAAAGGTCGGAATGATCATCGTGTATTTCATCTACGTTAAGACAAGCAAATCGGTTGTTCACCAACGAGGCCGCACGGATCACTCGTTGGTCCGGGGAAAATCCGCCGTGTCAGATTCCTCAACCGGGGCCGTTCCCTCGTCGTCTATTCCTCCCGGAGTCCCAGTACTTTCTACAACGTCGGCCGCGGTCAAGAGATCCTCGATAGCGGACATCCGCTCCTCGGTTGTCATGAACCGGACATCAAACCGCAGCGGGCACTCGCGGGCCATGTGGCCGGGTTTGCCGCATCGGTAGCACGACTGAGGGGCAGGGGGCCGAGAGCGGGTGTGGTCAACATCCATTGGGACGCCGGGTGAGAGAGCCTTTGGAGGAGGCAGGGGTTGGAAACGGGGTTGGAGAGGCGGGAGCTGGGTCCGAGGTGCAGGAAGTATCCCTCCGGGGTTCCGAGCGATTCCGGAGTTCGCAGCAGGTCGGGGAGAAGGTCCGGAGTGAGCGGAATGCTGGCCGAAGTGGAAGGACTGGTTGGCAGCACGATTGTCTGCAACCCGTTGCGCAGCGCTGTACCATCCTTCGAAGTCTTCTTCGCTGGGGCAGTCCGCGGACTCCGCAACACGGCTCTGGATGACGGAGTCGAGCCCGCGTCGGAACTTCATCGTGATGTTGGAGCCCTCGGTGTATCCGGACTGGTCAATGAGGTCCTGGAACTCGTCGAGGTATTCCTGGAAGGTCCGGCGTCCTTGGTGGTAGCGGGTGGACTCCAGCTTGAGCATGGCAGACTCGCGTTCCCGATCCGGAAGGAAGCGAGTCCGGAATTCCGAAGCGAAGTCACTCCAGGTCTTGAAGTAAGGATCCCGGGTGCTCCGGAGAACCATGTCCGCGTATTCCTTGGCTCGGTCCTTCTGGAAGAAGGAGAGACACCAGAGGATTTTGGCTTGCTCGTTCGGGAAGTGGTCCGGACAGAGCTGGAAGTAGATGGTGCAAGCGTTGAAGAATGCGCGACCATCCTTGCGGTTTCCGTCGAAGATTGGGGGAGAGGCGGGCTTCAGACGGGACCGCGGAGTGGCATTGTGTCGACCCGGGGCGTGTTGGGAGGCTGCTGTGCCTTCCGGTTCGGAGTCCGGAGTCGTTTTGGGCGTAGGGGGACGGGGTGTAGCGAGGAGTGATTCGATTCGAGCTAGGGCGTCATGGATGGTGCTGATTTGGGTTTCGTGCTCGTACGTCTGAGCCCACAAGGTCCGCAAAGTCTCGGAGTCCGATCCTGGAGCGACTGGCTCGAATGACGGGATCTGGCCGGAGGCGCCCGTCATTTCGGAGTCGTCAGGGGAGCGAGGGATGGAGTTCCTTGGGTCCTCAGAGGTGGGTGGGAGTAGCAGGAGAGCGTCCGGAATGTCCGCAAAACCGGAAAGACGTCGGGAGCGAGTCCGGGATGACGCGGGACGTTTTCCGTAGGGCTCTGGTGCCAGGATGGGGGATCTTGTTCTGCTGTAAGGGCAACCTCAAGATGGCCGCACAGCGCAGGCCTAGCAGAGGGAGAATCCAAAGATATGAATAATGCTACCTACAATACATGAGAGAATACACACCTAGCAGAGGGAGAATCCAAAGAGAACAAGATAAGGATCCTCCATGCTAGGATGCGAAGTATATACTGTAGAAGCGTGGGAGAAGAATGAAAGAACTGTATAGTACACCCGCCACAAGTCCGATGAATATCACAAGGTACGAGCAGGAGCATGTGATAATAAGTGGAGGGGAATATGCAGGAGTCGTGCCAGCGACCTGGGGAAGTGGGAATAGGAAGGGAAACAGTGGGGGAAGTGAGGGGAAGTCGTCCCAACGAGTCCAGAGACGCGCACGCGAGTCCGGAGTGAATCCGGACTGCGGGAACGCTTCGGAGTCATCGGAACGCTTTGGAAGGCGAGGGAGTGGGGTGGAAAGGATGGAATGAATGATGGAACGAAAGGGGGTGTAAATAAGAGTCCGTGGAAAGAGGGGAGAGGGAGGGGACGAGGGGAAAGGGAAATGGACAGGGGAATAGGGGAAAATAGGAGTGTCCCCTTACACCCAGGGACAGACTCCGTACCCAATTCACACAACGCGGGGAACATCTGCAACTATACGAGTGAGCGCTCAATTTAATCATAGATACTAAGACTAACAATGACCCCAGCCAGCAACTTGTTGCGGTTGCTCACTAATTCTTCTATTCAGAGAACTAGGCTACGGAAATAGACTACTCACAGTGCCAGATCCTCATCACGTAAGCACTGTGCATATATATATGTTTAGCATAGACGAATGTCAGGTACAGAGCCTTCAAGATACCTTTTAACTATGCAGGACATGAATGACTTTCAGAACTGTGATCAGAAAGACATCAAGAATCACTAGGGATCACGAACCCCAAGCAGTTCCACTGTCTATGGGTACACTTAGTCTTCGAAATATGGCATACAATGAGAAAGGACACACCATGAGCGTGCTACAGTGGCGGCAGTGTTATCAGCACGACATTGGCGCCATCAACAGCGAAGGCACTGACATTTCCCGAATGTGGTCTTCCTGACAAGTCATTGGGTGATTGACGAGATGCAAGGCATCACTTAGAGTTTTGAATGACATGTAGACCGTGTGGGAGAGGAATGCAAAGCGGATGGAATCCACGAAACTGTAGCAGAAAATAGCTTGAGCACAAACACAACAGTACAAAAGCCTCCCACATTAAGATTGAAACCTATGATTTCTGATTGTGAGCGTAAGTATCAACATGGGTAGAGATATCTACCGTGTATTTCAGATATCGGGGGTCGCCACAATAGACTCTGAAGTAAAAAATGGCTTGGCAGAGTGATACTGCGTATAATCTAGGAGCAAGGACGTAAGTAACAAGGAAGCATAGAAGTGATCAAGACTGCCTACGGAGCAGACATCGCAAGGCCTAACACATAGACAAGCATGAGGACAAAGTTCTCTGAAAACCTGGATACCATGCACCGACCAAGTAAGTATGGGGCTAGGAGTTGCTGGAAGGTTTCAATTGGGATCATAGAGACATTCGCGAGGATTCGAGGTGTCATTATTGCGATGAGGGAAGGGTGCATCTTTCCTTCGCACAAATGATGTTTATATGAAGATTTTAGCACTCGTTTGTCGGAGACGTCAACACGGCAACGAAAATGTTGAGGAGCTCCGTCATGTTCTGATTAGAAGTCATGTTCGTACCTCTAACAGATGAGATGGTGGATTGATGATTTGTTCCTGAAATTAGTGGACTCCACTTGAATTCATCGAAATCGGACGCGTTGCTAATTTCCCATCCCTAGGATACAATCTTTCCACCTTCTTGAATAGCTTTGGATGAAGGAAGCCAGCTTCGTCTCCAGGAGTCAGGACAACTCCATTGGCGGATAAAAAGAATCTGATCCCAGAGGACAGTGCAAGGTGGAGATTGATATAGATGTAGATGTCGGAACAAGGACGCAAGCCTATCAAATCACTCGAAAGATGAGGGAACCAACATGAATTAATCAAAATGGCATACCACTGATGGTAGTAACTGGCTGTGAGTCAGGAAGATGGCTCGCAAGATGGATATGGTTCCTTCTCATGCGTGATAAGCCTTGCAGAGCTGGAGAAAAGAGGGTTTTGTAAGTACTTTGTGGTTGCAACACGGTGCAACAGCCTGCCTATCAAATTCCAAGCTTCTAAAGATGTGCCATGAACAGCCATTTCTACCTGATCGGCAGATGTTATGGGCTGAAGGTCCAGAGAATCAACCTACTCGATACGGACTCAACATTGAGTACTCTACGCTCAAGGACTAGGCTGGAATAACGACGGCTCACCGTAAACGTGTGCCCTTGGTTCGCGCGGATCCACCACGTCCCCGTCGCGTCTCTTTCCGACGTTTGGATCAATTTAAATCGGCCTTTCTTGTCGTTCTCTACAAGAGCCTGCAATTGGTTGAAGTCTGTTTTCCCCAGATGAGGGTGTCTCAGCTGGAGAATTCTATTTGAATGCGTAGTCCTTTCTGAAACAACTTTGTGAGAACATACCAGTTCCTGTACGGGTACAAACCCATCTGGCCGTATGTTTAAGCCCTCTGCTTTGGCGCTATGTCGCAGCAGCCATGAAATAGTACGAGAGATTGACAGCGAATTATCGCGCCTACGCGGTATCACAGCGCTGAGGCATCTCCTGGACGGTAGCATTGAAATATAATATAGTCGAGAAGCGCTAGCAAGAGGATCACGATCGCACGTGGCAGGCCGATCAGTATGTCACTGGGTACTCCTCTGTACTCCTCCACGCTCGAGTGGACTGTACCGCAATTCCACTATTTTCACAGTAATGCTAGGCTGTACTCAACACCTGTCATGAACAACAACATCAACATGAACCCGCCCACCGCCTGGAGATCTTTGGTAGCCGAATCATCACGCCGCAGCATATCATCTTTGAGGAGTTTGAAGGTCGCTGCCAAACAGTCACTCGAGCGGTTGGATAGCCCGGGTCCGGGCGCAAGAAGTACTCAGGACGGCCGGCAGAGCTGGAGAGATTGGGCGGGGGAGAAGATCAGGTCACGGCGATTTCGAGGTAGTGAGAAGGAGGGCCCTGACGAACGAATATCTCTGTTTCCAGGCTGGGCGGCGAAGCGGTATCGCGACATTGGGAACCAGAACTTACCAGGTATGTTATTTGCCACATACAGTGAGTTGCTCTCGATTGACATTGGGTCTAAAGAAGCATTTGAGGTCGATGTGTTCGTGTCAGGATACGCCACAAGCCACAAGTCGCCAGCGAATGCGAGTCGCTCCCAGCGCGCGTTCATGCGACTGGCGAAGAGTGCGTGTCCGGCGGGGTTAGCTAGAACGCAGCTGATGATTGTCATACTCCGTCTGTAGGTTTCGCCGCCCTTCCGAAGCTTATGGCCGACGTAGCAGACCCTGAGTCTGAGCCGTCAACGCCTTTATCACGGTCGACGGAAGATCTCCTTGCTACTGTGAAACTACCGCCTAGACCTTCAGAAATAACGGAGGACTACGAGGTCCAATTGCTAGAGCAGACCCTTAAACGCGCCAAGCACGAGGATTCCACCGACAGTCTCCCTTCGCCAGGGGACCGTTTACCTTTCACAGCCAATCCGGCACTACTTCTGAATCCAGCGTCGATACCTTCGGCGGTCGCTGCTGACCTCCGCAAGCTCCACGAGAACCTCGAATCGAGGTTACGCCCTTTCTGGTCGTCCGTACTGTCACTCCGAACCGTCCGCGTGAGTATATTCACAGTTTCCCGGCAAAGAAATCAAGAAGACGATTATGGAGGTAATATCGCGCTAGCTTCGAAGGAGTTCATTACCACTACAGACGGAAGCTTCCAAGGGCATCTTTCTCTACGATGGGAAGACCTATGCCAGCATCCAACCGGCCTTCAGATCGCCTTTGGAGATGTCATTGCTGAGCACGACCTCCTTGTGCGAGCAGAACTTCTTCCCCCTCCGCCATCCTCTCGCACACCCTCACCTTCCCCAACATCTGATGATTCATCGCCAACGGAACGGAACAGGCCGCCCTACCCCGTTTACAAACCCCATGTAATGAAGTTCCCCGACCCCATCGAAGATCAAGGGCCAACGGCAGTGTCAACTTTGCACGTACCGATAACACATTCACCCATTCGGGTCATCTCTGATATCGACGATACAGTCAAGCGTTCCAACATCGTCGATGGTGCGCGGGCCGTATTTCACAATGTCTTTGTCAAGGAACTCGACGATATAGTGATACCTGGCATGGGAGAATGGTACACTAGTATGTGGAGCAAAGGCGTTCGATTCCATTATGTTGTGCGTAGATGCTTTATAACTGATAGTCCTTTTCAATTGACCCCATCTCATAGTCGAACGGGCCGTTCGAGCTTCTCCCCGTTGTCAGCGATTTCTTGCAAGTGTCTCAACTACCTCCAGGTATGCATTTTGTCCTATAGTCGTGCTTTCATAATAGTTCGAACCAGGCTCGATCAAATTGAAGTCTTACGCTGGTCGATCTCTATTCAACGGTCTTCTGTCGGCTCCTGCAGCTCGCAAACGCGCAGGGATCCAAGACATTCTCGACGCATTTCCGACCTCCCGGTTCATCCTAATAGGAGATTCAGGGGAACAAGACCTCGAGCTTTACGCTGAGTGCGTATCATGATAAGGAGGTATAACCCAATTTTGACGCATATGGTCCGCTAGGTTCGCTAAAGAGCGTCCGGAACAAGTTCTCGGGGTATTTATTCGTTATGCGGAAGAGACGGCTGAGATGATCCAAGACCCTACGGGTTGGCAAACAATTGGGGCTTCATCTATGCCTGCCTTCAGTTGGGCTAAGGCAACACCATCCGGGCCAACTGTTTCCGACGTCCCCCCAGCAACGCCTACCATGGAACCTCGCCCACCACGCCGCAACACACCAGATGCTACGGTCACTGAAACGCCCAGGCCGAAGCAATTATCTTTATCCATCCCCACTCCATATACACCGCCCCCCGTCGCGATGTCCTCCTCGGCGAGATCTGATAGGCATGGCCCCATCACCTCCTCCCCCCTCACCGCTGAACTCGAGCGATACCTGTCTCCAAGCGCACACAGCGCCACAACACCAACCAGCGCGAAGTTGTCTGATGCTTGGAAGAACAGGACGCGCGGATCGACCGGGTCTAGTTTATCGGCGCGCCCAGCATCAATTTCGTCATCCACTTCAGCGTCCGTTAGCTCAGCGTATCTGCGGATGAGCGAGCCAGAGAAAAAGAAGTTTGACTTGCAGGCGAGGGTGTATCGGGCGCGCACGCAGATGCCGGGACATATTCCGCTGAGGGTGTTCAGATCACCTGAAGAGTGCGTGGAGGCCGAGTTTATATTAAGCCGAGAGGGTTTGTGATTTTGGTTGTACTAGCCTCAGCGGGATGTATAGTTTGATGGACTCGCAATTGTTCTGCTTATAGCAATGGCTAGCTGTCTGAGGGTTAGATACATGATCGATTACGCAGTATCAGTGGTAAATAATACATCTTTCATCCCATCAAGAATGGATTCCAACCAACCCAATGGACAATTTAGTAAATCAAGATACGTAGAATATAAATTTAGGAACCTCACAGCAAAGGTACTAAACGAACGGGTATACGTATGGAGGATAATGTACAACAGAGTTCAAAGCAAGATAGATATCTGAACAAAACTATTGATGAAGTAAGATAGATGTGCATAAATGTAATAATGGAAAGTGAGCTGTGGTGTACATATACATCAGATGCAAAGATAGATCAAATGCAAACGAAATGGAAGCCAATAGCATGTCATAAATAGCAAACCACAACATGGCGAGCACATGTAGATGGCCCTGCGTTTTGATAGCCAAGCCATAGAAAGGACTGCCGATGAAACCACGGAGGACGAATGGCGTGCCGTCTGAGGTCGTTTGGGTGACCCGGTGACCAATGCTTGGCCGAGAATAAGAGAGCTTCTGTGAATTCACACTGCTCTTGGAATACCGTCATCCGTGTCATCAAGAAGGTCAATAGGCGATGTGAAGTTGACAACCTAGTCAAAGGATTTATCAGTGATCGCGCTCGCAGCTTGGAAAACAGCGACGTACATATGGGTGTAGGTGTGATTGCTGTTGTGGACTTCGCCGAGAGGCAAGCACGGGAAGTGTCAATCCTTGGGTTTCGCGTCCCGACGGCCGAACATGTCTATGATGGAAAGCACTGGGCTGCTTGGGGGGATCCACATCGGTACTCCGCCCAGGATCCTGTCGTTCCCACATTGTGTCGTCTGACGGTGCGTGAGATACAGGGCTCGTGACAACTGGGGTGAGGCGTCCCGACATAGCAACACTGTCTTCATCAGATTCATACCCTGGCGCCTCCTCTTCATCATCGGCTTCGGCTGATAATGATGGCTGGTGGCTAAGCATTTGACGAGGAGGCCGGTGTCCCGGGTCGCGCAACGCCGCCAATTGTATCCCACTTTGCTGGCTAGGCGCACGCTCTAAGGTTTGATAAAACGAAGGTGATTTAGGGGGAGACACTTGGCGCTGCGCATAATAGTCGGGGAGTGGTGAGGTGGGTGCGACCGTGGGAGCCTTTCCCGAGTTTGGGGAAGCATCTCTTGCTTTGTATCCTTCCTCTTGCGTAATGGAGCGAGGAAAAAATATCTATGATGAGAACGGTTTGATATAGATGTGTGAGAGATGCAGTGGTGAAGCTTACCATCAAGGTTATTCCCGAGGAGACGAAGCAGCCTATGCCTCCCGTCATCAACAGAAAATCTGCGCAACGATCAGCCGATTTGACAATGTTGTCAGCGGTGTATTCTTACCTGACCAAAACCTACGGCAGTGTCAGCATTTAATCCTCAGTTCCGGATGACGACTGGTATCACGTACGGGTTGTAGTTGATTGGATGTGTGACACGTATGCCATCCGCAGCAAGGACAAGAAGCGGTATCGTGAAGATGAAGCGGAAGGTAACGCGTACTAGCTGTTTATAGCATGAACCATCCGCTGCAAATTTCAGACGGTGAAATCACTCACATTGAGTTGGTAAAAGGTTACCAGGCGGATCACCACGTCAGGGAGAGCGCCTTCGTCCTTGACGTATCTAATGAACCTGGGAAACCGAAACAAGACATATAGGAAGCAAAGGGTAGTAAATGTGGAGGCCGAGGATCCCATAAGAAATATCCACGCTTGACACTTCAAGGAACGCGGTTAGATTTCAATCAAGGACAATGACAGCGCCTCACCGTGTCCAGGTTTTGTCTGGTCAATAAGGTGGTCAAGGGCATGCCCAATAAAGCTATCATGCTCCCTACACGCGCCCTGAGAACGAGCCAGGCTTTCATAGAAAGAGCACGCACCGATATACCATACCCTGAATTCACAGCTGTGAAACCATTCCCGTTGCTTTGGCCCCTGGTGCAGCAAGAATAACCAGAATGTCAATTCTGTGAAGATGTTCATCGGAATGAATTTCAAATATCAGCCACGGTTCTACCTTCTAGGTGGGTCACACTGATGAAGGGTAATGAGTTCGGAGAAACGATGGAGGGGGGATTGTTACGCACATCTCGAGAGACCAGGCAACGCTGAGTACGAAGTACAACGGCAGAAGCCAACGGCGGTTGGCATCCGACCAGAATTCGATGGGCGTGGAGATTACTGTCGGAATCGATGTTAAAGTGGGACGAGGGAGGGCAAGTGCTTGGCATACTTTCGTGATCGCCGACGAACATGTAACCTACGGCCGTGAGGTCCCCCTCCTATCTGTGTTGGGGACAGAAACACACGTACCTTCCTTGAACTTTATTGTAGCCATCGTGACGCCAAAAACGACGAGCAACGGCAGCGTCGCGAGATACGAATATCTTGAGCTGGCATCGGCGTCAATGTTCAAAGAATATGATCACTCGGCGCGTACGTCATGACCCTTTTGAAAGCTCCTGGCTGGCGGCCAGCGTGCCATTTGAGACATTTAAATTTATCGTAAAGCCATAGATGTATTGAGAAGAAAACGAGGAACTGGTAGGATCGCGGGTGAGTCTGGATGTGAAGTGGGTCGCCTGCGGCGTAGTGCAGTGTCACGTACGATGCAAGAGAGAATTGCCCATAGTAGATAGGCTGAAGGCGAGCCAGTGGACATCAAGAACTACGCCAGAGTGGATGAGCGTCGAGGAGAATGGGGACAAGTGCAGGGATCGTCGTGAAAGTGCAGAACGAAGAAGCTCAAGTGATGATGGTCCTTTTGGTAGCCGCGGAGTTTGCCGAATGATGCAGGGCTACAGCCTTCCCCACAAAACGTGGTCCGTTCCAGATCAAGATCCAACTCGGTTGCCTGGGCGCCAACATTGACAATAGCATGCGAGATTCAGTTGAATACGCCAATGCAAGTCTATCTACAGAGGTCTCATTGCATGCACAGGTGCTATTGCATCCATATGCGATAGCATAGGCAGCTTCGTCTCAATGACATCTCTGGGTCGCATCATTGCAATCATCTCAACTTTGCCCGTATATATCTTCACGATCAAAAGAAATTAGTGGCGTCGACTCACCTTGTTCGGCCGGCGACCATAATTCACTAGCATGGGTCAACATTTTGACGACGGAGGGGGACTGCCAAGCTCTTGGAAGAATCGCTGGGACGGTATAACAAGCTTGACTGAGAAATTCTAATAATGCATAAGGCTGTATGAATAAGTTGTATGAGGCTGGCCAGAAATCCAGAGACGTTGGATGGCTGATTCGTTGGTTACTGGTATTGCGCATCAGCTTCTTCCAGTCAGTAGATCTAAAGAGTGGAACATCAAAATCAGTTGATTACACAAGCGGTGGACCCAACAATCGCGACGGTCGTAGGTAACCCAACTGCTATACCGTTTCCCTTACCTTCAGTAGAAGACCCTTCCCAACCAGGCAAGGGTTCCCGTTTACCGTTCATCACCCGTTTGAAATATTTAGGATCCAGGTACCCTCTTTCGTCTCCTTCTGTGAGGACTACGCCATTCGCTGAGAGAAAGAATTTGATTCCATCGCCGAGCGCTTTCTCGACGTCGATGAGAATCAAAATTTCTGACGACTTTCGCATTCCTTGCGTAGCAGAGTGAGTTTGTGCGTACGGGTGTTGTCTCTAACGGGTACGCACCACTGACAACACCTTCGTCGACTAAGCCCTGGGCAAGATGTATGTGATTGCGCTTCATTTTCGACAGGCCTTGTTCGGCTACACAGACGTCGGATAACCAACGACGCAAATACATTTCAAGGGGCCTACCGATTTGAGTCCATGCTCGCAGGTTTGTGCCATGAACGGCTACCCCAGTTGGAATATCGCTGATCGCTAGAATGGGATGCAGATCAAGCTTCACTTCCTGATGAGAAGTAAGCAGTGGATCAGAAGCGTCAACGAATCGGCCCAACTTTCATCGAATGTCCCTGATTGGCTCGAATCCACCAGACTTCGTCGTCATCAGACATTAGATGGTACCTGCTCTTCGCATCCTTGCCTACAAGGTCTTTCAACGATTCCAAAGTCAACTCTTTCAGTCGCGAGTTGGCTAGCTACCAGACCGCCTCAGCGATCAGATACCTTTGATTTCTAGCCGCACACACCAGATCCGTAACCTTCACATACCCATCCGACCTCATGTAGAGACCCTCGCTCGCTGCACCATGCCTAAGCAGCCACGATACTGTTTTAGACAAACGCACTTGGGGCGAGTCTCGGGGAAGTCCTCTCTGCTTCGATGATTGTTGTCGTTTCTGACTCTGATTTGAGCCATTTGCATCTTGTGGAGCTTTGGCAGGTTTCGATTTTGAGTTTTTGTCGGATTGCCGAGTGTCCTGCTTTTGTTTCTGCTTCTTCACATTCCCAGTGGTAGTCTGATCGGCTGGCTGTGAAGCAGTGGCCTGCTCTGCGTCCATGGTGGCAATGACGACACTGGACTCGGAGTCACACAGAGTCACGATGGTGACAAAACGATCACGTGGACGTGACGACCGTGCCATAATGTGACATTGACCCCCAACATCACTCTGGATGCCAAACGTCGGTCACTGATTTCAGGTTTAGCTAGGAGCCCACGATGGAGGACATGTACAATAGAGGGGAGAATCTCTTCGACGATAGAATGCCTCAACGCCCTGAACCCTTGCAACGCGGCAAACAGTTTGAATCGTTCGGGAGCACGTTCGGCCCACCGAAGGTAGATCTCAGTCGGCTGAGCCAAGGTTCACGGGGAACAGAGACGCGGAGGGATAAAAACAGTGGGGCTAGTGGCAGTCGCGTCGGATTGTCGAGGATTTCGTCGTCAAGAAGCGCCTTCTCGATGGCGCGTCGGGACTCCGACTCGGACGAAAGCGACGATGAGCTGGATTGTCTCTCGAAGCGAAGTTCGTCGCCTGTCGCGCCAAGTCCACCAGAACCGTCGGAATACCTCAAGAAGATCGAGAAGACCTCGAACGGTTTGAAAGGGTTGAAGTTCAAGAAGATGTCGAAGTCGGGGCCGGGGTCGGGGTCGGCGGCGCCGACACCATCGCAACACAGCAATCAGCCGACAAGCACCGCTAGCAGCACGCCGGCTATACACAAAGAGAACATGTCGAGACCGAAAACGTCGCCGCCGAGACCGGCTGTTCCTCGAACGAAGGAGGCCGACTCGGAGGCCGACCGTACCGAGAGGGGTTCGCGTCGCAAAGCACCCCCCGTGTCTCAGCCTCTGAAGATCAAAGAACCGAATAACAAGAAAGTTAGCGAGCCGAAGCCCATTCGCAAGACGCGCGATACGTCCCCCGTAGATGATCCCCCTAAGCCAGAGAGGCCACGGCCCCGCCGACTCCAAAAGTCCACTGCGAAGCCAATAGAACCCAAACGAACGCCCTCCCCAGCCCCTGTACAGTCCTCAACCTCTCCAAGTAGACTCACCCGCAAACCATCAAAATTTCCTATGGATGATGTGACTCCCATTGCGAAAGAGAAGCAAAAGCAGCCACTGGCCAGGAAACCGTCTTCATTTCCTGTCATGTCTCCACTGTCGGATAATCGTTCGACGTCGAAGTCTATGACATCTATCCCGCCGCTATCATCTCCCCCGTCTGATGACGTCGTCCCTAAAGGTTCGAAGAAGAGAGGCAAGGCCAAGAAACAAGTTGTGGAATCCCGCGGCACTCATCAAATATTGGTAACCGACGAAGGAAGTAGTTGTGACGAAGGTGGAGGAACCAAACTTCAGCCATTCCCTATGAGTACTCAAGACATGGAAAGTATCAACCGATGCCCATCGCCTGGTCCTTCTAATCTGGGCAAACGGATATCCCCCGGAAATCTCACTGCAGGGAAGAGCAAGAAGAGACGCGACTTGTCGTTCGTCTCCCTCATCTTTTACTGTAATATTTTACTGAAATGGCATGCGCTAGTCCGGAAATATCTTTCCCGAGTTTCACTCAACGTGATGCGGAGATGGATCACTGTAAGCCCTTGCCGTTTATTACAGACACTTTGCTTATCATAACTATCCAGTGTTTCCATCTAATCATGCCGACCCTAAAACACTATGTCCATACTGCGATATGCCGCTTCCATCATCGCCCACTCCCCTCTTGCAGTATCTACTCTCGCCTGACTATACGCCTCTATATTCCAAGTCGGATCCCGACCCACGGCCTGGAAACCGACTCGGTCGTACGGCACCTTTGAGTGCATTTATATCGGTATGTCAACGGCATCGCTTCGAGAGCGAGATGCTCCCCGAAGCAGAGCGCAAACGGTGGCCCAAGGAAATTGACTGGCAGGCATTGGCTTCGAGGGTGACGAATATGAAACACATCGTCCAGGAATTGATTCTGGCTGCCGCCGGCGTGGCCGACGGTCCAAGGGGACAGTGCGTTTTTTGGACGGAGGTCGTCAAGGAGTACAGAGAGAAGGGATCGCGAGCGGTAACGGGTGTTCGAGGCCAGTTCGAGAATTTCGAGAAAACCCAACCTGGATAGTGAGTGATTCTCAATATACTCCCTGTCGTAGGCTTTAATTTCTTCAAAGCTATGGCGAGCAGGGGTCGAACATTATCCATCAGGCCTTGTACAGCCTTTTCCCTCCATCTTCGATCGACCCGTCTTCTGTCACCCCCCTTGCGCCGAATGAGTTCATCTCACGCGTGCTCGTCCCCGAAGTCGCTGTAGCCTTGATCATGGAAGACCGACGGTTAAAGGGTGACAAAGGCAAGACCGAAGCTGTGAAGATACTCAGAGAAAGTGCGGCGTACGGAGTAGCTATGTTCCCCGATGATGGGGGAGACTGGGCGCAAGCCGAAAGGTCGAGGCTATCTAGCAAGGGCAAGGGCAAGGGCAAGGCTACTCGCAAGAAAACCAGTCCAAGCGAAGGCAATGACTTTGAGATTGGGGTTGCCGATAAGATAGTCATGGAAAGGGCACGCAAGCGGCGGATGGAAGTTGAAGAAGAGATGAGGATGGAGGACGACCTGCTTGGTCGACAGCGAGAGGAGGCGGAGACAATGACCGATGACGAGCCGATGACTGAAAGGGAAGGAAGAGCGGCGGCGAGGAAGCCTGCCGACAGTGACTCTGAGGAAGTTATGATTGTGCAAGACGATCGTATGGAGTGTGATAATACTGTACGCCCCAAAGGGCGACCGAAGCCTGTCCCGATCGGACGTAAGCCTAGCCAGCAAATCTCGTCGTCTTCTTTGAACCTCCACGGGGACGAGACAGACACGAGTGAAGTGCTCAGCGCGTCAGAAAGCACGTCGGCTCAACCGAAGACTACGCGTCGCAAGAAATTCCAAAGGCCTACGGCGCGGTCTCCCGTAATCTCCGACTTCGAAACGTCGAATAACAACGAACAATGTTCGATGGACTGGGCCCTCCCTGCGGATGACTTCTTCTCAAACATGAATTCAGATACCATGGACTTGGTCTCCGACGCTAGCGAGAAGGCCGGTAGCATCCGTATCAAGAGAGGATCTCGGGTGTCGAAGTCCAGAAGTGTTACACCGAGCGTCGATCACCCCCGTGCTTCGAGATCTAGGTCAAGGGCAGCCAAAGAGAAGGAGCGGGACGATAATACGGACGACATATCGATCATGGAAATATCAACACCCAGGGCACTTCCGTCCAAGACTAATCGGTGGGAAGATGACAACGGCGACACTCCACGTCCAAGTAAAATGACTTCAACGACTTCATCTACTCCGTTAGCTTCAAGTTCAAACTCGGTTTGGGACATGTTGAAGCAGCGAAACCAGGAGGTCGGAGAGTGGGTCTCAGACTGTTGAACGCTGGCGTTCTTCTGATTTCTTCACAGCACTCTCGAACCCCTCGTTCCCTCTTCATCCAAAGCAGATGGTCTCTGGACTAAAACCATGGCTGCCGACGTTCTTGATGACGATTGTGGATCTTCATCTTCAGTAGGGCGCCAATATAGAGGGCGTCCTGCTCCGTCGCGACAGGGAAAGAAGAAGGCGAGCCCTGATTCATGGCTTTTGAGCGATGAGTCGCAGGAAGGCGTTTAGTTCTATACCTGACACAGGCACAGCGCACCAAAATACTGACAAAACCAACTTTCTCAGCTTGTAAATAGACAACCACTATTTGTTGCATAATCGCTACTTGTATTTACTTCTACCATTTATGATACCATCGTGCATAATTCATTTTATATGTTCATATGGGTTTGCTTCGAGGCCAAGTATCGTCATTAAAAATTCTACTACATAATAGAAATGAATGACTATGTACTAGCTCACACCGCATAGTTCAATCGAGCTCCTCAAGGTTGCTAGAGGAGGCGACAAGTTAGATAGGGCCTGATAGCAAGTTGCATGAACTTACAGGTATTCACGGGCGTAGAGGTCCTCTGAGTCATCGTACGCCCGCTGCATAACAGAAAGGCTGCAGCGGAAACGTGGTCAGCTCGACCGAACAATCTGAGACGCCATCTTAATATACACTCACAGAGATTCGTAGTCAAGGTCGCGATCCTCGAGGTCATCGATGTCTCGCTTTTGACCCGCTTTCTTCTTCCTCTCTTCCTCTTCCTTTTTCTTCTTCTCTTCTTCCTCTTTCTTCTTCTTGTCGTCTGCTTCCTTCTTCTTCTTGGCCTCCTCTTCCTTCTTCTTCTTCTCTTCCTCGTCCTTCTTCTTCTTCTCTGCCTCTTTCTTCTTCTTCTCCTCGTCGGCCTTCTTCTTCTTGTCAGCCTTGAGCTTCTTCACGATGGGCCTGTATTTATTCAGGGCGGCCATAGTCTTGTCGGTGACCTCCTTGTATTGTTTCATACATTCGTCCTTGTCCTTCTTCTCCAATTTACCGCAGGTCTTCTTGAGGACTGCGAGTCTTGATTTACGAGCCTTCCGCCCTTTCCTCGACCTGAAGAACGGCTTTCGGTGATCCTTGTGCTCTTCTTTCTTGTCTCGAGCATAGCTAATTGATGACGTCAGTAACCTGTTGATGGGACCGGGTGAATGTGCCTCACAGATCGCCCTCAAAGTCCCTATGAAGAAGTTGGGTCAGATCAATCCGCTTGAAACCATGCTGAACGACACTTACATTGGTTCCCGGGCTTCAAATTGGTAGTAGGAAGATAAATCGCGAGCCATATGTCCAGAGTAGTCGGTGAGATCCCGAGCCTCGGCATCATGGTATTCGTAGGCAGCCGCTGGGGCGACTGCGAAAAGAATGGCGGTGGCAGCAAGTGCGATGGAGTACGACTTGACCATGGTGAAAGCAGCTGAAGGGGATCGAAGGGTTCGAAGAGTAAGAATTGGAGTTTGAAGAGAGAAGGATGTGAGACGTAGAGATCCTAAGGTAACCGGCACCTAGGAGAGTCGATTGAATGGGTGAGACCAGCTGAAGAATCCATAGAGGATTTGCGTTTCTTATATACGCCTGGAAGTGCTATAGCAACGCAAAGTGAGCAGTGCGTCGTGCTCCGGGCGGTGTAACCTGATGCGACCTTTGTAGGGGGCTGCAACGCGCAGCCAAGAGCCGAAGCGCACAATGGGTGACTTCCCGTAAGAATCTGAAGACAAAATCGTCTTCAAACCCATCAAGGCGGAGATTGAAACCCATTCTTCGGAAATCCCGGTTCATCGTCTCCAAACCGTAACGCGAGTCCAATAGGTGGATAGGTCTGATGTAAATGGGCCCCAGGATTAACATGTGTAATGAGAATTTCCTAATAGGGTAGGTGCTCACATGCAGCCGCTCCCCGATTCAGGTTTAACGCCGTTGCGCGGAGCGTAAAATGTCGTTGAAGATGAATTCAAAGTCTGTGGAGGGGTCGGTACATAAATCCCAATCGACTGGGGCGGACTGTCCGTCCCGGACAATCACGCGGACTCGTGATCGTGCGATCAGGGCCCAGCGTCACGGAGTTTGAGGGGAGTTGGCACACCGCCTTTCCCTCCTTGAAGATGCTCCCAGTTTCCCCCCGCAACGCCGTTCGCTCCCTCCCCGCTTCTTACCTCGACGATGATATTGGCGAAGATGAAGAATCACCACACACCAGCACCCCAAGCCAAGAAATAGCTATGCTGCGCTCTGATCACGCTATAATACCAATTTCATTACAAATTGTCCGCATATTTCAATGAACATGATCATGAAAAACTTATGGGGTCGTTCTGCACGGTGCTGTACCTTGAATGCGGGCAATGAAAGCTCGAGGATCATGGCAGCGAGTTTCTTTGTCTATTCTTCCACTCCTACCTTCGTTTATTTCAACATCTACTTAACACTGTCTTTCTCCATGGCATCAGCAGATGCACCTCACTTTCCTTTACCTCGACCCATCGCACACAGAACCTGTTTCAAATGCAAAACGGAGTCCCTCGGAGAGCTGATCTGTGGGCAAGGCGGTGGCAAGATCCTTGGAAATTGGGGCCGGTGGATGCAACGGGTACGTACACCTTCAAATCTTGTTCATGTCGAAACATTAACATACATCTCCGCAGTGCAATAACTGCTCCGCCTTTGCCTTCCATGGACCCCTCACCCCCGAAGAATACATACCTCTTGGCATACGCGATAAGTTTCAAGCTCGCTCGAACTCAGCTACCACGGTCCATTCTGATGCCAACACGCTTGATTGTTCCAATAAACAATGCTCGACTGCACGCAATGGCAAGGCCCGCCGAGCGAACCGTATTTGCCCCCACTTACGCTGCAAGAAATGCTGCCTAGATCTCGGCGGCTGCGAAATCCATAGAAGCTCAGATTTCCAATTTCAGCCCATCACTGACGCCTCTGGAGGCCCTATTCAAGCGCAATCCCCCAATATTACAGCCGCCAACGCTTCACCCGATCCTCACCCTGATCCCTGCCAAAGCCCCCCCTTACCCTCGAGCAGAAACTCATCCTACGCCCGCCCGCTCGATGACAGTTACGGCGCTAATGTCTATGTGGCTAGGCATGTGGTGAACTTTCAAGCCAGCAAGCAAATCGCGCAACAGCGGCAAATTGCTGAGCAGATGGAAAACACGATCACACTCATTATATGGACTGCTGTGGGTAGATCTAACCACGCTTACGCTACCGTGACTCACACTTAATAGGCTGGCTCACCTCCCCTTCGAATAAATGTTATGACTCCATACCCTGGCCGAGTATTATTGGCTGAGCATGAAGTCTTCGTCGATGCCATGGATAGTGCTTGTGCAGTGGAGGTATACCGGACGATTCCTACGGTCCACTGGATTCGCCAAACGTTCTCAGTTCCAATCAGTATCCCCTTCGAACGCTTCATCCTATTGCGTGTGCCAGGTCTCGGGGATGGAGACTGTCTCAATCTCGACGACGAGGCCAAGCAACTTCATGGCAAGCATGTCTCGACAAACAACCAGGTCAAATGTAAGGACACGGCCTCTCTACTTTTGCTGTTATGTAGCTTAACGTGCCACTAGTGCCTGCTACTCAGCGCGGTCCAGCAGCTCCTCTACCACAAGCATCTACTTCCTTTCCCCCAGTATATGCATGCGAAGTCGGAACCATCATGTCAGCAATCAGCAATCTCAAAGGCAAGAAGGCGCTCGCCGAGGCCATCAAAGTATCTCGCCTACAGATTGGCCGTACGGCATTCTACCAACACCGTCACTATTATCTTGAAGCATTGCGGATTGGAATCTTTGCTGCTGCCGTTGAGAAAGGGATGACACCAGAGGGTCTGTGGAGCGATGTTGTCCGTGCTGTAAAGGTCTCCTTAGGAGGTAATTAACTCTGCATCGATCCCTCCTTTTACATGCTAATCGGTCAATCAGAACACGCCAGTACACAAGCACTACCACCTACGATAAACTCGCCTTCCTCGAGCCCTCCTCCTTCCTCTTCCACTTCATCCTTCTTATCCTCCCCTCCTTCTACCCCGATTATCGCCGAAGTTGACGACAATGGCTTGGATAGTAGCTCAAGCAGCATCAGTGATACTTCTGATAGCTCCGAAGATGAATATGACTACGAAGTCATGGAAGGCCGCATCGAGGAGTTCCGGCAGGACGACGATGGCACCATGACATCCTTCTACCCTCCGGAGAAGGACAACATCCAGTTTATGTATATCCTCAAGCCCACGCACGTCGGGAACCGCAAGCATATCCACTATGTATGGCATTCACCAATCAAGGTCTCTACGGTACTGACTCTTCCCTCTAGGCATTCTACATTCACGATGGTCAGCAGATATCCATTGCACTAAAGATATTCAACCTCTCGGATGAAGCGTGGGTTCCAAAGTACAGCAGCAAGAATGAGGGTCTCTGGATCGAGGCCGCACGGCTTTACAGTGGTGTCTACCATGCCCAACGTTTCATTGAACGTGCTCAAGCAATTAGGGTTCCTATAGATGGTACGTCACATGTTTCTTAATCGTTGTACTGTTGAAGACTGACTACCATGTAGTGATTCACGTACTCCCTCCATACATATTGATATGCGGTGGCAAGGTGCGCCTCGCACAAGCATGGTCGGATGGAGTTCCCTATCACAAGATGCCACTCTCCCGGCTAAGCGAAGATACTCTAAGCGCACTTTCACATTACATCTATGAAATGACCGCACACAGGGAGGTATGCACCGCATTTCAAGGTGAGCTTCATATACACCCAGGTTGTTGTTCACTTCATGCCGACTTGGTCAGGACTGCGCTTTGGTAAAACATTGAACATTTTTGGCTTCAAGACAAGCAGGTATGGCCTTCGTTTTCTTATTCAAGTAGACACTCACTGTCCATAGGGACAATGATGATGACCGTCAACACCGTCTACTCGATAACGACGGGTGGTATGGCCTTGCTGACTTTGCCTCTGACCATCTATGCAATGATATCTGCCGAGCGTTTGCCTTGCCACCGCTTGCCTTTGCCTTTGCACCTGTCCTGCCTTCTATTGTTGATTCGGTTTGAAGATCTCTTTCCTTTCCCTATTCATTGCCCATTCTATTCCTTATTCCCTGACTCTTATTCTCCTCCGCTCATTAACTTTCTCTTTACTTCTTCGCTGCTTCGCCATTGCATGGCTTTGATGTGATATACCTCGAGGTTCCGTCAGATTCTTATGAGAAAAGCACAGTATGTAGTACATATTGTATAGAAGAAAATGGATTTAGCGGTACTGTACATATTGAATACATCTACTGCTACTCCGCCAGCCGTTGTACCCTAAGGGAATAGCACTTCAATCGGTACAAAAGAAGGGTGATGTCCCTTTTCCTCCAGCGTGTTGATGACGTACCGGTTATGGCGCTTGATCATTTCGTCGAGATAAAAGTTGAACCGTGTTACCTCCATATTGCGGAGAATGGACAAGTAGCCACCAAACCATACATTCGTTTGCTCGCAAATTGAGGAATTGAATCGCCATGAACCATCAATCATCAGTTCTGGAAAGGCCGCAGGATTACAGTAGCGTTGGCAAAAGAGATCAGTCTCTCGGTGTTTCTTCTGGTGGTGGAAGACGTCCACAGGTTGGGCAGTATGCACCCAATGAGTATCCCCAATAACACGCTGGTGTGCCACGAGCTTGCAGTTGTTGTCAAAGAATAGGAACTCGGGCGTTGATTCAGGAGATGGGAATGTTGCGTGCAGAACTCGCTGTACAGTATGAGTTATAGAACAAACTACATGATGAACTGGCAGTACGTACGTTGACTGCAGAGACTGCTTCCGATCCAAAAAGTGTTGCGCGAGAAAGAATGATGCCGCATGGCCGCATGACGAGGAATTGAGTATGGGAACGATGAGACCCAAAGACCGCTTTGATTCGTTTCGTTCCATCAGATGATTTCCCTTCACAAACCTCGTTCTCGGTTGGGTGACCTTCTGATGGTTCGGATGGAAGAGAGTCGGCCATCGGCACAGTAATGCCTGCCTTCTTAAGACGCGCTCGTAGTTGGAACATTGCGGTACCCTTGGCAAAGTAGCTAGCTTCAAGGGCGCGATGTTCGATGTCATCGCAAGTTCTGAAACCTTCTTTGCGGAGTCGCTCGCACATCTGAACTGCACAATAATCTTCACAGTGCCGATGTGCAGGGCAAAAAAGGTCTTGCTGTGAGCGAAGCGGATTCTTGCAGTCATGGATCGCGCAACAGGGATGGCCCATTTGATTTCCATCGCAAACAGCCGCTTGCATCTTGTCTGCGTCGATCAGAGTCCCAATTCATAGCTCAGTAAGCAAAGAATCAAACATAACTTGACCGTAGACACTCACATAATTTTCCATCCTTTGCGGTGATGTGGCAGCATACATCGCAAATATGAGGGTAGCTCTCTTGCCCGATCCCTTCTGTAGCCTTGTTTCGCTCTTGTAGTGCATTACGAAGTCGTTCAGATTGGCTGGGTGCATCATGTGGGAGCACAAGGCAGGTATTGCACTCTGCTTTGTCGAGAAGAAGCGAGTACAGGAAGAAGCCGTTTAATACATCTTCGTCTCGCATGAGATGCTGCTGCCGTTGACTGTGGTACTGGGCCCAGACGGAGATAAATGCCTGTCGGTTGTTGACGATATGAGGATGCGAGGGCAACAGCACATGGTTGTAGATCCGTGCTAAGTTCATTCCTGAAAGCCTGTCGCTGAATGTCAGTGCCTTGTTGAAGTGAATTGCATTAGTATGTGGCGTACCAACCAAATACTTTGCCTGCAACAAAGAATTCTAGGACGGCTGCTTCCATAAAGAAGTGCTGTGCAACCTGAATCACTTCAGGGACTCCGCCATAGTATATCCGCAAGGACGAGGCATTCTGCACGAAGTAGTTGTGGTGATAGCGGACATGGCACTCTGAAAGAGCCGTTAGAACATTGAGACAATAAAGGCAGAGCACAATACACACTTCGACAATACAGGGATGTAGTATAGACCGAGAGCGATCCAGTCCGAAGGGTATGAAGGGTAGCTGCATGAGTTACCGGCTCGCTGAGCTTAGTCGCTCCGGGGCACTCAGGACGAATGCAGAATCGTGTGGGTGGGAAGAGATGACGGAACGCTGGACAGCTATTGTTGAATGTTGAAGATATTTATGAAAGATATCACTCACAAGTTTGTGCAACCCCGCCTGCAATCTGATTGTATCTCTGGATCTGCTCCTCCGTTGCCTGCAGACTTGCTTCTGCACACCATATAAAATGCCGGAATACTTCCCAGCCAGCCAGTACCAAAGTTCTATCCCAGTTCAAGCATCTTGCGAGCACAACTGAGACCGACCTAGGAAGCACTGTTGGAGCTTTCGCGTCTGGAAGGCAAATTGATTGAATATAGGGTTTGGCCAAGAAACTGTATTGAAGAAAGGCGAGGATGTGGGAGAATGGAATGTCCAACAGGTCTGGGCACCCGAGCAGTAGCTCACACACCGCACGAAGAGGTAGCATTTACGGCGGCTTGTTGCTCTCGCGCTCGACGAGATTACGATTACAACTCCGCGATCAACGCATTCCTTTTATAGACTGAATACCACCAACTTACGGGGTATCTCATCATCGACTAAACTGGCGCATTTGAAACTTGTTCTGCTAGTGTACATGATGTTTCTCATGAGGCCTGCACCTTTACATTTTCTTAAGACACAGAGCCCCACCTCTATCGTACACTTTCATGACGAGGATGTGTTTGTCTCTGTTTACCTACGCCATCTTGGAACGAAACCCTGGATGACAAAGCCTGCCCCTGTGCCTTTCCGTCCGTCCGTGTCCGCGTCCGCCCCAGTCCATTGGGTGTTCTCGGTCGGTACCCCTCCACAGACTTGCAAGTCTGAAGACGAGCAACTGCTGCTTCGGACTTCGAAAGCGTTGATGGTGGCGTCCGGCACATCGGCATCTTGCAGTCTGAAGCGTTTGAAGATGTGAAATCGTCTTCAAATCCTTACGGGAAGTCACCCAATGTTTCACTAAACACGATATATATGAGAAACACGTATTTTGTATCAAATATTCTTGGGTCAGCTATACGCACCGAATCCGGCTGTGCATCCCATCTGCACAAAGTGTTTCGAGATTAAGAGGGTCGGAGATTGAAACCCATTCTTTACAGTGTGCGCCACAAGGTGAGTACAATGAGCTCGTCTCAAAGTCTGGTTTTATCCCCATTTGCTGTATAACACAACTCAGAGTACCTCTAAAATTCATACGATCGAGCGCAGTCATGTACAGAAGGCCTGTGAAGCCTCAGTGTGATCAACCTTCCTGATTATCATCGATCATCGAACGCGCGCTGTAGGTATAGGCCGTGCACACACACCTCGAAACTGTGCGCCACTCCCAAACCCTTTCCCCAAGTGTCGACAATGGCAGGAAACTCAATATCACCAGACTCATCGACGACAGATCCGCTGCATGGCTTTCTGCCTCGGAAAGTAAGTGGCGCACAGGCTCGGAAAGCACTCGTAAGCTGTGAAATCTTCGTCTATTGCCATTGTCCTCAAACGTCTGGCAGGAACATGATATTAATGCATTCACGAATCCACCGACACATCATACAGCCCGATATAAGGAACTCCTAGCGTACAGGAAGAAGCTTCCTGTCTACGCGCAGATGGATGATTTCTTTACAGTGGTTAAGTATCCTTGTTCGACTAGTCTTCCACTAGTAGCACCAACTGACAAGCAGATTTTAGTTCAATGAAAACCAGATTGTTATATTGGCTGGGGAGGCTGGATCGGGGAAGACTACGCAGTAAGTTTGGAGGGTGGATACACTGAATTATGTGCAATAGTGACCGTTCGTATTTCGCTTAGAATTCCACAGTTCGTTGCCTATTCAGACCTAGCGCATTCAAGAGGGAAGATGATTGCATGCACGCAACCACGTCGAGTAGCGGCAAAGTCAGCTGCAGAGCGTGTTGCAGAGGAGATGGACGGTATTAAATATAACAATTGACTTTCATGATGGACGCTGAAGTTCAGGCTCTACAGTTCAACTTGGTTATCAAGTCGGATATTCGATTCGGTTCGAAAACAGGACAAAACGAGGCACCACCTTCCTCAAATACATGACCGACGGCATGCTTCTGCGCGAAGCTATGAGTGACCACAGCCTTCGACAATACTCAACTATCATCCTTGACGAGGTTCACGAACGCACACTTGCAACCGATATATTGATGGGCCTCCTCAAAGCCGTTGCCAAACGTCGCGCCGATCTCAAAATCATTATCATGTCTGCTACTCTCAACGCTGTCAAGTTTCAAGAGTACTTCAGTCTTGGCTCAGACGCGAGGGCACCCTTATTCAAGGTTCCTGGCCGTACACACCCCATAGAGACAATCTACTCCCAAGAGCCCGAGCTGAACTACGTCGAAGCAGCGATCCGATTCGTCCTCACGATACACCGTGCCGAAGACCCTGGCGATATTCTTCTGTTCCTCACTGGGGAAGATGAAATAGAAATGGCGTGCCGGGAAATCAAACTTGAGGTAGATCATCTCATTAAGCAATACCCTTCCTCTGTGGGTCCAATCGTTTGTATCCCGTTTTATGCGGCACTAGAGCCCACCCAACAACAACGTGTCTTCGATCAGACGGCTCCACCTGCCCAAGGCCCCGACCTTCCGCTTGGTCGAAAAGTGGTTGTATCTACAAATATCGCCGAGACGTCGCTCACGATCGACGGCATTGTTTACGTCGTCGATCCTGGTTACTTCAAGCAGAAAGTGTACAATCCCAGAACACGACGCGAGTCTTTGCTGGTCCACCCTATATCTAAGGCATCGGCACAACAGCGGACGGGACGCACAGGACGCACACGGCCGGGCAAGTGCTTCAGGCTATATACGGAGGAGTATTTCATGTCCCTCGAAGAAGAGACGTGTCCCGAAATATTGCGCAGCAATCTTAGTAACATGGTACTTCAACTTGTCAAACTTGGTATCCGGGTTAAGGTGAGGCATATGCTCAACTTGTCTCGTTGTATGACAATTATCGCCAGGATCTCGCTCAATTCGATTACATTGACACACCTACTCCCGAAGCATTAATGCGGGGGGTAGAGTCATTGAATTATTTGAAAGCGATTGATGAGGATGAAATCTTGACACCGTTGGGTTCTATGATGGCAGAGTTTCCCCTCGATCCTCAGGTATGCCCCGCCGGCGATGCCTCGCAACCGAGGCTCATAATTTAATCAGTTAGCGTCGTTGCTCATCACGAGCCCCCAATTCAAATGCAGTGAAGAAATTGTCACAATTACTTCCATGCTTTCTGGTGCGTTCACTTACGGTTTCTTCGGCTCAGTTTCTTTATTCTATTTCAGTGCCCAGAATCTGGGTTCGCCCGGCAGACCAGAAACGTGAGGCTGATGCCGCCAAAGAGCTCTTTACAGTCCAGGGCAGCGACCACTTGACGCTACTCAACGTGTACAACCAATATGTGGAAAGTAAGCCTCATTCGCACCGTAGTCCGTGTTTGCGCACATGTTGACTTTGGCACAGATAAATCCGACGAGGATTGGCCGCAGATGAACTTCGTCTCAGGACGAGCGCTAGCTGAAGCAGAGGAGGTTCGCGAGCAACTACAGCGACTCATGGGGAAATTCGAGCTGGAGCTGATATCGATGACCGGCACAAGGGAATCGCGCCAGTCGATTCTGCGAGCGCTTGTTTGTGGGTTCTTCATGCAAGTTGCTCGCCGCAAGGGCAATAGCTACCGGACGATAAAGGAGAACCAATATGCCGAATTGCACCCTTCTTGCAAGTTGAACGAAGAACACGAGTGGGTTCTATTCGACGAATTCATTTTTACTGGGCGATCATACCTTCGCACCGTTTCCAAAGTCAGCCTAGAATGGTACGGGCCCCTCTTTATCCAGGTTGTTAAACCCCTCTGAACAAGAACACATAGGCTTCTTGAGCTTGCTCCAAGTTATTTCGAGATGGCCTCGGAACCGAGGGCGGCCGCAGGAGAACAGCGCAGGCACAGAATGGCCGACAGAGCCACTCCATGGTCGTTGTATACCATGAATGACGCAATCGCCAACCTTACTGGGGCGTCTACCTATACCTTGGAAGACGCGGTTGCAGATTTTATCGAAATGACCCCAAGTAATATAGCCGGGGCGGCCTCTAGGGCTCGCGAGAGGAAGCGAGCGCTCCTCGTGGAACAGAAGAAGATGCAACAGATTAGACATCAGAATGCTAACAGAGCCACTTCATCCCGCTTGATCAATCCCGCCTCTTTATACACCATGGAAGATGCAATCGCTAATCTTACAGGGACGTCTGCGTATTCCTTAGAGGATGCAGTTTCGGGTTTCACAAATATGACCCTCGAAGCCTATTCCCTGCTTTTCCATCGCTAGAAGACTCAAGCCATCGCAGCACCCCTTAGGACTTCATCTATCTATCTCACTGCTTGTGCTTCGGCTTCACGCATCGCTGGTCCTTACGGCCGTCTTTGGGAGCCTGTCCAACCCTTTCATTCCCTCACATTTGCTCAAGTCTCCGCCTGCGTCATGGACGGGGTAGCTTCGACGCTCTGGTCGTTCCTCAAAACAATCTCTTCTGTCTCTGGTATTGCTATGACCCACGTCCTCGGTCTCTCGTTGACTCTGCCTCGATCTGGCTTCTTCGAATCCGGGACGTATCGCCGCTTCACCGGCATCTTGCTCATTGCTGTAACTCGTCATGCTTATTTGCTTTGTTCTGGACGGCCACCATCCTACTACATATCTGATGTATATCCCTGATCGAAGTTGTCAACTTGTGTATCTTCGCGCTCTAGTTCTGGACGCCTGGACATTTGGTCGAGCTTGCTATGGCCTGGATATGACAAATTACTGCATCGCAGCAGCAGTGAAATATTCACTGAGAGTGTCCTCTGTACTATGGATGTATCTGTGATTGTTTTTCAAATTGGGACAGACTACCAGTGGTCATCCTCATTTTCTTATTTAAATCCTTACAGGAAATCAATCAGTAATTACCCACAATGTGCATGTTCTACAATGTTACATCTTTTTTCGTCTCGTCCAAGGGGTTAAAGTAGTTAAACACGAGATCCGTAGACATCCTTTGCTTCCACACCTCCCTGGCCTTTTCGGAGATTAGCTTGTGCCCATCTGGAAACCAATGAGCGTTCCGTTGGAAACAAATCGACATCATTACAGGCTTACTTTTTGATCCTGATGGATTCGATTTGAATGAAGCCCGAGGTATCAGTGGGCTCGAAGCCGCCAAGCTCGTCCATCGACGATTCGTGCTCATCATATAGGCCCTACGACACTATTAGTGAGACGGCGACTGGGATGAAGGGCTTTATGGTTACCTCGGAACTCTCGCGTCCTTCAATCACAACGTTACCCTTGTATAATTTCAAACGAACCAATCCATTGACAGTCCTTTGGCTAGCTGGAATGGCTGCGCAGACAAACTCGCGTTCGGGCGTGAAGAAGTGTCCGTTATACAGGATTCTGCCGAGCTCGATCGTGACGAATTGATCTCGCAAAGCGCGAACATTGCGATCAAGGGTTAGACCCTCCAAGTCAATGTGAGCTGCGCGGAGGATGGTAGCGCCGGGGGACTCGTAGCATCCTCGAGATTTTACTCCGATGAATCGGTTTTCAACGATGTCAATTCGTCCAATGCCGTGCTTGCGGCCCAGCGCGTTGAGAGCAAGGAAGATTTCGACTGGGTCGGTGTATGTTTTGTCACCTGCTACGACCTTCACGGGAAGACCGGTCTTGAACTCGACAGTGATGCGTTCGGGGTTGGTCGGTGCGTCCTCAGGTGCTGTGGTAAGCTTCCACATATCAGCGGGAGGGGTGGTGTTCGGGTCTTCGAGGATGCCAGCTTCGTATGAGATGTGGAAGAGGTTCTCGTCGGTCGACCATGGCTTGGCAGTAGTTTGGGTGACTGGGATAGACTTCTCAGCAGCATAGGCCAAGAGAGCCTGACGGCCAGCGAAGCGATTGTAGAATTCTTTGAAAACAATGTCAGATGCGGTAGATTTCTCCGAGTCAGGTTGCAAGTACCTGGGATTCGCCATGGTGCGACAACCTTGATGTCTGGCTTCAACCCATAGAAAGCAAGCTCGAAGCGAACTTGGTCGTTACCCTTGCCTGTGCATCCATGAGATACATAGCTGGGGAGAGTCAGAAGGTGGTAACAACTCGTGCGACACCATTTACGTACTCGCAACCTTCTCGGTCTGCTGCCTCGATCATTCCGCGTGCAATGACCGGCCGCGCCAATGATGTACCCAATAGGTAAACATTCTGTCAAGGCATTCACCTTGATATTCCTAACAACGAATGAGAAGAGCGAGAAGCGCGTACTTCGTAGATGCAGTTAGCCTGGACGGCCGGGTAGATCAACTCTGTAACGAATTCACGTTTGAGATCCTGAGTACGTGGATAGATAAGCAGATAGAGATCAAGTGAGCAATTCCGAGAATACCTCAAGGATAAACTTCTTTGCTCCAACTTTAAGAGCTTTCTTTTCTGCGGCTTCGAAATCCTTTGGATGATAATTAGGATGAAGTCACGAGTGATACATGCGATCGTCACTGTACCTCTTCTTGGCCAACATCGGCCATGAAGGCATAGACTTCGTACCCTTGCTCAATCAACCAAGCAAGGATACAGGAGGTATCTGTAGATTATGTAGATATTAGCATCTGATCAACGGTGATCTGAGCAAACACATGAATGCTCACCAAGACCGCCTGAATACGCGAGAAGAACGCGACCGGGTTTCTGGGACATTTTGTACAGGCAAATCCGATGGCTAGTATTACAGGGTGGGGAGAGATGGAGGATGCAGTTCAAGGAGCTTTGCAAATTTCGCCTTTTGTTTTATACGGAAACCACTCACATGATGAAATAGGGGCTTCATGATCGTCGCAAGGACCAGCAGTGGCCGCGCCTATCAGCCACCACCTGTTGTCTTCATTGTACTTCTTCATTGCCTACCACCAGTATGGATTCTGCCCCAAGAATGCAGGCAACAGCCCGTCCTCGCAGCTCGAAGAGGAGCATGCAAGTTGCATTCCATCCCACAGAAGCTACAGCAAGCCCATCACTCGCAACGACCAGTGGCAAGCCTAGCAGTGTATCGCAATCGACAGCCCAGCCAGCGTCTGCCAGCATGGCAGCTCCTTCTCGCAATAGAAAATCAGAACGTCTTGATGCCGCACAGAGGGACCCACCATCAGTCTCAACAACTTCGGCCATTGTGCGGGACGAGCCTCGGACTGCAATGCATCCATGCCACGGGCATCAGAAGAAGAAGGACAGAACAAGCTCACCTGATCGCAGGCATTCCACCCATTCGACCCGTTCTCACCGTATCAAAGCACTGCCGTCCGTACCAGATGATCCTGAAGTCGACCGCAAATCTGGCTCGATGTGGCGCACTCTCGATGAAGCTCAATATGAACAGGCAAAGAAGGAAGCAGAGGAGCTGCGGAAGTCTGCTAGTGATACGAAGAAACTACTGAAAAAGCAGAGCAAAGTAAGTCACTCTCACTCGCTGTCGTACGATATGGATTGTCCATGGAAATGCTGGATGGAAATGCATTCCCATAATGCTGTCATCAGCCTCCCGGGCCATCCATGGGCAAGCGGTAGTGGACACGCGATGTCCTCGTTGATCACCAAATCAAAATGATGTATACTAATGCCCGGGAATCATTCTAGCATATACAGGAATTGAATGCTCAAATCACAGCATTAAATCAGGTATGTATTGCCTCCCCCTTCTAGCTGGGGCCGCTCTGACCGGTGAGCTAGGCAAAGAAAGAACAAGAGCTGCAGTACCAGCTGTTGAAAACGAAAGCGAGTAAACATGAAGAAGTATGTATCCGCCGTGCTTACTTGATCCGAGATATTCAGTGAACGACCCACAGCTTGTTTCGACCATCGAAACATCCCTCCAATGTCAAATATGCATTGATACCATGGCCAAGCCTCAAGCGTAAGGCCACTGGTCTTCTCTCCCTCGACATGGATACTAACTCCTACGCAGGCTAGCACCTTGTGGGCATGTATTCTGTCTTTCATGCCTCCAGGCTTGGTTCAGCAAAGGTCCGTCATCTGACGATGGCTCAGAGGATCCCGTATTGGATCCAGAATATATCATGAGCCGCCCCAAATCGTGTCCATGCTGCCGTGCTTCGGTAACAAAGAAACCCGCCCCAATTTTCGTCATCAGGGACATAGCTCTCGCCGTTAACAAGGCCAAGAACGGTAACGCCGACTCTGTGGACAAGACCGAAACTGATAGCATGGACATCGATCCATGGACAGGCATTTTCCCGTCCTCCGACGATGAGGATGACATATACGACCCTGATTTCATGGATGAATATGGGCCTGGCGATCACATCATCGATCCGGGCATGCTGGACATGTTCATGGGACACTGGGGCGGCATAGGCATCGACAGCGACAGCGACATCGACGACCTTGGAGGCATTCACCGTGGGGCTCGGATATCCGATGATGATGAAGACGACGACGAAGAAGAAGAAGACGAAGAAGACGACGACAGCGAATCCGCCTTTGACCGGGAAGAACTATACATTCCTATGCGCTGGGAACCACCAGCTGTGCCAGCTGCCGACATTTCTCGCCGACTGTTGGACACAGTCCCCGAACATGTAGGAAAATTACTTCGGCGTGGA
Source organism: Pleurotus sapidus (assembly GCA_026743855.1). Lineage (NCBI taxonomy): Eukaryota > Fungi > Basidiomycota > Agaricomycetes > Agaricales > Pleurotaceae > Pleurotus > Pleurotus sapidus. Next base: position 1,059,240 of record JANBWZ010000008.1, read on the forward strand.
TGTCCACTCTCCATGATTCAGGCATACCACATGACGTATTCGCACGAAAGGGGTATCACTGCTACTGTCGAGAGAGTCAGAACGAGGGATCATGTGTTACCTGGACGCCTCACTTTGTTCTTGGGCTGGAATATCGAGCATCATGAAAGCAGCGACGAAGCCTTCATTGACAAAATGCTGGCCGACCTCAGCGACCACCCCGAAAGATGGAATATGATAGAGGCTGCCGCAGGAGGGGACAATTGGGAAGCACACAGGCTCGTTTCTCTCCCCAACGCAGACAGCGATGAGTACGATATGTCGGAAAGCGACGCAGAAATGCAAGATTTTTAACGGACAAGCATACCCAGGGACTCAATCATCGCTTTCTCGCAGGATCATAGGTTAACATCGGACCCTTCCATGCACTCACACTATTGTACTATTACAACTAGCTTACACTACTTACGGATTTTCATGCTGGCCTGTTCTCTGTTGTTGTATATATTTGCTTATAGGGAAGGAATGTGCCCCGGCCAGAAAGCTCCACTATCCCGGTTTTCTTTGTACCATTGCGCGTCATGGCTGATGAGAACTCGTACTTTCGGGAGTTTCCCGACCTCTCTGATGCGGGAAAGGTGCAGGTCTGCTAGTTCCTTGTCTATGTGGGCACAACCATGCGGCCCATGTGCTGCGTGGCCGACAGTAACTTCAGCTTCACCGGTGAGAAGTTTCAGGAAGTGAGCACTGTCTGCCGCGAGGTATATCCACCCGCCATCCGCTGAAGTTCGTGCCAGAACATTGACATGCCCAGCAAGATGCCCAGGGGCATCGACGATGTACAAGCTACCGTCTCCCCAATAGTCGAACGCTCGGGGAAAGGGGCCCACTGGGCCCCACGAGTCTGTCTTCAGGAGCTGCGTACGATGTGGCGGGATCAGATCATGAGCAAACAGAGAGTCTGGGTTGATGGGGTAACCCGTGCGAAGCAGTGTCTCCGTCTCACCTCCCACGAGGAACGTCGCCTTCGTGAAAGCTGAGGGGTCACCGATGTGGTCCCAGTGGATATGGGAGAGTATGACTGCCTCGATGTCGCTGGGAGACAAATTGCCTTCTGCGAGGGAGTCTACCACGTCTCGGGGGATCTGTGTGTTGTAAACATTGTTGATCCAATCAACGGTGGCTGGTGGGTATCCGGTTTCCCAGTCTTTGCGTATGCCCAGGTCGAAGAGGACTTGCTTCTTGGACGAAGGATTTGTGAGTAAGAACGCAAGGGAGGGGACCTTGGTCTTCTCGTTCGGCTTGCCTGTAGTGATGAACATGGCGTCTGGTAGGTCAATGAAGCCGGCATCAAGGGCTGAAACCTCGCAGAACGGCTGGGACGATGATGGTGGAGGCAGACTCGAAGGCATTATGTGGGCGCACTCTGTAGAAACGGTCAGTAATTGGACGCATCTGATTCAGAGCAGGGCGCTCGGTATATCTCGCTTACCTCGTAGGGGTTGTGAACGAACTGGTTGCGCATCTTGGGATCCTACACACGGGTTTATATAGGGAAGATTTCAGCATTACGTGAGAGTGAATGGAATTGATGGTGGAGGAGCCCCACTGTTTTTCGGGAGTGTGGGTTTCTGGTTTCCACGGGTCGCTGGGATTCTGCGACAGTGCAAACACTGGGTACAAAGAAGTTCAAGGAGGAAAAGAGACGCCCGAAGTCAATTTCAATTGATTCTGAACTTACTTCCTGCTTTAGCGCTTCACTAAGCCCCATTCAGACGTTTTGTTTCCCTCCCGCACGGACTCTGTTGTCGAGGGTAATGAGTGCCCTGGCAGATTCGACCCAACCTCGTCACATCGTCAGGTACTCTGGTGGACGGAATCAAGAAAGCGGAAGAGGTCCCCGTCAATCTTCAAGCCCACCACCCCCCGTCGCATTACGGGGCTGCGATGAACACAACGATAGGCCTCTTCAATCCCTTGAGGACATGCGGAGGCGAATGCTAAAGAGAAGCAGAACCGACCTCTCGGCTTCAAACCGCACCGAGCGAAGCATGGCTCCATACCGCGATATAGAAGTGGCACTGACCGATAACGAGACAAGTTGAGGCTCTCCTGTCCAATAAACCTGGTGATCACATATTAATGCATATATAGGCGCATATATGCAGTCTTCATTAGAAACACCACTGCCGACTGTGCACAGACTCTCGGAAACGTATCAACTACCCTCAGGAATCGGGAAAGACGTTCAGCCGGAGGACTTTTCTCCCTTACCTCGTGCGACCTATAGCAGGCGTAAAATGGGAGAGAATCGTGCGGCAACAGATCAAGTTATCAACAGAAGGTCCTCTCTGAGAGGAATCAACAGTAAACACTTGAAAAAGAACGACAACGAGGAAAGGCTGGCTCGCACAAGTTACGGTAACCTCAAGGAGAATGCTAGCGGTGATATATCGACTTCCAACAGGAAAGGCAAATATTCGACTTCATCCACAATCTACTCTCAACGTGTGCCGAAAGAAGCGAAAAGACGGTCGGGGATGTGTCGATCCCACCGTCAAGCTAGGCACTCGACGGCAAGTTCTCGATCCAATTCGCCCGGCAGTTATGCGCAACCCCTTTCATCACCATTCACCTCCCGACCTTCTTCTGCTGCCAGTTCACCGAAATCTGCAACAGAACACGCCACGATGAATGCCATTGCGGGGAGCGTCAAGCCAGTCAAATCTAAGGATGGCCAATTCAAGGTCCCATTCCTACCGAACACGCGGTCCAACCAGTACGGGGTACATAGCACTGCTACTTCCCCCGCCCATTCGACTATATGCGCGCATTCCCCCATCCATGACATGCAAGACCATGTCAACAACGGATTCAAGACGCGACGACCTTCTGCCCCTTCAGCAGCTCGACCTTCTGCTGAACACATCTTTTCCACGATCCCTTACTCTGCCCAAGAACAACCAGACGAAGGCAACACCCACGCAACTCGAGGAATACTTGGGCTCACCTTTGATCGACCCCCGTCCCAGCTTGACTATACTCACGTTTATTGCGACTCTGAAGGGCAATACCTGGGTGGTTGCAACTTGGATGGAGTAGACGAAGACATTTTCAGTGAGTACTTATCTATTATGCTAGCCTTGCTGCCAACCCCGCTTGTCAGAACCGAACGCTTCGTCGTCCGAATTTTCTATGTTCTGGAGTGAGGTCAGAGGTATTTCAACGCCCTTTGACCAGTCGAAGGAAGCGGGCAAGGGAGACAATTGCGACTTTCCGTATTACGATGAGGAGGAGGAGGAGGAGGAGGATTATGCAAACGGAGCCCTTTCCACAAATTTCCCCCTTGCATCAGCTCCGGGTACCAGAACTCCAGAGCTCCAACCGTCGATTCGCTCTAGCACGAGGCCATATCTTCGCTCTTGCTTCTCGGACACGGTTGTGAACGGTGGGCCTGACAAGGAGGAGCAGTCGCCTGCAAAGGAATTCGTCTCTCCGCGTTCTGGAAGAACCTACTACTCTTCCCCAAAGTTAAGAGAGCAAAAGGAGCATCCATCTAGCGATGACCAGACGAAAGAGAAGGCCTTGATTAGCGGAGAAGGAGACAGTGAATTGTCTTGGCAGAGTGATAGTTTGATATCTCCACCTACAGCCATCGTGAAGAAGTTTCAACAAGGCCAGATTTACACGCGCTCGCTTGTCAACTACAGGGATACGAAGGGCAAAGATGTACGCGGTACAAATGTCGCTGAAGATGATGATGGCACCATGGACATGGAATTGGACGCATGCCTTGCTGTCCCAATCGTCGGCAAACCAAGCAAACACGCCAGTGTTCGGATTGATAGCGCCCGAAGCCTCGACGACATATTCGATTCCGTGAACATTAGTATCGAGGAAGATTCTGTGGACCTTGGTAAGCAGTTTCGGGGATCGTGGTACCGTTCTGATTGAAAGTTTGAAGATAAAACTATCGCGGATGGGCCCGAGCCATCGGAGACTCGCGTAATCGGTGCCAACGACGAAGCAAAAAGAAGGCAGCCAAACGGTCAGTTCAGTGCCCCGGTACAGCCCGCGAATCCTGTAGCACCCTCGGCAGTCGTAAAGGGTCGCAATAGGAGAGGAACGATCAAGGCCTCAGATTTTCCCCAACCCCCGACAATAGGCGCCGCAGCTGACAATGGCGGAGCCAAAGCATTGACTAAGAGAACGCGCAGTGGCACGATAACCGCACGCAACCCAGGTTTAGGGGCATAACACCGGTTCTTTAGGCAGTTCCAATACCCCCGCTCCTCGTGTTGAAACCAGGCGGACAAGGAGCGGGACAATCATCGCCCTCCAAGCCGCTAAGCCAATTACTCATAGATCTACCAACGCCAAAGATGGACCCAATATGGATTCACGAAGTAATGGTCAAGGGCGACACCCTTCCGGGAGTCGGATCAGCTCTTCTTCATCAACCGCAAATGTCGAGCTCAGTCAGCGAACTGAGATGAACGCCCATTCACCGAACTCGACGGCTATCGTGTCTTCTCCTGATCCAATTAATCTTCTTGGCCCACCTATCAACATACAAGACGAAGTCTGGCAAGTCGCACCGAGAGTATTTTCCCCAGAAAATCGGCGGTCGTCTGCAGCGAAAGCTTCTCTGCGACCGTGTGTGTCAGATGCCCCGCGGCTGAGGGTAATCCAGCCATTAAAGGGTGGTCCTAGAGGCGGCTCCAGAGGCATGGGGGCATTTGCAATGATGCTAAGCACTATGAAGTCCGTTGACGAGGATGAGAGGAGTTCCGACGACGAGCTACTCCTGAAGGGGAAGGGGTCCGCCACGAGTAGATGATTGACGGTGACTTGACTATCGGAGTGCAATGTAACAACCTAGACGCACGCTGATTTTTTTAGGTCCGTGTCTTTGCTACCAATCTGCCGCAGCGAATCGGGACTATAATAACTGGTCGACTTGCGATGCCATCACTCTTGAGCGCGGACGCCTTTGCTGCGACTCTCGGTCATATTCTCATTCCTTTCCTCTGCCTCGCTTTCTGATGTCTACATAACTTACCTGGGTCCTTCATCTCCATCTCGCATGCTTTCAAGAGGTCTTTCGACTTTCCATCCTGGATGTTATCTCCCTGGAATCTGCTACCACGCCCCCTCAGGGTCTTGTTCATCACTTCTTCGGTCTTTACCAGTACTCCTCTCTGGCTCCCCTGGCTCTGATCCTGCCGCGATCAACTCATTTCCAACCGGCTCACAAACGCCCCGATATTCTGTCGGAACCTTGGTACAAGCCGAACGCTCATGTACATATACGTAACGCCCCCCCGCTGGCTCGATTGTCGCCCCGTCTCCAACAGTCTCCGCGTTGTTTCCTCTGAAGAACCAGTTCGCCGTCTTAATTTTCGGCCTTTCATCCACCCCTGGGATCGTGGGTCGTATCATATTAATCCTTTTTCGTCAGAACCGAGACCACCTTGTGTATCATTGCTATAAAAGAACCATTTCTGGGATTATTGGTGGCACTGTACGATCAGGACCCCGAACGACGACACCTTTTCGCATGATTTAACTCTCTCAGTAAAACCAGTCGCTGATCATACATCCCCGAGCGGTGCTCGATGTAATAAAGACAACGGTAAATCTTTAAGCAGTTTCCGTGTGGTCTTTCCGTTGGGAGTCAGTACAGGAATAGATAAGAGATTAGCTAGGGATATGCTCCAACACTTTATTCATGATGTGGTTTACCATTTGATGTATGTATATGAACACTGAGGAACTAGATCTGGATAACTAGTAGTCCGACAGCTACGGGGTCACAGGACCACTCCACTCAGCGAATATGACTTGTGCTGGTGGTTCTTATTGTTTTCTCTCTTGAACTTTATTGATAACTATTTGAGGCTTGCGTGGTAATCGGTGCATGACGGCAGTCGAAAGCGCCTCGCGCCCCCAAAGACTTTATACGCCGTTTTACCATTGCCATGCCGAATGCTGCTGATTCAAGGAACATGTCGTACGTTATGTGTCATTGGATAGAAGTGACCGATCACGAAGATATCTCGCAGAAGGGACTAACCGGTACTAGAACAGAGTCGGAAAATACTCCAGACCTTTGGTTTATTGAGGCTCAGATCTACGGTATCCTTGGTGAGTGCATAAATAAGGCGTGTCCCATTCGATGCGAAGAGTTGCCGAAAGCCCAGGTACAAGCAATACTTTACTAGGAAAGTTAACAAGTGGCTCAAATATCTGATAATCAGCCTTTCACATACATATTCCTCTCTGTAGCTAGGGCATATAGGTATTTCTCGCTTTGATGTTCTTACCTTGCTGAGTGCCTTCGTTGCGTTCTCTTGCCGCGTTTGCTCGGAAAAGCAGTGCATATCTGTAAATACTTTCGGACTTGCTTTGGAGTATTAGAAAGAGCGGTGTGGCAGTGTGGTCTAGGACGATATCCACCATGGCGGATACAACAGTGAAGCAAGAAGTAATTGAGAACTGCCCCTGAGCCTTTGTCCAAAGGTAGGATACTGGTCTCACGGTCGGTCAACAAGCACAAACACAGCGCCTGTGGAGTCGATCAGCCCGCACCAAACGGTCGCGCACGCCGCAAAGGTGCCTTGCACCACATACATAGTCCCGTATCCTCAAAGCAGACCGAGATGCAGGAAGCTGAGGAAATAGGTACGTTTGCTGCGAGGTCTTCGTTGTCAGACCGCTGATACGAGTCATGCAGATACATGTCGCATATGCAGTGGCCCGGCAGAGCCTGGCCAGCCTTTATTTCATCCCTGCAAGTGCTCGGGCACGATTCGGTACATCCACCAAGACTGGTACGTGCCCGGTTTATCTTTTAAACGCAAAAGAACGTCACCAATGTCTGCAGCCTCACGACTTGGTTGGCACACAGCAAGAAAAAGAGCTGCGATGTATGCAAGCACCCGTATTCGTTCACAAAAGGTTAGTACATTCATTGCTAGTTGAAGTTATCTAATGTATGTGGCAGTCTACTCTACCGATATGCCTTCAAAGCTGCCAGTAACACTTGTCATACGACGTCTCTTGCAACAAACAATTTGGGGTATTTTGTTCATCATCCGTGCGATCGTGGTAGGAACCATTTGGTTGGCCATCTTACCATTGATGACTATATGGACATGGAGGATGTACTTCTCTATGGGAGACTATACGTACGTCTTTTGAAATCACTCTTTATCGCAATGCGGTTGACATCCGTCTATATAGTGCATGGTGGATAAGTGACCGTCACCGCCCTTCATCTGATCGCTTCATACCGAATTCACTCTACCAAACCGTACCAGCGCCGGTCAACATCACCTTTCCTCCACTCACGCTACAATTCTCAAGTCATCCAATGTGGCTCACACTCTCTTCGGACATTTTTACCGGTCAAATCATCGCGTCGATCATTGTTCTCACATTTGTTGCCGTTTTCTTGCTTAGGGAGTGGATCTCGCAAAATGCTCGTCCTGGTGTGTTCGAGGACGAGGAACTTCCGGATGGAGATCAGGCACCTGCTCCCCCGAGACGAGTCGAAGCCCGGGCGAACGAGTTACCGGAGCAACTCGCGCAGCGACAAGTAGAAGCAATACAGGCGTTAGAAGCACTGCGGGCCGCTGAAATCCAGAACGGGATTGATCGTGATGGACGACGAATCCTACCCCATTGGCAGTTTGCAGTTAACGAAGAGAATCCTCCAAATGATGAATTCGAAGCACCCCCCCGCATTCCACAGCAAAAGAGGGTAAGACGAATCAAGCGACCGCTCCCAGGCGGGGATGGAGAGGATCCAGCAGGGGAAAGAGGGCTAGTCATAGAGAGCGAAATTGAGCGCTTGCGTAGGAAGGCTTTCAATAGGCGGCTACAGGCGGCAAGGGTGTACGGTGCCCGACGGAAAGCACAGGTTGGGGGGACATTGCCACTCGTAGAGCGAGAACTTGACCGCAGAGATTTGGTGAGGGACCCGATGCCACCATTTGAATTCACATTTAGAGTGCCAGGCGATGAGGAGCTTCGTCGGCCTGCGTCGGCACCTCAGACAATTCAAAGTACTCCTGTGCTTGATCACGACGCGATCGAGGCGTTATTTCGCCAGGCTGAAGGGGTGCCATCATCATCGTCCGCCGCGCCTCCGCTGCCATTCTCACTCTCCGCTGTATCGCTACCCCCGCCTCCCAGCTACTCTCCTCCCAGCTATCCAGGCCCACCTTTGGATGATGACGAGACTATAGACGCTACAACTCAACTCCCCAGGCGACCTCCCCTCCCAACCGTGACGTTACCGTCCATTGATTTTGCTACTCAGTCTCTGTCGACTTCTCCCAGTGGAGGAAGGGCTGCTGCAGCGCCATTGGTTTCACCTAGTTTGGCTACTTACTGCGCCCCAGAGGAGTTCAATTCAGAAGCTGGTCCATCCTCCTTGGCAAGTTACTTCACTGTCCCAAAGCAAGGCGCGCTTGGATTGAACACCAGCGAGGGTGACAATGCGGATAGCACGGCAGCTCAGGATGGGTCTTCTGGTCCTTCATCTCTCTCGTCTAGGTTAAACGGGACTACCCCTACCGTTCCTATGGACGACACTGAGGTCATGTCAATATCGGCAGATGATTCGGAAGAGGATTCAGACGATGTCCCAGAGGACTTAGCGATGGATAGAATGACTCCTTCGCAGCTTAGGGAAGCCCGAGACAAATACTTTGCACTTGCTCGTACTGGTGGGAATCCAGCGGCTGGGAATGGTGGACAGCTAGACTCAGACGATCCTACGAGTTCCGGCGGTGAGGAGGAAGTTAGGATCCCTACACCACCACCTCCTCCCAGAGAGCATGTGTTTGGAGGCGTTTTGGTTATTGGTGCAGATGACACAGATGAAGATGGGGAGGAAGACGAACAGTCTGAAGATGACGACGATGAGGAACATGGTCTAAATGGCCAGCCGGCTCCAGCCGTAGCAAGAGTGAGGATAGTGCAGCCTGCTGCCGACGGAGGGGTTGATGTGGTCTTTAATCCCCAAGTAGAGCCGGTGCGGCTACCTCAAGAAGGAGCTCATCTCTTCGAGATTGGGCAAGCTCCAGCAGAGATCGCTCAACTTGTGGAAAATGAACCCCCAGCTGACAATCAAAACGAGATGGGTAATCAAGTGGACGAGCCAGCGATTCCAGACGCTGCCGCTGCTGCACTCTTGGCTGGGAATGAAGACCTGGATGGGAATGGAGAGGACGACATGGAGGGCGCATTGGAAGGTCGGTTACCTCGTCGGCATCTGTAGGTGGTAACTGAATTTCTTGTCGTCCCCAGCCATTGGAATGAGAGGACCAATATACGGTGTTGTCCAGAACGTAGGTAAAGCCTACCGTAGGAGGGGGTGGGAATACTGATATTTTTGTTGTAGGCTGTGGTCATGATATTTGTTCTGCATTTGACAATTGGTCTTGGTGTTTGGGTTCCATTCACTGTTGGGAAATCTGCCGCACTTTTAGTGGTAAGTTCCTCAGATTGTGTACCGAATCATGCTTACGCGCACACGATATCTCAAAGCTGGACCCATACCGATGTCTTCAGATCCTCCACCTGCCAATTAAAGCTATGCGAGTGGTCACTGACCCTGTGGTGGACTCAACCATATTCTTAGTCACCCATGCCATTCTGCCAACGATACTCCGTATCGCTCGGAGACAAGTGCAAACTTGCTATACCTGTATCATGTTCTTCGTACGCCATCTTGTTGGTGTCACGATTGCGAACAAATTTACCCATGCTATACACTCTGCTGTAAGTATTCACTTCTATCGCTTCCAGACTTAGCTTAAGGATACCCCTTCATTAGTCGGACCGATTGCCATCACTCATGGATTTTGTTGAACAACCATTTTCGCATCTATCTCCCTCGACGAAAGCGACATTCCCTGTTCAGCCTTCTCCCAAGCCTACCTCTATTCTATGTAAAGCGGTCACGCCGCTTATCAACTCTCTGGGACCTGTCGAGCCATACTTCGCCGCTATCGGGCGCGAAGTTCGAGTCAACTTCATGCAAATAAAGGCCTCGTGGGAGCGGCTAGCGCTTGGCTCAGGACCCGCGGAGCGAGCTTTCGCGGTGGCCCTGGGCTATTCTATCGTGGCTTTCATCCTCGCGATATACCTCCACATCTTGACTGTCGGTAGTGTGAAAAGCGCCCATCGGGCGGTACGGAGCACCGTCCGTCAACAGTTACTAGTGCTGAAGGTATTCTTCATAGACCTTTAGCCCTCGTGTTGCCAAACTTCTGACTTGTCTTAGGTCGCCGCCTTTATCATCATTGAACTCGTTGCGTTCCCATTAGGATGTGGTATTGTCTTAGACCTCTGCACGGTCTGGTTGTTTCCCACCACCTCTCTTGTCGCCCGGGCCACATACTTCTTTCAAGCTCCTCTGACAGCTATATTTTATCATTGGGTGGCTGGAACTGTCTTCATGTACGCATCTCTTCGCATCGTTCCCTCTAGCCCATTTAACATCCGTTTGTGTCCAGGTACTCGTTCGCGATCTTGTTGTCCAGCTGCCGCAACATCATGCGCCCTGGAGCTATGTGGTTTATCAAGGACCCTCAGGATCAAAACTCACATCCCATCCGCGACATCCTTGATCGTCCCGCTCTGACGCAGCTGCGAAAGATCTCCGTCAGTGGGCTGATGTATTCATTTGTCGTCGTATGCGTTGTGAGCAGCGTCGCTGGGCTTCTGGTCCTTGGAAGAAGGTCTATCATGCCATTCCGCTTGAAAACCCGGTAAATGCTGATGCTGTCCAACGGAGTATTTATTCTAATTCTTTTCTAGGGAACCCTTGTCTTCTGTACCCATCGACCTAATCTTCCTCCATCTAGTACTCCCGTACACAATGCATTATTTCCGGCCTCGAAAAACGTTGAAAGCCCTCACGACGTCCCTTTGGAGAGCGCTAGCGAGACGACTTCGTCTGAGCTCCTACTTTTTTGGCGGCCGATATGTGGCGGAAGAGTACACTATCAAGAACCCTTTGGCTTATTTCGTAGAGCCTGAAGATATCATGAATCAGGCAGCACCTTGGGCGGGTGGGCTACGACGAGTACCTGCCACTGACCATATCGCTTTGCCCAGGGACATGAGGGCCACTGCCGCAGTAAATGAGGCTGGTGAACCAATCGATGACTTCAACAAAGAGCTCATAGCGACCCAAAATGCTGAAGCCGTACGAGCCAACCGATCCGTTAAAGACGATTATACAGTCGTTTATCTTCCACCCGGATTCCGATATCGACTCTTCGCCTTCATAGCTATTCTTTGGACATTTGGGTCGCTATGTTTAGGCGTGGGTGTTGCCTTCCCAATTGCGCTTGGCAGAGGTTTTTTCCACCTCTTCGTCCCCTATGAGCTGCACGACGGTTATTCCCTCATCATCGGTTTCTATTTACTCTGGGGTTGCTACTTGTTTGGACGGGCAATCGACAAGCTCGACAAACGTCGCCAGCGTCGTGGGGACGAGGGTCCGCGAGCCGATCTTCGCGTTCTCATTCTCAAACGTGGTCTACTATGGGTCCTCAAAATCACCTACCTCGTCGTCTTTTTGGGGTTTATCATCCCTACACTCGTGTCCATTGTCATGGATCTATACCTCATCCTGCCTGTTCGCCTCCTTGTCGATCCCTCGCTTTCTCCGACGATCCGCATTGTCGATGCATGGGCGCTTGGATTACTGTATACCAAAATCGCTCTCTTCACACAACGTATCGGGCCAGATGCTCCCATCAACCAAGGCTTACGAAGGGTACGTGCTGCACTTTTCCTTGTATAAACTCGGCTTTCTCATTTGACGGTATAGATCATGAATCACGGTTGGACAAACCCTGACCCTGTAACGGCCACAAAGGAAGTCATCGGCCCAACAATGCTAGGGCTGTCTGGCATGGTCGCGCTTCCAGCTATGTTGTTTTTAATAGCCAGCACTTATGTGCCATCTTTGCAGCTCGGTACAAAGGCTACATGTAAGTCATTGTAACGCTCCCGCTTATGTGCTACTGTTGATTTCTATTCAGTCATATACGTCTACCCAGTTATCTTCGCATTAGTCGCTGTGTCCGCTGCGGTCTCCTTGATGTACAAGAGCCTCCTCGCCTGGTCACAGGCCGTCAGGGACAAGGAATTTTTGGTAGAAATGCGACTACAGAATCATATCCCCGAGACGCCTAGACCTAGTTCTTCAACAACGCCTTCTATTCCATTGACAGTATAGAGGGTTATCGATTATCTTCATTGGATCGAAGAGGAGTAGTGTACTGAAGCAATAATTCTAATTTAAGTTGTCGGACTTTGCTATCGTATTTAGCCAGCATTCATATGTATCCTTACTACTGATAGCACACATCCATTTTGTCTTGACCGTATATATTTTAGACTTACTACAGCACATTCTTTTCTCTGGAACATTGCTGGAACAAGTTTCTCTTGGACTTGAGTTTCCTAGGTTTCTGATGGTGATGCACGTGATGTGTGTGAACATCGAGGAGCGCGACAGTGGCGACACGACATCATAAATCTTTCTCCTCAACCTCCATCACTAATTGAACACTACCAGCGCTGGTCGTCTCCTCTACGTGTCGCATTTGCTCTACCAGAAGTGAGAAAACCCTCTGAAGAAGCTGACATGGTTGTCACGCGCAGAAAGCCTATCGTACCCGCTCCAGGGCCAGCTTCACGGACCAGTTCCACACAAGCTGTCCCCCAAACAGCTAAACCGAAGGCTACACAATCCGGTTTGCCCAATTCCAGTGCACTTGAGCATGCTAACGGCTCCGAGGTGAGTGGCCCGCAGTCGGAACTAATGTTGTCGTATATTGAAATGTGGTCTCGTGCAGAAGCAAGCCAAGAAAGCGAAATCACCCGCGCACAAAGGGAAGAAAAAGAAGAAAAAGGATCGTTCGGTCTTGACATATCTTCGCAATATTCTCCTCACTTTGACGACAATATACGCGATCCTCGCATGTCCGGACTCCCCGTTATACACTTCGGATTCGTCGCCCTTTCACATTCCTTCACATCCTTCTACTACACAACGCAACCTTCCGATAACGCCATTCCCTGCTACTATATTCCCTCCCCCTCATCCATTAATTTGCAAGACTCTCCTCACGACGCACAACAAACTTGTTTTGCCTCTGCAAACATATGTTATCGCACCGTTGTACTCCCAGGCCTCTCAAGCTGTATACCACGTTGCACACTCCCCTGCATTCGCTCCATATACGACGTCGGCTTCTTCGTTCTACGAGACAAAACTGGCCCCAGTGTATAGTGACTACTTATCTCCATTCTGGAGACAATATATCGTCCCACAGTATCACAGATACGTCGCACCTGTTCTGGCAGACCGCGTCCTTCCCTTTATCAATAATTCCATCACCCCCACTTGGAAATACCGCATCGTGCCGACATATCAGAGGTACTATGCCAAGCTAGTTCTCCCGTATTGGAGGAAATACGTCTCGCGACCTTTGACACCTTATGTCGCTTCTCTGCAAAACACCTACGAACGTCACCTTGCCCCAATAGTTTCTCGACTTGAGAGGGTCTCCTGGAATATCTACAAAGTCTTGGTGAAGGCTTGGAAGAGTGCCGAACCACACGTGGGGCGCGTCATAAAAGGTCTGGGGCGTTTGTTTAGCACAATTTATGCGCGTCTCGAACCACACCTGCGCATCTTCTTGAAGAAAGCTTCTTCACAATCGTCGGAGGCCTTGAAATGGGTTTGGGCACAAAGAAGAATCTATGTTGACCCGCATGTTAAGAAAATATGGGTCAAGGTCAAGGAGTTGAGCGGAAGCGATGTGAAGTTCGACGCTCCTGCTAATGGCAACGGCTCTCATGTCGATCGGGATTGGTCGTCCGCCCTCAAATCAGATTCCAAGGCCGAGACGGTGACTTCAGCTTTATCAGTGGCTCAGGAGTCGCACGCGTTTGTGTCTCGCATCCCCACATCTTCTACCAACTCTGCAGAGGACCGTCCACCAACGTCAGCGTCGTCCATTGAGCCAACTGGCGAACCATCAGCAACCTCTCCCTTGGAAGACAACGGTAGTTTGACTGTATCGAACACAGACATCCCGAAGTCTATCCCCGAAAGCGAGGCCTCAATACAAGTAGAGTACGAGGCAGTGGTCCCAGAGGTCCTCTCGGATGCAGCAGCCATCAAAGCTGCGAGCGTCATTGAAGAGTCTCTTTTCGCCCACTCGTCACCCCCCTCCCTCCAGGAACCCACCGTTGAAGCTGTCTTGACCCCCTCTCCTAGCTCTCCCTCGGACGTTTATCCGACCCCTTCTCCCATCCCTCCAGAACTTCCCCTTGACCCCGATGGTTTCATAGACCTCGATGAGTTCCTCGCCAATCTTGGCTTAGACCAGGATCTCCCTGTGGACTCGCCCGCAAGTGCCGACCCCGCTTCTTCGGCAGATGCGGTAGAGTCCACGCCTTCAGCTTCTGCTGTGTCTCAACCCGCCCCGAAGAAGACAAATCCTGCTGATATGGATGAGGAAGAACGGCGCGAATATATGGTCGCCAAGCGTCTGGATATTACCTCCCGCCATTCGCGCTGGGAGTCTGAAGTTGAATCTTTGATAGAAGCTAAAACAACGGAGGTAACCCAGAAAGTATTGAAGTTGAGGGAAGACGGTGTTCACACGATTCTGGAGAAAGATAGCGCCGTGCAAGTCCGCGCCGAGGATATGGTCAAGGAGGGAGAGAGACTATTGAAAGGCATCGGTAGTTGGGTCGCGGCGCACAAGGATGCCCCATACGCTCGAAAATCCGAGGTGAATGCGGATTTGCAAAAGGAGAAGGACAGGGACATGGATCTGTTTGATAAATTGGTAGGAAAGGTACAGGAGAAGTTCAGAGACAAGGTGGGCGAGATCGAGGACGAGGTCAGAGTCTGGTATATGGGTGTTAGAGATGCAGAGATACAGGAGGTGAGCCTTTCGCAGAGCTCTATTTCGAACTTCATTTCTGCCACCACGCCTCTGCGTATTTGGAAGGAACGGGATCCTTCATCCGGTGGAGATCGCGCCCAGTGCTCATTGCACCAAGATCGCTATCAATACCGTCATCCTATTCAGCTTTCGTTGGGGACATGGGACTCTCGGAGATCACTCCCCCAAGATACCTAACTCGACGGCGTCTTAGAGTCGAAGCGGCAGCTTTGCCACCGTTTTTACTTTTGTTCGCCGTCTTAGTCCCCTCTATCTTGGCCATGCTTGCTCGGTCTCGGTCTTTCTCCCGGCGCTTCTCTCTGGCATATTACATGCTTTCCTCGTTGATCGTCGGTCGGTTTCGGCTCGGCTGGTGTGGGGTTCATGCTATTTGCATATTTCCCCTTATTGGAATCGGTTACCCAGTAGTCCCATTCTTTTTGCTACTGGCACACACCTTCTGAGGCCGTATGTCACCGTTTGATTTGGGTTTTTAACTCGAATTCTTGGCATATTGGGCGCTCTTCTGAGGCCTCTACGGCATGTCCTCCCTCTTTGCGAAGGCTTGGACGACTCCAAGCCTAGTTATTATTACCTCGCAGATGGCAGGGCACTACGTGTGAGGTTTGCTTTCGGACTTTTGCGGCGTTGGATCTTCTATCTTTTCCTTGCTCGCCTTGCGTCCTCGTTGCAATCTGCCTTCATTGGTCACAGGGTATGGTGCCCACGCCAGGGACCCCCTTAGTCTACCGACTCTTGCCGCGGCGATCAGCTTATGCTTCCAAGTCCTTTGCGTGTCTCATTTTATCTTCAATCATTTGCTATTAGCACGCAGGGATGGGTCTGGATGGGTGCAAGGCATGTGTATCCTCCACTTTCGTCCCATCTAGTATGTATCTTTCTTCAGGCGCCGCTTGGCTTGCCGAGTGTCTCGCTTTCCTTTACCCGACTTTGACTTATCCTTACTTCCAAGTACGCTCTATGATACCCGTGCTGACCAGGCATTACCTAGGTCATTCGTGTGGAACGTGAAGTCCAGGAACTAGCAGAGCGAGCGCAATCCGATATCGGCCTTGATTATGCGTGGTTGGACGATGTTACATATCAAGATTGGCAACGATATCATGACTTAGTGCGAAGTGAGTATTCCCCATTCCCGCGTTTATTTCTCCACATCTATCATTTGTCCGTTCAATCTTTGCCCTTGAGAACTTATACTAATCTTACGATTCTCTACCCTCCTATGCTCGCCCCTTGATCGGTTCTATGCACCCAATGGTATCGCCGACCTTGACGTTCGCCCTTTCTCCGACATCGCAATGCTTGAACTCTGGCCACGTACCTGCTATATTTGCATTCGTCGTGCATTTTCGTTATGATTCCGCGATGATCCTGAATCGTCTACGCAATTACCTACCCGCCAACGGTCGCAATCTCCATCTATCTTCGTGTGGGCGATATTTCCAAATGGCAGGAAGTGAACGCTTCTCGGATATAGCTCGATCGCTACAAAATGGGACGCACGACGCATCTCCTGAAGACCCGATGCTGCCTGCCCTTGAAGATTTACGGTCCGAAGTTCAAGATATCGTCAATGCATTCCAAGCACGTCTTCGTAGTCACAAACAAGCTGCCGCCGAGCTGTTCGATGACAAGCCACTCGATACCCACGAGGATGACGTCGCTGTTGAAGCGGGCTCTGACCACGCTCAAGCAAAGCTACCGGTAGCAGTGCCGTCATTGGGGTCCCATGGAATTGTGGAGGGTCAAGAGAATAGGCCAAGCTCTGATGCAATCCCACCCGTCCTTCTCGGTAGATCTGAAGACGAAGTCATAACGACACTGGGAAGAGCACCAGCGGTCCAAGCCGACGGGAGAAGCGCTCACACGGAAAGCAGCGATGACACCGAGACATCTGTAACTGATGCCAGCGGTACAGATGAAAAACTTCCGTTAGAGAGGCAGGCGACGGCCCAGGTACCGGAACACGTGGAATTATAACTCGACGCCGAAACAGACAGTGATGGTACGCGGGGCGATTTACACCCACTTCTTTCCCTTAGGTTGTCTGCATATTGATAGATGCTGTGAATGCTTTGTGCTATTTACCATGCCTAATTATATATCCGCAACTTGTTATTAAGACATGCGTCAGGAATGCGACTTCTGTCATTGATACGTAGGCTCTCCATCATAGTATGTGGGGCAGGTCATAATGCATAATGACTCTCGGCTCATTGCGTGTATCTTAACCTGCATCCTCCGTGGGGATCCTGACCAGGATCCTATCGTAATGTCCTAAGCATCGTATTTGTAGGGGCAATTTCTCGCCGAGGACCGCTGACGAGTGGCAAGACCCTGTGTGCAGGAGCTTCAAGGACAATATCGGCCTCAAATCCTCAATGAGGCCTAAGGTGGCATGCACTGATGGAGTGCCGGGTAAGTTTACACGCAAAGGGCGCCCCATCTTGAACTGGCATCCCCGAATGACGCGCGTGCGCGTCTCAGGATATTCGGTGCATGGCGGATCAATGAGGAACTCCGACGCGCACCAGGAATGGTTGATCCTTCCAAGTTGAGGTAGATAAACCGTCCGCTTCAGCTCGTATCTTTTTGAAGGACCAAAGACGTAAGTGAGAAACCTGGTGTGTGAGAGCGAGATATGAACCTGGAGTGGCTCCTGGGGCTCCTGAACGCTGGACCCATCATGGCGTCCTATTTAAATTGAGTCGGTTCGTAGGATCAGGATATGCTGCTATTTCAACACGCTGCCTGGGCGAAACACTTACATACCTGTTCATCAGGAGGGAATTCCTGTCACCGTCCGAGTTGCTAAATTTCCCAAGATTCCTGACGCGAACGGCCCAGGCATAGCTCCATAAGTAGAGCCATCTAGTAATGTACCTTTCATTGGGCAAGTGAGATAAATTCTTTTCCAGCAGGGACAACGTAAATACTCACAGCTCAATTGAGAAGATGGTGGAAAATAGTGAATATTAATGTCCGGAGGGTGTCATGGGTTCGTGTCGCTCAATGTCCATGAAAGGAGTAGATACCGGTGAACGTCCGAACATTTCGGCAGGCAAGACAAACTGTGGTATTGATGGAATATGGTCAAGATGAAAATATGTGTAAGAAGTATATTACAGGAGACTAGTTATCAATCGATCGCCATTTCAGGTGGGCCTCGTAGAAGTCAATGAGCTATGCATGAGAAAACCTATCAGTCTTGGACGGTTCCACACGGACATAGCTCATATAAGTAGTCACCTTCTTGGGGAAGCGTTCTTTACATGTTTTTGAGGCCTCCTTCACACGCTCGCCCGAGTTCCTGAGAGAAACACGGGCAGTGAGTATGTTGATAACGAAAACAAATGGCAATTAAAGACTCACAAAGTAAAGAATACTTCTAGCAGGCCCTCTTCGGTAGAGCAAACCGTGTCGACGGATTGGATGAGAGGCTCCCAATCCGGCATCTCCATATATTGGTTCATATTCCCCACCGATATATCGTCGTCGTCCTTCGCGTCGACGACGGTTTGCGCCTTCCCATTCGTAGGTTTCTTGGCCTTTTTTGTGGTCCTCGTGTCGCCTTCTGCGTCTGCTGCTTTGGATGTACGACCGCGTTTCTTGGTGGTGGCAACAGTAGATTCATCGCCGGAGGGGTTCGATGACTTCTGCCTGTCTTTGGCCTGCGCCCTGGAAGCACTTTCACTGGCACCAGACTTTCGGCGCGCCTTCGCGGCGTTCTTTTTCTTCCAAAATGCATCGATCAAGGCGGTCGCATTGCTACGCGAATAAATCTACGCGTCCGTGCCAGAAATCAGGACACGTACCCAGCGTCTCCCTCGTCGACCCAACTGTTATGCTCGCTGGTGTAGCCCTTCCACTTTACGAAGTAGCCCACTCGTCCCTAGTAGACTTTAGTAATCCCAGTACTCATTTAGAGTTGTAGAACTCACCCCCTCGAACATACCCTTCTTTGCGTCTAAGATCTCCTCGATCTCATATTCCTCCTCGCCTTCGCTTCCGGGAGTGTCCTCGTTTCCAGCTTCATTGTCAGTAGCAGTCTCGGCTATCGGCTGGTCATCAGAGTTAGCTACGGATGCTGCCCGTGCCATTGTCGGGTAGAAGGGATATGCGTCGTGTTCCAAGAATGCGAACACTGGTGTTTAGCGCGCGCAAACAACCCTGGGGTTCTCACGGCGCAGCGGCCAAAATTTACAAGACTTCAAAGATTCACCAGAAGTGGCAGTATTTCACTGAGAACGTTGAGCTTGATGTGAACGGACGACATTACAATCATAGCAATTATGTTTGGTCCTCAAAAATACTAGTGACAAGGACATGGACGAGGCGTCTGGTCACGTAAAATACACGGTATCATCTAGCGACGCGCCGGGCTTGCGCTGCGGCCGCGCGCACCTCCTCTGCCCTTTTTAGGCCCAGACGGTGGTGGCCTTACGAAGGCATAGTCACATTGTATTTGCTGTTCCAGAAGGGTAGTTCCAGATGCGCCATCAATCGCGGCCTGTGCTTCTGCCATCGTCTCATACTCGACAAGAGCGTACCCCTAGACACGTAGCAGGTAAAACGTAGGATAAGCATCGGTGTAAGTTACAGAAGAAGGACGTGTGTTTGTTGACTTGCCTTGACGTATCCTGTTCGACGGTCGAGGTTGAGATGGAGGTTTTTGATTTCACCGAACTCTGCAAATTTGTCGGTTACGTCCTCTTCTGTTGCCTCCTCGTGTACATTCGTGACAAGCACAATCCATCCTTCAACGGCTAACATGCGCAAGGTTGAGGCCTCGGCAAGGAAACATGTAATATGAAAGTTGCGTACAGCGTGCTGCCCTGGTGTCCTGGCTGACGTGCGTCGACTCTACACGATCGTAGGTCGGCTCAGCATTAACTGTGCCCTCGTTTTCCCCTGGACGACAAAGAAACGTGTCAGATTCTGAAGAAGAAAACACAAGTTCCTGAAGTGTTTGCAGCTCACCTGTTTTCTGAAACCCCCTGCCTCTTCTTCTTACTGCTCCTCCTGCAGCCACTGTTTAATTTCTGTTCAAGCACGCGCTTCAGAGTCGATTCTGGGAGAATTCACCTTCATCAATGTTCATCTCATCGTCGGACATGTTTGTATGAGAGAAGGAGAATTGTGACTCGTGTGACTGGTGACTCGGCTACCAGATTCAACGGAGGCACATTTCTGGAAGTATTGCCGGCCGGTGGTTCCGGGGTCCTCGTAGAGGATTCTTTTCAGTTGTTTTATTATTACATACAGCAAAATCATGGAAAATAATCTTTTGTGAGTAATTTGCTAATGTGTTTCGACCATGGCCATGGATACGGTCATTGAAATCCCTGCTTTGGAAAATGGCTCAATGTCGCATTTTTGTTGTTTGTTCGGCTAGGAGACACACGACGCGAGACCGCCGTCCATCAATCTCCTTTCCAACCAGTATGTCGAACATATTTTATACAATCCCATTGTTGCCGTACATAATCAGCCGTTGTATCCAGATGCGGCGTCATATCCTTTTTGATCCCGATTTTCGTCGAAAATTCACATTACCTGAATCCATGAGTTTAGTGCCTGGAGTTGAACTACACACCACCTTCTTGGGTAACTTACACGCATTCTATTTCTTCCACATTCACCCCCAAGCGGACCGATTAATCGACAATTAGGCGCTAGTTCCCTAGGGACTTGGAATCTTTATAAAGCACGAGTAGATCTGCCCAATAATCACCTTCATTCCCTCGACAGCTCACGTATATAACACTCCGGTCCCACTTCTTCCTGGTCCTCACAATGCACGGTGCCATGAATCTAATCAACCATCCTTGCACGCTCTGCTGCAGGCCGACATCTATGTGGTGTAGCCGTTGTCAGAGTGCCTGGTATTGCTCGCCGGAGCACTTACACAATGTATGTCTCCCATGCGTCCTCATCACCCCGTACGCTTCCTCACATAGGTCCCCATCGATCAGGATTGGGCGCGCCATCGAAAGGAATGCATTCCTGCCACTTCAGCCCCAAACCAGTACAATGTCAACATGATCGCTACGCCACCACCTGCCGAGCCACAATACATCACCGTGTCTGCTATTCTTTTCTCCCCCGAAGAAGGTCAGCTTCAATATTGCTCCTCTATTAGACGCAAGCGGCTTACTGTTTACAGAGCGTCCTCGAATCATTACAGTCAGCTGTCGTCCATCCCACAAACCCTCCCAGGGCATGTGCCCGATCCCCCTTGTTCAGAGTCATTTTGCCGATGGCCAAGCTGAGGGGATTGTTCTTACTCAAGGCTTGAACGGCGAGCCACTCCGTTTCCCTCTTCATCTGTGGTACTCCCCCACTGCCCTCTCAAAGTCGGCCCCAATCAACCGTGCCATTTACCACATTACCTCTGGCGCGGCGCCCAAACCCTGGTGTGGGACCGTGGTTGTACTCAAGTTCAACGGGTCCAGACGCCAAGGATATTCTGATGCTGGCTCAAATGACCTCCCTGCCCTCTCCGCTTATTTCCTCGCTTACAAGTAATCAAACCGCATACCCTTCGAAAGTAATGCTATGCTTACCCGTCTCGCTTACCCTCCGCTGATCGGACTCGCGTCTAGTGCTCTGTCGCAAATGCCTTGTCGTACCACAAAATCTAGACGCCTTAGCTGCTCGTTCGTCGTTATCTGCTTTCACTTTCTTGGCACGTTCTGGTTCTCATGTAGCATAACTTCTTTGTCGTTCTGCCCCTCGCGACTAATATTAATGGTTACCTAGAAGATACCGACACCTTGTTGTCTATTCACCCAGGGGGACAAAAATGTCTTGTCTAGTTGTGTATTTATGAAATTCTACTGCACGTATTGGTGAAGTGCATGAATCCTTAAGTCCACGTCAGGCTGAGGCCCAGCTGGGATCTCGATATACTTACTTGCAGATGACCACACGTGTTTCGGTTCTATATATGCCGTCCTTTTCTACGACTCCCTCGGCTGGATCGAACACGTACACGAGGGAGATGAGGGATTTTCATATGGGCACATACGTATGCCAATCTCCAGCAATTTCCGCACAAGGCCCCATCAACTCAAAGACCTCTCGGATTTTTTCAGCTGACACCTTATATCCGTCGGACTGACACAGGATAACTTGGCCCAGATTTGCATTGAGTTTGCGTTCAACGGCAGCCCTAACCACAGGACTCAGGGGTACTTCGATTGTGTGACCGTTCCTTCATCTTGGGTTGAACTTTGCGCGCGACTCATGATCACCTTTACCTCCTTCCCCTCTACGCCTGCTGGAGAATATGATGCAGTTAGGCACCGCCGTGAAATGGACAACGATATGGATGTGGATCTCGACGACGACGATCTCAGTTCCGATGGATTGCGATTGACGTTACCTGGGGACTACTTGACTTCATCCCAAGCCTTCATGCGGTAAGTGCTTCTTGGCTTACACGTTACATAGGACTTCCTTTACATTTCTCACTGCCAGAGGACATGGAACATATGTTCACGAGGATCAAGTTGTAGCCTCAGTCGCAGGAACGGTGGAACGAGTAAACAAACTTATCACGGTTCGGGCTATTCGCACCAGGTGAGAGAAAAGATAGCGTCACTTGCCTGGATGCACTGCCCACTGATGAAACTTGGACTGATCAGATATAATCCTGAAGTTGGGGACCTTGTCGTGGGACGTATCACCGAGGTATGCCCTGAGCATGGTAGTACTTTGCAAGGGACGTGATTTCATACATCAGGTTCAACCCCGTCGTTGGAAAGTCGATGCCAACTCACGCCAGGATGCCGTACTCATGTTGTCCTCTGTGAACTTGCCAGGAGGCGTGCAGGTATGCCGGGCTTCCCCAGCTGATGGTCACGCAGCTTCATCTTCTTATTCTCCCAGCGTCGCAAATTAGAGAGTGACGAGCTCCAAATGCGCAACTTCTTCGAAGAGGGCGATCTACTCGTTGCAGAGGTTCAAGCCTTTTTTTCGGATGGTGCCATGTCCCTGCACACTAGGTCACTGAAGTACGGCAAGGTTCGTCGGCCCCGTTTGAACCACATCGAAATAGTGTTTGACAGCCGCCGGCTTGACTTAGTTACGCAACGGGCAGCTGGTTATCATCCCTCCGATATTAGTCAGGCGACTCAAATCGCACTTCATCACGCTGCCTTGTGGTGTTGATTTGATTTTGGGACTTAATGGATATATTTGGGTCAGTAGACACATCAAGGCCAGTGATCAGGCAGGTGAAGAAGGGTTCGATGCCGAGGCAGTGTATTCTAATCAAAACGATGTGAGCGCAAGGTCATGTCTTATCTGACATGGCTGACATGTCCTCCCAGGATATCGACGAACCCACACGCGGAGCAATCGCTCGAGTTGCCAATATAATACATGTGCTGGCAGCTCATTTTGTTCCATTGACAGATACAATTCTGCTGGAAGCGTACGAATGGTCTGTTGAACAAGAAGAAGCACACAAAGGGCTGTTCCAGGAGGATATAGCAGAAGCTCTCGTGGCTTCACTGCACTCCAGAAGTTAGCCATCTCTCTGCGCAACATGCTTCTGTCACTTCCTGTAGCGTTTTCGCCGATAAACTCCCCCCCACATCGTGTTCGGCCTCTCCCGTTGGATTCTATGCAACGTTGTATCTATTCTAAACCTCGCCCAAATCCCCTCCGAATGAGTATAATAAAGAAGCCCCAATACTCTCATCGCCGTCTTCTCCTCTCAAGCGCGGTTTCTTTCTGCTCCTGACTATTGGCAATGTATTTTCAGCGCTGATGTTCCCATCCGAAGAATCTACCGTGAGTTGCTCTCATACATGCATTCATATGAAGCAGCTTCCCATTTATCTTCGTTCAAATTCTAGCCGCATTTGTACCAATTTCCACAAACCTGGATGACCGAGACGGGTTGGTAAGGTCCTTGCTCGCCATAATTATCACTTCTGAGACGTGTTCTTACCCCAATGACATACTTGCGAAACTCTTGGTGAGCGGCACCTCTGGCGTTGACTCATGTAAAGCTTACATTCCCCGTGGAAGACGGATAGCCTTTGGCAGACATACGTTCTCAGATTGATAATCGACAATAGGAATCATAGGGATTATTACTTCCGAAGGTACGCGCCTACGTATGTTCACTCTTGCTCCTCGTGGTGAAGGTCATCGAGGCAAAGAACGCCCACGGAGTACTCGTGTTACAGGAGCCACGCACATTCATTTGGCAGATCTCGACTTCATATTAAACCAAGTCTGGGAACGAACGCAATCATCTCAATTACTCCCAGTTGACGGCGAGTAGGATTGCTGCTTGCCAGGGTTTTGTCTAGACTCCTCCAAGGACTCATGGAAAATTATAGAATTTCTGTGAGACAGATACGTAAATGGGCCTAAAAGCGTAAGATATCCCTTGGTCTCACCCTCGACGCAAAACGTCCGAGTGATAGCCCAGACCACATGACAATGATGTCGACTTCTCATTCATAGGAACAGCGGTTACGCCTTGGTTCACAACGGCGGCGTTCTTGGTGGCGATTTTTGTTCACAGACTTGTTCCCCATCATGATTTAGCGAGTATGCCGATCAACAAACCCTACAAACCCTACATCGGGCGCTGTACTCTTCATATCTGTATGGGACTCCACGGTAGTGGAAGACCCCACGCAACGCATGAAACTCCATCGAGCAGACAGCTGTAAAGCTGCAACGTTACGTACACTCTGTAGACTAGGAGCTCTCCGCTTCACACGCAAGTCCTGGAGACGTTGGCAGCCTATGTATTCATGTATATTTTCTAGGGTTTCAAGGTACGCTACGTTGACGCTACTGGTATCATCCGTGGTACACGCGGCCTGGAACCATTTGCAGGATCCAGCTTCCGCAAGGATCTATGAGCTCGCGTAGCTTGAGAAGGTACGCCATCGTCTTTTCCGTGACAGTGCTTGTCGGCTTGGATTGTTTACATACCCGTATGGTTGTCCGTCCAGTCTGAAGACCTTTGGGAAGGAAAGCCGGCAACGGAGCTCGTTTGGGAGAAACTACTCAGCACCCGGAACTTGCCCCTTGATGGTCCCCTTCTTGAGAGGCACGACTTCTGGGAAGTAAATCTTCACCCTTACCAGTTAACTTTGAGGGAAGCCCAAGAAGAGCCCAAGTCTTCGACGAAGGTCTGCCAGGTATTATGTAATCCCGAATCGTTGATAGCACGCCGCGCAGTGCGCAGTACAGATATGTCACGACATTCCCCCGACAATTCATACAGCAGAACCACCGCATCGCGGGAGCTCGCGGCAATGTTTGCCGGGCTGATCGAAGGTCCCCAACCTCATGCTACTACCATCCACTGTGCAACGCAAGTTCCAAACTCGTTTCTCATTGCGATACTTCTCAGAAGGAATCTTTTATCCATCGTGGCCCTCTGCGGCGCAGTACGCACAATGAAATATGCTATCTCTGGTGCCTACTATAATGTACAGACGACTGGCTCCACCCTTACGATTTCGCCAGGGCTCGAGGAAAACTAGGATATAAAAGCCTTTTTTTTGCAAGGGCGATTGCTCTTCCGCAGTGGCCTGGCGCTCTTCTGTACAATTCGCATCACAGAAGCTTGGGGCGTTCGAGGGCCGCAGCACAACGCTCTATAGGCACCATAGAGTATAAGATGTCGTCCTTGGACTAAGGTTTTGCCAGTAATCGGGCGACATGACCTGGAACGTCTCAGCAAGCTTAGCCCTTTTGTATCTCATATTATACGCCATCCTCTTGATCCACTTGCTGGTTCTTTACGGGAAGCAAGAAATCAACATTCGCTCTCGATTCACTTTGGTCACTTTCCACGTCGTAATTCGTTTAGCCTCGCAGGCAACGGGGTTGGCTTTCGCATTGGTCGGTCACTCGAACGTCAGCTTGCTTATCGCATACTTCATCCTAGGCGCTGAGGGGTACTTCACGTTGGTGTTGTGTGCGTACCGGTTCTTGATAGTATGGCACCAAGCACATTTCCGATCAGGAGAGTCATGGATCGAGCCGAAGAGACCAGCTGGAGAGAAATGGTGGAGGACTATCCTTGGTGCTCTAGTGCCATACGTCCCAGGAGAGAGATTGCGGCCGATGGGTTTCATTCATAGCTACCTGGTGGTGGCTAACACGTTAATCATCGTGGGTGGAACAATGGTTAGCCGTGGTTCTGGTGACTCGGAAGGGTTCGAGAGCGATCCGCAGAGAATCCAAACCTCCAAGATCTTGCGAACTGTCGGGCAAGCCATATTCCTCATCATCAATATTGCCTTGCTTTTGGCGATCTTTATGACAGCGTATCAAGCCCGCGTCGAGTCTAACCGGCAAGACCAAGACGATGAAACATCTAACTATCCCCATCCAACGCTTATCATTCTATTGGTCGTTTGGCCTCTCCTCGTCGTGCGGGGGTTCTATGGCCTCCTCAGTCCTTTCATTGACCCGTTCAACTACTTCGTTCTGGACAACTACGACTCGCATGGGCTCACGTTGAAGTTTATCACATATGAATATGTGCTCGGGACAACAATGGAGTGGTTATCTTGCGCATTGTTGATAGGTACATGGTGGACCGAGAAACGGCCGGGGTTAGCACAAACAGTCCAAGAAAGTGATAAAAAGGCTATAGAAAACTAGTCGACGCTTTCCAGGCGTCCTTCATCCGCCTTCGACGTATACCATTGATTTAGTTTTAATCATTCATCAATTTATAATTTATATATGCGAAGACAGGTGGAGACAATCAATTTCAGGAGGTGCTATCAACTGTAACCGTAGCCACCACTAGTCTCCATCGCATAAAGGGCTGAGTCCCCGGGGTCCCTTCTCGTCCGCTTGGCCCGCTCGATTCACGATCATGTTAGTGGTGAAAGCCTCGTGGTCATATTCCCTGTTTCTTCACGAGGGTGTCACCATGTGCGATCTGTCGATCTTCTAGCCTCGTTCCACAAATTTATTCATGAACTGGCGGAAACGACTAAAAGGAATATTTCGTAGCGCACGGCGTACGGCGTACGCTAGTAACCATGCTTGCCTTGTGTTAGAGTTTTTACAATAGATATATACTCCCATGGATTTCACCCAGATACAAATATTGGCTAAATGTTCCACCCATGGCTTTTGGGGCAAGGACAGGTACTCGAAGCGCATGAACTCTCAACGTCATCCCGGTCATGGCAAACGAAGCTTTTGAGCAAGTCATTCTAGGACAGTAAGTATAGTACCAGGGATGCCTTATACCCAGGCTCGTGTCACGATCGGTCGTCAAGCCTGCAGGTTCGTATCATTCAAGTTTTGTCTCCGTTTGGATTGCAGGATGTGGCGGGGCACTTGCCATTTATTATTTCTGGAAATGATGCGCGCCGTTCCACGTATGTAAGAATGCTGAAGACTCCAAGTGACATAGGCACCAGGGTGGTCGAGCGGGAGCATCTAGATGAGTCAACAGATTCAGTTTTCTACGGCCCTACGTGTCAATTCGATCCTTGGTACAATGAACATAGCAAAGTTCCTCCCCGGCGCGTGTTAGATTAAAAATCAACAAGACTATAACATTCAACGCTCAACGTAACACTCAGAATTAACGCGCTGAAGACTATGTAGGAGGCGGCACATGAAACAAATTAGTACATGCCTCGTGGTCAGCCACAAATATCAACCTCGTAGATGGAGGGCGAAGAACGCGAATCATGACAACAGAATTGGCTGGAACGGGATGAACGGCGGATTTTAAAATGAATACAAGAAACAGAAAGGTACGATAGAATTACATGTAGCCTGGAGAAATGGGGATTTGCCATCAGAAGAAAGGGTGTTGTGAAACGTTGGCGAGTAAGAAAGGCCGAGTTTACAGCACACAAGGGTCTTAGCAGCGAACATACATCATTTCTTTCCAAGAACAACTAAGCCCCCGTCCCATCCCCTGACATCCCAATGCTCCTGTTGAAGCTTTTTACGTATCGCTGGCTTTAGGACCCCTACCTGATTGACAGAGTGATTCCCGCGACCGGTGATGATACGCAGGGGTTTCGCTTCATTCGGTTTTATGTAGTTCGTCATGCAATACAACGGGACAGGGCGAAAAGTATCGTGGTGTTTATTAACCAAAGGTATGTAGCCAAAACTGCAGAACGACGTACCGGGCGAAGCATTATACCCCTTGAGAGTGTCCTCAACGATTGTGACCGCTTCGGAAATGGAAGTACCGTGTAGGTCAAGTGTGTCCTGTTTTGGTGTAGACATTCTAGTGACGTAAATGAGAAGGTTGAACGTTAGCATCCAATCTGAGTAATTGAACTCACCTTTTCGCCTCTACAACCACTTTAGCGGCGTTCAATGCCTCCTTACGAGCAAGCTCTTGGAATTCTCTAGCCTATTACCACGAAGTCAGATAATTGGACTAGAAAGCAAACCGCATGAAAGGTCACCCGTTCAGCATAATACAGAGCGCCGCCTCTGGTTGGAGCCTTCTGCCACATCTGAGCAGCCTTTCGCAGCATTTCGTTTCGTTGATCTATATACCGGCTTCGCATGCCGTTGTGAGATTCTAGTTCACCAACATCTCCTTTGCCGCCTTTTCCGAACATGTTTCCAGCGTGCCTCGACTTCGAAGCTTTTCCCTTACTACCTTGTCCATGGGCATTATAGGCGGGAATATTCAGCGCCAATGGATTGGGTTGGGGGACCTTTCGCTCTGGTATACGTTTCCAAGCGAAGGGATCCGGCCTTGGAGATTTAGGGAGAACAGGAGACGAAGGCTGAGACATCATCGGTCGTATTGGAGGCGGCGGTACTGGGGGCGGGAACGTCGGGGGCGTCCGAGACGTCGGTACGATACTTTGATGATATACGGCCATCCCTCTATCGCCATTGCCATGATCGTAGTCATGGTCCAACTCCCGAAGAAGATTGACGAGGTCAATAACGCTATCGGCAGAGCCAGTGGCGAGTATAGCGACGTTGATGTCATCAAGAAGAATCGTAGGTTGAATGTTTGGGTACGAGGGGAGGATTATCTCCAACAGAGTTACTGCAGAGAGACCATCTTGTGGTGGGCCTTGCTTAGCGGAGACAGCTGATAGTGCCGCGCGTAGTGCACTGTATGGAGTACTGTGTGAAGGCGAATGGAAATAAGAGTTAAAGAATGAGGAAGGGTGAGATGGAATTAGAGTCGATAAATGACTACAAATTGAAGAAATCTGCGCCCATGGATCGAAAGCGGCCGGCGCTGAGAGACACCCGTAAATAACTAATTCAATACCATTGAACAACAGTTACCTGAGCTACCGCGCTTCCGGGTGGGTTGATGTTGACGTACGTCCCCTAGAGTAAGAATCTTTGAGACTTGGGGTTTCACGCGCTTCTGCGACTCTTTCCCTTTCTTCCTCTTGCCCGCCCCCGCCACTCGCCAAACGTCATCTGTAATAGCGTTGACACCGGCCATCTCTTCCTCATCGAGGGCCTCTATACCTCTCTCTTCCAATTCTTGGATATACTGAACCGACAAAATACCGTCAATGACGTCCCACATTTCAACCTCGGTCGTTTCATGATCGCCTTCAATATCTGCATCTTTCAAAGCCGCCTTGATGATCTTCAGAGGCACTCCAGGTAAGATAGTTTGCAGGAATCCAATTGGGGATGTGAATGAGTAATCCTGTGACGATTGTGAACCAGTCTCGGATGGTGAAAGAGAAGTGTCGTTGGAGGTGGCGGCACTAGAAGCATCTTCAAAGAGTGCTCCAGTACTTTCAGAATATGTCGTTTCGCCGTTTTCTTCATCTACAGCATCCGCATTGTAACAGCCCTGCTCTTGTAGCTGTGAATTCGCCTGTGCCGCCAAAGCGCGCAGGGTCGAGTATAGTTCGTCTAGCTGATTGGGTTGTCCTTCTGTGTCATACTCTGGGAACAGTGCTGCGACGAGAGCGGTATCGAGAGGCGGACAGAAGTCTTTCTGGAACAAGGATTTCGGTAC
This sequence comes from Pleurotus sapidus, assembly GCA_026743855.1. NCBI lineage: Eukaryota > Fungi > Basidiomycota > Agaricomycetes > Agaricales > Pleurotaceae > Pleurotus > Pleurotus sapidus. The sequence continues at coordinate 1,089,222 of JANBWZ010000008.1, forward strand.
CAATCATCATGAATCTGAGTGTATCGTACCTGAAGAGTTTCGAGAAGAGACATGTTTAGTCTCAAAGCAAAAATATATAATTCGGTAAGATAATAAGGATATGGTGTTACAACAGGTGTTGAATGCGACTGAACTCGAAGAAGCTCTGATGAAAGATATGGGCGAGCGCTTTGGCGCCCAACAGCCATAAAGTTCACGTGATTCGTAGCCATGCTGATCAATGGCGGTGTCCTGCGCATGCTAGACAGCGCACTCACTTCAAATCCATAATCCACAAAACAAACTCCTTCATTTCCAACCATGTATCTGTATCTCTCTTTATTCTCCCTTTCTGTACTACTTGTTATGCGTAAGTGACCGTTAGCGACAACTTGGACCCATATCATTTAACCTTTCGATAGTGGCATATCGTTACCGCGCCGTCGTCGCACCGCACGTCCCAGCGCGTGTGCGAGCATTATTTCCTCATCTGAATAACTACGTTCCCCTTTCTACATTTTCGGAACAGGCCAGCGCTGGTCTTTCGTCTTCAGCATTCGATATTGAAGCCAATATTCACGACGGCGATTCGAGGACTGGACTGGATGAGCGGGGGACACAGGAGGTTATGGAGATTATGAGGCGGGAACGCGTCAAGTACGTTACTTATCCAAATGTTAGCTGAAGATGCTAATATTGCTCCTAGCTTTGATCAAGCTCGCTTGATTCGACATAATCGTATCCTTGCTGCCAATGGAATAGACCCCTCTGGTGCGTCGAGTTGTGCCTTATGCCGAAACATATGTACTAAAAACTTGGTCCTACTGCAAAGGCATGCCCATGGACTCCAAGGCTATAACACACCTTTAGTGTTTTGATGTTGATGATAGGCAACGTTGTGGGGCGGCGTTGCTCTCAGGGGTAACATGTTGTTCTCAATCTTAGTGTATCTACAATGGACCCTTGGTTATTTCTCTGTGGATCACTTCCTTACAGTTTACCTTTCCCCACCCCATAGGCCATCGGGCGAATTCTATCTCCAATGATAATTTAACGACTATGGGGATTTATGTCTAGGCTTTCGAGGGTCCTTCTCTTCCTCGTTCGATCTGCTGGGATCACTCGGGGGTACAAGGTATTTATGTACGTCAATGTGCCGCCGATTTTTGTCGCGTCTCACCGAAGAATCTACATCGATTCCACGCAGGCCTGATACATTTAGCATGAACCCTCAAAGGCCTTGTGGGGGTCCTACAGCAGTAGATCACGAGCGTGCACGTTGCATGTTTGAACACACGAATGTGCCCTCGACCTGGCAATTGAATACCGTCATACTTCATGTGGGTCGAGTCTACATTTCTTCTTGAGAACGGCAGACCAGGATACCGAGAAAAGACCGGAACCCCCATTTCTGCCCGCTCCCATGCTCCAACTTTATAATGACAGCCTCTGCTTCCCAACCCCTCGTGGAGGTGACCGACAGAATTCGAGGCGCTGCAAACGGAAAATCGGCTATATATAGGCGAATCAAATTTATTCACTGCGCATGTACAGTCGATCCCGATGCGCCTCGTGTACCAACTATTAGTCTTTTTCTAGGAATACCTCCAATATTCGTATGCAACATGTCCATCACTCTCGTCGAATTCCACGCTTCATTAACCATGGCCATATGACAGTGATGCACCTGATTAATATATACGTTCACGGTTGGCACACGCCTCAATCTTTATCTAGCGTCACCTGCTCCTCAGGATGAAGAGAAGAAACGAAATGAGGTGGATCTTGAATTCAATTTTGAGTCCAATGCAGCAGCAAAGTTGCAGCATCGGAGATATGATAAGACGGCTCGTGTTTCCAACTTCTTGTCAAGCACTGATTCTCGTCGTGAATGTTCTAGTGCAATGAGGAAGATCTCGAAGGCGGTCCTATGATTCCACCCAACTCAATAACTTCTGCTGATCTGACTGATTTCTAGCAGGAGGACCATACTTCTTCGACAACATACAGCCAAGGTTTCGTCTACGAAATATTGTAAACTAAAGCTATCCTACTGAACTTCGTATATGACAGGTCGCTAGTGACAATAAGCAGCGGGTTGCGAGCACCACCAGCGTGGCGAACAACAATGTATTCAGGCTTTCCACCTGGGCCGGTGGTCGATGACGTATCTGAGGGAGGTTGGGAACCATTCGGTCAGCCACGCTGGTGTAGGTAGCATGGAAATGGTCCTCGACCGCTTCGTTACCAAGGGAGAGTGCGTATTGGGCCTCCTGCTGGATAGTGACGTTGTACGGCATCGTGAATACAATCTCAAGGATGTCATTTAGGTTGTTCCGGATGAGCTAGTGTCTGAGCTCACAACAAAAGGACTTTTTGCACAGCAACCTGAAGACGCGAGGTAAATAGACAACGATGAGGGAAACAAGTGGAGAATTAACGAATTCGGGATCATTTTAAATAGTCAACTGGTAACCAACACGAATAAGTCCTTGTCTACAGTCAACGCTTGCCCATTGAATCTAGGGGCTGTGGAAGTTCAGGCCTATCATTAGTGTCGGAAACCTTGGAGCTGGATTAGCAGGGTAACCTGCAACTTCAGGCCTTAGGGGAATGCGAGGGATGTATATTGAAGCTCAAGCGATCGTCTTGGTACCAAATATCGGGAGTGTATTGATACATTAGACCAAGGAATCAAGAGAGACTATGCATGTAGGAGAATTCGAAATCAATCAGAATGGAAACAAGGAAAGGAATATCGAACTAGATGTTGTACAATAAAATCAAAGAGAAGGGATTCGTGAAGCGTTTGACGTCGCCGTGAGCCAAGGTCGAAGGGATATTCAACGACGATCTGCAGCCATCATGACTCAGGTGACGCTGGAGGTGTATCCTCCTCAGAAAACGACGCCGGTAACTCTCTGCAAAACTTCAAAATTAAATGAAAAACAAGGAAGTGGTATAGGACGATGCTGGCCGGTCTGCTAGTCTCCGATTCGATAACGCGGAGTAGAGACTTGGTTGCCTCTCTAGGGCTGCTAGAAGATTGATAGATGTCTAGAGCATCATCTTCCAGCTCATAGCCAAATAAAGACGACGGGGAATCCACCCATTTTCGAGTGTAGAAGTCAAGGACACATGCCAGGTGGCTGTACACTCATATGTCACATGTCACGCTCCGGCCACTGACACCAGGCTCAAAGTGGACAAAGTTCGACTCTACCAGTCTTTCCATAAACGCCGAAGCACCTCTGAAGAAGCACCTCGTCCGAAGGGTTGATGGAGCCTTCGCTCTCCAATCACCTTCCAGAGGGAACCAATTATCTACTACGATCACTGCAAGTAGATGAGAAGGTATATATATCCAAGACGTTTATTTTGCCTCGAGACTTGATTTGTTTAGGGCAATAATGTACGCCCTTTGTTAAATACGACTCATTATCTGCGCTCATCAGGCAAGAAGCGCAGTCGAGTACTATGTCTGCCGAGCGAGTGGTTGTGACAAGGAAACTCAAACTGGATCGGGTGTGTATGGCCGACCCCTCATCATGGAGTCCATGTTCACCCGTTTGTGAACGCCACAGGAAAGACAGTTGTCTGGTGCTCGCTTGCCTAGACTAGAGGCTACCCCAGGAACTCTAGATGGTAAAGAAATCCTTGATTTCTCCTCTCTTTCTCCGTTCTCGACCCCACAACATCAAACCCTCGAGGCATTGTACAAGATCAATCGGACCCCATACGAGTCCTCTTTTCTCAGCAGGCACCACGGCAACACAACTCATCAGATAGACAAGGTTCTGGCTCTCGATTACGAGACGATTTCTCCTTGGATGGCCCTGATGGGGGACCTGAGGGAACACTATAAGGCTCCTACAGTAAAGCCTGCTGTCATCCCCTGCGGTTTTCGGTGGCTCACCGACCCCTCTATCAGCCCCAGTCGTCAACAGCCCTCGGGATCTGTAGCTCCGATTGTCTACTCCTGCCTTCGGGAGTGGCATCTCGATCAGGTCCATGGCCTTCTGCACCAAATGTTTTGGGCGGGGATCAGCGGTATGTTTTCAGGGATCATTCGGTTCGCATCCAATTACTTCCAACTTAGTAAGCGACTCGCTCGATTACTCACCCGAGCGCTGTACTGTGGTAGCCTGCTACAAACGCCTGGTCGTTGCGGTTGCCATCTTGAGCTCGCCCCAAGAGACATACATCACTTATTTAGCCGTGAAGACTGGATGGGAGGGTTCCAAGATAGCTACGTGAGCTTCTGGGTGTTAACCTGACAATAAAGCTCGAATGAAACTTGCCCATCGATAGGAATATGCTGTACCACCTCATCTCGATGAACCCGGGCAAGGATATATCTTTGCATGTTTCGGCGAACAACCCTGCTATGGTATGGCCTCCGTTCCACATGCAGACCAACCTTACTAATTCCTTTTTCTAGCTGTTGTACAACCGCTTCGGTTTCAAGGCCGAAGAGTTTATCGTAGGGTTCTACGAAGATTATCTTGACCGCCATTCGCACGCATCCAAGAACGCTTTCCGACTGAGGTTGAGGCAAGGCCACAGGAACTGAGTACCTTCCTTTCATTTCGGACCAGTGGCTCCATCTTCAAGCGCTAGACTTACAACGATTATAGATTGCGCAGTGGTGTTGCTATCTACCGTCTCACATAGATGCCTTAAATGATTGTTCCCGTGGGAGTGGATGCATCTACTTAGTCCACATCAAACCGTTACCCCAACCCTAATCTCCATCTCCCCTCGCTCTTCAACCCCTGAACTTCTTCCAGTGGTGGGCATCACAACCTTCATGGGTTTCACGAACCATGGCGAGCCCATTCGGTGATACACGCGGCCCAGCGGTCTCGTCTCACTTGGACAGCCAGATACTCCTGACACTCTTCAATACATGGACGGACCTTGATCCAAGGAAGCCCATTAGGGATCCCCGAAGGAGGCTGTCTTGCCTGCAGCTGATCATATGCCGTTTACCAGTCAAAAGGTCCGAATGTTTGGTATTGCGAAGCCGTCAAAATTTACATATGTACACATGGGCGGCGCAGAGTTATACAGGATGTCGAAGACATTCAAAGTCGTAATGGGCGTAAACCTAAATCTCCCCTTCTGTTGGCTTGGTAGTGTCATGCAGGGGCCTGCAGCTCTTCCATTCCCCCGCCGCCGAAGACACTCGCCGCTTGTGCCCCGCCACTTTCTTCCCATTCTCTAACTCTCCGTATTTCCCTTTCTTAATAGATTCCTTCCCACTGCCCCCGGCCAAAGCTCGGCGACGGGAAATTGAATCGGAGGTTGCTAGCGAAGAAGCCGCTGCGTCATATACCCAGGCACCAGTATGGCTTGATGCGACGTCTCCTATAGCGCTCGAAGACTTGCGCCTCCCAACGCATCGCTTCTTGATCGCTCGAACGTGCTCGTCCTGGGGGAATTGTTTCTTGGTCGGCGACGACGACAGCTTCGTTGGAGATGGCGGCGCTACTCGAGAAGGCGACATGGGCGAAGGTGAATGCCTCCGGCCAAGGTGACCGGCTGTGGAATGGGTGCGCGTTCGCACCGTCAACGGCCTCCTCCCGGCGCTAGACATAGCCCTCGCCCTCCCATACCCTTTGTTAGGGTCGCTATGTCCCTCTGTTTCTCCACGCTCCTCGACCTCGGCAAGAGGCCTAAATTGCTTCTGAGATATGTCCAGAACGTCCCTGACTTTCTTTGCCCATTCCTCCAGTGCGTACAATTTGTGGATCATCAACTTGAAAGTGAACGGATATCGCTTTCCTTCAGAAGGAAACTTTCCCGTGGAGATGATAGAGGCGACTTCGGAGGCATCGTCTGCATTCAATAGCTCGGAGGTGTTCTTGTTCTTGAAGCGCAGGCTACCCCTTCCGAAGCGGCTGGGAGGGATGATGCCCTTCAGGACGCTCGCAATGTCTTGCGCATCAGTCTCCTCGTCACCAGAGTTTCGAGTGGCTAAGGAGGTTTGCGACTTGTTGGCAGCTAGCCTGTCGAAGAACTGGCGAAGTTGCTCGAAGTCCGAGATCGAACGTTTAGCCGTCACCATGATGTCTCCTGATATGGGAAGCACAGATAGTGGTGTAGCGCAAAGAGTTGAAGGGGAAGAGGGAGAGGAATGCCTTGTTTATAGTTCGAATGGACTGTGGCCACGGGTGACCCTATGACCATTGTGGTCGAACCACACACGAATATTACCAGATAGAGCTACGGCCACCCATTGTCAGTGTGGCATGGAGGGGGCCACTGGGGTCCATTATGATTGCAAGGTCAAAACAAGTAACAGACACATAAGGGTGAAGCATGTACAATTTAGCAAAGTTCAGGCAGGGAAAACAGCAAAATTATCTAGGAGTTCGACGACGCGCCAGTCTGGAGTATAGAGATAGTCCGTTCGTCCATGGGGGGATGCAGAATTAGTCTTCGCTCATTGGCGTTCACCAAGGTGCGGATCGTAGTCGCACGCGTCCATCCTTGTCTTCGGATCCAGATCGTTGTATTCGGGGCGCCGCGCGTTTCGACAGTGGTTTCTTCTTCTCCTTTCCAGTCAACACTCGGCCGTTGACCGAGCCACGAGCTCCAGCTAATGCGCACAAGGGATCTTATATTCTTTGCGAAGATTAAGCTAGCTCGCAATTCCGTTGCCTCCATTTCTACGGCTGGGTCCAGAGTGTCCAGTGCGTTATTCTGGGGATGATCGTCTGAGAGGTCTGAGTCGATGAAGGGCGTGGGGAGTGCCGTCTTCGTGCATATATCGCACTCGTCTGGCGGGTACGACTGTTCGTATTTAGCGTGAGCTACATGCTCGTATAAGTAACTTTCTTGCGTAAGGAAAATGCCCATATGCAGGTGGGTTAGCTTCGTTAACGGTTTTAGCGCTAAGGAGAATTGTTTCTAACGCAGGAGGGTGGCAACTAATTAAGATGTGGAATGGCAGCGGTCAAGGGGACTCACAGCGAGATCATCAGCGTCGATAAACATGTCCGGAATAGGTGAGTGGATAAAGCATTCGGCATTGTCGGTATAGCAGTTCCAGCAGCATTCGTACCAGAGTCGTTCGGTGCAACTAACGTGGAGATGGACCAGAGCAGGGGTATTCTTCGAGATCAATCGTAGCAAAGGGACATCGATGCGAGCAAGGGATGTCAGCTTCAGAGCAGTGAGAGCAATGTAAGGAGGTCCGGTCGTGGGTCGATGAAGGTGTTTGAGAAATTTCTTCATAAGCAGGTGTTGGGTCGAAAGCCCTTCGTTATCCATGTCGACGGAGAAAGATTGAAGATGAGTAAGAGAATCAAGGCGCATATAGTTGAAAGACAATGTCCTGGAGTTGGTTCGTAGTGCCCTTGCGACGGGGATTTCGCAGATAACATGGATATAGGTTTTGTGAATAGGGCAAAGTTCTTGAGAAAGGCGCATACATCGACCAAGGAACTGAAGTTGGACTCACTTGACAGAGGTATAACTCCCGGTCCCCGATGCCTCCAGAGAATCCAATAAGGTCCAGAACAGCTTTCCCTGGCCTACCATTCGCATATATTCCAAGAAACGTCGAATCGCAATGAGTCTGAAAGTCCTAGAGGCCAGAGAGAAGGAAGCGATGGGGTCCAGTCTGTTGAAGCCGTGGTCATTCTTGAAACGAAATGCAGCCAGGGCTAGCTGAACAATTCGGTCGAGGATTTCTGGTGGGAGTCGCGGCGGGAATTCCATCGAGTCGAAGACGGCCGCTCAGTTCATCCCAGCGATGATGATGGTATTGGAAAGAAGTAGGAGGTAAATGCAAGCGCCGGATATGTGATGTGATAGGCGCCGAAACGCAAAGAACAAGTAACCGATCACCCCAAACGTCAACGAAGTAAGCATTTATATTGGGGGAGTTCTGGTAAGGTATCATCTCTAGGAAGGGGATATGGGGTGATCAACAATGTAAACGTCCGGTGGAAATCAGGAAGATTTGCAAAGCCAGTATGAGGAAAAAGCCAGCTCCAACAAATATAACGAGCCTCGGAGGCATCGAACACAAGGGAGTTATGGTCTGTAATGGACCTATCTGTACTTGAGATGGGATGGGGGGTTGGCGCGGTTCGAGCTTGTCACCGAGGAGCCATTCATCTCCATGGGTAAACATGTCACGATTGGGAAAGACCTCCACAATCTCACATTCGAAGTCGGGGATGGAGAGCCTGTACCTCCTCCAGAGGGGTTGCACCGTGGTACTCGCGTCCGTACTCTTGCTTTCCGGGAACGCAATATCAGGAGAGCCAATTCCGACTTCGACCAGCTCGAATTGGGGTATTGTTCCTAACTTGCGGAACATTTGTCCGATCGCGTACTTCTCTACCAGGAAGAGATGCGCATGCTGAGGAGAAGAAATCCTTACGGTTGAGGTTGCGGTACACACTGTGCTGTTGGCGCACTGGAGATGAACTTGCCGGGTCTGTGATATAGGACTGCTGGGGGATACGTTGAATAGGATCTCGTCACTCGGTTCAGAAAGAGGCACACGAGGGTCGTCGAGGGATTTTTGGGTATATGTTTGGGCGAAGATTGTCTCAACAGAGATTGGACGAGCAAAGAAAGCGCTAGTGAAGGCCCAAGGGATTCAGAGCTTGAAATACGAATACGAGGAAAGATCCACAAGGACGCACCTAAGGATGCGCTGCAAATCACCTTGCGCAGAAAGCACGATGCGCTCCAAACCGGTCACCTCAGCAGGCCAGGGAAACTAGCCTCAATGATGCGTAAGCTGAACGAGGGAAATCAGCACATGAAGCAGAGACTCACGCTTACGCTCGTCACCCTCGGGCCAAAAGACTCTATCTGCGCCATGCTGTTGCTGTGTAGGCGCGGGAAATATCGTGGATAGTTGGTCGGTCGCGTCAAAACTCTGACTTTATACTGAGGTGAGAAACCGACCCTTAGACCTTTGACCTTGTTCGGCACAATGTCAGCCACAATCAAAGTAGTCAACATTGGACACTCGGGGACACACATACCAAGTTCGGAGGAAAGTCTTGAGCTTGAAAGGCCTTCCGAATGTCCGTGATGCTGAGCCCTGCCGTGGGCGCGTCAACTTGATAAACAAGGTCTAATGGAGATGTCTAGGAGATAATCGTATTCCGGGAAGCAGCCAGAATAAATATGGTTCATGTGCATGGAAGCTATGGGATTGAACAGCTTCTTACCAGTGGATTTCGCGGACTCTGCCTAAACTAGCACGTGGGGCACGCGTGGCAAACTTCGCGGATGCGCTAGTGGCATTTATCACCTCCACCATGTTCAAGCCCCAGAACGCCCACGACTGAACTCACCTGCATGTTCGTTGGCGCATCGCATCGGCCGTACACGCGACAAGGGACGTCTCAATGTCTTTGTCAAGCGCACCCACACCCCTACCCTCAGCAACTCCCTCGAGATCTAATTCCGAGCGCACTACCCCCAGCAATAATGCAGACGAGCTTCTAGCATCACAAATTCGCGCGTTCATCACCGCATCGGAGGATGTAGACATTGATGTGGAGACGATTGAGGACCTCATGAAGGTTTTCCCTGACTCGGCTAGCCGCGGAGAGCACGGCAGTGATAAATCTGAAGCCGACGTCGATATTGATACAAACGACGATGAATTAGAGATAGATATGTCGGCACTATTCGCATCTCGTGACAGAGGTATGCTGCGAGTCTCTCTTTGGTAGTGTGGGTGCCGAAGCTAAAAGAATACTTTTATAAAAGCATTAGAAACTTGGTCTGCTCAAGAAATTCGCATGATGATGCGCCATTTGAAGGAACACGGTGAGTCGCAATGTAATGTGAGGCTTCATCTTATTTCGAACGCTTTACGGAAGGAATGCAGTCATGGCTCAATGAATACGTCCATGTAAGGAAGTACTCAATCCCAAACTTGCTGAACGCCTTTGGAATCAATCTGGTAGGGATTCACGAGTCACAATCTATTATTGCTACAGATTTTCACACTCTCTTCTTCCAGTGCCCAGAACTAGCGAATTTGAATGAAAAGGCAATGATATATTTCCTCAGAGTTGCGATGTCGAGGGAGTAAGTGAGGACATGTCGATTGGATTCTCATGTCGGTTGACAACCTAGCTCGTCCTCAGACTCAGGCTCAGAGAAAAGCTGCCCCAATACAACACTGTCGATGACGCCGGTGAAACTCATTCAGTCAAGTCGGAGAATCATAATCCTCACTGGTGCTGGCATCAGTATGTTGCAGTCTCGCTTTCTATGTGTTTGTGGTGACAATGGGGTGTAGGTGTCTCGTGTGGTATTCCAGACTTCCGCTCTCGTGATGGACTGTACTGCTTCCTTGAAGGATTACGACTTGGACGATCCCCAGCAAATGTTTGTGGCGAATCTCCTTCGGCTGCACATATATCTGAGAATTATCCCATCAGGTTTGATATAAACTACTTCCGCGAGAACCCATCTAGTGAGTTTACTACCATGAGGTCCAAGTTATCTACCTAACGCGCCAGTAGTCTTTTAGTTAGTTTCTTGAATCTCTGCTGTTGAAAAGGCACCTGACTAACAGATTTTGTTCGATCAGTTCATTTGCTAGGTCGGTGGATGTGTTTGTTTCACCGAAATTGGGCACTCATGGATCTAAACAGCCAGATATATCCTTCCAATTTCGTACCCTCGCCGTGTCATAAATTCATCAAACTTGTAGAAGATCGCGGTAAAGTTAGTGGTAAACTGCCAAGAGTATTGTCCTTTTACTGATCTATATTTGCATTATCCCCATCTAGCTTTTGCGTGTAGGTGCTTCGCAATCCATTCCCGAGCGGGAGACTCATTTCAATGGTTATCGCAGAACTATACTCAGAACATCGACACACTCGAGACTCTCGCGGGAGTGAAGAACGTCCTCCAATGTCACGGCTCATTCGCCACTGCGACTTGTATCCAATGTCACACACGTGTACCCGGTTCCGCCATCGAAGCCGATATTATGAAGCGCCGCGTCCCCTTATGCCGAATGTGCAACCCCTCAGCGGACTCGAGCGCGAAGTCTAGTCCGTCGCAGACTCCGAGGAAGGCGAAGGCGAAGCATAGGAGCAAGAAGAAACAAAGAGGCGAGTGGGATAGTCAGGATGAGGATAACAGTGACGATCCAGAGTATCCGCCTGGGATTATGAAGGTACGTGCATTGTACTTGGGCTGCATCGAAATACTTGGGAATATGAACACGAACACTAACATCGCGTGGATCTAAAAATCTTTGCAGCCGGATATCACGTTCTTTGGTGAAAAGCTCACATCTGACTTCGACCACTCCTTGGAGGCGGATAGATCTCAAGTCGACCTGCTACTGGTGATTGGGACGTCGTTGAAGGTCGCCCCCGTCGCTGACATCTTATGTATGTGCACAATGTACTCACTATTCGAGTAGTCGACTAACTCGCGTCCGTTAGATCACCTCCCGCATTCTGTTCCCCAAGTAAAGCCCTTGTCTTTGTTCCTTCGAACCACTAACACAAGGCATCTTACTATAGATCCTCATCAACAAAACCCCCATCAAACACATCAATCCAGATGTTCGTCATAATGATATAATGATATGGATGGAGGCTGACGTCAATATATTTGTACAGGTGATCCTCCTTGGCGACGCAGACGCCATCGTGCATCATATCTGCCAGAAACTTGGTTGGGATTTGTCGCCGTCGTCCTCGCCATCCCCTTCCTCATCAGCAATGGCAGCAGTGCAGTCCGACGCAAGCACTGCGGGTCCCAGCTTAGCCTCAAGCTCTACCCTTCGTTTCCAGCCCCCTCGCGGTAATGGGAACTTGAAGAAGCGGTCAATGCCCGATCTGCCCTCGCATCAAGAACCACAGAGAGTTGGGAACAGGTACGTCGGCCATCACGCACCGAAGAGCTAGTTTGTTGACATATTATGCTTTGCGTTGTAGTCATGTGTGGTTGTTTAGCGGCGCCGAGGGTGGAAAGTGGCTTGATGATAGGAAGGCTCAATGGGCGACGGGTACTCTGAGCGAGAGTACACTTCATGCACAGCCACGAGAGGCCAAGAAACTTAGAACTCAGTAGAGTCGACGAACACTATCTTTCCCTGTACAGTCGACTCTCTTATAACCCATGGCCCTCGTAACCCATAATCCCCCATAACCCATACATTTTGGTGTCCACCGGCTTGGTTACCAGGGAAATTAGCAAAATCCCCCATACTCCATAACCCATACCTTTTTGGAGGTATCAAAACCCATAAACTCTCGAATATACCGTAATTCATACCTCTTTGAGATGTACCAGAGCGAGGACAACATTAAACTGGTCCAACTTTGCATTCTGAGCCTATTCGCTAGGACTCAAGCGTGATGAAGCTGAATATTTGCGAACCCCAAATCTAATCTACACACTAATAGAAATACAATAAATACTGGGAAATCCAAGGAAACTATCTATGAACGCTCGCCGCGCAGTCTGCGAGCAAGGGCGAGATCCTTCGGCTGGATAGTAACACGCTTGGCGTGGATGGCAGCCAAGTTGGTGTCTTCGAATAACGATACAAGGTACGCCTCAGCAGCTTCTTGCAAGGCCATCACGGCCGAGGATTGGAAACGGAGATCCGTCTATGGAAAACAATGAATAAGGCAATATGAAGGGTTAAGGAAAAGACATACCTTGAAATCCTGAGCGATTTCACGAACAAGTCGTTGGAAGGGGAGTTTGCGAATGAGGAGTTCAGTCGACTTCTGGTAGCGACGGATTTCACGGAGAGCGACTGTTCCGGGGCGGAAACGATGGGGCTTCTTTACACCACCAGCTGCGCCAGCCTAGATGATCACGATGAGACGCGTTAAAACCTCAAGCAGAAGATCACTAACCGCTGCAGTCTTGCGAGCTGCTGACTTGGCAGCCAATTGTTTACGAGGGGCTTTGCCTGACGAACAAGGTTCAATACAAGCTACAAATAGAATAAGAGATACCTAATACTCACCACCAGTGGACTTGCCGAGCTGTTTGCTTGGTTCGGGCCATTGTTGAGTGTGTTGGGTGGTGTTGAGAGTGGTGAGAGTGGCGGTGGTGGAACTTGGGAGATTAGCCCGAACCGGTCGATGAATATATACGGACGCGTTCCGCCACGCACGTGACTGAAAGTGAGCCGCGCCGAGGTTGATCAACAAACGAAAAAGTGGCACAGCCACACCGACGCGACTTGACTTATATAGGCGACGGATTGGGAGATGTTTTCTCCACTTCGCTTTCACCACCACCACCAACACTAACGCACCACTTCAACACCTCACCCCCCCCTAACAACACTTTGAAACATGTCTGGACGCGGAAAGGGCGGAAAGGTGAAGTTCGCCGTTGTCTTTCCATCGTTGGCGTTGCTGACCACAGTGCTCTAGGGACTTGGAAAGGGTGGAGCCAAGCGTCACCGTAAGATTTTGCGCGACAACATTCAGGGTGAGTTTCCTTCAGCTTTGAGCGTTCTCCAATGGCTGACGCGATGATTAGGTATTACGAAGCCTGCCATTCGTCGTCTTGCTCGCCGTGGAGGTGTGAAGCGTATTTCTGGTCTTATCTACGAAGAGACTCGTGGTGTTCTTAAGATCTTCCTTGAGAACGTGCGTCTATTTCTCTTCTTACTCCCAGCTTTAGTTGACCTTCTCTTTGCTATACAGATTATTCGCGACTCAGTAACATACACTGAGCACGCCAAGCGGAAGACAGTTACTGCTCTTGATGTTGTCTACGCCCTGAAGCGCTCGGGGCGTACACTATACGGTTTCGGAGCATAGACTCATTCCGCACATTTCTCTATTTATCTTGTAGTTGTAATTGTATACTTTAGTATCTGGGAAATTAGATGCACGACGCATGCCTATTAATTGGTTTGATCCAGCTATTGCCTCTGTCGACTTGCATCCTGTGAGGCATCATATAAATGAGTGACCGTTGCGTCGCAATTAGGGTGATCTAAGCAGAAAAGTGGAGGTGATTCATCCTTGTTTAGCGCTCGACTTGCCCAGTCGTGCTCCGAGTCTCAGGTTTTTGTGAACTTCCGTATAGTTGCACTGCAGCATTCCGCTGCCCCAACGATCTCCATGAACTACCTCGGCCTGGCACCCCCTCTGATCGAGTCAGGTACGCGTCGAAGACTTCACAAAAGCTGGGCAAACGTTGTCAGTTTCCCAGTCCCCGCATGATACGTCCCTGTGTGTCTTTGTGAGCCCTACGGTACGTCTTGCTATCTCCTACAATATAGAAAGCCACTAGACCGTGAAGGCCCCCTAGGATGCAAGTTCCAACCGAAGTGACCAAACTCCTCAAGAGCAACCTATCTACTTCGCGAGTCAAGCTGCTGCACCGGTCTCCGAAAGACGACTGGTATGTGTTTGATCAAGTCGAGACTTGCATCCGTGACAACGACTCCCAACAGTTCGTTACAGATACCCTACTTATATTCACTGCATTCCAAAAGCTAAGCCAGACCGCTGGGCTCAACGATTCGGGATGGTTGGTCTTGCTCAGATTGGAATTGGGTCTACCTCTGAAGCTCGGGCGTTTCACGTTTAGGTCACAATCTGGAGACAATATGGCTGCTATGCGCAAACTTGCAATCGACTACGTGAACTTCATCAAAGAATGTTGGGTGCACGCGTCGGTGAGTCTCTACTCCCCCCTAATCAACTCGTTCTCAACTTCGCTGCTACAGCAACCCCTCCCCCGCTCCGAACCCCTCCAATACAGTGCCGGCCAATATCGATCACTCTACACCTCCTTCTCCCTGTTCGTCGTCCTCTACCTTCCTGAGCCCGGTTTCGAGGACATACCGGTCGGTGAGGAGCTGATGGAGTGGTTGAATATACACTTCATCGAACCGTCGACGGAGGAGGGCGATCATCTGAGTGCGCTAGATAAGCCTTGGGAAGATGAGACGTTCTGGCCGTACCTTACGCGGTGAGTACGACTTGCTTCTTCGTTGGCTTCAAAGTCCTGCTCACGGATTTCTTGATTGGTACCTGGAATTTGTTACTTCGTATCTACTTTCTTCCTGTAGAACAATCCTGCGCGGCCTCTCTAAAGCCTCTGCCTTCTTCCTCGCCACTCTCGCGCGGCACCCCTCCCCACACTTGCGCGCCCTCGCTGAATCCCTCATCCCCATCCTCACCGCGCAGCCCCTCCTCCGTAACTTCTCCTCTGAGCGTGACTTCACGCACGCTGCCCACAGATGGAGGGACCGCGTCAAAGGCCTCCGCATCGAGATGGATATCGTACCTGAAGACGAGAGGGACGAAGATAACAGCGGGGACGCGGAGAATTGGTGGACGCGTCTGAGCGATATTGTGGGCATACTTGAGGGGCGGGAGAGCGTGGTTCTGAGGGTGTGTGAGGATCTAGGCGCGGACTGGAAAGAGGTATGTGCGGCGTGGGGGATCTTCGTGGATACGCGGATGAGGAGGCAGGACTTACCGTGAGTGACTTGTTCATTGTTTGAATTTCTGCCTATCGCAACACTGCACTTGACCGACGGACGGATTTTACATACACAGGGATATAGTAGCACAGGCTATGGACGTCCTCCCTCCAGACCCCACCAACCTCGAAGACATGATTCCACGCCAACCTGATCTCCGACAAGCCCGAACAAGCCCTCGAATACGCAGCGCGGCTGGATCCTTGGCTCGCGGCTCATATGGCGGATGTGATGGAGAGGCTGGGGATTGGTTGATGCCTTGCCGGATGAGTTGTACGTACTGACACGCTTACTGGCCTCATACTCACTCACCTTCGATGACATCAAGCGGTGAAATAACCATCCGGGACCACTACCTCCTTACGTACGCCGAGAGCCTGCACGCCGATGCGTCGCTCTGGAGGCTTACCGTCGAGTACATGTACGCGTGCGGGGATATTGGAAGACTGCGCGCCGACGAGGTGCTACTTAGGGTCCCCTTACGACTTCAAACACAAAACCACCAACCAAAATCGCAGTTGGAAGGGGCTGGTGAAGGTGGCGAGGGCGATGAAAACGGGGAAGTGAAGACCGGTGATATCGTGGGCGTGCTGAAGGAGATCAACGAGACATGCTTAGAGCATCAGCGAGAGGAGGTCCGGCGAACTGTGTGCAGGGTACGCAGCTCCTCTTTCTCCATCCTTCCATTTATCGCTTCTTCGAGCAAACTTGCTGACTTGGTGTTGGTGCACTGTATTGGATCGGGTCGCGTCTTAATTAGGTAGCAGCGCGGTCGCTTATAGACGCGAAGCAGTTGGGGTTGGCAATTTCGTATTATACATCTGCGGAGGATTGGGCGGGTGTTGGATATGTTGCCAATCGGGTGCTACAAGAGTTTTGGACCTCTGGTAAGTACGCTACCGTCTCCAGTTGATATACTCATCCAACATTCTTCATACGTTTAGGACCCCTCCCCTTCACAAAACTCGCCGAAGACGTCGCATCCTCCATCCACTCTCTCGCCGAGTCCGGGTGCCCTCACATCTTCGTCTACCGCCTCATCTTTGCCGTTCGCTATGGCCGCTTTCAACAGATATGCCACATGACGAGGGGGAGGGCGGGAGAGGGGTTGGGGTTGGGTGATGCGCTGGGCGAGGCGGTGGGCATGTTCGAAGAGGGAATTGCCCCGCGGGGTTGGTGGGCCGTGCTGCTGAGCGATGTGTTGGGGATTATGACCGAAGGTTTGTGTTTGGTTTTTCATACCGCTCTCATCGAATCCGTTCTCTGACGTCTGGATGAATTTTGAACTTCAGATCCTTCCGCACTACCCTCTACGGCGGGCTCGATGACACTCCTCCGCAAACTCGACGAGATTACCGAGCATACGCGTAGCATAAACACAGGGCGCTCGCAAGGAGATGCAGAGGCGGGTGATTACCTAGGTGTTCTGTGCAAAGCGCTGAACGGGGATGAGAAAGCTGCACGGCAGCGTCTGCAGAATGTTCGGCTGACATTGGCAAAGGCTCTTGCAAAGAGGTATATGTCAGATTCAGGAGGGAAGTGATATGCGTTTCTGGACTTTTGTTGTATGTCAGCATCCAGCCATATAAATTTACCAGAGAAATATAGTCATAAGTCCAGTGTATCGGTTGATTGCATGTACACATTGCACATTAAGAAACCCAAAATGTCTGTCAAGCAGCATGTATCAGCAGGTGTGTGTAAGTTCACTTACCTGCTCCTATTTCCCCTGTCTTCATAATCACGTGTTACTCCTTTACTCGGGGAAGCGCCGTCTGACAGCGCACCTTGCTTGTCGGAGTAAATAATTGTATTTTTGAAATCGGAAATTGGCTCAACGTTGTGGAAGATGCCAGGCCGAGCCCCTGTATTCGATATTGAGGAAAGCAGATAATACAGAAGAGGCTCTGGAGAGGGTAGAATCAGAATGGGCACAGGGAGCTGCCAGAAATTTTGTCCATAGAGTAAATACTATAAACTAATTGTGAGCCTAAGTGTGAGCAGCAGAAGTTGTAAGGGGACACTCCTATTTTTCCCTATTCCCCTGTCCATTTCCCTTTCCCCTCGTCCCTTCCCCCTCCCTTTCCTTCCACGGACTCTTATTTACACTCCCTTTCATCCCATCCTTCGTTCCATCCTTCCATCCCACTCCCTTGCCTTCCAGAGCGTTCCGATGACTCCGAGGCGTTTCCCGCAGTCCGGATTCACTCCGGACTCGCGCGCACGTCTCTGGACTCGTCGGGACAACTCCCCCACACTTCTCCTACCATTTCCCTTCCTATTCCCACTTGTAAGGGCAACCTCAAGATGGCCGCACAGCGCAGGCCTAGCAGAGGGAGAATCCAAAGATATGAATAATGCTACCTACAATACATGAGAGAATACACACCTAGCAGAGGGAGAATCCAAAGAGAACAAGATAAGGATCCTCCATGCTAGGATGCGAAGTATTGTTATAGGCGCATCCAGGAGGCCCCTTAGGGGCTACTAGGGGCACGTTCACGTGCATCCCGGCTATGGACTCGGACCGCGCGCACGCGCGGCTACTCGGATATCTCGGATTACGGACTTCGTACATATTCGTGCTCGCTGTAGTTATTGTGTCCGGACTCGTTGCTGTTTCGTGAACGCGCGGACACCGCGTGTTCCCCAGTATATATTCTTGTACCGTACCTACAGTTACCTTAGTTCGAATATTAGTTCCTTCTCCTCACTCGCACCCTCGCCTCTCCTAGAGGTCGTCCCCTCGCATCCCCTCGCCTCCGCTCGTACCCTCGGTACCCGCGTAGGATCCCTTCTGGAAATACAGGGCACGCAAGAGTGTGGGAGGCGCAGCCAGTAGCTGAAGCCAAGCCCGTACGTCCTCGCTCCCCTCGTTTCCCTCCGCGCTTCTACGTGGGACCGCGCACCCGCGGGCCCGCGTACCCCCGAGCACCACTGCGAGTGTGGCTCTTAACAGTATATTCGAACTCACAACCCAGCTCTTGCTCTCGTCCCCGCAAGTCCTCGCCAACATCATGGCTGGTGGTACACAAGTTGGCACCTCGCGTACTACTCGCGTAGGTCAGCATGCCGCCGCCACTCTCGTCTCTCCGCTCCCCCCCACGGCCCACGCGCGCAGCCACGCGAACAAGGGAAAAGCTCCTGCAGTTCCGCGCCTGCGTGCGGCGTCCTCGCCGTCATTTCCCCAGCTCCGCTCACCTACCGTCGCCGCGGGCATGAGCGCGCAACCCGCGCCCCCGCCGGAAACACCCAAGTCCGAACCCGTCCCAACCTTCCCCGCGTTCGCCACCCTGTCCCCGATCCATTCCCGCTCACTCCCTTCAAACGAAGAGGAACGCGTTCCCTCGCCTCCGGCGAGCAACCACGGATCAGAACTGGCGGACGAGGAGAAGCAACCTTCGGCCCATGGATCCCGACAACGGCGCCCCTGGGATTCTGACGACGGCTCCGAGGACCACTTCCGCCAAGCGGACCACGCGTTCCTCCACGCGCTATCCGCGCTCAGCAGAGAAATCAAGGACATTCAACATCGTGAGTCATCCGCTACCCCCGCCGCTCCTTCCGCCTCTCGTCCCAAACCCCGCACCCCCGACCCTTACGACGGCTCCGACCCGTTGAAACTTAACACCTTCCTCGTACAACTCAAGCTTTACTTCAACGCCACCCCCTCGCTCGCCTCCGACGAGGACAAGGTGACGTTTGCCTGCTCCTATCTGAAGGGGAACGCCTTCGCGTATTTTCAGCCCGAGCTGATTGACGATGCCGCGGACCCCGAGTGGCTTCATGACTACTCGACCTTCGTTCAGGTTCTCCAGGAGAACTTTGGTGCGTTTGACGCTACCGCGGAGGCCGAGGCAGCATTGGACCAGCTCAAGATGGGGGATAGGCAGCGCATTAGCAAGTACAACGTGTTGTTCCAACAGCACTCTGCGTTGGTGTCCTGGGGCCCCGCGGCTCTCCAGCACCGTTACTACCAGGGTCTCCCGGACAGAATCAAGGACGCTCTCCTGAACCACGCGAAGCCGGGCTCGCTTCCGCGGCTCCGCTCCCTCGCGCAGGCTATTGACCAGCGCCACTGGGAACGGGAAGCCGAGCGTACGCGTAACTCCCGCGCTTCCGAGAAATCCGCGCCTTCGAAGTCCTCCTCCGCGTCCACCCCGTCCTCTAAGTCCTCCGCTCCCTCGTCCTCGAAATCTTCGTCCTCGGCTCCCCGCGCACCCGCGGCCCCCAAAGACTCCACTCACCTCGGCGCCAACGGCAAACTCACTCCTGAAGAACGTCAACGACGTTTCGACAACGAGCTCTGTTTGTTCTGCGGCGGCGCGGGGCACAAGGCAAACAAATGCCTCAAGAGTCAGAAAAAGGCCAAGGGACGCGCCGCGGTTACCGAACCCGCGGAAGACGCGGAGTCCACCGCGCATATCTCTGACGCCGAATCGAAAAACTAATTGGCGCCTCCGAGTCTCCGGCTCGCGTAGGCTGCCCTCCTGTTCTATGGCCGGCAGTTTGTAGATTAAACGGTTCCGCGCTTTCCTCGCCTTCCGCGTTACATTTACTACTTACTTCTAATTCGCTCTCGGACTCCCTCGCTCGTTTTCGTGCTCTCGTTGATTCTGGCTCGACCCATTGTTTCGTAGATACTATGTTTTCTCGTTCACATGGACTCATTACCTATCCTATAGCTCCTATTAAACTACTGCTCTTCGATGGTACCTCTAACAACTTCATTACCGAAGCTATAGATATCCATCTCCGGTTCCCGTCTGGCGACAATATGACCGTCACTTGTCTTGTGACTCCTCTGGATCCGTCTTGTTCTGTGGTTCTTGGATACGACTGGCTCTCCCGCTACAATCCGTTGATTGACTGGGCTCAGAGCAGCATCACCTTCCGTTCCCCAATTCTCGACACTCCTAGTACAAGCGCTTGCGCGCCGCCCGCGGCGCGCGCTACCTCTTGCATTGAAGCATCTCCTTCGATTCCTTCGACACCTTCGACTCCGACCTCGGCTCCGACTTTGTCCTCTCGACCTGATATCTCGCTCGTCAACGCGGCCGCGTTCCGCACCGCGTCTCGACTCGCGGGATCCACGGTTTTCCAGATTATGATACGACCCGAAACCACCTCCGCCAGAGCTGCTAGTGTAGCTGATCCCGACCTAACCGCGGTACCCGAGGAATACCACGAGTACGCGGACGTCTTTAGCAAAGGAAAGGCCGACACACTAGCTGAACACCGACCCTACGACCTCAAGATTGAACTCGAAGACGGCGCCGCGCCTCCGGTCGGCGCCATGTACTCTCTTTCGCAATCAGAGCAGCAGGCTTTAAAGGAGTTTATCGACGAACACCTTGGACTTGGATTTATACGATCCAGTAAGTCGCCTCACGGCGCACCCGTTCTTTTTGTCAAGAAAAAGGACGGCTCCCTTCGACTTTGCGTCGATTACCGCAGTCTCAATCGCGTCTCGAAAAAAGACCGCTACCCTTTGCCCCTCATCTCGGATCTCCTCGACTCTCCGCGCAAAGCCTCGGTGTACACCAAGATCGACCTACGGCACGCGTACTATCTGGTACGCATCGCCGAGGGAGACGAATGGAAAACCACGTTCCGGACCCGTTACGGCTCCTTCGAGTGGTTGGTTGTACCTTTTGGGTTGACTAACGCTCCCTCCGCGTTCCAGCGGTTCATGAACGACATTTTTGCGGACCTCCTCGACGTCTATGTTATTATTTATCTGGATGATATACTAATCTACTCTGATAACATGGCAGATCACAAGAAACACGTCAAAGAGGTTCTCCGTCGGCTCCGCCAACACAAGCTCTACGCGCGCGCCGACAAATGCGAGTTCCACGCGGACACCGTGGAATACCTCGGTTACATTCTCTCCCCTCAAGGCCTTACTATGGACAACTCGAAGATCAAGACGATCCAAGACTGGCCGGAACCGCGGAAGATTCGCGACATTCAATCTTTCCTCGGCTTCGCCAACTTCTACCGCCGCTTCATCCGTAATTACTCGGATATTGTGGTCCCTTTGACCCGTCGCACGCGCAAAGGACTGCCCTGGAATTGGGATCAGGCAGCGCGCGACTCCTTCGACGCTCTTAAACGAGCATTCACCTCGGCGCCCGTGCTTACGCATTGGGTACCGGACGCACCGCTGGTCGTGGAAACGGACGCCTCGGATTACGCGCTTGGCGCGATCCTGTCCATCTACACGCCTGACGGTGAAATTCATCCTGTTGCGTTTCACTCACGCACTTTCAGTTCTATAGAACTGAATTATGACGTTCACGACAAAGAACTCCTCGCCATTTTCGAAGCATTCCGCGTCTGGCGCCATTACCTGGAAGGTTCTGGTAAGCCAATCGACGTGGTTACTGATCATAAGAATTTAGAATACTTCTCAACCACCAAGATTCTGACCCGCCGCCAAGCGCGGTGGTCCGAGTTCCTCTCGCAATTTAACCTCCTCATCCGCTTCCGTCCCGGCAGGCTCGGCTCCAAGCCTGATGCCCTCACGAGACGTTGGGATGTCTACCTTAGGGAGGGAGGTGACGACTACGCTACAGTCAATCCTCAGAATTTCAGGCCTATCTTTTCGAACGAGCAGCTGACCGCGTCTATCCGCGCGACTTACCTCTGGGAACCCGCGCTCCGCGGCTCCATCATCATGGACACAGAGAAGTTACACGAAGATATTATTGCTGCTTATCTATTAGATCCAGTTACCAAGGCTCGACTCGACAATCTTGAACCGCGGTGGTCGCGCTCCGAAGACAATCTACTTCGCCTCGACGGCCGCGTCTACGTCCCCGACCACGGAGATCTTCGCCTCCGCGTACTCCGTTTCAAACATGACCATATCCTCGCTGGACATTACGGCCAGAACAAGACCATCGAACTCGTGCGCCGCGAATATACGTGGCCGAAGCTCCGCGAATTCGTCCAACACTACTGCAAGTCTTGTACTACCTGTATGCGTAGCAAGCCCCAGCGTCACAAACCCTACGGCAAGCTACAACAACTTCCGGTTCCCGTTCGCCCCTGGGACTCGATCTCTATGGATTTTATCGAAAAACTTCCTCCGTCCCTCGGATACGACTCCATCCTCGTCGTGATGGACCGACTTTCCAAGCAGGGAATTTTCATTCCGTGCCACGACACCATCACTTCGGAAGATCTAGCTAAGTTATTCGTTATTCACATTTTCTCTAAACACGGAGTCCCCGCGCACGTCACGTCTGACCGCGGCTCCGAGTTCGTCTCCCGTTTTTTCCGCTCTTTGGGAAAAGGGTTGAACATGAAGCTCCACTTCACGTCAGGATATCATCCTGAAGGTGATGGACAAACGGAGCGTACTAACCAAACCCTCGAGCAGTACTTACGTGTTTATTGCAATTATCAACAGGATAACTGGGCTGATCTCCTGCCCCTCGCCGAGTTCGCGTTCAACAATGCTCCTAGTGTTACCACTGGAGTATCTCCGTTCTTCGCGAACAAAGGCTATCACCCCAACCTCTCCCTTAATCCTGACCTCGACCTCGCCTCGGCCCGCGCAAGGACCTTCGTAACCAACCTCGACGAGCTTCATCAAGAGCTGCGTACCGCGATGACCGAGGCGCAAGCCCGTTATCAAGGACCAGCTGATCGTCGCCGCGCACCCGCGCCGGACTTCAAGGTTGGCGAAAAGGTCTTTGTGAAGGCCAAATTCTTCCGTACTACCCGTCCTTCGCACAAACTCGCGGAGAAATTCCTCGGTCCGTTCGAAATCATTCACCAAGCAGGACCATCCTCCTTCACTATCCGTCTCCCGGAAAATCTCCGCGGGGTCCATCCCGTATTCCATGTCTCTATGCTCGAACCCGAGACGCCCAACACAATCCCTAACCGCGTACAATCCCCCCCTCCACCCGTCGAAGTCGATGGTAACGACGAATTTGAAATAGCTGAAATTGTAGACTCTAAAATCGACCGTCGACGAAAAGTTAAACTTCAATACTACGTTCGATGGCTCGGTTACGAGCACACTGATGAAGAATTCTCGTGGCTCTCCGCGGACGAACTCGGGAACGCGCAGGAACTCGTCGCAGAATTCCACTTGCGCTATCCTGACAAGCCCGGACCCGCGTAGCGGTCCTTCGTTCCATTTCTCTATTTTTTTTTCCGCGTTACCGCGCATCCTACTTATCACTCTTTTCTCCCCGCGCGCACCGCGCTTGCATATTTGTAGATTACTCCTCCGCGCACCCGCGCATCACTCTCCTCCCCTCCATTTTCCCCGCGCACCCGCGCACCCACCTCATCTACATTTTCTTACAGGCCGCGCGTCCGCGCTCCATTACACACAATCCACTCGCCCCCGCGCGCAGCCGCGCTCCACCAAATACATATCTTACAAATCTCGCCGCGCGCATCCGCGCACCACAACTACAGATATCCTTAACGCGCACCCGCGCTTCACTGCTACTCGCTCCGCGCATCCGCGCGCACCACCATCAAACCAACCTCAACGCGCATCCGCGCTCCACCACTCTTCCCTTACTCTCCGCTCGCTCCGCGCGTACGCGCATCCCATTTCTCTCTCTCTCTTCCGCTCCCTCCGCGCATCCGCGCTTCACTACTACTATACTACTCCTTCTAAGTTTGAGTTCTTTTTTTCTTTTTGCTTTCTTCTTTTCTCCTTGTGTTATACTCATCTCACTTACTTTCACACCGTGATTCAGTCGTAGATTTATAGATCACAAAAAAAAACAAAAAAGAGAAAGACAAAAAAAAAAAAAAAAACAAGACAAATGATATGGTAGATACTAGTATATACATTCTTTTCTTCCGCGCGCCGACGAGGGCCCCGCGCTTACTCCTCCTCGCTATCCTCCACCACCTCCTCCTCACTTTCATCCTCGTCGTCGCTCCCCACCTCCTTTCCCTTCCAACCCCCCCACTCCTCCTCTTCTTCCTCGCCCGTCGTTTCCGCGTCCTCCGTGTCGCCCGTGTCGCTCGTCGACGGAGCCTTCGCTTCGTCAACCTCCATCCCGTCCTCCGCGCCGTCCTCGCTCGTCGAGCCAATGGTCTCCCCGCTCGTCGCCCACTCCATCCGCCCCGCGCGCTCCCAAGTGGCCACGTCGTGTGGCGCCCCCATCACGTCGGCGACCCACGCGACTGTGTTCGCCACCTCCTCCAGCCTGCGCTCCAGGCGCTGCAGCGACTGCCCCCGCTCGAGGACGTGTACCGACATCTCGTACACCTGGGCAGCCAGCTGGCCCAGTGAATCCGCCACGGTCGGCTCCGCGCGCGCCATGGGTGCTGCGTCCGTCACACGCGCCGCACCACGGACCCCGCCCGCGCCGTTCCCGCAGCGCACGTGTCGCACCTTGCACTCCCAGCAGGTACGAGCCCCCTTTACACTGAGGAATTGTCAGTGAACGAGTACGGTGGAAAGAAAAAAAAAAAGGGGGACTCACATGCGCGAATAGCACTGCAGGTTGCGTTGCACGCAACCGAGGCAGGGCTCCTCGCGAAGGGGCCCCTTGGGCTCCACTTCTTTTTCTTCCCCTTTCGCGGCGTCCTTCTTCGCCGCGGGCTCCGCCGCCTTCCTCCGCGCTCCTTCCCTCGTCCCCGGACCTGTGCTGCTCCCCGCGGCGGCGCTGATCGCCTCCTCGGCGGCGTCGTCCTCGTTTTCGTCTCGCCGCACCCGCGCATCCTCCGCTGCTTTCCGCACACGCTGCTTCTCTCGTCGTCGCCGCCTCGCCTCCTTCTCCAGCCTAGCGTCCGCCTCCGCGACGCTCTCGTCCTCGCGTCGCCGCTTCTCCTCCCGCCGTCGCCGCTCGTCGTTGTTGTCGTTGTTGTGGGTGTTGTCGCGGGCGCGCTTCTGGGGAGGTGCCATTGCTGCCTCGCTCCTCCGCGCTTCCGCCCCTTTTTATACTCCTGGCCCACCTCGCCTCCGCGCTTCTTTCGCTCACGTGCACGCAGAGGCTGACTCACCACGGACCCTCATGACGCCCGCACCGCATCATCACCATCTCATCCACACGTCATGAGCGTCTAGGCCTCTATGGGTCTCGGCCTTAAAGGGGAGGTACTGTTATAGGCGCATCCAGGAGGCCCCTTAGGGGCTACTAGGGGCACGTTCACGTGCATCCCGGCTATGGACTCGGACCGCGCGCACGCGCGGCTACTCGGATATCTCGGATTACGGACTTCGTACATATTCGTGCTCGCTGTAGTTATTGTGTCCGGACTCGTTGCTGTTTCGTGAACGCGCGGACACCGCGTGTTCCCCAGTATATATTCTTGTACCGTACCTACAGTTACCTTAGTTCGAATATTAGTTCCTTCTCCTCACTCGCACCCTCGCCTCTCCTAGAGGTCGTCCCCTCGCATCCCCTCGCCTCCGCTCGTACCCTCGGTACCCGCGTAGGATCCCTTCTGGAAATACAGGGCACGCAAGAGTGTGGGAGGCGCAGCCAGTAGCTGAAGCCAAGCCCGTACGTCCTCGCTCCCCTCGTTTCCCTCCGCGCTTCTACGTGGGACCGCGCACCCGCGGGCCCGCGTACCCCCGAGCACCACTGCGAGTGTGGCTCTTAACAAGTATATACTGTAGAAGTGTGGGAGAAGAGTGAAAGAACTGTATAGTACACCCGCCACAAGTCTGATGAATATCACAAGGTACGAGCAGGAGCATGTGATAATAAGTGGAGGGGAATATGCAGGAGTCGTGCCAGCGACCTGGGGAAGTGGGAATAGGGAGGGAAAGGGTAGGAGAAGTGGGGGGAAGTCGTCCCGACGAGTCCAGAGACGTGCACGCGAGTCCGGAGTGAATCCGGACTGCGGGAACGCTTCGGAGTCATCGGAACGCTCTGGAGGGCGAGGGAGTGGGATGGAACGATGGAACGAAGGATGGGACGAAAGGGAATGTAAATAAGAGTCCGTGGAAGGAAAAGGAGGGGGGGAGGGACGAGAGGGAAGGGAAATGGACAGGGGGATAGGGGAAAATAGGAGTGTCCCCTTACATCACCCCCCCTTCAAGCTTGCGGCGACCCGACGCGAGGATTCCTGCTTGCCGCGCCATGTATTCACCAATCCCGAAACCCCAGAATGCTGCGAGAAGACGTCGAAATACGACTGGACAGAACCCGGAGCCTTCCGACTACGCCAACGTTCCCAAGACTGGTCAAGTGCCGTAGGAGTCATCCGGAGTGTCGCTAGAGGCGTCGCAGTCGTCCGGAGTACACGAACTGCGTCGGGATGGCGATCATGGAAGTCCTTGACCTTCTGGGCAGCGTGTTGGAGGTTGCTCGCGGGTTCCCAGGAGTCATGCTCGATGCCATAGCCTCGCCAGCGTACCAGGTACTTCAGGACTCGACCAAACCGTCTGCTGTTCCGAACCTCCTCCACCTCGTGTTCCTCTTCACCATCTACAAGTTGCGGGGGTGGCGGGGCGACAGGGCGTCGACCCGGGATGGGGTCTGGAACGAAGGGAGAGAGTTTGACCACAGGGAAGACAGGATGGAGGCGGGATAAGCCTGGAGGGAGCTGGAGTCGGTATGCCGACTTGCCAACCTTCCGGACCACCTTGTAAGGACCAAGGCGTGCATGTCCAAGTTTCCGGGAAGGTCGGGCAAGGTTGATGTCCGACAAGTCCAGCCAAACCCTGTCACCTGGTTGGTACTCCGGAGCAGGAGTCCGGCGTTGGTCATAGTAACGCTTCATGTCGTCCTGAGCTTTGACCAAGGCGGACTGAGCTTCATCGACAGCAGACTTCATCCGGTCGACGAACTAGTTTGCGGACTCCATGCGGGACGGCGGCTGGTGGGGCTCGAATCCAAGACGGGGGTGACGACCTGTATCCAGTAGGAACGGGGACTGCTGGGTAGAAGCGTGGACACGGTTGTTGTACGCGAACTCTGTAAGGGGACACTCCTATTTTCCCCTATTCCCCTGTCCATTTCCCTTTCCCCTCGTCCCCTCCCTCTCCCCTCTTTCCACGGACTCTTATTTACACCCCCTTCGTTCCATCATTCATTCCATCCTTCCCACCCCACTCCCTCGCCTTCCAGAGCGTTCCGATGACTCCGAAGCGTTCCCGCAGTCCGGATTCACTCCGGACTTGCGTGCACGTCTCTGGACTCGTTGGGACGACTTCCCCTCACTTCTCCCACTGTTTCCCTTCCTATTCCCACTTCCCCAGGTCGCTGGCACGACTCCTGCATATTCCCCTCCACTTATTATCACATGCTCCTGCTCGTACCTTGTGATATTCATCGGACTTGTGGCGGGTGTACTATACAGTTCTTTCATTCTTCTCCCACGCTTCTACAGTATATACTTCGCATCCTAGCATGGAGGATCCTTATCTTGTTCTCTTTGGATTCTCCCTCTGCTAGGTGTGTATTCTCTCATGTATTGTAGGTAGCATTATTCATATCTTTGGATTCTCCCTCTGCTAGGCCTGCGCTGTGCGGCCATCTTGAGGTTGCCCTTACAAACTCCGCCATAGGTAGAAGCCGAGCCCCGTCGTTCTGGCGCTCTCCGACGAAGATCCGGAGGTAAGACTCGAGCTCTTGGTTAGTCCGCTCCGTCTGTCCGTCGGACTGAGGGTGGTACGCAGTGGAAGCAGCCAGCTTGATTCCGAGCATCCGGTAGACTTCCCGGGTGAACTCTGCAACAAACTGCGGCCCACGGTCGGAAACGACGGAACGAGGGAGTCCGTGCAGCTTCCAGACGTTTTGCAGGTACAGGTTGGCGGAACCGAGGGCGGACACTGTGGTGTGAGTCGGGATGAAGTGGGCGCGTTTGCTTACGGAGTCAACCACATTCATGACAGCGTCGAACCCGTCGGACTCCGGAAGCTCCACAATGAAGTCCACGCTCAGGCGATCCCAGTGTTCGTCTGGAATGGGAAGCGGATGGAGCTCACCCATGGGTGGATGCCTTTGGGCTTTCGTCCGGAGGCAGAGATCGCAGTGTCGGGTGTAAGATCCGATGTAGCGGGACATGTTGGGCCACCAGTAGCTGCGTGAGACGAGTTCCAGAGTCTTCCACCTGCCTGTGTGTCCTGCAACCTTGGTGTCATGGTGCTGGGCTACAATGGTCCGACACAAGTCCGGAACGTCCGGAACGTAGATCTTACCCCGGAACATCAGGAGTCCGTCCGACTGAGACCATTCCGCACTCCGGACTGTCTTGCGACTGCCCTGCACCTTCTTCAACTCCTCCGCTGCCTTAGCCACTGCATCCTCGAACTTCGCGTTCCGCACTCCAGTCCGGATAGCCGTGAGGATATCCTTCTCCTCCCCTTCAAGAGTGACACCCGTGGCACAAACGGCAAAGTAGGACGGTTTAAGTAAAACCACATCCTTGTTATCATCCTTACCGTCCGAGTGATCCGAGCGTCGCGAGAGAGCATCAGGCTTACCCATAGTGCGTCCGGGACGGTGCAGGAGTGTGAAGTCAAAGCGGGAAAGGTAGAGGGACCAGCGGGCTTGGCGACGGTTGAGCTTCTGGGCCTTGATGAAGTACTCCAGGTTTTTGTGGTCGGTCCAGATCTCAAACGGAGTCTCCGTGCCTTCCAGGTAGTGCCGCCACTCTTCAAGCGCCCGGATGATTGAAAGCATCTCCTTGTCGTGTATTTCGTAATTCCGCTCTGCAGCCTGTAGACTTTTAGAGTAGAACGCGACAGGATGCCATTTACCATCATCCGGGTTGAGCTGAGAGAGGACCGCGCCCGTAGCGTAGTCCGACAAGTCCGCTTCGACACGGTAAGGCCTATCCTCCTTCGGAAACACTAGGACTGGTTCCGAAGTAATGAGTTCCTTGATCCGGAGGAATGCGGACTGAGCAGAGTCGTTCCACTGCCATTCTTTGGCGCAGGTGAGGTCAAAGAGAGGCCAAGCTATGTGCGAGTAGTCCTTGACGAAGCGGCGGTAGAAGTTGACGAACCCGAGGAACAATTGGAGTTCAGTCCGGTTACGGGGCGTTGGCCAGTCCCGGACTCCGGAGACCTTGACCGGGTCCATCTCGATCTTACCCTCGGAGATGACGACTCCGAGATACTCCACCTTGGTTTGTTCAAAATCGCACTTGTCCGCCCGTAGGAATAGCTTATTCCG
Source organism: Pleurotus sapidus (assembly GCA_026743855.1). Lineage (NCBI taxonomy): Eukaryota > Fungi > Basidiomycota > Agaricomycetes > Agaricales > Pleurotaceae > Pleurotus > Pleurotus sapidus. Next base: position 1,118,802 of record JANBWZ010000008.1, read on the forward strand.
CTGGAGGATTTCCAGGACTTGCTTGAGAACCCGGCGGTGCTCCTTGCGCATCTTGGTGTAGATCAGAATGTCATCCAGATAGATAATGACCACACCTTCCGTAATGAGCTCCCGGAACAGGTCGTTCATCATGGTCTGGAAGGTAGACGGGCTGTTCGTCAATCCGAAGAACATCACCAAGGGTTCAAAGAGTCCGCGGGTAGTCCGGAACGCGGCCTTCCACTCATCGCCTTCCTTTATCCGGACATTGTTGAAACCCCACCGGACGTCGAGCTTGGAGAAGTAGCGGGCGTTCCGGAGTTTGTCCACCAAGTCGGAAATGAGCGGAAGCGGGTACCGATTCTTGACAGTCATGGCATTGAGTTTCCGGTAGTCCTGAACCAAGCGGAGCGATCCGTCCTTCTTCTTGACAAAGAATACCGGAGCAGCCATGGGCGACTTGCTGGGGCGGATGCGACCAGTCCGGAGGTTTTCTTCCAAAAACTCGTCCAGCTGCTTCTGCTCCACCGGGGACAGCAGGTAGCACTTGGTGTTGACAGGCTCCGCTCCAGGCACCAGCTCAATTGCATGATCCCATGGACGGGGCATAGGCAGCTCGTCGAAGGCTTCCTTGGCGAAGACATCCTCGAATTCCTGAAGGAAGTCTGAAATCGCGCTGTGACGAGGGTCCGGAGCCTTGTTACGCTGGAAAGCCAATGCCAGGCGTTGCGAGACAGTTTCCGTGGCTCGGACGTGTTCTTCCCGGAGACTCCGAAGGTATTCCGGAGTTGGAGGAGGAACGGCCGCAAAGATACGGTCACCCTTCTCAAGACTATCGCCGTCCGGAGTTGCATCCTCGTCGTCCTCATCGTCACAATCCAGGAGCTTCGGAGGGTCATCCGAGTGGAGTTCCTCGACCATTGGCATCGGACCCGTACGACACTCCCGGAGTCGCACGGACTCCTTGCGTCTGGTCAGTTTGTCATGGCGGAACTCCTTGCAACAGGTATCGCATCCGGATGGGCAGCGGCTCATGGTCACCTCCTTCGTCTGCCAGTCAATCTCGGGGTTGTGCTTCCGTAGCCACGTGTATCCAAGGATGACGTCCTGGTGTCCGATGTTTGTAACGGCGAAAAGCATCCGTTCCGTGTGGTCCTTGAACCGGAGTATGAGGTCCACGACCTCGGAGATGGATCCGTTTTCGTTTGGCGAACCGTCGACATTGAAGACTGGGATCGGAGCAGAAAGCTTGCGACGGGTGAAACCACGGGCATCTGCGAATCGCGGATGCATGAAGACTCCGGTGGCTCCGCAGTCCACCAGGGCCTGCAGGGTGCATCGGTGTTGTGTATCCGTGCTCAGCACTTCAACGGGTATGTCTAATGAAAGCTTGCCGGGCAAAGCGGAAATCTTATAGCTACTGGGTAGCCGCCGTTCCCACTGCGGGCGAAACCTTCGGAGTGTGCGGATTGCAACCGGAGTTGCTTGCTTCACGTCGGACGAATCATTGGAAAGGTCGGAATGATCATCATGTATTTCATCTACGTTAAGACAAGCAAATCAGTTGTTCACCAACGAGGCCGCACAGATCACTCGTTGGTCCGGGGAAAATCCGCCGTGTCAGATTCCTCAACCGGTGCCGTTCCCTCGTCGTCTATTCCTCCCAGAGTCCCAGTACTTTCTACAACGTCGGCCGCGGTCAAGAGATCCTCGATAGCGGACATCCGCTCCTCGGTCGTCATGAACTGGACGTCGAACCGGAGTGGGCACTCGCGGGACATGTGACCGGGTTTGCCGCATCGGTAGCAGAGCTGCGAAGTGGCGGGCCGGGAGCGGGTGTGGTCAACGTCCATTGGGACGCCGGGTGAGAGAGCCTTCAGAGGAGGCAGGGGTTGGAAACGGGGTTGGAGAGGTGGGAGCTGAGTCCGAGGTGCAGGAAGTATCCCTCCGGGGTTCCGAGTGACTCCGGAGTTTGCGACAGGTCGGGGAGAAGGTCCGGAGTGAGCGGAATGCTGGCAGAAGTGGAAGGACTGGTTTGCAGCACGATTGTCCGCAACCCGTTGCGCAGCGCTGTACCATCCTTCAAAGTCTTCTTCGCTGGGGCAGTCCGCGGACTCCGCGACACGGCTCTGGATGACGGAGTCGAGGCCGCGTCGGAACTTCATTGTGATGTTGGAGCCTTCGGTGTATCCGGACTGATCAATGAGGTCCTGGAACTCGTCGAGGTATTCCTGGAAGGTCCGGCGTCCTTGGTGGTAGCGGGTGGACTCCAACTTGAGCATAGCGGACTCGCGCTCCCGATCCGGAAGGAAGCGGCTCCGGAACTCCGAGGCAAAGTCGTCCCAGGACTTGAAGTAAGGATCCCGGGTGCTCCGGAGGACCATGTCCGCGTATTCCTTGGCTCGGTCCTTCTGGAAGAAGGAGAGACACCAGAGGATTTTGGCTTGCTCGTTCTGGAAGTGGTCCGGACAGAGCTGGAAGTAGATGGTGCAAGCATTGAAGAATGCGCGACCATCCTTGCGGTTTCCGTCGAAGATTGGGGGAGAGGCGGGCTTCAGACGGGACCGCAGAGTGGCATTATCTCGACCCGGAGCGTGTTGGGAGGCTGCTGTGCCTTCCGGTTCGGAGTCCGGAGTCGTTTTGGGCGTAGGGGGACGGGGTGTAGCGAGAAGTGATTCGATTCGAGCTAGGGTGTCATGGATGGTGCTGGTTTGGGTTTGGTGCTCGTACGTCTGAGCCCACAAGGTCCGCAAAGTCTTGGAGTCCGGTCCTGGAGCGACTGGCTCGGATGACGGGATCTGGCCGGAGGTGCCCGTCATTTCGGAGTCATCAGGGGAGCGAGGGATGGGGTCCCTTGGGTCCTCAGAGGTGGGTGGAAGTAGCAGGAGAGCGTCCGGAATGTCCGCAAAACCGGAAAGACGTCGGGAGCGAGTCCGGGATGACGCGGGACGTTTTCCGTAGGGCTCTAGTGCCAGGATGGGGGATCTTGTTCTGCTGTAAGGGCAACCTCAAGATGGCCGCACAGCGCAGGCCTAGCAGAGGGAGAATCCAAAGATATGAATAATGCTACCTACAATACATGAGAGAATACACACCTAGCAGAGGGAGAATCCAAAGAGAACAAGATAAGGATCCTCCATGCTAGGATGCGAAGTGTATACTGTAGAAGCGTGGGAGAAGAGTGAAAGAACTGTATAGTACACCCGCCACAAGTCCGATGAATATCACAAGGTACGAACAGGAGCATGTGATAATAAGTGGAGGGGAATATGCAGGAGTCGTGCCAGCGACCTAGGGAAGTGGGAATAGGAAGGGAAATGGTAGGAGAAGTGTGGGGGAGTTGTCCCGACGAGTCCAGAGACTGTGCACGGAGTCCGGAGTTAATCCGGACTGCGGGAAATGCTTCGGAGTCATCGGAACGCTCTGGAAGGCGAGGGAGTGGGATGGAAGGATGGAACGAAGGATGGGATGAAAGGGAGTGTAAATAAGACTCCGTGGAAGGAAAGGGAGGGGGAAGGGACGAGGGGAAAGGGAAATGGACAGGGGAATAGGGAAAAATAGGAGTGGGGAAAAATAGGAGTGTCCCCTTACAGGCAACCTCAAGATGGCCGAGAGTGTAGGCCTAGCAGAGGGAGAATCCAAAGATATGAATAAGACTAACTACAATACATGAGAGAGCTGCTCACCTAGCAGAGGGAGAATCCAAAGAGAACAGGATAGGGATTCTCCATGCGAGGAAGCGAAGTATATACTGTAGTAGCTGTGGGAGGAAATGGAGGATAATTGTACAGTACACCAGCCACAAATCCGAACAAATATCACAAGGTACAAGGGGGCATGTGATAATGAAGTGGAAGGGGAATGTACAGGAGTCGTGCCAGCGACCTGGGGGAGTAAGAGCAAAGAGTAATGAGGTGGGGAAAGAGAATAGAGGTAGCCTGGACGAGCCCCAAAGTGTATATGGATACAAAAAGGCTGGAAATTGAGGTTCATACCTTTCTGACATCATCCTCAAAGTGTTAGTGGTCCATATAGAAGTGGTATTGTAAGCTGAGAAGTTGTTTCGTTGTCCAGCAGACACTCTAGTGCTGGTATATGCTTTGGTACATCTCAATACAATGTTAGCCTCTGATGTTTCTGCTAGGCTGAGCGTGCATTAGACAGCTGAAAGGGTGGCATGAACACAATCAAAGAGGTGAAGAAATATACAAAGCTCAACAAGCTCCTTGGGTTCAAGGCCAACAGGTGGGGCCCAGTTGTGGCTTGCTGGCTCAAATGGATCAATGTTAAGAGCCACACTCGCAGAGGGGCTTGGGGATACGCAGACCTGCGGGTGCACGGTTCCACGTAGAGGCGCGGAGGGAAACGAGGGAGCGAGGACATACGGGCTTGGCTTCAGCTACTGGCTGTGCCTCCCACACTCTTGCGTGCCCTGTATTTCCAGAGGGAATCCTACGCGGGTACCGAGGGTATGAGCGGAGGCGAGGGCATGCGAGGGAGAGACCTCAATAGAGAGGCAAGGGTGCGAGTGCAGAAAGGAACTAATATTTGAACTAAGGTAACTGTATGTACAGTACAAGACTATATACTGGGGAACACGCGGTAGCCGTGTGTCCGAGTCCAGTAGTAATAAGTACAGCATGTTCGAAATGTGTCTAAGTCCAAAGTCCGTGACAAGTCTGTGTAGCCGCGTGTATGTGTGGCCCAAGTCCATAGCCGGAATGCACGTGAGTGCGCCCCTAGTAGCCCCTAAGGGGCCTCCTGGATGCGCCAACAAGAACATGAGGGAGAAACAATAGCTCATACTTATTTGCATACAGCCATCTTCATTCCCAACTTTTGCCAAAGGTGACATCTGAGACATTGATGGTCCCAGTGATGAGTTCCTCAAGCAGTCTCTAAAACAAAGGTATGTGCCCTCATTTATGTAATGATTCCCCATGGCCTGATACTTACTTCTTTTAATGGCCAACATATACTTCCAGTCTACTGGGTGGAAATTAATTGGTCACAAGATGGAAACTACTGTGGCTACTACTGTACATCAATAACCTCCATGTAGCTAGGAATCCAATGATGTTTGCACCCCAGCTTCCCTAGTTGTCCAGTCTCCCAGTGAGTTGTTACTGGAAATGAATGAGTCCTACAGGCAACAGTTGCAACAACAGGATCGCTGGAATAACTGTTGGTACTGTTTCAGACAATACAGTGAAGTTGAATCTTCCTGATGTAGTGCACATAGCCTCAAGTTTGCTATTGCTACAGGTACTTACTAACACATCATCTTTGCCCGCGCAAATGTGAACCCTAAGTTTGCTATTCTCACATGATGTGCCCCCCGGAAATACTTTGAAACAGCACTAGTACAGTACTATAGGAGGTGTACCTATTCTTCTCCATTCACTCCTATCTCCCCTGGCTAATTTAGGAGATCGCCAGCGTTCGTGCCACGTGTGACGGTCGCTATCATCGCTTTGCCCCTTTCAATTCAGAAACCTCCATCTACAATTTCTGCTGGCCAGTCTCGTATTCCCTTCATCAGTGAAACATGGCTGGGAGCACATCACATACACTGGAAGAATTACAGTCCTCTGCCTCCTGGGATCCCGCCGAACAGTCCGATGCTGGTAATTCCGGTACATCAGGCCAACATGTACGCCCAGCATTACGTTCCCTCGACTCACCTGGTGGCCTCTCCACGCTTCAGCCGAACTCGAGTTCCCCACAGCCACGGTCTAGTACGGACTCTGTACCGAGGTCCTCTACATCGCGTTGGCGCGACAGCCCGACCGTAGCAAGTGACCCTCGGGAGACACTCGCCAGCGTTCCCAGCGAGACAGCGAGCTTGGTGGATGGGGGATTTGACGGGAATGTTCTAAGGGCCCTTTGTGATCTTGATGTGCGTGATGCGATATGTGTCTCGGTTGCCGATGTAGCTTACATTGCTGGTAGTGTGGTGTACCCCTACTACTAGATCGTATCAAACAAAGCGTGGTATCATGTCGGGTACGTATTGCCGCGAATCGACGTTTGGAGTCGACCTTACTTAATGGCTTGCTCAGGAAACCTCCGTGTTCTTCAAAAAGCGAGCCGCCATCGAAGAAGAATATGGGAAGAATCTTCAGAAGTTAGCCCGAACTACTTCTGATGTATATTCGATGAACGACGGAAAGGCTGGGTGCGTATTGACTGCACAATCTGTTGTAGTAATTTGACCTTCGTATCGTAGTTCCTTTGTCAATACCTGGCAAATGTCCATGCGGATACATGAATCGATGGCCGAGAATCGAATTCGATTTGCCCAACGTCTAAACGAAATGAGTGAAGAACTCACGACGCTTGTCAAAGAGGTGGATAAGAGCCGTAAGCAGGTGCGTATAGACCCTATGATGCCTCGCGTCCGTGTATGCGGGAGCTAATGCTTGTATAGACGAAGGATTTAGCGACTCGGTACGAACGTGCTCTTCAGGAGTCTGAGCTGGCTACTGAGAAGAGCAAGAATCGCCTTGACATGACCACGGAAGAACTAGAACGGGTACTGCTCCAGAAGGAAGGGGAGTCCTTCAAAGATACGCCTGTCCAAGCGCGGGTGAGTGGCCCAGTTGGCAAAAGGGCTATTGGGAAGGCTGTAGCGAAGGGTGGATTGTTATTGAAGGGGAAGAACCCAGGAAATGTGTGACCATTTATCATCATCTCTAAGTACCTTCTAAGCCCGCCGTGCTTCTAGATCCAACGCCAGGAAGACGACATAAGAGCTCGAATGTCTGCTGCGTCCGATACTTACCGAAAGCTAGTGACAGAGACGCAGACTCTGAGGCAGGAATATTTCAACTTTCAGCTGCCACGGTTATTACGTGTACGCCTCGTTGCATCTGCTCATCCGTTTGTCTAGATTACTAAATTCATCTCAGGCTCTCAAGGAATGCACTGATGAAGTCGACCTTGGTACACAATACCACTTGACAAGATATGCATTTCTTTTCGAAAGTGTCGTGCTCAGTGACGGATCTACTTTGATTCCAAACGGTGAAGGAGGTACGCCTACCGATATGACTTTGAATCATCGATTTACGGCATTTATTATAGGTAGCTCTGTTGGTGTGGGGCTCAAAGCTGCAACCGAGATGATCGATAATCGCAGCGACTTCAAAACGTACATGCAGAATTACGCGTATGCACATGGCGCTTCGTCCAGAGGGCCTCGGCGAGAAGGACCAGCTGATGATGGCTTCGTTAGTGGTCCCCTCGTTTTCTGATATCATTTGTATCTCAACCCGCTTATCAGTTGCCCCCTCTGCCCAAGCATCAAGAGCGCGGACAACCGCCTCCCAGCGCTGCGGTCAACGGCGTTACCGATAAGGGTCGTCCTACTTTCGGAATAGATTTATCCGAGCAAATGGAGCGAGATAATGTGGAAGTTCCTCCCTTGGTTGAGAAGTGCTGTACTGTCATAGAGAAGTACGGCATGAAGTCACAGGGTGTTTATCGCCTCAACGGCACCACAAGTAAGGTGTATAATCTCAAACAGCGGCTCGATAAAGGTTAGTGCTACCTTTCAATTCTAATTTATGCGTCTCACCGCGACTTGAAGACCTTGATTCTGTGGATTTAGATGCATCAGAATGGTCGTCCGATATCAACAACGTGACCAGCGTCCTGAAAATGTGGCTGAGGGAGCTTCCTGACCCTCTGCTTACTTTGCAACTACACCAAGGGTTCATCGATGCCGCAAGTTCGTCGGAAACCTCCTCGTCTCGTGTCTCGTCAACTGACTGCTTCAATAGAGATTGAGAATGACCGCCTTAGGCATATACGACTGCACGAAAGGGTCAACGATCTCCCAGATCCAAATTATGCCACCCTCAAGTATTTCTTGGGTCACCTGCACAGGTACGTGTTTCGTCATCACCCAGAAAATACTTTATCTAACGGCCTCATTCTAGGATCACTCAGCACGCAGATGAAAATTTGATGACAATTCAAAACCTTGCGATAGTATTCGGTCCGACATTGTTCGGCCAAGTGATGCCTGCAAACGGTGCAAACGGTCAGATGAATGGCATGGGTGATACGTTGTACCAAAACTTGGCAAGACTGTTGTTCCGGGTTATTCTCCGTCTTGATCTAACTCGAGATTTTTAGGCCGTTGAAACTATTCTCAAGCATTACACCGATATATTTGTGGAAGAATCGGAACAAAATGCCTAAAACAACCCTATACCTCTTGTCGTAGCATTGTATTCTACTCATACCCGCACAGACGCTATGGCAGGCTCATGGACGTTTTCCAGTTTATTATTATATCCTTTCCGCAAGTATCTCTAACCGGATTGTAGTCTATCATGAATTCTCTCCCGTTGATATCTCTATTGTACAACGTTGTGGTTATTGCTTAAATAGGTTTGAATACTTCCTTCCTGGTTGGGTAATTGGCATGGTTAGTGGGATCAAAAATAGACGGAGAGTGACGGCCTACCATTACTGATGAGCCTCGCTCACGAGCCCCCATTGACCAAGCGAATTTAAGACCCAGTCATTCTTAGATGGAAAGCTTATCTGACGTAGTGAACCACATGCTCTACTCCATTCCGTGCAAAGTGCCGCTTCCTCGGCCAAGTGATTGTGACTGAGGCTATCAACGAAGGTTGGGGACAAATCGAGATGCACGAGCCTTGTGAACGCATTCAGCACCGATGATAACCCCGCTAATATTCGCTACGGAGCAAAGTTATGTTTTCATCGGTAGGCATTTTGGGTGGGGAGGCGCGGCGAGTGAACTCACAATCCCTGACATTGCGTAATGGAGCGTGTGCCGCAAGGCAAGCCGCACCTTGAGGACTTCGATCGTGGGTATGAACGAGGCGATGTTTTGCAGGAGTATGGGCCTGACTGACATTGCTGACAAGTCCAAGCTGCGTAAAGGCACGGTCGTGTGTGTCAGCCTCGGAAGATTCGTGCGGTTAACATCAGAGTCCTGTCCTACGAGTGACAATGTATGGACAGGACGACCGGGAAGTAAGTATGCCGCACTGTCGGGTGATCCGCGGAATGAAGATAGCGAAGGCAAAGCCTCGGGAGGAAGATGAAGCACCCCATGATGATCGGATAACCGCAAGTGTCGTAATCTGGGGAGTGAGATGAGAAAGGCAGCCAAAATGTCGCCATATGGTTGGACACCCTTGGCCCACTCAGCGCCTAGCGAGCAGTTATGGAGGGATGGGAACTGGAGGCCATCAACCACCCGTTCGATGGGATGGATGGACGGTCCAGGAAAGGCCTGGGACGCCCTCAAATTTATTGGCCCTAGATACAACTCCAAAGACTCTAATTGCGTCAGAGTCCGCAGCGCGTCGCGTAAGAGAGGCAAGGCTAGCTCAAGGAGCTCGGAGTCGAACGGTTCGTTGGGGCGTATTTGCCAACGCAGATGGAATTTTTTAACCGTTTCAGCGAGATGTGGCCGCCGCAAGATGGAGCTACAACATTGGAACGATCTGCGGGGTGAAGGCGAGGTCGAAGTGAGGACGTCGGCCACGTTTATATTGGTGTAGAGTAGGCGTTCTGCTACAGCCCTGAACTGCGTGGAAACGAACGAGATATTCGCGAGAGTTGAAGGTGCGAGTTGCTCAAAGATGGCCGCGAGCGTCTCGTTTGGCAGGGCGATGTCGATAGGGGTAGCTGAAATGCAGCTGGTGTTGCGATCGACAGGAAGCGTTCCACGGGGCATCGTGATCGTGGTGGACCGACTCGAACTGCGGTGCTGGGCTTCGAACTAAATAGACTATTCTCAAGTTCCTCACGTCTAAAAACTATGCGGCGAAAGCCCGGAAAAATGTAGAAACAGGGGTAACGTCGGTCGCGGAGGATTGGCGGAGGCTTCTTATCATTGGTAACAGCGACTTGCCTTCTCAAGATCTCAAGGAGCGAATCAAATGACTTAGATCGGTTGTTCTATGACATGTGGGGGACTCGTCAGGCAACAATATAAGCCGAGTAATGGAATCAATAAATTACAGTAATAATACACAAGGGTAATCGGAGGCAATGGAAAAGAGACATTAAGCACCGAAGCCGTACAGCGTCCGGCCTGAACGCTTCAGGGCATAGACTACATCGAGGGCAGTAACTGTTTTCCGCTTAGCGTGTTCGGTGTATGTTACCGAATCGCGGATGATCTATGAGAAAGAGAACGTCAATGAGGAAACACGAGTGCGAGAAAATGAAGACGCACGTTCTCAAGGAAGATCTTAAGAACACCACGAGTCTCTTCGTAGATAAGACCAGAAATACGCTTCACACCTCCACGGCGAGCAAGACGACGAATGGCAGGCTTCGTAATACCTAATCATCGCGTCAGCCACTGGAGAACGCTCAAAGCTGAAGGAAACTCACCCTGAATGTTGTCGCGCAAAATCTTACGGTGACGCTTGGCTCCACCCTTTCCAAGTCCCTAGAACGCTGGGGTCAGCAACGCCAACGTTGGAAAGACAACCTCGAATTCACCTTTCCGCCCTTTCCGCGTCCAGACATGTTTCAAAGTGTTGTTAGGGGGGGGTGAAGTGTTGAAGTGGTGTGTAGTGTTGGTGGTGGTGAAAGCGAAGTGGAGAAAACATCTCCCAATCCGTCGCCTATATAAGTCAAGTCGCGTCGGTGTGGCTGTGCCACTTTTTCGTTTGTTGATCAACCTCGGCGCGCGGCTCACTTTCAGTCACGTGCGTGGCGGAACGCGTCCGTATATATTCATCGACCGGTTCGGGCCAATCCCCCAAGTTCCACCACCGCCACTCTCACCACTCTCACCACCACCCAACACACTCAGCAATGGCCCGAACCAAGCAAACAGCTCGCAAGTCCACTGGTGGTAAGTTCCTCGCAGCCTTTCCTTGAATTGCGCTCAATCTCCTCTTCAGGCAAAGCCCCTCGTAAACAATTGGCTGCCAAGTCAGCAGCTCGCAAGACTGCAGCGGTTAGTGGTCTTCTGCTTGAGGTTTTAACGCGTCTCATCGTGATCATCTAGGCTGGCGCAGCTGGTGGTGTAAAGAAGCCCCATCGTTTCCGCCCCGGAACAGTCGCTCTCCGTGAAATTCGTCGCTACCAGAAGTCGACTGAACTCCTCATTCGCAAACTCCCCTTCCAACGACTTGTTCGTGAAATCGCTCAGGATTTCAAGGTATGTCTTTGCGTAACCCTTCATATTTCCTTATTCATTGTCTCCATAGACGGATCTCCGTTTCCAATCCTCAGCCGTGATGGCCTTGCAAGAAGCTGCTGAGGCGTACCTTGTATCGTTATTCGAAGACACCAACTTGGCTGCCATCCACGCCAAGCGTGTTACTATCCAGCCGAAGGATCTCGCCCTTGCTCGCAGACTGCGCGGCGAGCGTTCATAGATTCTTCGATACCTTTCATCTGTACCTGTATTGTAATTTATTACCACTTCCTTTATCTTCATAGCATTCTCTATGCGACTTAGGTTTATGTTTGCAATATACATATGTTGCTATCCCCTCAGGAACTTCGGAGCGAATGAGTTCTAAGAATGTTCTGTTATTCGGCTGAATAGAAAGGGCAGGCGCTGTGTTTGTGTTTCCTAAAGGTCACCCAAATATTTGATTACTGCTTCGGACATAGGAGGGACATTCCGAAAGAAAGTGGAGAACGAAACTTTTAGCCCGTGCCCAAAGTTCTTCCAGAAGCCTGGGGCGTCTAAGGGCTGGAATTCATTCCCAAGGTGCAGCAACAACCCTCCCAACGGATGCTTCTCCACGCCGTGGTTGGTCATATTGAGGACTTGGTTCAGGACGCGACCGAAGACGTTGATGTTTGGACCCCAGATCGAAGGTTCTATGTCTTTGTGGCCTATGACGACCACGGTGTTGTTGTAACCATTGAAGACATCTTGAGTGCTGTGGTGACAGTAAGCGAGCCAGAAGATGATTCTGAGAGGAATGGACGCACAGGACTGGCCTAGCCGAAACCGCCAGGATCATGTAACCCACAATAAAAAGCAAAGCGAGTGTGTTACGGGACATCGAAAGTTTCAGGATACCCCGATTCTACAGTAATCTTTGACGTTAGCTCAAACTCACTAGTAGAGGTCGAGGAGAAGACGTACGGAGTGGAATCCTTCAGGCGACCAGCACCTGAGTCTTGTCGTGGTGGTGAGCACAGCTGGGGGATACGCTGCGGCGCCATGCGTATATATACGCCCGCCGTAAAGGTTTCAGGCTCTGATGAAGGCGAGACATGGAAACGATGGCCGACTGGCAGTATCAGAATAGGCGCGCCTGTGAGAGTGCCGTCACACATTGTCACATATCACCACAGATCAGACGCCAGAGTCGCGCAACTCTCCATCAACTCCGTCGAAGCCGCTCATTGCGACGTCGTGGGCTCGCGAAGCATGGAACATATGGCGAATCGTACGTCTCGTGTCAACTACGCGATACCCGGTATGATGGGCAACTCAGCGTGTGCACCTTTGCGATATAAATAACTTACGCATGCTGTTCCCCGAGCAGGATGAACCGCACCCTTGTACTGACTGGGAGTCAGGAATAGTCGTCCCATGTGTTGTATGTCCGGTTTGTCCAATCATTATGTCTGGACCATAGGCTTCCGAGCCATCAAGCTCACATGCACAAGGTTTCGACGCATTGCGACGCTTCGACTAAGAATCCTTAGAGGTACCCGTGCCCTCCATGCGAGATAACAATATACCTCCTTGCTTCTCCGGAATGAGTATAAAGGCGGCATAAGAGGGTAAATGTTGGACACCCTCTGGCGACCTTTCTCACCATGTATTGGTCAAAGTTGCTCGTCCTTGCGCTGGCCCAGTTTGTGCTGGCTTCGCCCCATGCCAGACGGTGGGATGACCTTGCAGTTAAGCATTCGTGGACCGAGGTCCCGGAAGGATGGGTATACCATTCTACTCCATCTCCATCGCGTCTCTTGGACTTGCGCATTGGCATGAAGTCCCATAAGATGGACGATCTGATCACTCAACTATATGAAGTCAGTGACCCTAAACACCCCAAGTAAGTCTTGAAGCTTGATGTTCTGCCATATACCCAACTTCATGCTACTAGGTATGGTCAATACCTCTCTAAGGAGGAGGTAGACGCCCTGAGTGCACCTCATCCGGATTCCGTCGAAGCCGTCGAGGCTTGGTTGCAGCACCATGGTGTCAACCCCGATGAGGCTATTGACCGATCCGGCGGCGGCGACTGGATCACCTTGCGCATCCCTGTCTCTGTGGCCGAGAGGATGCTCAACACTAAGTACGGTGTCTACCATCACCCCAAGTCGGAAGACTATATCGTTCGCGCCCTTTCGTACTCCCTCCCCCGCGAATTGCACTCGCACATCAACCTCGTTACGCCGACCACGTACTTCGGCACCATACGCGCTATGAAGTCCAACTCATTTGTGAATCCTGAGATTCAGGTTTCCAAGGAGGCGTTTGTGGAGGACGTCAACGCCCCCGCCGCTCTCCCCCCTGCTAGCTGCGCGACCACTGTCACACCAGCTTGCTTGAAGGCATTCTACAATATCACAGGCTTCTCCCCCGTCAACCCGGCCAGCCAGCGGATCGGTATTGCTGGTTATCTTGAAGAGTTTGGAAATCGTGCCGATCTCCAGGTACGTATCTATTTTCCTTTCGCGGATTCATTATATGAAGAACTATTTTGGAACAGACCTTCCTTAACCAATTGTTACCTGCTAGCCGAGGCTTCACATATACAACAACACTTATCAATGGCGGCGAGGACGACCAAAATGACCCAGGTGTCGAGGTAAGTGGTCCCATACGTATTTGACTGAAAAAAGATATCATCTGATCATCGAAATCAGGCCAACCTTGATATACAATATGTCGTCGGTATGGCGGCCCCCATCCCAGTAACGTACTTCAGCACAGGCGGTCGACCTCCTTTCATTCCCGATTCGACCGAATCTACCAATAGCAACGAACCTTATCTCGACTGGGTAAACTTTGTCCTGGCTCAAAGTACCATCCCCACCGTCTTCTCGACGTCCTACGGAGAGAACGAGCAGACTGTAAGAATGTGTTTTGGCCACCCTTTCGGCAAAGCGGCTGATGGCTTCTAAAGATCCCATTGGACTACCGACAAACTGTCTGTGACCTTTTCGCCAAGCTCACCGCCCGCGGTTCCACCATTCTCTTCTCCAGCGGTGACTCAGGGTAGGCTCAATCCCTCAAATGACGAGAAATTTGCCTTGTTAACTTGTCATTTAATAGCGTGGGCGGAGGAGACTGCAGAACTAATGATGGCAGAAATCGTGTTCAATTCCAGCCCGCTTTCCCTGCTTCGTGCCCATTCGTCACCACTGTGAGTTACACTCCGTACTTAACCCTGCGGGCGGGACAGATTTTGACCGAACCCGAATCGAATAGGTTGGCGGGACGACAGGTTTGACCGAAACCACTATTGGTTTCAGTGGTGGAGGCTTCTCCAATACCTTCGCTCGTCCCGCATACCAGGACACCGCCGTTGCCAATTACCTCCAAATCCTTGGGAACACCAACGCTGGCCTTTTCAAGTACGTTCGCGTTCCCCCCCTTCTGGGTTGTCAGTGTGAACTGATCATCGATGGTATAGCACCACTGGACGCGCTTATCCCGATCTCTCTGCCCAAGCCAACCGCTTCGAAGTCTTCGTAGGCGGACGAGCGATCTCTGTTGGTGGTACTAGCGCCAGTTGCCCCGTAAGATCAAACACTCCCCTGCGCGTACATCGACTGATGCCAGGAAATCTCCAGACTGTGGCGGGCATCGTCGCTTTGATCAACGACGTCAGAATTTCCAACGGTAAAGGAGTCCTGGGTTTCCTCAACCCATTGATTTACTCCACTGGGGTTACTGGGTTCAATGATATTGTGACCGGAAGCAACCCAGGATGTGGAACAAATGGCTTCCCCGCTCGTGCTGGATGGGATCCCGTAAGTTCTTCCTCGACGCTCTTCATAATTCAGAACAATTAGTTGTTGACATATACCTGATTGTTCTAGGCGACCGGTTTGGGAACTCCGGATTTCGCGAAGCTTCGTCTTCTCCTTGGGTAAAGAGTTTTTCACCGCTGTGCGGCGTTGTCAAGTAGAAACCAAGAACAAAACAATGTGTAAATCATCCTTTGGGAGCAATTGTAAACCATGTTACAAGGCATAATCTCATTTGCTTGGGCACCAATGTCTACCATTATTGACCAAGCTCCTAAGGATGATACAAGGGGCACAGACGTGATGTTGATCGCGTGGGCGCTTGTCGAACAATGAGCACCACTCAGCGCTGCGTTGAGCCACTCCCTCTGCGATTTCTTTCTGATCATGATGTTGGATGAAGCGATGCGGCGGCCCACTTGGACTTGGCCTGTTATCAATCAGAACATAGATGGCAACATTATTCTCGAAATCGAAATTACTGCGGAACACGGCAACCCACCTGTTGAACTTTGGGGACTGGCATAACCACTGGCGACGGAACCGGCTGCTGTGCTTTGCGTAGTTCGGCTTGACTGCCTGCCCACTCTTTTGCTTCGGTTACTTGATCGTGGCGGCTGGCTGACCTTACTCCCTGGTGCTGGCTGAGCGTCTTCCGCTACTACCGCATGGATCCCGGACATTTTTAGCCCTCCAACGTACTTCCTTCGTCAGATATGAGGAGTCAAGATGGAGTCGTGTCTCCATCTTTTGTCCACGCGTAGTCCTATGCTCTTTCCTTGGGTTGCACTGAAAGCTTTGCTGAACCGACTGACTCTTTCAACGTCCCGGCTCCCCGCCTACACAATCATCGCGTCGTAATGTGGCCCAATTTAGAAATGCGGCTGGCGTGCGATCGCATCCCGCAGTATAAAGCACTGGTCTGACCTGATCATATCAGTTTACTCCTTTCTTCTTGACTACATAAACCCCACATTTCCTCGCTGGCCGAGCAGTTCTATTCTCCCTTCATTTCCACATTGCTATCCAAATCGCTTTATAATGCTTTCTACCCTACCTTTGGGCCTTGCTGCTCTCGCAACACTAGCCGTCGCCTCACCATCGCCTAGCACTGATTCCATCCAACACGTCGCGTTGAAGCGACAATCGCAGTCGCATAGAACGACGGCTGAATTTGAGAATTGGGCAAAGTCACATGGCGAGATGATGAGGACGAAGTACCATAGTGATAAAGCATCTTCAGCGCAAAAGCGGGCAGAGGGAACGAACCTGTATGTGATCTCAAACCGTCAGCTTGCACTGATTCCAATCGTCCTTCGCAGCCTCGTCAACCAAAATCTAGATTCAAGGTCAGTGCAATATATATGCGCCTTAGCTCACGAATTCACCATGAACCAGTTACTTTGGGTCGCTGGCCATTGGTACCCCCCCGGTTGCGTTCAATGTAATACTTGACACCGGTTCTTCGTAAGCTGAATTTCCTACTCTCCTATATTAGCCATACCTGAGTTCCTTCCAGCGATTTATGGCTGGCTGACAACGATTGCATAACGGGATGCACCGATGTTCCTACGCTTGATACTTCGTCGTCATCGTCTTTCGTCAATCAATCAGAGTCGTTCTCAATTCAGTATGGCAGTGGAAGAGCCCAGGGCTCCCTTGGTCAAGATGTCGTTCAAATGGCCGGCTTTTCGGTTCCTAATCAAGTTTTTGGTATGCAGTCCGTATTCTTATCAAATATATGCGCTCATGCCTTTGAATTAGGCGTGTGTGATCGCGTTTCCGCCAATCTACTAAATAGCCCCGTATCAGGCCTTCTAGGGCTGGGCTGGGAGTCGATTGCTTCATCAAAAGCGAAACCATTTTGGCAGACTCTTGTCTCAAGTGGTGCATGGGATCAGCCTGTCATGGCGTTCCAGCTCACCAGGTAAAATTGGTTGGATCCTACCATCAAGAATATCATCCTTACCCATTTATGCAAGGTTCATTAATGATACCTCCGCCGATGTGCTTGGTCCTGGTGGTACATTCACCATGGGTGCCGTAAATTCTAGCTTGTATACAGGTGATATCGACTACGTCAATATCCCATCAGGGAAGGAGTCGTATTGGCTGATACCTCTTGAAAGTGAGTAAAAGGATAGCTCACTTCTACTCGTGCTGAAGCTTCACTCTCAAACGTAGCTTTGACGGTCCAAGGCAACACCGTTTCTATCCCTACGGGAGATAGTTCGTACGCTGCCATTGACACCGGGACAACCCTCATTGGAGGGACTAGCGAAGCTATTGCCAACATCTTCGCTCAAATACCCGATTCATCACCAGCAACTGGCAACCTCGACGGCTATTGGACCTACCGTGAGCCCTTTTCATTCCAGCATGATCCGCCCTCAACTTATCGAGTTGCATTCAGCCTGCGACACCGCTGTCAATGTCACTATGAACTTCGGAGGCAGAACGTGGGCTATCAGTCCAGCAGACTTCATCCTGCAGCGTTCCGTAGATGGCGAACGTTGTGTTGGCGCATTCTTTGAGATAGGTACGACCACTGGAACTAGCTCGTTGAGTTGGATTGTCGGAGACACGTTCCTAGTAAGTCATCATATAGCCGACTCCTTCAAGTCATCTCATTGCCGCCAGAAAAATGTTTACTCTGTCTTCCGTTACGACCCTCCATCGGTCGGGTTTGCTGAATTATCGGCGGCGGCACTAGCGCAGAACGGCGCCAGCGGTCTCGTACCGTCTCCAACAATCGGTTCAGTGGCCGCGACTGTTTCCGCCACGGGCGGTCTTAGAAGCGAACGCAATGGATCTGGGAGGGTCATTGTTTCGTGGTGGTCTGGCGTAGTGGCTATGGCTGGCCTAATAACAGCTTGGTAGTGTATTATAAAAGTAACAAATCTATCGAACACTCAACTTAATCTCACACACTATTCAAACTTAATTTCCTCCTCAATCAAAGTAAGTTGTGGACGGGAGCTCCTGGTCACCCTTACTACTACTCAGGGGCTTTCAAGTCTCCTCCATCCGTTCAACAAGTGTATCAGGCGAGGCATAGATGTGCTAGGAACTGTAGATAGTCATTACTTTGAACGGGACTGCCAAATAGAAGTATCAAATGACTATATGCAATACTCAAGATCCAAGTTGTAAGTAGAATAACGGATGCATAACAAATTTGACGCATATTCTACGTTGTTGCACGGCCATCGGGAAAAGAATTTAGTGCATGTGCGCATGAGCTCGGATTTGACACGTCAACATCATATCCATTGGACGAATGGTGGACCGTTTGGCGTGGGCAGCGCACAGATTTACGTCTCGTAGCACACTGACAAGGTATTCTTCGGCGGCTTCTTGGAGCGCCTGTAGAGCGGTTGATTGGAACCGGAGGTCCAGCTGCATGTGAATGAGCAACTTCATATGTTGGAATGCATGTTATTTTCGGACTTACTTTGAACTCTTGAGCGATCTCTCGCACTACGCGCTGAAAAGCTACCCGGGGGATAATCAACTTCGTGGATTTCTGTAGTTTAGAGATCTCCTTCAAAACGAGTGTGCCGCGTCGCTTCGACAGTTTGGACGTGTTGGTAGTGGCAACGTGAACTGGAAATTTCCTTGGTGTTTTAAACCCTATTTGAGGGGTCCGGGGTGCAAGAGTAGATGTGGGTGTTTTTATTGCTTGCTGTTTATACGGGCTCGGAGGAGCCGCTGGTTGTTGAGGATCAATGAGTCAATCTCAATGTTATTGATGTTGTAGTCGGACATAGAGAATGAATTTACCATGTGCAGCCTTGGCATAATCATGGCGTGCTTGGGCCTTGGTTCGTGCCATAGTATTACTTGTGTATGGTGGAATGCGACGAGGTTCGAAGAAGCAGAGACAGTAACGGCTAACTCCTGTCACGTCCCCTGAACACCCTCGGACCCTAAGTACGCCTCTATATGGAAGTCGATCATTTACTTCTCAATTTATAGATTTATAGATGTTTTATTACGTTTCTTTCCTTCGTCCTCCCCCTTCGATAGTACCCCTCACAAACCCCGTATCCTTCACGCCTCAAGTTGCCAATGATCTCAGGACAGAGCTCTGCGTGGATGAGCACGACCTATTCTACTTGTGGATCCATGAAGCGGATTACAAAACCCTCCTATGCGCCGATATATTAAGCACTGGGGCAAGCCCTAGCAATTCCGTTCGAGAAAAGCCAACAAAACTCACTACCTGGCGTCCGGAGAACTTATACAAGGAGATTAAGATTCCCCCACCTTCGAGGGTGAAAGATGGCTCGACATGGCGCCTGGCCATTGCCGTGAATGGTCAACACAAAGGTCATAGCTCTGCGATGATAGACTTATGGCATGCCAGTGGACCCGACAGGGAGAGCCTCGGAAAGGCGCCGTTCCCGGTCGTCTCGATGCCCATTCTGTTCTCTGCTAGAGGCGGGCGAACGGGACTCACAAAACACGAGAAAATCGAGAGGATCTACCGATTCTCGTCCCCCGGACGACCTGTCGACGCCACACCCACACGCACGGTGAGGGTCGTTGAGCAGACGTCGTTCGATCTCGATAAGGTACCTTTGCGGTCTAGTATCCTCCAAACAAATGGTTGAACTGATTCAACGACGACCAGAAAATATGGGACAGCGGAATTGGGCTCAGCGCGTGGGTATTGGATATAGCAAACTCGACTCCGGAGTCTGGGCATCCTGCGTTGGCAAACGAAGTCATGGAAACTATACTGTCTACAACAACGAATACGGTAATCGAACTCGGTTTGTCGGTCTGTTGGAATGTGTGTCCGCTAAGTGCCTAAACTTGCAATCATAGGCACGGGTACGGGTATCGTTTCGTTGGTCCTCGCAGCATCTCGATCAGCGGCTCTATCTGAAGACGAAGACAAAGCCAAAATATATGCTACTGATCTTCGTGCGTTAGTTCTCTCCGAAGCTAGGTGCAATGTGGCTGACCTATGCACTTCTGATAACGATTAGCGTCTGCCCTACCACTGCTGGAACATAATATCAAAATAAATGCAGCTTCGTGTTTCCCGCGTCGGCCACCGATACCTCTCGCACTTGACTGGGATGAGAGGCTTCCAGAGGTAATTCAAGAGACAGATGGGGCAGAACTAATTGTGTCAGTAGTATGCCCTCACGAATTCATGGCACATTCTGATGCATTTGACAGAATGGCAGATGTAACTTACAATACCGCGTCGTTCCCGGCGTTGGTCCAAACATTAGATAGGCTTGTGAAGCTATCAGTGCGTTCGGGCAAGCAGCCTTTAATCTTGCTTGGATACAAAGAACGCGACGAGGCGGAGCGCACGTTGTGGGTCATGGTCAAGGAGATTGGGATCGATTTCCAGAAAGTTGGGAAAAGAGAAGGTGCAGGAGGGTTTCCTGTCGAGATCTGGATCGCGCGCGCTGAACAACTTGGAGTACCGTAATGGGCGCACAGCAGCAACACCCCTTGAGCCTTGAGGAGAGAGTTATGGTTGATTAGATACACTATGTAATTTCGACACAATACGCCAAACTATGTATCTCTATGATGCGTCCGCGTCATCCTCCATGTCCTCGATATTTTCTCTCAGGTCGGACCAGAGATCTGGACCGTAAACGTAGTAGAAGATACCAAAGGCTGCGCCTCCAAGATGCGCCCAATGGTCAAGAACCCTGCACCAGAGAAACCTCAGGGTTACAACAAGTCTCGGGCGGGAGAGAAGGCGAAGCGTACCTCCATCCCCTTGCTGCTCCAATGATATCTATCATCAACATACCGCCGACTCCCCATTGTATGGGTATTGGAAATGTGGGCGGAATGAAGAGGGCTATCTCGGTTTCGGGGAAAGCGAGGGCTGTGAGCGTTACACAGGCATAAATGGCGCCTGATGCCCCAAGGGAGGGAAGAATTTCGCCAACTGATGACTTAGCCGCAGTTGACGCCACTGCTGTTGAAGCTACGGGCGTGAGCTGTTAGACATTTGAACGGTGCACATGTTGTATCTTACCTGCGCCGGCGCCGGCGGCGGTGGTTGCAGCACTGGCTTTCGATGAAGACAGCGCTTGGGCGATAATTCGCGGGTACCGCCATTTCGTAGAGATGATGTGTGATACCAAGCCAGCGAATAAGCCAGCTACGAGCGAGTCTATATTGAGGATACTTGGCTATAAGGCTAGTTCACGTACCAGATGTATAGAAAGCAAGGAAATGCCATTTTGGGGTCGCTTCTAGCTGGTCGGGTTGGTGCTTGGCCTGTTCTTTGCTAAAGTAGTGAACGGCCGCAGCACCTGTATGGAGTTGAGATATCGAACTGAAAAACTGAGGGTTCGCCACATACCGAAGCTCTCTAAGGCCAGGCAGTTGAAGAGAAGATGCGGTAAAGAGCGGTGGCTACAGATGGGGTCTGAGTCAGCGATCGCCAGCTATGTGGCTGGTGTTTGTTACCTGAACATGCTTGTCAAAAGCGTGTAAGACCTGCCTGAGAGGGGGTGATGCATGAAGCGTATGTTCATGAAAGGCTGGAAACGCTTGAATTTCCAAGCAGCGTATACAGCAGCATTTAGCAGGCATATCTTCCAGCATATCCGCTTCCCCTCATTGTTATCTAGGTATGTCTGGGCGACAGTGACGTGTATTTTGGTGATGTAGACTTGGAGAAGGAGGGGGATGCTTTGATACACTTCTTTCATCCGCTCTAGCCCGGATTGCAGTTCCTTTGAGGAGTGAGGGGACGCGTTTGGGCATGAATCTAAATACTCACTTGCCCGAGCTGTACATATTGTGCTTTGACTAAGTCCGTGTTCCCTAGTGTAGCAGATCTCCAGCCAGAAGAGAGCCGCTTCACCCAATACTCCGTTTCGACATCGGTGTTAGCAGCGGCCATTATGAAGCCAAACGAAGAGACTCCGAGAAAAAACTAGAAATCGACCTGCTATGTTAGGTGCGGCATAACGAGTATAGATCATCCACTTGCCATGATTTGACTCCTGCAGCGAGGTTTGACATTGAAGTCGCTGAACGATTTGAATGCGCTGTTTCGGATGACTGTATCTCGGAAGGATGGTATTTCGGGCGTTGGCGGTGGTGGTGTTGGCGGTGGTGGTGGTTGAGCGGGAGCTTTATGGGACAAGGAACGACGAGGTGAGCGTGAAGGAGCTACAAGGGACCATGAAGGGAATCTTGCAGACGACCGGGTGCAGCATCTTGTGAAGGCAGGGACTCGGAGCATTTGCGCTGGGAATGACTTGACAGCCGCTTTGGGAACCGACGCGCGACCTCGAACCCTAACCTCGAATTTGGGTTTGCGACTCTCTCCCACTCCCCCTCACAATCACTTTCAACACCTATGGCATCTTCGCGTTCCTCGACGTCTACAGCGCTCTGGGCTCACCTACTCAGGAAGGATACACCCTCGAGCACTCCTGGCACTTCCTCAGATGCGTTAAATCCTCCCATAGTGCCGCTGGACCGGACAGGCACCTCCATGCGAATGCTACTCCATGATACTCAGGCTAATTTCGAGAAATTCTCTGGGCGAATAGATCTCATGACAAACTGTATCGAATCCACCAAACAAGAAATCGTCACGGTGAAGAGTCTCTTCGAGGAACAGAATGAGAAACTCAGCATGGAGATCATCGACCTCGGTAATGCTCCATATATGCTCCGTCAAGACCCACTTATTCATCGGAAATTCTTATATGCAGTGAACAGGTCTCAGCGCGAAGTACAGAAAACGGTAGCATCTCCAGCACAAGCCAGTGAACTTGAGACGCTGCGGAAGGAACTTTCTTCGACTGACCTTAGAATACAAGGCCTGGACAACCGCCTGGATGCTATACATTTGGTGGGTGATAGTTCCACGACTTGAATTATATCGGGGTAGTGCTCACGGGCCTCCCAGCTCTACCAATCTCATAACCAAGGTCTTCAAGCCGTACAAAACCAACAAAATGCGCTGCTCTCTGCTTTGCTACCTTTGCTACCTCTGCTCCAAGCTCTTCCTATACACATCGACGCTGCTAAAGACCAAATTTCTGCTACCGTTAGATCTTATGTGAACATAGCGCCTCTCCCTCACGCAAACTCCGAGAGGTCCTCTGCAACTCCCAGGCGCTCCTTCGAGGAGGGAACCTCAACAGCATCCTCAACAGCAAATCGTCTATCGGTTTCTCCTGCTCCTCTGATTGGAAGGAAACGTTCCCGGTGTGGAAGTCCTAGGGCCAATCTCGGGCTGGTCGGCAACATAAGAACGGCTAAGGTCCAGGACGCGAAAAGACCACGGATAGAAATAGAGCCTATCGCGAGCGACCAATTGGGTATCCTTGAAACAGCCAACCCTGGTGCACAAGACGGCGTCGAGAATAACTCTCGCGGGAGTCCCACCAACACAGCCTCATCACGGACCTCTGATGTTCGCAGCGTTCCTGAAGGCGACTCCCAGCACGTTCCAGTTAACCCTTCTTCGTCTACTTCCAGCTCTATGCCGAAGATACAGCCTAAAATAACCTCAACCTTTGTTTCCCGGAAGCCTCTCCCACCTTCTACTGACTCGTGCCTTCCCACTGCCACCAAAAAAACCATACTGACTCCGGCTCCACCGTCGAATGCTCTAGTCGATTCACTTGTACCGGCACCGACTAAGACGAAGTGGCCCTCCCCTGGACGCCGTCCGGCTGCTGAAAGTAGGCCGCAACTTTCTGGGGCTTCTAAGGAGAACAATCACCCTGCCCCCAAGCCAATCCCTCCGCAGGAACTAAGTGCGCCTCGAGCCGCAAGGCTCGTCTCCAAACCAGGCCCAGCAACAAAATCTGGACGTTTACCCACTAAAACGCACCTCAGCCCTATGCCATCGTTTGTGACCCCTGTCAGACCCCGACTGTTGAACACTGGCTCGACGCAGCTACTTTCAAGAGACGGTACTCCTAGACTGCGCCCTCGGCCTCCACCCCCACCACCTCCCCCGGTTCAAAAGCCCATGACGCGAAGCACGACTATGATGATGTCGACGTTCACAGCTCCGCATCGGTCTACATCGTCTGTCCACCCAGGAAACTTTTCTACGGCGACGGCTGCTGACTCTGGAATCGCGCCAAGTATGCGAGAGAGACGACGGTCATTCGTAAGTACGCGAGTCTCTTGAATTTCAGGCGGCTAACCCTCAATAGGTACGAGATGGAAAGAGGTTCATTCCCATTGATGACGATGATGACGATGATGACGATGACGACGATTACATAGGATGATGCGGTTTGGCCAACAACAGATATTACTCACCTCTTACATTCACTGACAAATGACTGTTTTACTAAATAGAAAGCCTTGTATTATGTGATATGTTCGGATGGTTATAGGCTTTATGCATTATAGAATTTCAACATCGACGTCCGCCCGCCTAAGCGAACCAGAGAATACTCAACGAGTCTTCAGACCCGTCCATACTGCATACGGCCCCTTCAAGAAACCTTCCCTCCGCCGTATGACCCACGAATCCAAGGCCAGCCAAAGTGTTAGGAATTCACGAATGACGTCTTCTGCTCTGAGTTCAACGATAACGAGGGCAACAGTCCGTTCGGGGATAGCTAGTGTATCGATCGTACTAACGAGAGCTGGTAGTAGCGACGGGTTGTAGATGCAATCGACAATGAGAATGAGATCTACGGGCTCCGGCGAGACGGCGGAAATGTACTTCGTTCGGAGAGTGGGGCTTGCGAGGGCGTGGAGGTCGAGCCAGTCGAGGGTCTGCGTGGAGATGTTTGAGGAGTGGTGGTGGGCGGCCGTTTTCATGCTGGAAGGGAGGTTTGGGTGTACGTGATCATTAGTATTGCTTGATATGTTCTTTCGGATGAGGGGGATCAGGGCCTCGATATCGGTCGCCGTGTAATGTTTGACGAATGGCGAAAGAAGGATGGACAGTAGACCAGTGCCTGCTCTGGTTTGAAGGCATATAGGAAAATAAGCAATGGCGATGTATTTGCAGTCTATCAGGGAACGATTTACCCAAGCTCCAGAACATGGGATGCTTTGAGCCGTCCAGGATCCAGTAGATTAGGCCGATCACCCGTGTTACCAAAGTACAACTGCTGCAGGATGGTCTGCGCAAAGTCGACGCTTCGGAGATCGGCGCTTTAGTTAGTCCTTTATCATCTCAATGAATAGGATCCTACCTTGCCTTCCATAGAACGCTGCCGGTATCCCCTTTTCTGCTACGCAAAGCGGTTTTGTCCTGCCATAGCTCGACCTCCAGTGAGATGTCCGGTCGAGAAGCGTTCTTGGAAGTAGCCTTTTTATGGTGCTTCCTAGCGGACTCCTTGGCACTACCGCTCGTGGTGGTGCTCCCTGATTTAGAAGATAGCGGCGCTGTTAGCTCGATCTTGACGTTCAGGGTATCGGTTTTGGAGTCGACGTGACCGAGGCCACGGAAAGGATCTCTCGGAGCGCTGGGCGAAGATGACTGGAGGGTCGAGTAGAGTAAAAAGACCTACAATGAGACGGGATGAGTTGCAGATTCGACGAAAGGGCGGTCTCGCGACAGGGAATTGGAACGGCGGATAATTGAGGTAAAGAAGATACTCGCCTCTTCATCTGCGTCGAATACTTGCTCCCCAACTCCTTCGGGAATACCTAGACTAAGTTGCTCCGTCATTGCGTACGGGGAGGAAAAAGACTTCCCAAACAAGTTCCTCGTAGCCGATTTGAACGACTGACCTCCTCATTACTAGTGAGGCGCTCTACCAACTGAGCCAACGAGGAGCTGAAAACAAGGGTAGGCTTGCAAATATTGAAACCACGAGATGGAAGATCTTCGGAGCTGCTGGTCTGAATGGTCTAGATTGAACAAGCTTGCAACTCCTCGTTGGCTCAGTTGGTAGAGCGCCTCACTAGTAATGAGGAGGTCAGTCGTTCAAATCGGCTACGAGGAATCCGGAAGAAGTATTTTTGCCGGACTTATTGGGAGCTCGTTGATAGTCTTCGAGGCGTTTGATTTATTTTTCATGATCATCCGCATCCGCATTGGCAACCTGCTTCACTCTCTTGTCGTGCCCCAGGTCTTGGAGTCTAGTCAGTGACTGTGATGATGGCAAGGTGGTTACCTTATATCCCCTTCCTTCGTCACAATAACTGATCTATCCAGTTCACCGTAAGTTTTGTCTCGGTTGCGAAATTGACTAAGATAATACATACATACAATACAACAATTGAAATACATCGTGCTATAACGCCTTTAAAGATTCTGCAGTCTGTATATCCCACTCCTCAATCTCGGCCTGGGGTATACTCGCGCAAGCAGCATTTATCTGCAACGTAGCTCCGTTAGTAAGCTAAAGTCGTAGTATCGTAGCACTTACCCGAGCAACTTTGTCAAGCAGCGTTGCAGCTTGCTCACTTTCACTCTCCTGCATGGTCTGATTCTCTTCGAGCTCGGCTTGAAGTCGTTTATTTCTCTCTGCCTCCTGCGTGCAAGGTTGGTGGGTATTATCATCAACTAACGAAGACGTACCTCCGCAACTAGCTCCCGCATTCTTTGTACCTCGGCCTCAAGAATGGGTACAGTGCGAGCACTTACAGCGTTGTGCGGGTCGAGGTCCTCTCTCCAAACATCGTTACGCGTCTCATTCTGGCGGCTTCGTTCTTTGGCTTCTGTGACAATGGCGTGTAGGATGTCTATGTTTTTCTGGACTCCATACTTCGCGAAGAGCTCGTCGAGATCTGCCTGCGTGGACAGTCAGTTGTCACCGGCGTGGGTAGATGTGAAAGGCAGAGGCTGACATGCATCTGGGACTCCATATGCCCCGATATGGCATTAAACACTGCTGAAGGGCCATTCTTCTCCTCTTCGACGTAGAGGGGGAAACATTCTGTGAAGTCCTCAAATCTGTACGCGGTGAAGGTTGAGCCCAGCGGCGTAAAAGGCGAGTATAGCGGAGCACTCACGTCCACTTGTGCGTCGAACGTTGGATGGCTAGTTGGAGGGCTGAGTGGAAATGGGTCCAACGGCGGGATCCTGTCTGTACGTGCATCGCGCTCCCGACAAGGGTCGACGCGATTGTAACGCGTGACGTACCATGGCCGTGAGTCACACATCCCTTTTGTGGCCATACCTTGCCACCAGTGAGTGCCGTCCGAGCTCATCTCTCCTCGTCGTTGTATGTGATGCAGTCTTGACATTCAAAATTTCGCGACCTGACATCCCATCTCAGAATGCCTGCGGACGACATACCTCGTAATGACGATAATGGCACAGTAAACGGACGAGAGCGGCAACGGGGCTCAGTCCCCTCATTCCTATTCATCAGCTTCGTCCTTTTCATGCTCACGAACCACAGCGGCGATGAGTTTCTAGCCAGGCATCAGTATCAGGATGCTCTTCGCTCTCTGTCATATCAGTTATCCAACTTCACTGCGTGGAGGAACGGGACTGAGTCCGACTTCTCTCTCGTACGTCTGCCCCCATATACTTCATGTTTCTATGGCTAATTTCAGCAGCCTAGTACCGATATAACTGTCCAACCTCTTGTAGACTCCTTCCTCCATTATGGTCAACTTCAGGATCCAAGTCGGGCCTCTTACCATCCTAATATCACGGGCTTCCTCCGAGGAGAAGGGTCGGCCCATAATATTACTTTGCTCAGTCTAGCAAGTGAAACGGTGCCTTGGAAGTCATTGGCCGTCGAATACACTTCTGACCTCAACATCACCGAAGCTTCGGAGAGGGCAGGTTCTTGGAACTGGACTGCATCGGACAAGGTGGCATTGAGTCTCGTTGAGAAGCCAACCGTCGACCCTCAAACCGGTCAGCGATTGAGATTGAGCGACGATGTAGCCCTTGCACACGTGAGTACCATCTTCTCCCTTGCTTAAAGGTCAGCAGTTGAGATAACCATAGGGGAGAATTGAGTTTACCGACGTCAACACAGCAGATGAACTAAGGCTAGGAGTTTGAGGCAATCCATTTCATCACCAATGGTTCCTTCTACGGCTTCGCGCTACCCAACGGGTAAGTCTCGCCGAACTGAAGGTCACCACACGAGTGTCATATCTTTCTGGTTAGACGACAGATCGACATTCGTTTGTTGCCCTCCCTTGTACCAGACCCACATAAGAATGCAACGGCGGACATGATCAAGCCTGAGATTGAAGCGCGTATCAAGAAACTCCAACAGCTCATCGATGACGGGAACATTGTAATTGACCCCGACGCCCCCAATCCCGGTCAGTACGTGACATTCTGCCCCCGAGCAACTGAGACTCATATCCAGCAGATGAAGGTATAAAGACAAATTGCTCTTTCACATTTCAAGCGCATCTTGTACCCTCGAAGGTTCCTCAGTATCTCATGGCGGAGCTGGAGGAAGAAATACAGAAGCCCACAGGAGTCTCCACCGTCGACCCGCCTCGGATTGCTGTCGATGCTCTCTTTCTCTCTAAAGACTGTGGGATACTCTACGAAATCCATGAAGCAGAGGGACTAAGGTTTGCTTTCTCACAGCTCTTTTGGATAAAGGAGCACATAATTCATTTTTAGGTCACGCACCTTCTTCCGTAAGGTTACTACCTGTAAGTTGTAAAGTTGGTGGTGCCCATCGTTATTGAGTCCACCTCCTGCCAGATGCCGCGACAGCAGGGATCGTGTATCTTATTCTCCTTTTCCTCCTTATACGGCAAATGGAAATCAGCCGAACTCCATCTGGCATTGCGAGGGTTTCCCGGTGGACTCTACTCTTTCAAGCCACTATGGACTCTCTATCGTTCGCAGGACACATCACGTTCGCTATTCTGTTTGACGGTCGAGCATCGCTGAGTTTGGTCGCACCCGCATTCTTGGCTTGCACATTATTCATCCACGAAGCTGTGCGTAAGGTCATCTTTTCGGATTGTTGCTCTCGCTGACGGGAAATGTCAAGCAATTCGCGATTCTGGTATATCAAGTTCAACTGCCGGAAGATTCTGTCCCTACCCCACAACCCATACCTACTATCCCTCCCGTATCTATCAATCCGCCTATCGAACCGGCATCACCAGGGATCAACCCTCCTCCCTCGGTTGTTGGACCGCAGCCGCAGCCAACAACCGCTGCTGCCACCGCTACCGCTGAAACATCCAGTTTACTGCTGTTCTGGCGGTTTATTACCAGCGACCCACAGATCAGAGTTTGTAAGTCTGAGGCTTGATCACTATCGAACTTCCTCACCCACCACTGCTATTGTTGCACAGGGTTTGCCTTGTTCCTATTCGTTATCGTTTTAGTGAGGGTCATATTGTCTCCCGTAATGGGGGTTCTCTATGTTGCCTTCTCGTACTCGTCAATATGGATGCCGCAAATCATCAGATCTGCTCGTCGAGGTAGGGCTAGTGGCTTGAGTAAGGAATATCTGTTAGGGACCTCAGCATGCAGAGTATATCTTATGCTTTGTACGTTCTCCGTGGTAACCTCTCTCATCGCAAGATGGACTGACAAGCATGATGCTCAGACTTTCTGGTATGCCCAAAGAACGTCCTTGAAGTTCAGCCCCGACGTGAGATTTGCAGCTTGACCATCTATGTACCTTCTGATCACTTACCCTGTTAGGTTGGACTTGGCTCCTTGCGCTGTTTGTGTTCGCGCAAGTGGGAGTAGTACTGCTTCAAGATCGGTTTGGCCCAGATTTCTTCCTCCCCGCACGCGTACGCCTTCCTTTCCCTCTTGCTACATGTATCACCATCATTGACCGTTGATTGCTGCTCTAGTTCAAACAGGTTAATGTGTACGACTACCATCCTGTATTGCCTGTTCCCGATGCGGAGGCGCCGGAGCAGTCACTCGGCGACTGTGCCATCTGTATGGACGCTATCGTTATAGATTCCTCGTTGAGGCGACGGTCAGAGGATAAGCTTGAGCGCCAGATGTCCTCCAGCAAGTCCAATGTGAAGGCTAGGACGTCGGGCTTCCTCAATGCCATGCAGAAGCGGATGGTTGGCGGCGGGGCGAAAGCGCGGAAGAGCTATAGTTTGGCGCCATGTCACCATCTGTTCGTGAGTGAAATATTAATTCTTCTATTTATGCGAAACAGTTTTGAATCATGATTATCCAAAGCACACGGAGTGTTTGGAGAAGGTAAGCAGCCTATCTTGCTTAGAACTACTGATAAATGCGATGCTCATCCGATAACTTCGCAATAGTGGCTTGCTATCAAAGTAAGTTGTATCCCTGACGGCACACAAGTACTGACTTGGTCGTCTATAGAATATATGCCCACAATGTCGAAGACCTCTGCCACCGCTATGACCGTTTCCTGTATTTGTATTTCTCAGTCATTCGATAGACATCCCATCCTAT
The DNA here is from genome assembly GCA_026743855.1 of Pleurotus sapidus. Classification (NCBI taxonomy): domain Eukaryota; kingdom Fungi; phylum Basidiomycota; class Agaricomycetes; order Agaricales; family Pleurotaceae; genus Pleurotus; species Pleurotus sapidus. The sequence goes on from JANBWZ010000008.1 coordinate 1,149,067, forward strand.
GTTAGAATACCCCACCCTTGTAGTGTTACATAGACCGTCGCTCGGGTACGCTATGGTGAAGCCGCCTGTCTTCAGCCCGGTCAGTACGCGAAGTTCGTGAATAATCATACAGCCTCGCTTGTGATCGTTTCACGTTCGTCAGTCAAACAGTCAAGCTTCGCCGCGTCCAAGGTACCCGTGACAACACAAACTTCGAGTGATCGCAGTCACAATAATGTGGCAGTGCCCGCTTTAGACCCTCTATATGTAGTCCTAGAACTTCCCTCCGTCCGCAACATACTGGAAAGACAGCCCCTTGCTCATCCTCGAGTCATAGTCCATGAGTTTGGACAAGAATCTGTTCACGTTGGTGGTTACTCCGAACAAAGACCACTCGAATGTGGTTGATCTCGTCGAGCCTTCCGGCACGATTCATTATCGAAAGCAGCGGGTTGTAGATCCTGCGGGATACAAGGTTGAGGTTTATGGTGCGTCACAGTGATCTATTTCAATAAGCTTTGATATAGAGCTTAGCTACCACAGACCCGATGTCTGAGTCCTTGCTTGTGACGGTAACAGCCCCGGCGAGCACGAGCAAGGTGAAGGTACTCGAGCTATGCAACCCTACAAAGATAGTAGAATTGAAGTACACGGGCACCTTGTCATTCAAATGGAGCTTTCAGTGGGAAGAGTGCGTGTTCCTGTTGATCCAGTGGGCGATGCTGATCGGTGATGCAGACATGAATTCGAGTGGAAACGGGAGGAATGCTATTTGTTACGAAAGCCAGATCCCCCGGTTCTGGTTGCTGTCACCAAAGAGCCTGCTGGTCGGCTCAAGACCTCCTCAATACAGGTCTTAGACTACAATCTGAATCGGTAGGGCTGCAACTTTTATGCCTCTATGCGTACTCATGCGTCTCGGTGGCGGCGAATAGATTCGATATTGATGATAGAAAGGGCTTGGAAATTGTCATGCTCACAGCGTTGTTGACGTTTCACGACGCCAATGATACCTATCACAAGGACGGCGAACCCACCTCTACACCCTCCTCAGGCTTCTTTGGCGTTCGACGGACAACGTCCGAGGCCACCGTAGCAGAGTCGTCCGCCGCTGGGCAAAGTGGCCCTCCTACCCTCCCGCCTAAGCCAACGCCAAGGGGTGGTATCGACAGAATAGCTGAGATGCAGGCTATACAAGGCGAATACAACGAGGTGACTGTGACAGAGGAAGGTTCGATCGAAGACTACGGCCAATACTGCTTTAATCTGCTGCAGGTGAGCATTGATCTAAAGGCCCTCGTCCCGACCACTAATACCGTGCAGGATGATGCTATTCTCTTCATCACGATTCGTTCTGTAGGGGCAGAGCAAGTCCCGAAGGTTGTTCAGGTGGTTGAGCAGACTAAGCGAGTACGCCATAAGGCTGGTGCGTCAGGCTATCCTTCAGTCCTTACCTCCTCCAATCATATCTAGGTGTCGAGGAGGAGATTCATCAGTACGTACTATACGACACAATAGCGTCTCCACAGAAGGGACCCCGTCGAATCAAACTAGACGGCGACGACGACAAGACAAAGTCCAAGTATACCCCGCCCAATAGTCTCACAATACATATTAGTAAGATTCCTATGCCTGAATTGCAGCCCAAAGCGGCGGTACCGGAGAAGTCAGCGAAGGATGTAAAGAAGGAGGAAAAAGGGAGGAAAGATAAGGACAAGAAGGATCTCAAGGAAAAGGAGCGGAAAGACAAAGATAAAGAGAAGAAAAGGGAAAAGAAAGATCATCGTGAGGGACCTAAAGGTCTGCCGCGTCGCTGATATTCTTTGCCGACATATCTCATGTATCTACTATCTCACCCGCATAGCCAATACACCTCCATCTACACCGGGACCCAGCACTGAGGCAAGCCCTCCACCCCGACTCAACAAGCTCACACGACCGGGTCAACCCCACTCGTCATCTTCCCGAGTTGAAACGCCATCCGCTGCATCCCTTTCGCACCCTAGCAAACCTTCCAGATACAGTATGCAGCCACCCCCTCGACCCTCTCCCTCCCCAGCCCCGCCACCAAACGGGAATGGTTCGTATGCGCAAAGTTTTTACGGTGCTTATGCTCCGCCACCGCGACCACCTCAATCAGGTTATACTCAGAATTATCCCAATACGAGTCACATCCCTTCGCCTGCGAACAAATGGTCGGGACACCCTCCGCCGCCTCCTCCAAATCAATACAATCAACCAGGCGGACAGTCTGTTCAAAACGGTACAATTACGCCCTCCAATGTAGTCTCTGGATTGCTAGGCCTGTTGAACAGACGTTAATACTGTATGTCTGTTTGTGCACAATATCCTCCGACCCCTTGCTAACTAGTGCAAGGCATCTATACATAATCTGATTCAAAGTATTTTGTGTACCGTGTCGTCTTTGTCATCACATTGGAGCTTTAGAAAAGAAGATTTGATGAGGTTCTAAGCAAATATACTGGCGCTCGACCCCCAACAAAAGGTCGAGCATCGTTTGAAGGAACCTCCTTGTCGTCTAACGCGTCCCAATAAACCGAAGTGACATTTTCGGCTGATTGAGACCGAGGGTGATGAAATGCCTCAAGGCTGTATCCCGTTCTGCTGGATTGCGGCGACCATCAAGACTTCTCTGACGTTGAATCGTGAGTCGTTTCTACCAGCGCTTCGACCTCATACTCACGGGGTTTTCACATTCATCAGCCCTATCGGTGATGGATCAATGAATCGATGTTCCATTGTTATGGATTCTTGCCGTCATATTGGTTTGATAATTGACCACTACCCATTGTATCATCCAATAGCAGGGGGTACAGATGTAAGCAACCATCTCATTTTAGCACCTAGGTTGGACTACACGACAAAGCAAAAGGGTATGTATCACTATCCTCCGAAATTGGTGTGCGTGGATGTGAGTAAATACTCTCTTTGTTCTCTTTTGGCCTTCAACTTCCCTCCCATATGCGCATCCACGGTGCTAAGTTTAGCTGATTGTGTCTTCGGGCAGTGGGAAGCCGCGAGTCTGAAATGTGCCTTTGGTATACCCCTGGATCCTCCGAGCATCAACATACCATACAAACTGCTTTCGCGATGGGACCGCACCCACCCAGAATTTCCACGCCTACCGACGACAAGGATTTGGCATGGGTGTTATTCTTCGCTGCCGACAACCATAAATAGCTCAACCAATCATAAGCCGAATATTACCCAAGTTTGAGATCCTTTCATCTGGTGAGCGTTGATGTCACTCAGCACACCCCTCGTTAGTTCAGCGCGTCTTTCTTTTTACAGCCGAAACATTCATCCTCGCAGTCGGGTCCAGCGGTATCAAGTAAACTTCACACCCTTGCGTGCTCGTGGAGTCCGTACTTCATGTGGTACAACATCAGGCAGAAGATATCTCCAACATAAAGGACTACCTTGACCTTGGACTTGACCTTCTCCATCCCAATTTAGCCTTGTATCGTTGATCCATGTCCTCCCAATTTACGTGCCGAATCTAATTCAGTGCAGCGAACAAATTAGCTACACCGCGGTCCTTCCCATACTGCGACTACCGGCGATGAAAATACACTGTTTCATGTGCCTTCGCTCCTGAAGTACACCCCTCATTCACACCTGTGCAATATCGTACCTTCACCCAAGGCATAGCACTGCGTAACGACTTCCCCCATCTCTCACGTCCGACAGTTCGTTACCTCACGCACAATTTGGAGGGTGCACACAAGCAAGATAACGGAGCTCAGTCAGTGATTGGCCAGCATCCATGGTCTAAGACGTATAAAAAGGGACAAATGTAAATGCATTTCCCTCAGACATCCAGACAACTCACTGGCAATGGCTTTCGCTAAACTTTCCGCCCTCGTCTTGGCCCTTGGTGCTACTGTCGCGCTTGGTGAATGACAAGCCGATCTCTGGTGGAATATCTCGAGACTAACCATTTCAATAGGCGCACCTAGTCTTAACAAACGCGTTACTTGTGCCACCGGCCAAATCACCGCCAACGAGGCTTGCTGTGCCTTGTTCCCGATTCTGGATGACATACAGACCAACCTCTTCGACGGTGCCCAATGTGGTGAAGAGGTAGACACTTCGTCCTACCTGTATACCCGGCCACTAACGCATAGTAATGTCTAGGTGCACGAATCTCTGCGCTTGACATTCCACGACGCAATTGCATTCTCACCAGCATTAACCAAGTAATGTCGACACATTGTATATCCCGCCAGCTGTACTTACAGTTATCTTCAGTGCCGGTCAGTTCGGAGGCGGTGGCGCGGACGGTTCTATGATCATCTTCAGTGATACCGAGCCCAATTTCCACGCCAACCTGGGCATCGACGAAATTGTTGAAGCCCAGAAACCGTTCATCGCTCGTCACAACATCAGTGCTGCCGACTTGTACGTCGCGACAATTTCCCTCGTCATATTTGGCATTCAACTTCCTCTTCTAGCATCCAATTCGCTGGTGCCGTCGGTGTCAGCAACTGCGCTGGTGCTCCCCGCTTGAACTTCTTCCTGGGTCGCCCTGATGCCACCCAGATTCCACCTGATGGTCTTGTCCCAGAGCCTTTCGGTAATCTCTCTTAACCGACACTACGTCATCAGCTCATTTCGCCTTCAGATAACGTCGATAAGATTCTTAGCAGGATGGGTGACGCTGGATTCAGCACCGTCGAGGTCGTCTGGCTGCTTTCTTCGTAAGCTATCTTCAGCATCTATCCACCTTCTAGAAACCGATGATATTTCGACAGCCACACTATCGCTGCAGCCGATCTTGTTGACCCCTCCGTAAGTGATCCTTTGCCAATCTCGATGTTTTCGCTAGTTGACCATATTGTGTATAGATTCCTGGGTACAGATACCCTCGCTCGTGACATATTCCCCGCTGATAATATATCCTTAGAACTCCCTTCGACTCCACTCCATCTACGTTCGACTCTCAATTCTTCCTGGAGACGATGTTGCAAGGGACTGCCTTCCCAGGGTAACTATTCATCGCTGATTCTGTCAGGATCGTAGTACTAACTTGAAGTCCAGAACCCCAGGCAACCAGGGTGAAGTTGAGTCGCCGCTCGCAGGTGAAATGAGACTCCAATCCGACTTCTTGGTATGTTACTCTAAACCGATGCAGAACCACATTTCTGATACTTCTCTCCTATAGCTTGCCCGAGGTAATAATTCATACTGCTTCGTCAGAGGCATCCACTAAACATCGACTATAGACTCGAGGAGTGCCTGTGAATGGCAGTCCATGGTCAGTAAGTACTACATTCCCTTGTCTATATCTGAGTGATATGGGATCTAACGTAACGACCAAGACAACATGCCCAAGATCCAGAACCGATTCACGCAGGTCATGAAGAAGCTTTCTCTCCTCGGTCACAACCAGGCCGATCTCGTCGACTGCTCTGACGTTATTCCTGTTCCCAAGACACTCACCAAGGCTGCTACCTTCCCCGCCGGCAAGAGTCAGGATGATGTCGAGATCGTGGTACGTCTTACCATGGACTGCAACATACTTATTACCCACAATTATCCGTACAGTGCAATGCAGCTGCCACACCCTTCCCCGCTCTCTCCAGCGACCCCGGTTAGTTCCCCCAGGCTTCAGCTCTGAGCGCAGTGTGATGCTAACGAGCTTTGATTATATAGGCCCAGTCACCGCTGTTCCCCCCGTGTAAGCATTGCTTCTCATTGTGAACTTGTTCACTAAACTGACATGTCGCGTAGCCCACCCTCGTAGACAACCCGATAGAATATTATGCTCTTCCTTCCCGTTTTTCGGTTTGCATCCCTTGTACCAATGTGAAACTTGTTGTATTTGTCCGAATGTTAGTGAATATACTGTCTTGACCCATACTCCTCGGCTTGCTATGACTGAAAAAGTACGGGGTGCTTGGCCTCAAACTTGAGGGAACTAAGAAGTAAATTGCGTCACGTGAAAGGTGCCAAAAGATTTGCGCCAACCTTCAGAAATTAATAATTATGACCAAGTTGTGTCTTGGGTAAATCTACATAGCATGTACGCAGATCAGTTAAGAATGTATGGCTTTGAGTGTGATCCACTGCCTTTATGGATGTCTCTCATCTTCAAATTCGGGGTATTCTCAGTTGATTCTCAGCCTATTCTCAAAGCTCTATTTGCTCCTACCGGCGGTACATCTCGAGGCTTGCTGATATTGCGGCAGAAGCCTCGGGATCTGTGCCCATCCGATACGCAACCATGATGACCTGACTAGGACATTACTTGATGTGGAAAGCGATTGATCCTTGGTCATGAGGACGGGGGCCGTCTGAAGATTCGGATGGGTCCCATCCTACGTTGGGTAGTGTATTCCGTTCAGCCTGAACGGATGCTCCAGCATGGTTTCGAAATCACTACATGATCCTAGGATTTCTACCGTGGCTTTGGGTTTGATTCTGCACTGTCCCCATGAAGGGGAGAGTTGAACCTGTTGGCCGAGAATGCTATGGTATGTCCGTTTATACCCCATTTCCAAGTCGTCGGATATCGGAGTGAACCTCCTCACTTGAGCAACAGCTGACAGGCTGCTGCTGCCAGAACTGAAAGTGCTATTCGCAATTCGCATAGTCAGGGTTATTATGAATTTATGCGAGTATCGAATGAAACACTTACTACCTTCGCACACACTGTCTGAAAAGAAGGTAGATGATCATTGTACTTGCTGTGATTTGACAGGCGCGGACGCTCAATGTCACCGGAGCCCCGAGGCGCTTCTTTGCGTAGTTTATCCGTAGAAGACAACGTACATTTTATATATAACCGAATGTTTGGAATGCTTCTATGCCAGTGCAAATGGACGAGGGGAAAGAAGAGATCTAAGATTGATCCATCCAGGATGGAGCAGCCGTGTAGACCACTGTACTTTATGGATTTAGGTTGCATGTGGTTAGATTTCAAGGGCTGTTTGATCTGTGCTATGCGTCGAGCGGAGAGGTCAGACCTCGGTTAGTTCTGTGATAGGGGTCATCAGGGGTGATTGTGTTTGGTTTGATCTTCCAATAGAAACATCGACCCTGACGGGAGGCTTCCAATGCGGTTTGTCCTCTACTCTCCTCCGTTCAGTCTATTTCATGAATTTCATGAGTATTTTTTATTCCTCTTGACTAGCAGTCACATGAAGCCAATCATATCCACCCATGCGCTCTTTGCACGCGCCGTTGCTTTCTCGATACACGACGGCACCGTCTCATGGCGCATTTTCGAAGCGACAAAACTTCTCGCTCGCTTTCCTTGGTGATCTCGTACTGCATGGAATAAGAAACGCGTTCAATTCCAAAATATTTGCCGATAGCTGCTGCTTTTGTCATAGGATTAACAACGAGCCGTTGGCGCCAGACGGTCCTGTAGTTCGAAGACAGATCGACATCGGGCTATTGAAGCAAATCAATGCTGTCCAAAGTCCTCGATGGGCTTGGGGTGGGCATCACTACTCAGCACGCTTTCCATGACATCCTCCGTCACCAAGGATAGGTCGTTAACGCGAGGTCCTAGGCATAGGGTCCAAACGTTCACATTACCAGAAACCTAATCGATTTGCCATCCAACTACTGTGTACCAGTGCCATTGGCGATGTTTTCGCTGAACTTGAAGATGTTTAGCACAGAGAGTCTTGGCCATACCTAATCATCGACACTGGGTGACGGGTGTTGGACATCCTGGCAGTAAGGGTAAACTACATCAGAAACTCGCTCCGCACCTAATGTGAGTGTGCTCTTCGCCCATGGTATGTGCTTGACATGTACCCTGTTCGTTCAATACACCGTCACACGGTGCACTGTCGTACAGTCGATTCTCCCTTCATCTCCCCTCACACTGAGCTTCGAGGATGGTCATGCTTATAGCACCTGCAGGTGGCACAAGTGAATCAATCTGACGACGAAGACACGTTGGAAAATGGAATAGAAAAGCTGCAGTGGCACGCAGCAGAAATGTCCACAAATAGTTGTCGAGATTGGTCTCGTTCATTCGCGAACCTCCCAGACTAATACCCAACCATTTCAAGACCTCTTCGTCCTCATCTGTGACCCTGAGAAACTTGTGCAATATGGGCCTATCTCAAAATCCACGCTCCCAACTTGCAACAATTCTCCAGCAGCGCTCTTGAAGCTTGAAGCTCGAATGTCCACAGATCCCCTCCTATGTCAACTCAGTGTTGGGGATCGAAGTGCGATTGACATCACCTGGAGCTGCGCCGCGGTCATACTTGCTTGCGTCTGGAAAGCTGTCCACCCGAATGTGCCACCTCCAAACTCGAGGGAATCGTGGTGGGAAATCGCACTGCGCAGGCTCTACATGACTCTGTGGACCATTCTTCTACCAGAAGTAGTGGTTATGCGAGCCGCCGCCCAGTGGTGTGAAGCTCGAAGAACATCAGAAGTATACCAAAAACAGCATCCGCAAGATATCATTCCGCTGATTGGTGGCGCTGGTAGCTCTAAAGATACTGACCAGCCAAAGTTCAAGAAGTGCGTACATCCTGTCTCTTTTCCTACTTTCAATGAATTCTCAATCCGTAGATTGTGTGCGTTCTTTTCAAGCTTAGTCTCTCATAGCGATGTTCCTGGAAACGGTAAGTCAGCACCCTGCTCCCTTTCGCCCCGGTGTAATAGTAACTTGCTTCTAGAGCCACAGTGGACAAAGACCCATTCATTTTTTCTCTCCATGGGAGGTTTCGTTACCACCCAGTCGGATGGGAAGCGGCGGATCATTCGCCCTGCGGACCTTGGTGTCGCAACAGGGGACTCCACGGAGACCGCCCCCAAACTGCCGTGGCCAATGGTCGAAGAAGACGACATCAAAGACAAGAGAAAGGGCGACACGATCACGAAGGTTCTCGTTCTTTGGCAGACGACCTGGTTTGTCGTCCAAATCATCACCCGTGCGGTGGAAGGGCTGGCCGTAACCGAACTCGAGATCATGACACTTGCATATGGTCTCTTATCCGCGTTCCTCTACGTGCTCTGGTGGAACAAACCATACGACATTCAGAAACCGATCGTCATCCCCGCGAGCCAACTCGAAGAACCAGATCCACAGGAGTCAACCCCTACGAGTGAACCGCTGAAAGCCTCGGATTTCCTGCTCGGGCGCTGGTTGGCCCAACTGGATACAATCATCTTCCAAGGTAAATGGTATAGCTCAGATATACCTGCCTCCGACCTCGCAGTTTGCACCTTCTTCTTGGTCACGAGCGCGACTGTATTCGGGTGCATTCACTGCATCGCATGGAACTTCAGATTTCTTTCCCGTCCCGAAAGACTTCTATGGATCTCGTCTTCTCTGGTCGTAGCCGCCACGCCATTAACTCTGACTATTGGTCCAGTGACCTTTTTTCTGGTTTCCTCGATTCTTGAAAAGTACCTCGGGCGGGTTTACTCTGTTGTTTTCATGAAGGTGGGGAATTTTCTTTACAATGTGTCAGTTTATATCTATTGTCTGGCTCGTATCGTTTTGATCGTTGAACCCTTCGTCCTGCTTCGTGACTTGTCTCCTTCTGCTACACAGCCTATATCGTGGACAGATTTGATACCTCACGTTTAGACTATTCTATCTCGTGCATGTTTACAATTAGGATTACGAGACCTTACCGTACATACCCACACATACAGTATGATGGCACTGTATTATGGTTCTTGGGATTTTTGTGTTCGTGAATAATGGAACCGAGGCTGGTGTGCTTGTTCGCACCCTTTGCAATGTTTTTTACGTTTCTACGTTGCGTTCGTCACAGCTCGCGTGTTCTGAGGTTCCTCAATAAGATACTGAAAGTACGAACCAGATAATTTGGCCGTATAAAGTAAGACACGAGTCGTCGTTTTCCAAGATTCAAACGGGATTGAGCAGCCGAAACACAAGCAAATATATTCAATCACCCAAAGTCAGGGTATATAAGGGCATAACCAGGAGCTACAAATCCAAGACGAGGCCAGTACAAATCCACAATCCAAAGGGCAAAATCCAGATCCAGAGGCAAGGCAGGCAGAGGCAAGGCAGAGAGGCAGAGGCAAGGCAGAGGCAAAGAACCGATCCGAGGATGAAGTCCGCCCGCGGACAATAATGATATGATAAGAAACTTGCAAGGGATGTCGTCGTGCGCGTCGTGTGGCATCGTTGAGCATGAGAGTCGGTCGAGACTCGAGTAGTAGTAGTAGGCTGAAGGGGTGTAGTGATGGGACAGTAACGGAGATAGTGATGTCGATAGTAGTGTACGATCGTATAGTTCGCATCGCGTCGGTAATCGGGTATATGGGAGTGTTTAGTGATAAGACCGAGAGGCGAAGTCGAACTGTTGATCGTGTGTGCTGCGACGCATGGCCCGTAGTATATGTTCATCGCGGAGTAAAGCTAACAAGCCCAGTGCATCGGGGAAGTGGTGGCCAGTCACCGCCTCGACACAAAGGACCGTTAGACTGCAAGTCGCGAGATGCGTGATGTGGGGGGTAGGGGACCATGACGTCGAAGTAGTGTGCGTAGTATGGCTCGAGAGTGACTGAGATCCATAGGGAAAGACAGTCGTGTCGAATAGAATGTGGGGTGACGCGCGAATGTATGTGAGGGCATCGCTCAGCAGTCTCGACGACCTTCATGTTTTGGAAGAGTGGTGGCCAGTCACTCATCCAATTCACAAAGATCGCCAAAGTCTACGTTGCTAAGCGCATGCGGTGCTTGGGTGCTCGCGGCGTCGGAATCGGGACTAGTAGAAGGGCATAGGCCCTTGGGATAGAAGATAGTATGTGCTCGACCGAGAATCATGGATGCGCTGTTGAAAGAACATGAGAAGATGTGCTTAAAAGTCTACAAACACACTCACATATGCATCAGGCAACCATGCGTAAAGAGACGCAGAAACGCGTCGAAGTCTTGGAAGTGTGGCCAGTACTTCCAAGAGCGCTCAGCAAGACGTGGGTCCCTGTTGGAACATGGATTGGAATCGGGGAATCAAGGCATCGGTTCTGCGCGGGGACGAGAGGAGGCAAGGAAGGAGATCCGAGTAATAGAAGAGATAAGGAGAGATGGGGGATTCGGAGATAGAGATGAAATTATGGGTGAGATGGTGGGGGGATATGTATATAGAGGGCATTATGGCAAAGATGGCGGGAGATGGCGGGCAAAATTCTTTGAGATGGCGTAATAAGATTCAGGTCGACGTGGCTAGGTTTCTACCGATGGTGGCTAGCCGCGATCAACGGGCATCGACGTCCATGTCCTCGTAGATCGGTCCGATGTACAATCCAGAGAAATGGTGTCGAAGAGAAGGAGCATAGCTGTTGCCAAGAAGGGGGCTCTGCACGGGAGGGTGGTCCCAAGCATCCATGTCGACATCGAGAGATTCCACAGCAGTAACGTCCACATCCATAGAATCATCGTTGTCACTTGAGTCAGAATCAGAGTCAACATCTATAGAGTCGTCGGTCGAGTCCGAGTCCTGATCGATTTCCATGGCGAAATCGCGCACGAAAGATGTCGGTCCTCCATTGCGTGCGCCGTGACCGATGATGGGAGACGCCATCTTGACTAGAGGAGCGAAGGGCGTGTTATCGAGCTTTTCTGTGCAGATCATTCGCGGGGAGCCGATAGACAAGACCTCAAGACGATCAGCAAGCAGCAGTGATTCATCTTCAAATTCAAACTACGAAGTAAATCCATCAGATGAGGACAAACGCGGTAGAGTACTACGACACTTACGATCATGGGTGAGCCTGGGTCCTGAGCGGAGGGATCCGTCGATGACACATGAGGAAGGGGAGCGCAGGAACTTCGAATCCGTTTCGCCGGACGCGCCAGACGGCGGGCAGACGGTTGGCACCGTAAAAGAGCGTAATGACCATCCTTCTGTGATATCTTGTAGAGGTTCTTGGGTCCAACGGAAGACTTCGTCTTTGCTTCAGCGCGAGGGGGTGGAGCCACTGGAGTCGGAGGCGGGGAGGGTAACTGAGGAGGGGATGGCTTGAGGACAGATGGGGCGGGGGCCAGATATAGAGACGGTGCGACTGGCGCAGAGCGGACGGTAACGGAAGGCCGACTCAGTGCGAGATACCCTCGAGTGCTGGGAGGTGGTGAAACCAGAGAACCGCCTTTGTGAGCAGGAGTGGTCCATGAGTTGCCAGAGTGCAGAGAGGTACTGGTGATAGGCGAGACTCGCCGTTGCCCATATTCATATCCGTGTCCAATTCCGTGTCCTCGCAGGGAGTCGCCATGGTTCCAAGTCGCGTCGAATGTCCTCGCCGAAGTAGTGCTGCCGGAGGTTCCAGGGGTACGCAGTGGAGTGGTAGGCGGGGATCTGGACGACGTCCCGCCTTTCGAAAAAGTGCTCCTTGTCCATTTGAAAGATGGCTCTGACTTGGGGATATCGGCTGGCGTGGCATTGGCGGTGTCGTGCCATTGAGAGTGCGCCGAGGGGGGATCGGAATCGCCAGCATTCTCAAGCGTCAGGAAGTACCAGACGAAGTAGGCGCACATCGTCAGAACGAGGGCGGCGTTGAGAGCACTGAGTCCTTCGGCGAAAGCGACGAGAAGACCAGAGACTGAGGCAAAGAGCGAGAGGATACGACCCGCCGAGCTCGCCATCAAGGCGAGTGCTCCGGTGACCAGGAGGCGGGCGGGCGCGAGAAGCTGGGCGAGGATCAGGGAGAGGAAGAGTGGTACAAAGTACCAGCGGGTGAAGGCGGTTGCAGAAATCATCGTAATAAGCAGTGGGCGGGTTGTATCGAGTTGGTATTCGCGAGAGATGGTGAACGTTATGAAGCAAGAGTGGTTGGGGGTGATCGAAGGATTTTATACCCGCGAGATCGGGGTTCTCCGTCCAGAGTCGGGTATGCGATCGGTGAATTCGTCGTGTCGCGGTCACGCGGATACCACGATATCGTGTTCCCGCCCGAGGGCTGGATCTTGCGGGCTCGTCATAGACTTCCTTGCGTGGGTTGTAGGAAAGGTAGATATCCCAAGTCCAGAACGCCACCAAAGGCGTCGTGTAGTTGGAGAAACCAAGTAAGGCGTACTGGCGGGAACGACATTGTTTTCTTCCCGTTGAGCATCCCCGTGTGTACGTGTCTAGGCTGGAACAAGCGGACTCCGTCGAAATACAGCAGATCGGTCATTCCTTGTTGGACGTAGATCCTAAAGTGTCGCGGCCTCTGAAATTCAATCATGAACTTGAGCGTGGAGGTCCTGGAAAGTTTGCGAGGGCTACGATGTATCTAGTTCAAATCAGTCGCTAGGTAGGGCCTGCATCTCCATGAGTGCTTACTGCCATGTAAGAAACCAGAAGACCAGTAGAATCAATCGCTCCAAAGGCCATAATCTTCATCCCAGATTGCCCACAAGTATCGGAAGACGAAGAGGTCGCTGACTCCCCCGCATAAGGATGTGAAGTTTGACAAGGAGCCATGGAATCTAACAGTGTTAAAGAATAGTACCCAACGAGACGATCGCGCTCGACTTGGTACTGAGGACATACGGAATGTTGGCAATGTGTTAGAAGAATCGCGGAGGCGACGTCCAGCCACAAGTGGTGCAAACATTGCATGCTCCGAGAGCAGTAAGTCGAACGGGGGCGAGGCCAGGAAGCATGTGGAGTCGGCGCAGTGTTGACCTAGAATGACTGTCAATGGCCTTGAGGTTGACGGCCCTGACGATTTTGATGACTGGGTCATTGACAGTCAATGGCAGTCACCGCTGGGTCAATGACAGCCTAAACAGTCAATAAATGGTCTTGGATGAAATTGGGTGACCTTCAATGAGCGGTCAACGGGTTCCAGTTTTCCTTGCTCCTCTCCTCGTTCCTTCCAGTCTTTTGGTTTCTTCTCTCGACGTCACGTACTACCAATTTAATGTGTCACTGAACATTCAAGAGGAGAGACAATTCGGCCACATACCACACAAACTTGCCGCGACGCAGCCCTTCTTCTGATATCGATCTGATTCTCAGTCATTCGTCGCGGTCCATACTGTTCGTATGGCACTCGAATTGTCGCGTCACACTCAAATCCCCCTACGTCCGTTCGCCACTACGTCCACCTTCGCCTCCATCCTCCATCCCTACATCTTCACGGGTGTTCCCGTCCGTAGCTGACTGGGTGACCCACATTCGAGTGTCGAAGATGAAGCAATCACTACCCTATACCCTTATACCATCCCCGCATCCATCTCAACCTCAGCAATCAACACGGAAGGTTTCGCTGCGAATTTGAGGGCTACAGACGCGTCCGACCGTGGAAAAGGTCAGGTCAAGGTCAGGTCATTAGTCACCGACCTTTCCCGACTTTCTATGACTTTTACCTGACTAGGCTCGTAAACCAACACTCTACTCGAGATTATGATAAGTCGATTAATCTGAGCATAGAACTCGACTTCTCCTGGCTTTACCTGACCTTGAGTCCCCCGACTTTACCTGACTTTGTCCGACTCGTCTTGATTTACGCCGACCCTAGCCTTCCTTTCCGTGACATTCCCCCTCTCGCTGACTTTACCCGACTTCTTCCCCGACCGCTTCTTCGGTACAAGACGCGCTTCTTTCCCCAGTGCTTGCACAGTTCAACGAGCTACACAACAGTAATCGCGCACTTCATGGATTTGTGTCGTTTATGGTAGGGGTGATGGAAGTGGGATACCGAACCGTTGATCCCAGATGGCCATGGGATTCGGTGATGGTCGACGTTGGGGGTCATCAGTTGCGGAGAAGAATGGCACAAAATTATTTGATGCAGAACATGGCCGTATGTTGTCACGGTGTGCTGCATTAGTTTCTATTCGGCATTTCTCCACTAACTTCACTACAACAGAGTACGTCTCCACCATCGAAGCTTGTGGAAGGCGGTCGACGTGGACTAGTACTTGGGATCTAAGGCTTACTAGCACCGCCCTCGCCATGTGTACGACCATCGTGAACGGCGTGTAGCACGGTCAACTGATAAGTTACCACGACGTCTTATAGGTTCCCTGCTTGCCCAGGGCTACATACCTCGAAGCTCGGACGTCAATTAATATTAATAATTAATCGTCGATGTCGATCCTTGATCGAACGGGTCAGCCCATCCTCCGCGCACCCTCCGCGCCAACGTTGCCTGCTTCCACATACACATACGCGCACATGCGCATCGGACGCCTCGAGGCGTCGAGGATCAGTCGATGATTGTGCCAGTGGTACCAGTAACTAGGCGACATGTGCATGAGCCTTGGGGTGGTTCGACAAGTTGGCCATATGGCGATACGGCGATACAACGGCAATCCTACGATACGACGATACGACAGCGAAGATACGCCCGTCATAGACTGGATAAAGGAGGTGTAGACGGCCTCGACATCCATCGGAAGACCAGAGAATGTTCTGAGGATCAGTCCGCCGCCCACAATCAGCAGCCTCTCCTTCATCTCATCTCTTCTGCTGATCAGATTGGGGGGCTCGTGGTCCTGGATATTGTGGATAGACATGCATGCACTCCCCCTACATCTTGCTAGGTTCTTGACCGACCGGATGCTCGTGCATCTGACCGTTGCGGCAGGCGTTGAGTGACCGATACCGATACTTGAGTCAACGCTCGCCGCTTCTTTCTCCAAGCACTATCCAAAGCTCGATGGCGAAGTCATCATGGCACCCCGATTGAGATACAGTCATCCTTCCCCAGCTCCACCCGGCATCGGCCTATCATTACAGCCCTCCACGACTTTGCCTTACGGCATGGCCACTGGGCCCCCTCCAGCTTCCCTACTCGCTTCCCCATCATGTCGTCAACGGCCTCACATATCTGCGTAACTGCATAGCACATGAAATATGCACCCAGCCCGCGAAGTCGCAAGTCGTACGATTCCGGCTGACAAGCACCTTCTCTGTGGATCTTTCCAGTATCTGATGTATCTAATGAACGAATGATCCAACCCCGTCCGCTGCAATCACCCCCGCCTGCACCTCCAAGTTCTCAGCATCGCTAGCAATCAATCCATCACCCTACTAATAACTCCGAGCCCAGGATACATATGTTTCGTTAACAACAAGGTAGCAAGGACAGCAGTGATCGTAACACGAGTGCCCCCGGTTCTTGTCTGTTCTTGTCCCCGCGTTACGATCAACCCATCGACACATCTGCGCATCGTGGCATCGCGTTCAGGTGATTGATCGCTTGATCGTTTGACCGTTTGATCGTTTGATTGTTTCTGTGCATGCTGATCGTGTACAAGTATCACAGACGGAAGGAAAACATCAAGATGTCGTCAATTTATCACCTTCAATCTTCAATCACTCCGTGAATTAGATCGATGCTCTTCGCGCGGTGGCGGTGCCCTCCCTGACCCCCTTTGACCCCTGATCTCTCCCCCTTCGAACCTTTTCCCCTTTTCCTCCCCTTGAACGTGGTCTTCCTCCGACGTCTGGACGCCGGAGACACTTTATCGCAACCTCGCAATATCTTTATCGCATGTCTTCGAGTCGCACCCCGGTCCGCTTGTGGGATATCAGAGCACGTTAGGAACACGTTAACATAATCTCGTGGCTTGGGCTTTGGGGTTGGGGGGAGAGACTAGATCAGAGGGCCAAGGGCGGTGTGGGGTCGAGCTTGGAGGCCGGGATCGGTGCGAGAGCGCAAATTCGGAGGTGAAAGAGGATTGTGACGTGCGATGAACATTCGATTCCGCTGCACGACATGTACGTTGGGGGAAGACCGTGGACACACGCCGCAGCAGCCACTCGAACGGCCGCTCAACTCGCGTGCGCTGCAACTTCATCGACGGCCGTCGTAGCACATCCATCCGGCGGGACCCACTCCCCCGACCTTAAACGTTCATCTTCGAGCTCTAAGACACGGACGCGGGGCCTACTATTGAGATCTCATCGACATCCCGAGAGTCGACGCTGGGCACTGGGTCCTAAGTTCCGGATACTAGATGCTCGAGTCCGCGACCGCCAAGAGTCTCGCCGTTGCCGTTTGCCGTCTGCGCGATGTCTCTCTCTCGCGAGTCCAGTACCAGTTGCCCAAGGCCCTAGACGCAGCCTCAGATCTCAGCCTTACTTTGGGCAAGCACAACCTAGTGATTAACGTTCTCCACTAACACCAGGCAGGGCGACGCATGTGCTATGCCACCGTGGAGGTGTGCGCACCGGCCGAACCGACCATATATTCCGAGTATCAAGTCTCCGACGTCCATGAGATAAATGTCCGTGCATCCCCATCCCCATTCCACCCTCCGAGCCTCGACTCCTCTGCCCAATGAAGAATGCAAGAACGCGAGAAACCAGCCTCTATCAACCTAATACCTATTATTGATATACAAAGTTGATTGATATACAAAATCCAGCCCCAAATACGAATACGAATACTTCCTTACGCGTTACGTCGCTGCGGGGCGGATTCCCACAGAGGCGCAGTATAGTATTATAGTATGGTGGTATAGTGTGGTGGTACATTCGCATTCATATATGGCAGAGAGGAGGGGCTGAAAACGCCTGCCATGGCCCATGTCGCCGAGTCGACTCGGATTAAGGATGGGCATAGGGGGTATAGGGGGCATAGGGGGCATACTAGTAGGGGAGCGTACGGACGGTGCCGGGCTGCAGTCTGCAGCGCTAGTGTTGGGAAGCCGAGTGCACGGGCGGTATCCTGGGAGGTACGTCCGGGGTGGTGCAGGTGCACGCCGGAGGTAAGAATACTCCTACTCCTCCTCCTCCTCCTCCTCCTTCTACTTCTACGCATATGCATATATGAGAGACGTTAACACGACGTACATACCACCGGCCCCGTTTATACCATTCGATGTCGAACGTTGAACCTCGGGCGCTGAGTCCTGAGTTACTGAGTTACTGAGTGCTGAGCGCGAGTATCTAGATATCTATCCACAGTGCGGGTGCGCCACTGGGCAAGCACCGGGACCTGCGACCGTCAGACCGACCGAACGGGTGGGTGGCTTGGAAGAGGGGGCAGGTACGCCCGGAAGAGGAAGGGTATAAATTGTGATTATTGGCCGCCGGTGGCCCCGTATACCAGCGTAAGTATATGTCGTGTAAGTCGTTTATGTCGTGTGAGGGTGTATGTGTCGTGTGAGGGCGTATACGTCGTGCAAGGTCGCATGTCGGAAGATCGCCGGCCACAGCAATCATTAATCACAGCTCGGCTCCACATAGTCGGCTGTTTGGCTGCATATATAACATTATATATAATATAACTTGAATATATAATATTAATATCGACGATACATACGCCGCTAGCCTCGCCACCCCGTCGTGGCTCTGTGGTGACTATGTGAGTATACACACGTAACAGGCAGTCGGTACGGATATCGACATCGGGAGTAGGAGGACGACCGGAGGCAGTGCCCAGTTCTTGGTGTGTGCTCTCGTGTGCTCTCGTGTGCTCTCGTATGATCCTGTGTGGCGCGCAAGTGCAGGGACGCGCGGATGTAGACTCGGAGGGGGAGCGCTCCCGGGAGCGTACTGCATAGATGGACACCGTGGGTATTATTGATATTCATATTCGAGTTGAAGGTGAGTCGGCGAGTCGGTGAGTTGGTGAGGACTTGATTGGCAACTCGCGGCTTGGCTGGACGTCTGGGTGTTGAGGGACTCCGAGTCTCCGACGAGGTGTTGCCTGCGGGTGTCACCTGTGTGTATAATGTATAGAGTGGTAGAGGATATAACGATAGAGGGTGTGCTGGGATGGAGTCTAAGGGAAAGGAGGCGGGGAGAAAGGAGGCGGGGAGCATTGCGGGGAGAGCAACGCTCGGACGAGGGGATCTGGGAGCATGGGAGCATAGGATTTGGGACTTTAGAGGGATTTTGGGACTCGTGACTTCCCAATCTTTGGCATTGGCCTTGGCAATTGGGGGAGGACTCGAGACGAGGACCCGGAGTGCGTACCGACAAACCCATATTGATGCATGATGTATGATGCATGACTAGTTGACTAGTTGACTCCATACTCTGCACGACCTTCCAACTGAGTACTGATGTACTGATGTATTGCGTATTGCGTATTGATGGTATTGATGGGCGATCCCCGGGGTGCAGCGCACACCACGTACACCACGTAATATGTATTGGTATACGTATATACATACCGCATAATCGATACGCTGCCCAGCGCAAAGGGGGTCCTACGTTCGCGGGGAGGCATAGCAGGAGGCGAGTGGTCACGCGCACGGTACGCGTGGTTTTACGCGTATGGGCGAAGGACCGGGGGCGTACATGCTCCCCGGAAGTGCTGAAGCTTGCAAGCGAAGCCGATGTGTTGAAGCCGAAGTGTTGAAGCCGAAGATGTTGATCACGTTGATGGTAATACGTTGATGGTAATACGTTGATCATGTTGATGTATGTAGGACGTCGATGATACGTCGATGATTGACAATGACAACGGCGCGATCAGAATGCACGGTGCACGGTGCACGAGTTCAGTTTTTTTTTGGGGGGGGGAAGTTGAGAGGTGACGTCGGCGCGCGCGCTGAGTCTGACAGCGTTGATGGTGTATATATGGGCGTGGTATCGTTATGGGCGTGGTTGATAGGTTGGGGGGTTGGGAGGTTGGGAGGGCGGAGGGAAGGGCGCCGGTGGCACTGGTGGGCGATCCGAGAACGTGGTGGATGGGGGATGCATATCACTGAGTTGAGAGTGCAAGATAAGAGAGGGAGAAGGAGAGGGAGGGAAGGGAAGGGCCCCGAGCCCGAGGCGTGCCTGCGGAGGCGTGCACGGTGGACTGGAGGCGCGCGCCGGCAGTGGGATGGGATGGAGGTAGAGAGGTGAAAGAGGTGTATTCCAAGCTGCTACAAGTTTCGACGTACGTACACTAGAGGAGTAGAGGTCTAGATAAGAATCGTGTACACCACCTCCTCCCAACCACCTCATCTTTGGGACAATGTTCGCGTTCGCGTCTTATCAAACGACAACGCGCCACCGACGACCGTAGTGGGCACAAAGAATGGATATGTAGATATCTGGGTGATGGTGATGGGTGATGGTGAAGTTTGAACAGATGATGGTGTCGATGGTTTCGGTTTCGGCAAGAACACGGTGGA
Organism: Pleurotus sapidus; assembly: GCA_026743855.1. NCBI lineage: Eukaryota > Fungi > Basidiomycota > Agaricomycetes > Agaricales > Pleurotaceae > Pleurotus > Pleurotus sapidus. Next base: position 1,169,087 of record JANBWZ010000008.1, read on the forward strand.
GGCTGCTTGGTCGAGGTAGGCAAGGGTAGTGCATCAGGAACGGAGGAAATCCATCTTCGCATCTCCATCTTACTCTGTTTGCGGCATCGAGGTTTCACGAGCATATCGGAAGAGGCCACCCTAGCAACCATCTCCATATATAGCATAACGCAGATCTGGGTCCGAGATCTCGTAGCAATTTCATTGAGAAATCGAACGTTTGTTTTGTTTTGGGCAAGGAAAGGGAAGGGAAGAGAGCCTCGAGGCGAGTTCTCGGATCGCCCGCCGGCGTATATAGACGAGTCCACGACACACTCCCTCCTCCTCTGCTCTCCTCTGCTCTCGTTTCCAGGCGTTTGTTTCCTCTTCGAGCTCGTTTCCTCGTCGAGCACCCTTGGAGACCCGCGGTACGCTTCACCAAGTCAGAAGCCAGAATTCAGAATTCAGAAGTCAGAACTCGACGGGGACTTTGTGTTCGCTAGGTCTACACCCGCTATACTTCCATTCCACCATAACCATAACGGCACGAATACGTTGCGAACACGACTTGGATCCAATTACGCCTGCAATGGCAACCGCTACTCACTCTAGCGGGAGAACGTCCAGTCCACTAAACACCCTCAATGCCATAAACACCATAAATACCATAAACACGGTAAATATGGAAGCGCACAGGAGGACGGCCTCCGTCGACTCGAGCTACTCAGCCTTCTTCACCTCGGGCTGCTGTCCCCGCCCTCGTCGCCTGCCATGTCCCCCACCTCGCCCACCTCGCCCACGTCCCCTACCTCCGCGTATACTTCCCCCACTTCCCCCACATTCCCCCACCTCTTCGAAGGTGGCATCGCCCTCCCGCCACATTCATCACAACCCCTACTCAAAACATAACCACAACCACAACCACAACCACAGCGACCCCAACCACGCCCGCACTCGCACCCCGAAAAGCAGCAGAGCCCCCGTGCGCGTCGATCCCCGCCCACCCGCTGCCCCCATCCTCCATGCTCGAGCTTGCGTCCCCCTCCTCGCCGTACGCGCCCGCCGCGTCGTATGGCGATGCGCTGTATTTCGTGGCGCTGCTGCAGCAGATGGAGGACGACGAGGACGAGGACGGTACTGATGGCCGTGGCGGTGGAGAGGAGGGCGGGGAGGGAGAGGGAGAAGGGGAGGGAGAAAGGGAGGGAGAGGGAGAAGGGGAGGGAGAGAAAGACCTGCGCGAGCTGACGAGCTTCCTGTCGCTCGATGCGTCGTCGCAGTATACGCGCTCCGGGAGGCCTTCTATATCGAGGTATGTTCTTCTCTCTGTGCACTCTTTTTTGCCGCCTGTTCCCCTCGTCCCACCGCCTCCTCATCCTCCTTCCAATTCACCTTCACCCCCGTACAGTCTACGCAAACTAACGCCGCTTGTTTTGTGTTGTAATCTACAGCTCGTCGACGACGCGCTTCCCCTTCCCCTCTTCCCCACTACCCTCATTATCCTCTTATCCCTCCCACTCCCACTCCCAACCCCCACTCTCAACACACCCAAAGCACCACTTATCCCCGCTCGCCGAGCTCGCCTACAGCGAGCACATCCTCCACCGCCACGTCAACTTCACCTCTTCCTCGAACGTCGGCGTCCGTATCGCCCATAACACCGCCCTCGTACCCGTTCGCCCAACACCCGCACCCGCACCCCACCCGCACCCGCATTCACATTCACACCCCCAACATTCCCAACATCCGTATAAACACCCCCACTCACATCCACAACAACAACACCCACACCCATACCAATATCACCCACACGCTCCTTCGAATTCACATCACCTCGAGCGTTTACATGAGCGTTTACCAAACCCCAAGTCTGGAACCGCCCGCCGCCACTGTCACTCACATCAACACCAACACTCACATCAACATCAACAACGCCACTATCACTATCACCACCACCACTGACACTGACACCAACATTGTCACCAACACCAACACTCACATTAACGCCAACAACGCCACGAACCACCCGCGGTCGTTCCTCCCCTCCCTGCGCCACTGGGCAGCACTCCCCGCCGCATAACTTGAACCCGGTCAAGCCTGCTATTCTCTCGCCCCCTCCGATCCCCTCATCTGAAGGAAATAACGCACACCCGTAAAGGAAATAACGCGCACCCTAAAGGAAACGTGCGCACGCACGCGCGCATCCCGTCATTGGCCCTCCCCCCGCCCATCGTGTCGTCTTTCGTGTTCGACGACGAGGACGGGGAGGACACGGATTTCGAGTTGGACGCGTTGGACGGGGATGTATCCCAACCTACGCACCCTCCAGCCCACCTTTCAGTACCCCACAGAAAGAGAACCCCAAACGGAGGCGCACGTACGGCCCCCCTCCTCGCCGCGTTCCCCGCGCCCCCGCCCACGTCGCTCGCCCTGCGGCTCTCGCTGCACCTCCCGAAGACGTCGTTGTTCTTTGATGATTTGGAGGAGGATTTGGATGTGGATGTGGAGTTGGGAGAGGGGGAGGGAGGGGAGGGAGAGGAGGGGGACGTGGAAGAGAAAGGAGAGGGAGGGGTGGAGGAGGAGGAGGATTTGGGAGAGGATTTGGGAGAGGGGGGAGAGGAGGAGGAGGATGGGGAGGAGGAAGAGGGAATGAGGGAGTCGTATTTGTCGCTCGCGTCCCCGACGTCGCCGCCCCGCCAACCCCAACCTCGACACCGACACCAACACCAACAGGGAGCGGCGCAGAAGCACTCCAACCCTCCACCTACACGCAAACCCTCATCCACTCTGTCTAAAGCATTCTATACACGGAGAACGGTCGGAAGGCGGAGGACGCCCACCGTAGCCTCCGCAGCCTCCGCGCTCTCCGTCACGCGCACGCGCACGCTCTCGCAGAGGGCGCGGTGGTGTGGGAATGGGGCTAACGGGAAGCGGTTCACGCAGGTGAGCACGACGTCGTCGGCGAGCGTGTCGACGGGGTACCGCACGTGTATGCGGGCGGACGCGCTGGCGGCGCTCGAGGGGCGCGTGCTGAGGGGCGGGCTTAGGGGGGTTGATGTGGATGTGGACGAGGGGGTGGACGAGGGGGTGGGGGGAGGGGGAGACTGCTGTGCGAGGAGGTGAGGGTGAGGGGGTGGGTACGGAGAAGGCGGGAGATGAGGATGAGGAGGCGGTAGGAGAGGGGGAGGGGGAGGTGGGAGTGTTGATGAGTGCGTGGTCGGACGAGGAGGAGGGGGAGGGGGAGGATCTTTGGGAGGACGACGAAGGTGTTGGGGACGGAAATGATGAAGAGTGGACAGAGGAAGGGGCGCAGGCAGAGAGGCGGGCCGAGATGTCGTGGATGGACTTTAACCAGCCCGTCTACTCTCCCAACTCTCCCAACTCTCCCAACGCTCCCAAGTCTCCCAACTCGGGAAGGTTAGGAGGCCTATCGAGGGGGCTGTCGAGCAAGTCGTACAAGTGGAAGTCGATGTACTCCGTGAGCACCTCCGCCTCTGCATTTGCTTCACCATTCGCGTTCCCGAGCGCCGACGTCCCTGCGCGCGCGGGAGAAGTAGAGGGACGGAGAAGAGAGGGGAGGGGAGGGGAGAGACCGTTCTCCGCGTCCTCGACGTCGTTGCCCAACTTGCCGTTCCCATCCACATCAACACATTTCCCTTCCATATCGACGTCGTCGGCCCAAACGATACAATTTGACGCGCTATCCCCGACATCCCCGAGTCGTCCCCGACATCCCAAACGGCGATGCTCTCCCCGCTCTCGTACTCCTCCTCCTTCGCCCTCCGCGCGCTCTCCTTCGCCGTGCCCCCGCGCGCAGCGGCACAGCCTCCCCACGCGCACAACCTCCCCGCCCCCGCCCTCGCGCCAGCAGGAGGCGGTATCGGGACGCAGGGGACGCACGCTCTCCCACCTATGTCATCTAAAATACAACGACTCCCATCTGCTATGATGGCACGACCAGCACGACCGCTCGCGCCGCTGACCAACTACGCTGCGAAAGCGAAGCTGGGGGAGAAGGGGAGGGGGAGGGGGATGACGTCGTTCATGTTCATCGACTCCGATGCTGGTGTGAAAGGTGCGAGGAGCGGGAGGGGCGCGAAGGAGAAGGGGAGAGGAGAGGGCGGAGGAGAGGGCGGGTTCGGGAAGTCGTTCATCGATTTCTGAGCTCCCCCCCCCACCTCATACCTCACCCCCACCTCATACCTCATACCTCACACACACATACATGCACAAATGATGCACGCCGATCTTACTCGCTTTTTTCGAGATTCGAACGTCGATTCAGTGCGTGTCGGGCGTTGAGGTTGCGAAGTTTCGTTGAGGTTTTGTTGATTTTGTGATTTTGTGATTTTGTATTTTTTTGGTTCTCTACACTCGTTGGTCCACTAGTCACAGTTCACAGTTCAGATTTCGCGCATTGTGTTATTTTGGCCGTTTGTTTTTCGTTCGTTTGCAGAAGATTCCGCTGGACTCGTAGAGTAGCGTCGCTTTATTCACTTGTATCCTTCCATCATTCAATCGTTCGCATTCAATCATTCAGGCATTTACCTTCGTATACATTAGCTAGCCACCGTGTTCGTTTGCACAATGAATCCATATTTCGGGTCTGCAACGTGGTCGTACTCGTACTGACCCACTTCCCTGCCCTCCATAATGATATCAACTCTGTGCATCGCGCGTCGGCGTTACGATTCTACGTACAATGGTACAACTAAATATCAGTAAGAATTATGGTAACAATGTTCATTGTTGAACGTTGAACGCCAATGTCTACACTTGGACCATTGAAATCTATACTCGCGCGGTGCGAAGTCGAGGAACGTCAGGGAAGGTCAAGGACAGTCAGCGTAAGTCTCCTCATAAGGTCAAGCAAAGTCGGCCCAAGTCGGAGTAAAAGTCAGGTAAAGTCTGGCGTAGTCAGTGAAAGTCACGGAAAGGAAGGCCAAAGTCGGCGTAAGTCAAGCAAAGTCGGGTAAAGTCAGGTAAAGTCAGGTAAAAGTCAGGTAAAGTCAGGCAAGGTCAGAGGAAAGGTCAGGTAAAGTCGGGGGAAGGGCAGGGAAAGTCGAGAAAGTAGATTCAAGTACAGGAAAGTCAGGTAAAGTCGGGAAAAGTCACTGAAAGTCGGGAAAGGTCGGTGACTTTACGACCTGACCTTGACCTGGCCTTGACCTGGCCTTTTCCACGGTCGGACGCGCGCATATCTCTATGATTCGAATGTCGCAGCTGACCCCTCAGGCCTCCGTGTTGATTGATTGACTGCTGAAGAGTTGAGACAAGTGCGAGGAGGGAGTACGAGGGTATAGTAATATGACTATATGACGAGGGCCCGGATAGCTCGCCAAGTCGCATGAGGGGAGAGTACGAGCGGGAGTAGGTCGGAGTGTTGTTGGAGTGAGGAGTGCTAGTGAGGAAGGAGGAAGGATTCACCCAAGTTCAGGGACCGCGGCTCCTGATTTGACAATTTGACGCCCCGACTCGGCGCCACTCCGAAAAGTTAAAACCAATGACCAATGCGTTGGAGTTGCATGGTTGATGTGATGTGCAGTGTGTGTGTGCTGTGTCGTTTCAACTTTCATGTTCAACACGACTCGAAGTGCGCGTGCGTGGGTCACCCAGCCAGCCGCGGACGGGAACGACACGGAGATGGACTCTGGAGACGGGTCGACGACGTGTTCGACGATATACCACTTTTTTCGGCGGGCACCGATACGAATACGAAGCAGAGCAGAAAATCGAGAGTTCTGGGCCTCACATGCATGGGAGAAAATGGCACGCGATGACCGTGGACGAGGAGTGCCTGCCTTTGCGAACTACGGATCCTCGTACGACTCGGACGCGACGAGACGCGGAGCAACCCATCATGCATCATGAGGTATGACGGACCACGGTGAGCGAGGTTAGTACGCCAGAAGAGTCAAGGCTACTGGAAGAGGCAAGAGCGCCTGGAAAAAGGTCAAGAAGCGAGGAGTAGACTTCCATCGAAGGAGATTGGAAGCGGCTGCCGGGGTAGGTCTGGCGAGTGTGCAAGCACTTGCGACTGCCAGTGGCTGTGTGTCCGCCAATCGAAGCCAATGAAGGTCATTATCTAGCTACCCAAAGATTCTGCTTCATTCTCGGGTCGACTTGATGGTGGCAGTCATTGACCGTCAACGACCTTCAACGACCCAGTCATCAAGGTCATCCCCGCTCAAGCTCGAGCACATTTTAGGACAACACTACGTCGACTCTATCTGCTTCCTGGCATCACCCCCCATTTCACTTACTGCACTCGGAGCTTGCAACGTTTGTACCACTTGCGGCTGGACGTCGCCTGCTCGACTCTTCTGACGTTTTTCGTATGTCCTAAGTTAACGCAGCAAGTATCGTCCCGTTGTGTACCATTCTCCAGCACTGTTGGATTGCATTGCTGCTTGTCAAGCTTCACGTTCTTCTATGTCGACGTCAGCGACCTGTTCCTGTTCCGGTGATGGCACTGGTCTTTTAGTCTCTTACATGTTAGATGGCACTCGTGGTAATCCAGACTCTACCGCGTTTTGAGGTACAGAATACTCGGTGTCCGTGCCTCCGCAAGTTGTCAGCGACTGATTTGAACCATCTACCTTGTGGCCTTCACAAACCTCCCAGGACCTCCAAAATGCTCGTTCGTAGTCAAGTTCATGATCGGATTTCGGAGGCCGCGACACTTGAGGATCTACGTCCAACAAGGAATGATCGATCTGCTGTATTTCGACGGAGTCCGCTTGTTCCAGCCTAGACGCGTATACACGGGGGTGCTCGACGGGAAGAAAACAATGTCGTTCCCGCCAGTACGCCTTACTTGGTTTCTCCAACTTCACGACGCCTTTGGTGTCGTTCTGGACTTGGGATATTTACCTTTCCTACAAGAAGTCTATGACGAGCCCGCAAGATCCAGCCCTCGGGCGCGAACACGATATCGTGGTATCCGCGTGACCGCGACACGACGAATTCACCGATCGCATACCCGACTCTGGACGGAGAACCCCGATCTTGCGGGTATAAAATCCTTCGATCACCCCCAACCACTCTTGCTTCATAACGTTCACCATCTCTCGCGAATATCAACTCGATACAACCCGCCCACCGCTTATTACGATGATTTCTGCAACTGCCTTCACCCGCTGGTACTTTGTACCACTCTTCCTCGCCCTGATCCTCGCCCAGCTTCTCGCGCCCGCCCGCCTCCTGGTCACCGGAGCACTCGCCTTGATGGCGAGCTCGGCGGGTCGTATCTTCTCACTCTTTGCCTCGGTGTCTGGCCTTCTCGTCGCTCTCGCCGAAGGACTCAGTGCTCTCAACGCCGCCCTCGTTCTGACGATATGCGTCTACTTCGTCTGGTACTCCCTGACGCTTGAGAATGCTGGCGATCCCGATCCCCCTTCGGCGCACTCTGAATGGTACGACACCGCCAATGCCACGTCAGCTGATATCCCCAAGTCGGAGCAGTCTTTCAAATGGACAAGGAGCACTTTTTCGAAAGGCGGGACGTCGTCCAGATCCCCGCCTACCACTCCACTGCGTACCCCTGGAACCTCCGGCAGCACTTCTTCGGCGAGGACCTTCGACACGACTTGGAACCATGGCGACTCTCTGCGAGGACGCGGAATTGGACACGGATATGAATACGGACAACGGCGAGTCACGCCTATTACCAGCACCTCTCTGCACTCTGGCAACCCATGGACCACTCCTGCTCACAACGGCGGTTCTCTGGCTTCATCACCTCCCAGCACTGGAGGGTATCTCGCACTGAGTCCGCCTTCCGTTACCGTCCGCTCTGCGCCAGTCGCATCGTCTCTGGATCTGCCCCCCGCCCCACCTGTCCTCAAGCCATCCCCTCCTCAGTTACCCTCCCCGCCTCCGACTCCAGTGGCCCCATCCCCTCGCGCTGAAGCAAAGATGAAGTCTTCCGTTGGATCCAAGAACCTCTACAAGATATCACAGAAGGATGGTCATTACGCTCTTTTCCGGTGCCAGCCGTCTGCCCGCCGTTTGGCGCGTCCGTCGAAAAGGGCGCCTCGTACATGCCCTCCTCCTGCCCCTCTCCTGTCGTCGATCGAACCCCCTGCTCAAGCCCCAGGCTCACCCATGATCGTAAGTGCCATAGTACTCTATCGTGATTGCTCCTATCTAATGGATTTACTTCGTAGTTTGAATTTGAAGATGAATCACTGCTGCTTGCTGATCGCCTTGAGGTCTTGTCTATCACATCCCCACGATTACCTTGTGCAGAGAAAGTCCAGAATGCGCCCTTCGCTCCTCTAGTCAAGATGGCGTCTCCCATCATCGGTCACAGCGCACGCAATGGAGGACCGACAGTCTTTCGTGCGCGATTTCGCCATGGACATCGACCAGGACTCGGACTCGACCGACGAATCTATAGATGTTGACTCTGATTCTGACTCAAGTGACAACGATGACTCTATGGACGTGGACGTTACTGCTGTGGAATCTCTCGATGTCGACATGGATGCTTGGGATCACCCTCCCGTGCAGAGCCCCCTTCTTGGCAACAGCTATGCTCCTTCTCTTCGGCACCATTTCTCTGGATTGCACATTGGACCGATCTACGAGGACATGGACGTCGATGCCCGTTGATCGCGGCTGGCCACCATCGGTAGAAACCTAGCCACGTCGACCTGAATGTTATTACGCCATCTCAAAGAATTTTGCCCGCCATCTCCCCGCCATCTTTGCCATAATGCCCTCTATATACATATCCCCCCACCATCTCACCCATAATTTCATCCCGATCTCCTGAATCCCCCATCTCTTCTTATCTCTTCTATTTCTCAGATCTTCTTCCCTCCCTGCCTGCGTCCCCCGCGCAGAACCGATGCCTTGATTCCCCGATTCCGATCCACGTTCCAACAGGGACACGTCTTGCTGCTCTTGGAAGTACTGGCCACACTTCCAAGACTTCGGCGTGCTTCCGCGTCTCCTTACGCATGGTTGCCTGATGCATATGTGAGTGTGTTTGTAGACTTTTAAGCACATCTTCTCATATTCCTTTAACAGTGCATCCATGGTTCTCGGTCGAGCACATACTATCTTCTATCCCAAGGGCCTATGCCCTTCTCCTAGTCCCGATTCCGACGCCGCGAGCACCCAAGCACCGCATGCGCTTAGCAACGTAGACTTTGGCGATCTTTGTGAATTGGATGGGTGACTGGCCACCACTCTTCCAAAACATGAAGGTCGTCGAGACTGCTGAGCAATGCCCCTCACATACATTCGCGCGTCACCCTACATTCTATTCGACACGACTGTCTTTCCCTATGGATTTCAGTCATCCTCGAGCCATACTACGCACACTACTTCCACGTCATGGTCCCCTACCCCCCCACATCACGCATCTCGCAACTTGCAGTCTAACGATCCTTTGTGTCGAGGCGGTGACTGGCCACCATCTCCCCGATGCATTGGGCTTGTTAGCTTCGCTATGCGATGGACACCTATACCACGGGCCATGCGTCGCAGCACACACGATCAACAGTTCGATTCCGCCTCTCGGTCTTATCACTAAACACTCCCATATACCCGATTACCGACGCGATGCGAACTATACGATCGTACATTTCTATCGACATCACTACACCCCTCCAGCCTACTACTACTACTCGAGTCTCGAACGACTCTCATGCTCAACGATAACACACGACGACATCTCTTGCAAGCCTCTTATCGTGCCATTTTTGTCCGCGGGCGGACTTCATTCTCGGATCGGTTCTTTGCCTCTGCCTTGCCTCTGGATTTGGATTTTGGATTTGTACTGGCCTCGTCTCGGATTTAGAGCTTCTGGTTATACCCTTATACCTGGTTTGGGTGGATGAATATATTTGCTTGTGTTTCGGCTTCACAATCCCGTTTGATACCTGAGTCGACTTTTGGCACACCACTTCGTACGACACATCAGAAGCAAGCAAGGAAGACATATAAATATTACTTGACATACTGTATGTACCTAGTCGAGTACGAGGAAGGAACACTTTGGTATGTGAAGTAAGGTATCGTTGTAACATCAATATCAATATCACTGTCTTGATCATAAGAAGTAAGCAAGCTTGACATTTAAAGCAGAAGTAGCATGACTGGAAGCTAGACATGGGGCAAGAAATCAACCCACGAAATGGACTGCATAGCAGAAGGTGATAGATGGCGTAAAAGGACGAAAGACTGGATGATCAAAGTGATACGGGCCAGGGTGTATGCGTAGATTGTCACCCAAAACAAGGCCGCCATCAGGGGTAGGGTCATGTTGTCCCGAAAGTCGTCGCGCCAGTCCCAGAATGCCCTGCTCTCCCTCATTACTCCAAGACCCACCATGCATAGCGAGATACCCTTCGCGACCACTGCAAAAACGAAGGCAAGACCTAGGAAACACAGACCCAACACCGGCACGGCGAGTGGCGCAGCGGCTGTAATCAGGGAAGATATGATCCATAATAGTCTCTCGGTGGTGGTAGGGAACTGGAAGTTCCACGCGATGCAGTGAATGCAACCTAATAAAGTGCCACTCGCGAAGAAAAGCACCACGGCAATGTCCCTCCCGTCCCATTCGAATTCAACGTGATGGGGGCCGAAGATGGTCTCGTCTAATGCCCATATCCAACCCCCAGCTACGAGGTCCCGGATTGGCATATTCTTTGCTGAATCAGAAATGCCTCGCCCTAGTGGAGCCGATCCTTCGAATTGAGACCCGGGGGGAGAAATTGGTTCTTGAACGTCATAGGGCTTGTTCCACCAGAGCGAGTAGAGGATGGCGCATATGAGACTGTATGCCAATGTCATGATTTCGAGTTCGGTTATGGCCAAACCTTCCACTGCACGAGCGACGAGCTGTATCACGAACCAGGCGGTCTGCGTAACAACAAGTGCCTTCACGATCATGTCGCCTTTGCTCTTGTCGTTGATGACATCTTCTTCGACATTTGGCCAATGGAAAGGTTGTTCAGGGCTGATATGTTCAGGGAGGATAGTGTATAGACGCTGCTCGTCACCTTCCATATAGGTGGTACAAAAACCTCCCATGCTGAGAAAGAAGGAATGCACTCTTGTCCACTGTGCTCTTTCGCTAAGGTGAGAGTGAAATTAAGACCAAGACCAGGGGCGAAGAGCATGTGCGTACCCTGAGTTTCTGTCTGTGTGCTGCTCAGGCTGTCCGTGTATTGCTGACACTTGTCGAGCTAGAAAATAATCTTCGGCCGCCCGAAGAACCACTAATTCTGGTACAAAAACGGTCCACAGGGTCATGCATATCCTACGCCACATGAGCTTCCACTTCGATTTCCTGATCTGTTTGGAAGGGATGTCTGGGTGAACGGCTTTCCAGGCGCAAGCAAAGATGACTGCGATACAGCTCCAGGCGATCCCCACGGCGCTTCTATCGCCTCCTTCGCATCCAATGAGTTGGCCTATGGTAGAGTTTGTGGACATTGGGGTGACTGGGCAAGGTGTTGTTCATACTATGCCATAGGCCCTTGCGGCTTTTATCTACATGTATGGTCTTCTTTCCATGCGCTCGCAAGCTGGCATCGTCGTGGATGAACGATCTACTGGCTGAGAGGTTTTGGCAGACGCTCGGTAAGGCATGGTGACGAATTCCGAGGTTCTGGGACTGGCGGATGGTTGATGGTATATGCTTGATCATTGATATGGGCAGAGCAATGTGATGAGACGCAAGCGCTAGTATCTATATGTTGTCCTTCAGTTTGAAACCCCACGGTGCCAAACGTGTAGACGTCCAGCTCCGCCATCTAAGTCTACCAACATTGAAGTTCTTTGCAGAGAGTCTGGTACTGACCATGGACCGACTAGGAGCTGTCAGACCCTCGCAATGGGGCGCAGCCTGAGTTTGCACAAGGTGAGTGGCACTCAGTGTGTGTATCAGCGGTCATTTGCCAGTGATAGCAATCACACGCAAGGCAATGTTAATAACGCTGGAGCCCACTCATAGGCCAACAATATGGACAACTTTGATCAGTAGCGAGGTCTCCATGTTTTCAACATGTTTTCCTCCGATCCTAGCATGGAGAGCTGTGAAGTCGAGGAGTGTGTAGGGTGACAGCATTGGTGGCTCGTAGGTATGTCTTTCCAGGTGGGGGTGTAGGGTCTGGCGATTGACATAATGACTGAATGAAGCAGATCATTGTCTCAATTGATTATGCCCCAAGCAGGGGTACAGTACTTTGAAGGGAGCCTCAGATGCATGCCGAGCGTAATTTCGGCCATGGGCTGTACCAGGTCCTGCACCTGCACGACTGAGCAGGGAGTGCGTGAGGTGGAGAATTAGAGGGAGTGCTCGCGAGATCTGGATTGATGTTGGATTAATGTTACGAAAGGACACGGGCGACGGGCTGCTCTAGTTACACCCCCCTGTAGACTGCTACTAGATTTCAACTGACCCCACCGCATGGCGTGTACATCTTCCATTGCGCCGTGTGGTAGTCTGCTTTCTCGGGGCATAATAAATAGTCCAGTGATTTGCCTGATTTTGTAACTTCGAGCATTACAGGTTACATGACACGACTGCTCTTAGGAGAGTGAGTTGAACATTGGAACTTGCGCACGTAGGCCATGTTCGGCCATGGTTATGGGTTGAAGCAAGTGGTAAATTTTAATTAGTTGCTGAGCGCCAAATCCGCGTCTACAAATACAACTCCGATGATCGGTTGATCCAGCGAGCATATCACTTCATGCTCAACACAGGGCCCATTGGTTGCGTGAGGCCGGCTCATTGGAATAAGGACGTACGTACGCCCGAGGTTGTCGCTACTCTACATCCAGAGGTTGGACGGTCGCCTCGGATCTTGAACACCAAGAAGTTTGTGGCGTTGGAAGTGACGCCTGTTCTTGTCTTTCCTCTTGCTAACGCCAACCTCTCAGCTCCATATGCAACTGACAAGGAAGGCCTGAACCAGAGGAACGAAAGCAGGAACGGGTCCACTTCTCCGATGCTCTGGGAATGCTATACCAATATTCAACGACATCACCGATTGGTCTTCGCACTCAACATTCCATATACCTGCGACGCAAGCTGCATGGTCATACACTAGTATCACGATCCCATCACCTTAAGTTCCCCTTCAGCCTACTATCCTTCATCTCCCTCAGTATACGATCTCTTGTCCCTTCCTGACTACGGTTGCTCAAGTTCTGACCAGCTACCATACAACACAACGAAATATCCTTTCGGTTTAGTAAATGAGGATTTTCAGTGGATAGACTTACTCGGCTCTTTGCGTCACTCGCGGCCGAATTATTCCATGGATTGTTGCTAAACAGTGGGCTGCTAAGCGGGGTGACGCACTGAAGCTCTACACGCTTTGTCTGGCCACCTCTAGTACGGCCACTACTACTTCGTATGACACACAAAAGGTAAAATAATGTCCCACATACTGTATGTACCTTGTTGACATTTTAGTATGTAAGGTGAACCATCGCTGAAAATTTATATCAGTATCCTAATGCTCGGAAGCTGGAAGGATGGATGTACATACACATGACATTTAGAAGGCTTTAAACGTGAGGAATGAAGTGTGACCATGAAATGGACTGGGCAGCAGAGGGGGATAGGTGACGCAAAAGGACAAAGGCTTGGATGATCAAAATAATACGAGCCAGACAGTATGTATATGTTGAGACGGAAAACAAGAATAAGTAAGAAAGGGTTGCCAAATCCTTCATAAGTTGGGCAAAAGAGTGCTGAAAGATGAATTTGCCGATAGCCTCATACAATCCGTCATATGCTGACGCGAAATGATGTACGAAGGTCAGCAGAACTACCGAAAAGCATGGTATACCAGCTACAACCAAGGAAGAGGAGATCCATAGGTTTCTTTCCAAAAGGGTGGGAAATTGGAATTTCCATGCGATGCAGTGAATGGAACCGAATAAAGTCGCACTTGTCAGGAAAAGGAGGATAGAAAGCTCCACCCCTGAAGTGCAAGCCCCTGCTTTTAAAGATGAGGTTGTCTGATACAGCGATCCAGGTCCCGAAGAGGAAATCTCCGCCTTGCAAGTGCAACATTGACTCTTCTTCTTCTTCGGTTGTAGCTGTTTCTTCTTCGGTTGTAGCTGTTTCTTCTTTGGTTTTGGGTGTCTCTTCAATCGGTGAATTTGAATCCTGCAGCTGCGGCTTGGTGAAAGCCGTGAGGATTGGTTTATGGACATCATATGGTTTGTTCCACCAAAGTCCGTAAAGCAGAGCGCACATGAGACCATATGCCAGGGTCATGATCTCGAGTTCCGTGATGGCTAAACCTTGCACTGTACGAGCAACAAGCTGGATCACAAACCAGGTGGTCTGCCAAACAACAAGTGCCTTCGTAATCATGTCGCCCTTGCTCTTGTCATTAATCTCGTCTTCTTCGACTATTGGCCAATCTATCTTCCCAGCAGCGCCCTTGTCAACGCCAAGATCCTCAAAGCGAATGGGATCCCCTTCGGCAGTGACAAAGCCTCCCATGATAAGAAAAAAGGAATGGACCTTTGTCCACCGTTCTTCAGTGAGTGGAACACATTATTAAAGCAAGAGGAAATAGCTAGCAATGACCCACCATTTTTGGGCCTAGTAACCAGTTCCGAAACGAAGGCGAATAATCTGCAGGTATAACGGATTGAGCAGGGCTAGACAATGGCTTAGATGATGTACGCACTTCCGATAGTTCGACTGCGTGTTAGTATTGCACTCAATATCTCCGCAATGTTGTAATTTGTATGCCGCTGATATGTCCCGAACTTCAAACCACTCCCTAGCCGCCCGCCAAATCACCAGTTCTGGTAGAAGAATGGTCCAGAACGTCATGTATAGCCTACGACACGCGAGAGTCCACTTCGACGCTCTAAGATTAGCGGGGGGAACGTTCGGGTGGACCGCTTTCCAAGTGCAAGCGATGATGACTGTCATGCAGCTCCAGGCAATAGCTATTGCGCTGCGCTCGCAATCGCCCTCTTGACTGAAGGTAGAGCTTGGGGACATTGTGCTGGCGTTGGCGGAGGGTGTCGTACTTGCTCCCTAAAAGAAGCTAGACTGAGGCTTTTATCTAGACATTTGTGCTTCTCTCCTCGCGTTCGCAAGCTGGTCTCTTCATGTTTGCAAGGTGGTGATCCACCAGTAGTTGGGCAGTTATGACAGACGCTCGACAGAGCATGGTGACGAGCTCCAAGGGTTTGGTAGAGGTATCGTGATAGGTAGCGAAGAAACCAAGAACCCAAAAAAGTGCCAATATCTACTGGCGATCAATTTGAGTCTGCGGGAACGGGCCAACGTTTTCAGCCCAATCTCCGGTCCCAGCGTTGATACTATCGCAAGCTGTCAGCGCATGTCAATGTTTATTGAAGTGTGGAGAAATTTTACTTAGACGTAGGGGAAACATTGTACAAATAAGTGGGATCACTCTGAGGTCCGTAAAACATCAATAACAGGGCATTGGCTGGGAGGATTAGAAGAGGATATGTTTCACTACATCACACTGCCAGAGTTCATGAAAGCCTGCAGGACCCTGGTACTTCAAGGTGTATGTCTTGTGTATTCATTTGTGGGATTTTGACGCTCTTCAAGCTTCGAATCACTGGGAGGACGAAAGCTGCATTGTGTATTTCTGTATTTCTGTAGAATGGCGGTCTCAGAAGAGGAATCCCTCTAGATTGGTCCTCAAGTATGCGCGAGGATGATGCGAGGAAGGTAAGCAAATATAATTGCGACAATTCCAGGTGATCTATAAGGCGCTTCGTTAGCGTCTACCTACGGCTGAATATATGCAGTAGAACGTTGTAGAATCCTGAGTGCTGCGGCATTTAGATACATTTGTGCCTCTCGCCATACGCGCGGGGGTTGGTATTGTCGATCAAGGGTTATGAATGGAGGGCTGCGGTGGTGAATTGGTCCCACTGCAGTAGACGGTGGTGTGGCGTGGCGAACCGCGAGGAGGAACAACGTATATGTTCCATCAACATTCTTCCCTTCTCTGTTGAAACGTGAACGATCTTGCTCGTAAGTGTGGGTGTGCACTTTAGGTTCACCGGCACTCAACGAAGCTGAGGAGTCCTTCAGGCCTTCAGGGGCTGCATAAACGGGCGTCTAAACAGATATGGCGCAAATAACGGTTAGAGTTTGCAACAGCCTCCTACCCAGGCTCTCGTGTGCGGTTGAGATCTATGCGGGTTGTTGTTTTTAGTGGCTGTCGGTAGATATTGCACAATGATCCGAGATTTATGCGACAACCTTATTCTGCTCAACCGCACCAGAGAGCCTGGCATCAAACATATGAAAACATGCGACGTCAGCGTTACAGTGACCGACGGACTTGAAAGCTTTGACAGATTTTGACATTCAG
Source organism: Pleurotus sapidus (assembly GCA_026743855.1). Lineage (NCBI taxonomy): Eukaryota > Fungi > Basidiomycota > Agaricomycetes > Agaricales > Pleurotaceae > Pleurotus > Pleurotus sapidus. The sequence goes on from JANBWZ010000008.1 coordinate 1,185,397, forward strand.
GGGTTAGGAAAAGTCGCGTCGCGACGCGCAGGTAAGAGATCAACGAATTTGCATTGAACGGTGATATGGCTACCGCTCATAACCCTTCGCAGCTTCCTCAACCACTACCGACCCTCTCGCAGCTCCGCAACATGACCTTGGAAAGGTTCCACAAGCAGCCGTGTCTCTGGCAGCTCAAAGTCGCGCGCGCCGTGCTAGAGCGACAAAAAGACATCATTTCAATCGCTGGAACTGGAATGGGCAAAACACTGACCTTCTGGATACCGTTACTAGCCAGTCCGAAGGGTAGTATGCAGATTATAGTAACACCGTTGAATATTCTTGGCAAGCAGAACGTCGCCACGCTCGCAAAGGCAGGACTGAAGGGGATATTCATGAATGCGGAATCGGCGACGACAGAAAACTTCCGGGTGAGTACCTTTTGCTGTACAGAACATGAGCGAGTACGATAACGATGATACGGGGAGTAGGCCATCGAGAACTTGCAGTACCATGCCATTGTTGTTAACCCCGAGCAGCTGATGAAGGGGGGAGGTGGATTCGAGCGCCTGTTCAAGAACAAGATATTCGTTTCAAAGATCGTGAGCGTCGTGTTCGATGAAGCACATTGTATCAGTGCCTGGGGAAGTTTTCGGCCCGAGTACAAAGATGTCGGCAAGCTCAGGCATTTACTTTCAAAGGACGTACCGATTGTGGTCACATCAGCGACGCTACCACCTCGTGTGTTGGAGGATGTTAAATCTATCCTCCAGCTGCGTCCGGACAACCTTTTGGTATTTCAAAAATCCGTTGACCGGTCGAATATCCAGATCGTTGTCTTGAAGATCCAAAGCGCACTGAATTCCTTCGAGGACCTCCGGTTCTTGCTCCGCGACTGGAAACCCGGCAACCCTCCGCCCCCCAAGTTCCTGGTGTTTTTTGACAACATCAACGAAGCGATCGCGGCGTGCGGTTACATCAAATCACTCTTACCCAAGGAATACCAGAATAAAGTCGCCTGGTTCTGTTCTGACATGTCCGACACCTTCAAAGATCAGAAAACTGCTCGAATGGAGGCTGGCGATATATGGGGGCTGTTTGCAACGGATTCATTTGGGATGGTGCGTTGAGAACAAGTGATTGTCGACTCACCCAGGCTCACTCGTCATCCAGGGAATGGATATCCAAGACATCGAGATTGTTGTCCAATGGCGTGCCACATGCTCTATCGACATGCTATGGCAGCGTTTGGGACGCGGTGGACGAAATCTATTACTAACCGCCGTTGCAATCTTTCTTGTTGAGAAGGACTTCTTCGATGATGAGAAGAAGCTGAAGGCACTGCGAAAAGCTGCACGTCAGCGAAAGGTAGCGGGAGGTGATAATACTGTAGGACAAGCCACATTGCGGGGGACTCAAGACGGCCACCGTGTACTTGGGAACGTTGATACGAACGCGCTTGAAGATGCAGAAGGTGGATCAACGGATGATGATTCGGATATTGAAGCGGAGTTGACGTCGCGGTACCAGACAGTTGAGGTGGGGGAGAAACGGAAAAGGAAAACAAAGCGGGTCGTTGAGATAGAGCCCGCAATGGACGACCTCATCAACGCTGAGCATCGCCATCTCAAATGCCGCAGAAACCCCATCAACGCGCACTTTGACAATGGGAAAGCAGGTGCGTTGAACTCCGCTTAGGCGCCGATCCATCAGCGCCGTGAAATACGTCTTGAATGCCCATTTGCAGACAATTCCCCAGCGACGTGCAACCCTAGCAAAGCAAGCACTTGCTCACGTTGCACTGTCATCTCGCCCAATCCCATCTCCTGCTGTGACCTCTGCAACACCTCCATTCGTGCGCGTTTCGTAATCCCGCCTCTCAAACGTCGCAATCGAGCAGCCCGCTCACGAATCAAGCCCTTCAGCATGGGCCCGAACGATTTCGCACTGCGCTTGGCTCTCGACGATTGGCGAGATGAGAAGACCAAGTCTGTCTTCGGCGAAGCATATTGGAACGAGCTGGGCCCTTGCCTTGTCTTGCCCAATGAGTTCCTTGATCGGATCGTGCTTTGTGCACACGAGTTCAAGATCGAAACCATCGACGACCTTGTGAGGGAGACGCGATGGCCTTCAGCTACGAAATACGGCGAGGACATCACTCGTTTGATTCGAACACACTGCCCGCTCCCTTGTCTCAACCCTCCCCTCTCCACGGCGGCCCCATCCAACAATCCTGCGGCAGCTGCCCTACGTGCTGTTGGACCTGTAAAGGATAAGCAACGAAACAAATGTAGTGCCTGCGGGCAAATTGGGCATAATGGTGTGTCATTTATACGTTAAACTAGTGATGCAAATGCTGATGTCTTCTCTTTGCAGCTCGGAATCGTCTTTGCCCGGGGCGGGTGGCTATGGCTCCTCGAGCCCCTTCCACATTATCGTCTCAGAAAGAAAATCAACCTCTCTTGGCAACAGTCACTCTGGCTTCCTCAAGCAGCCGCGCAGTGCCTGCAGCATCATCAAGTCTTTGCTCTAATCCATCCAATTCAATTCCCCCTGCACAATTCTACGCGCCGATTCCTTCTGACCACAATGCACCTATTCGAGATCATGCATAGGTACTAGATACAGTTTGTATTACATTACTAATTCATTCATCTATCATAATATCCTCTGGCTCTGGCCGCGCGAAGTCTGATTCGTCAGCGTCTGTACTGTCAACTTCGGCTTCAGGTATTGGGACTGGGGTTGGCGGGAGCTTGGCGGCTCCTTTGTCGATCATGTCGTCGATTTCGAAGGAACTCGTCCGTCCTGGCTCAATTTTGTGAGGCGAAGTCTGAGCGAGTCGGTTTGAAAGGATTTGAAAGGTCTTTGTCATGTCGGGGTCGCCATGCATAGCCGTCAAATTGGTCAACATCATGTTGCTGCCAACGGCTGTTTGTGCATTTCGATAGACCTGTATTAATGGTGACTCTTTGATGATCCGTGCAACAGTGCGGTTGGAGCTTTCGCCGCCGTGTTCGCTCTAATTCAGCCCTTGTCAGCCTTCCTCGGATGCATGGGGAGTAAATAAATTTCACCTTGGTCTGCAGATTGTTGTACTCTACACACCAGTCCACTGCCCGCCATTTACCAGAGCGACCGGAGGGATTGATGAGGATATTATACCGGATGGCATGGCTGAGCAGTGGTGTGATTCACAAAATGAATAATTGCAGGACTTGAACGCACCTCAGGCCAGGCTCATAGACAAATTGTGTGTTGTAGAGGTACTGCGTGAGGTGGGTTGCGTATTTGTGTTTCCCGACTGCTTTGAAGATATGGATCCATGGGATGAAACAGCATTCTACCCGCCCGATGTCCCCATGATTCATCGCATCTGACAGCTCTTCATAAAGAAGGCAATACTTGTTTAGAATCACTGAATTCTCCCATTGCTGATCTCGTCTATTGACAGGCTGGCGACGTAAACGGCTGAGGCGGCCAGATGCCACGTACTTCTGTGCCATGTCCTTTGCCATTGAGCATAGTAAACCAAAGCTTGGCTGGGACTGAGCAAAGTCGTCAAGGGAAGAATGGGAAGGATTGCGCTGAGCGGCCTCAACACGCCAACAGTCGAGGCGGCGACAAATTCCGGTGTGTTGTATGACTTGATGCATTTGGCGAAAGCTTGGTTTGCTTGAAATGATACCTGTTTCTTTGGGCCGCAGTAACGACACATCATCCATCAAGCACGTACTATCTTGACGAGACTTTGATGATTGAATAAATATCCGCCAAATAGCGTCTGCACATGCCATCTTCACATGGAATAGGCCAAGCACGAAGATCGCAAACTGGAATCGACGCCACGGCGTCTCCTCAATTGAACGTCGAAGCTGGAGTGACTGAATGCGCTCCCCGGTGCCAAGGTCACCATGGAAAAGGATCACGTAGTCTCCAATATCCTTTGTCACTCCATCACCCATGTTGGCAAACTCGGGATCCTTGGTGTCCGCAACCCCTGCCTGGGTGAGAATCTGCTTTATCGCCCCTATATTTCCACTAACAGTTGAGTTGTTGACGTCCATTGAGCGCATAGGGGTTATTGGTGTCGTGACAAGCGGGATGGCTTCGACTTCGGGTGGTCTGCCAATTTCAGATCGAAACTTTGCGAAGTACGGTGGTCCATAGTGAACAAGGTCATGGATAAATTTCCAAGTGTTGAACTCTTCGCTTGTGGGACGTGGGGGATTCGGGCGCACTTTGCGAAGAAGTTCTTCCCAAGTGTGTACAGGCACGGCACCATGCGGATTCAGAGCTGACTTCCTCCACAGTGCCTTGCTACAGCATAAATCTTCAAGCCGAACACCATGTTGAAGGGGATAGATAAGTGCCGACGTTAGGTGCTTAAGGAAATCGCCTGCTCGCTCCACTGTAGGTACAGATGCCTTCAAGTGGACATCAAAATTGTCGTATGCGTACGCAACTAGCAAGAGCTGACCAAGAGAATGTATCATGAGTGCAGACTCATCGTGTAATGCCTGGACCGCCCGGTGGATTGATGAAAGTGATGTCGATATTCCCATGTGTGCAAGCGATCCGACAACCTTCTCTGGTGTTTTACAGGAGTGCAGAAACACACCGATAACAGTTTGAAGGCCGTTAGCCTTCTGATTGATCGCCTGCAGAATGATACTGCAGATCACAACGGCTTTCTAACTTTCTCGTGAGACTACTGAGCAATACTTATTTCAATCCATTTGAATTACATACAACTTGAATTATGCCTTGCCGCCTTGCCTGCAGCTTTGTCTGCCTTAACTGCCTCTCCTTGATCTGCTCGCAGTTCCCCAATTCTGCAAAGCCCTCTAAACTCAGCTCGCCAACAGCCTCCCAATAATCATCTTCATCTGCATCATTGCCATCACCTGAATCCGAGTCCTTCCCAGACAATGCCATGCCATCCACCTTCCCTTTCCAAAGCATCCTACAAAGCATGGCCCAAAACTCTGGCGCACTACGGTGAATAGACTTTGCAGCAACGTTTATGCTAAACTCGTCAATTTGTGCCGCATCGGATGTCATCGCTGAGCCAAAATGAACACTGTCTGGCTCAGCAAGGATGGCCTGCATTTCCCGCGCATAAATTTCCGTGGCATGTTCACTCGTAAATGTCCCAAATTGGGGCGACTGCAGTGGATGGCGGGAGAATGCAGTGGCGAGTTCCACGGAGTGTGACACAATATCTCGAGATAGCGTATGATCTGAGTACAGAGGGCTGGAGAGTAGCCGAATGATGTAGGCAGATAAAGGGTGGGAGAGATTGTTGGCAACTTCGACGAACTTGCTCAGCTCTTCAAGCGTAATCTCGCTCATTGCCATGAACGCGAGTAAAGCACCCCTAAGCATGGCCTCCTACGCCATGTCAGAATTTCCAAGTCCGTCGGTCACTGTAACGCTGACGTCGCATGTTTCCATATGTTTGATGCCAGGCTCTCTGGTGCGGTTGAGTGAAATAAAGTTATCGCATAAATCTCGGATCATCGGACTTGCGGTATTTTCCTTTGGCACAGTACGATAATCTCTAAGCCTACAACTCCTCGCATAAATCTCAACCGCACACGAGAGCCTGGGTAGGAGGCTGAGTTTGCAAGTGCTCACCGAAATGCCACATAAGAAAGCCAAAAGATCTATTCGCGAGCGCGAGAGATCAGAAAAGTAGCTTGATCATCATCTCACGGACGATCAACCGCTGAAGTCGATTAGAGGTAGCAACCTGGCCCCCGCGAAGCAGTCACTCGCCAACGAAGCCATCCCGAAATCTTTGACTCGCGTACTGAACGCCTCCCAAATCCGAGAAGACTGGCATGCTAAAAAACGGGAGAATAGCGAAGATGACGGCGGAGGCGCTGTGAAGCGAAAGAAGACGGAGAAGGGGGCGAAGGGGAAAGTAGAGCTGAATATTCAGCCTGGGGAATCGATACAGCATTTCAACAAGTATGTCGTCGAGCAGGAGGCATTCCTGGGGTGGCTGATTTGATTCGGTTTATAGGAGAGTTGAGGATAACATGCGTCCGTTGGTCAAGACCGCGATGCAGTCTTCGAACGCTACACTGCGCAAGGCCCGAAAAGAACTCCCCGGCAAAAAGAAGGGCAAAAAGCCCGCAGAGCCGGAACTTGACGACGATGACCCCCCCACGCCCGCCCCATCATCGCAGAAACACGACCGGAATGACCCACCGAAGGAGTTTGCGACGCTCTCATCATCTGCGCCGAGACGGCTGAACGATATCGCACAAGCACCTCCGGAGCTCAAGGGGCTTCCCAGAGCTGCAGCGATGCGCACGAAGAATGGGGATTCAAAGAGGTCGAAGATGTCGGATAATGTTCTGTCGATGGCACAGAAGGCCATGATGGAAGAGGAGAGAGAGAAAGCGATCAAGCGATATCGAGAACTCAAGGCATCGAGGATGGTGCCTACATCGTAATCCTCCATGGAGCGTCTCGCGTTTTGTCAATACTGTATTCAAGCACTTGGTAGTGTGCTACTGTACTCTAACAATGGATGCATGATATACATATATATTCTTCTATGCAATATAAATCGTCTAAGGCTACAGGACGAACACTATAGATAGGCATAAAACTACACTACCGACGAGGATACTGTTCACATTCACCTTTACTTCAGACTTCTTGTTCGTACACATCCTCCCAGTGCATTGGCCCCGCCTCGTCGTCGCTCTTGTCGCTGCCATCGCCATCTTCATTGTTCCCATTGACCCCATGAATTCCATGCCTAGCGGCCTCCTCAGCCGGCCGTGCTGCTGCGACACTCCCCGCCTCCTCGATGACCATCACCGGCCCCTCCCCCCCATCATCGCTCTTGTCGTCTCCCATCTGGTATAACTCTTCCCCGTCATCCTTGTCGTCGTCCCCTCTCGACGGTCCAGGTCCCCCAGCATCGCCAAACAAGTCCTTCAGCGCATCGTAGTTGATACGCCGACTGTACTTGGGGTTCTTCTTGATAAGATTTCGGACGGATTCAGCAGCTGTGGCTCCATGTGCTGTAGAGGCATCGCGAGGCTTGTTGGCTTTCCGGCGCTAGAGACGCAAGGTTTTCAGAAAATAACAAATACTACCACCTCCGAGGTACGAACCTTGCGACTCTTGCTTGTACCTCCCGATTCAAGTTGTTCACCTTTCGCTGTGGAAGCGCAACATTCGGGTCAGCAAAAGCGAAGCATTCCCATCGCTCAAAGGCGCCAGACGTAAGATACGGAGATAAACATACCAGCGAGCGCCTCCAAGTAATCCCTGTTCAGCTCCACCCAAACGCGTTCTTTGATCCTGACCTCGTCCTCCGTCAAGATGAAATCGTCGAGCTCGGATTCATCAAGGCCGAGAAGTTCGTCTACGACTTCGGCTTGCGCGTGACGCCGCTCCTCCCGCTCCTCCAACGCCTCACTTAGACTGCTGCTCTGTGGGTTTGCAAGGATCGAGGATACTTCCTCGGCGAGTGCGGCATCAACTACGTCGTCGACGTCGGGTAGATCGAGGGGGAGAAAAAGGGGAGTCTTCTCTGCCGGAGGAGGAGAACTTGGCGGTGGTGGTGGATCAACAGGAACATCCGTGCCTTCAGTTGAAAATGCTAGTGTTTCATCAGTCAGTGAAGGCTGAGTGATATTGTCCGGGGAAAGAGGTCGTAGGGAAGGATCTATGTTGATGTAAGAGGTAGATGATGTTGGTTCAGCCCCAGTGGCTGCGTCAATAATCCCAGCAAGTATGCTTTCGTCGAGGAGGGAAGGGTCAATCGGGACGCGTCCCGAGGAAGAGTCCGTATTCGCTACATCAACGCCAGCGACGTCCTCCTCATCGTCCTCTACCCTTTTCCGTTTCCTTTTCCGTTTCTTGCCTTTCGCTTTTGTGCTTGACTCTGCAGCCCCATTCTCTCCCTCCTCGTCTGCCTGCGCCTGTTCCTCCAGCTCTGCCAGCCTCATAGCCTCTTCCAACTCCTTCGCCTTCGTAAACGCCGGCGGATCCATCTCCTCGTCCAGCCACACATTCCGGAAATCCGCAAGCGTCAGCGACCCGCTCGGCGTCTTCTTGAACTCGTCGAGCCGCTTCTTCAACGTCGTGTCCGCAATCTTGACCACTTGCACGATTTCCTCGATTGACCGCCGGAAGTTGTTCATCCGCGCAGCGAGCAGCAGCGCCGCCCCGCAGATCCCTGCTGGTCGCCGTCCGCGCGTCATCCAGTCGCGGTCGAACCGTTGCACCAGCCGTATCGCGTCAGCAGCCACCCGGTGCGTTTCGTCCCCGAACTCGAGGAGCGCAGCGAACCGGGATATGTAGTGCGACGGATCGACGAGCGGCAGTCGCAGGTTGAGCGTCTGCACGAGCTGTAGATACGTGTGCCCTAGCTCGAATACATTCACTTGCAGGAGGTCGGAGAAATCGATCAGCATGTAGTTGCGCGTCTCCTTTTGTCTGCACGCGACGTAGAGGCAGACGGCGACGACGTTCAGGCTTTTGCGGCCTTTTGTGAACTTGTGTTCGACGGCTAGCGTATATAAGCGTGTTGCTGCTAGACACACGACGTCCGAGAGATGTAGAACATTTGCGATGCTTTGTATTTTCCTGCTGGCTGTCACACAATGAGCGTAGGTTAATGAAAGTCGTCAAGTGCGCACCATTGGCGATCGTCTGTTCCCTGGACTCGGTGCTGCTCCTGTTTCCATATGGTCCGGTCAACCTCGCGTGGGCTGTTACACGTCGTTGAGCTTGGGATCCGCGAAAGCACTGGTTGACTTACTCGCCCCCTGGCCAACGAATGATCCTTGCACCATGGCAGCACCGGAAGACGTCTCGCCAAAGCTGACTTCATTGACAATGGTGTTCTCCTCGACAACGGTGCCGCATTTGATGCAGAAGCCGTTTCCTGCTGCGGCGTCATATTCGATCACGGTCCCTCCACAATCAGTACACACTGGCTGAGAGATTTATGAGTGTATGTCGCGTCTGGGATACTGGTTACTTACCATTCGAGATTTATTACAAGTATATGTGCATGAAGTAGCGTGGTTGCTATGAGTTTAGGGAATTGGGCATAGGAATGACTCGAAAGACCTTTGAGTGACTCTACCACGGAAATTGTCGAGCGGTAGTTTGTGTGTGCTTGGTGATAGGGGCTCTTTGCTGTCAGGGTGCCTGGGTCACAGGCGTTGTCACGGGCCAGGCCGTTTCCTACTTTCATCTGCAGCCGCCCTCGTCGACGTCGAGCTCACTCAAAGAGTTCCACTCCGTCGACAAAAAGCCGCTGCAGTTCCTGAATCCACTATCTCCCGCTTGACCCCCGTCTCTCAACTCTCCCCGCCATGGAATTTCACGATAAGCGCACCATGCTGCCCAGTTACAGTCCAGCATGGCTCAACAGCGAGCAGGTCTCCTACCACGACCTCAATGCACGGCTTGGGAGGGTCTATCGTAGCATAAAGCGGTCGGTTCTCACTATCTTCACCGGGTCGTCGATCTCCACATCCCATGCACACCGACATTCGCTTCCTAAATCTTCACTCACTTCGGCGCAACCGACCCAATCATCGACCACAGTATTTGTTCTTCTGTGTTGTCTGTGGTACGCCTCGTCGGCCTTGTCCTCGAACACGGGCAAGTCTATCCTAACACAATTTCGCTACCCGGTCACCCTCACTTTTGTGCAATTTGGTTTCGTGGCTTTCTATTGCCTTCTCTTCATGTCACCAGTGATACGCTTCAGCAAACCAAGGGCACCAACTCTCGCAATTTTGCGCAGCACACTGCCAATGGGCATATTCCAAGTCGGAGGCCATATCTTCTCCAGCATCGCAATATCACGGATCCCTGTCAGCACCGTGCACACCATCAAAGTTCGTTTCATACTCTCATCATGCATTTTTTCTCATGAAGGTGTTACAGGCGCTTTCACCGCTTTTCACCGTGGCCGCTTATGCATTTCTGTTTGGGGTTAGCTACTCCGCTCGCACCTATGTCTCTCTCCTGCCGTTGACCATTGGTGTCATGCTCGCATGCTCGTTCGATATGACTGTCTCGAACGCGATAGGGTTGCTTTGTGCATTTGGATCGGCACTGGTCTTCGTCTCGTCCAACATATTCTTCAAGAAGATCATGCCCACAAACGCCTCCCACAGCCACCATCACCTGGATAAATTGAACCTCTTGCTGTATTCTTCCAGCATGGCATTCGTACTAATGATCCCCGTATGGATGTATTACGACCTCCCCAGCTTGCTTGCCGCAAGCGCGGACCCATCTCACGTCGCCCATCCTCCCCAAGGGCACGCTGCACCTCACTCAGTGTATTACTACTTCTTCATGAACGGCACCGTCCATTTCGCCCAAAACATCATTGCCTTCGTCATCCTCGCCTCCACATCTCCCGTCACCTATTCGATAGCCTCGCTCATCAAGCGCGTTGCCGTCATATGCATCGCCATCGTCTATTTCCAGCAACCGATCTACTTTGTCCAGGGTATCGGCATCACCCTGACATTCACCGGGCTCTACATGTACAACTCGGCCAAGGGCGATGTAGAACGCGGCGAACGCAAAGTACGACGAGTTGAGGCGGCGAGGGATCTCATGCTACCCACCACGCTTACCAAGGAAGAGAAGGCAGAAACTGGGATGGATGTTGTCGAGGAAATCAGTGCTGCTACTAGTGGGACAGGGATTTCGTCGGTATACGGACGGCCGCGCGCGGCTTCGATAGCTCAAGCAGCCCATTCGCATTATTATGATCACCATCCCCGACCTCTGCACTCTACTCTCGCAGCAGCTCCGCATCTCACTTCACCAATCGGGCTTACGATCTCAACGCACCCTGTTCATGATAAGATTGATTCCACCCACCAGGCGTTCTCCCCGCCTGCCTCATATCCCTCCCCACCCCCGTCCATCGACTCTCCTCCATCACAAACTGTACCATTGCCGTACGATGCTCGGGCTTTTGACAGCAAACACTATAGACAAGATAGCTTTGGGCATACTTACACTGTATTACCCGCCGTTAGGGCGTAAACTCTGGATCATCTCATAGAACTGCACTTCTACTATCCATATTCAGTATTTAATGCATTCACATTGCGGGCTCTCGCGGACTAAATCTAATTATGAAATTGCCTCAGAAATGGCAATATTATAAAACGCGTATCGAATGTATGTAAAGAATGGACAGCAGAAGCCAGTGTACACGGAGTAGAAAAGCATCGACATCAAGATGATGCAGGACCTGCGTCGCGAGAAGCGTGCTCCTCGCTCCTATTAGGCAGGACGTGTCGACGCATGGCCGATGCTCTTGACGAATGCGAGGAATCATCGTCCCGCGAATACGGTCCATGACGTGGTAGAGGCGGGGCCGCCGTCATGCGCGGCTGAGTAGCTAAGTGTCTGCGCAGACTTCGTATTGAACTCTGGCGCTTTGCTGGAACAAGTATACGAGCGAGGTCGATTTCCACTCCGTCTTCACTGCTATCACTCGTATCGCCATTGCTGCTGTCCTCTTCGTCCTCCGCAAGTCCAGACGATGCACCATCCTGAATATGGCGATGAGCCGACGAAGATGAAGACGAATCCCGAATAGAAACCGAGTGCGAAGGTGAAGACGCTGGGGAATGTGGGGGCAATGGGGAGTGCGCTCGTTTTGGCGATGGCGATGGTGACGGCAGTTGCATACCCCACCCACTGACGGATCGATTCTCCCTAGTCTTGTCTCTTCCCCGTCTTTCCATGATGGTAGCTTCACTATCTCGTCTGTCCCGAACATTCGGCACGTCATGCTTCGTTGGTAGTGTCTTTGCCCCTTTCTCATCTGCTCCTTTGCCTTCTCGCCTCGACGAAGCGTCATTGCCCCTGCGCATGCCCCATATATCACCCTCAACCTTCGTCTTCGCTAGCACCGGAAGGTCCAGGTCATCGACACGTTTGCCTTTACCCTTCGGCCTCCCCCTGCGCGCGAGTCGCAGCTCCCTCTGCCTCTCTGCCATTAGCTTCTTGAACATGTCCTCAGGCGTTGAATCGTCGTAATTATCATCATTGACGGCGTTTCCACCCTTGTTGTTCTTCGATTGCCCTCGAACAGGGCCTGATTGCCTCACACGAGAGTTTGCCCTGCTGCCTGGTGCACTTCTTACAATGACGCGGGCCCGGCTGACTTCACCTTCACTCTGAGCCGAGCGTTGCAAGCTCAGACGAGATAGCGAAGGAGGCGCAAGTAAATTAGTTAGCAAGGTGATGTACCTGCAACCTCCGATTCAATGACTAACTTCTGTATGAAAACAAAGGAGCACATACCGAGTCTACCTGATTGGGTAGAGGCACTTCGGTGTAAGGTCCGCTTAACGAGGGCATTGCGGGAGGGTAATAGGTCAGATGTGCTACCCCAATTCGCAGGAGGGCGTTCACTAATAGGACTATGTTGGTTACTTAGGTTTATGGTTGGAGGAGGTCTTCGATAAGACTGATTAGATACAGTCCGAGAGAGGCCCGGGCGACGAGATACATCGGGGTTTATACTCGAATGAGAGAAATCATCCTTTCTCGACGAATCCCTAGTAGACGTGGTGTACGGTGGGTCGGAGGAGTGAGGTACGCCAAGGAGCATAGTTCGCGCGACTGATTGGAGCCAAGAGTGTTTTGCCTCATTTCTAGCCAGGACGCTCGTTCGATTTGATTGAAAATCATCTTCGTGCTGCAAGAAGGTAAGACGGCTTGCAGACGAAGGGGGTGTAGATTGGGGTCTCTCAGGTAAGAGGCTAGACTCGGAGGCAATATGACGTAGCAGGGCTCCCGCTCCGCCCAGAGGCTGAGGCACACGCAGATTAGCTGGACGATTGGGAGGACGGACGGGGTGTCTTGTGTATGAATTACGATGGGAATGGGACGACGAAGGATTGGACGGTGATTCCGGGATAGTCTCAACTTGAAGCCTCAAAGAAGACGTGGACGCCTGTACGTAACCGGGGCCATAAACGTAAGGAGTCGACCGCTGTCCCGGGCGAGCGTATGCTCTATTTCGCGAAGAAACTCCAGACTGCTCAGATTGAGGGTTCCAGTGAGGAAGGCTTTCCATAGACTGAAGACAGTTGGGTTGATGAATTATTACGAGCTAGCTGATGCTGATGCTGATTCCGATTTACTGAAATTGAAGATGCAGAGGACTGGCGGTGTTGGGCGGGACGTGAAGGATATGGTGACGGAGACGGAGACGCAGGTGCCGTGTATTCCGGTCCTGCATTCGCAACGAATACCCTCGGTCACTGTGATCCACTATCGGATGTAGCTAATTGCTCACCTGCAATGCGTCCGCTGGTCCCTAGCGTTATCTTCGACCTTGCTTGCCACTAGTCCGGTGAAAAAGCCGACAAAAGCTTCCACTCCTCCCCGAAGGCTCGATTTCAGCGCCCGCCCGTGTTGTAACGCCCCGTCACTATCATACGGATTGCCAGCACCTCGAGCTTTGGTATTCCGGTCGGACTCTGGTGTGAAGATACGCGTCTCCTTGTAACCCGCCTCCTTCAATAGATCCTCCAAAGACTCATATTTACTGGAAGTACCTCGCCGATGTAATGGAACACGGCCTGCTGCTCCTCGCCCGAGAGAACCATAAGCCCCTACACCTGGGCCTCTTGCATTACGCGACTTTCGATCCTTGGCCGTTGGCGTTGTCGGGTGTGAGGATGTCGTCGCGGTGGATTGATGAAGTGACTTTGAATCCGACTGATTCGACATCGGAGCCACTTGTGGCACACGACTCCTTGACATGTTGTCGTGAGCAGCATGGGGCATCCTGATGCTGTCGCATGAGTGGATGGTGGGAGACCGACGAAAAGCTGGAGGACCAGAAGCACGGACTCTGATCAAGCGCAACGTGGGTCCAGTCACGTCGATCAAACCCTGCAGCCAGGGGAGCTCAGGGGTTTCGCAGGGATTCAAACTGTTGTTTCAAACAAGGTCATCAATTGCTCGTAAAATGTCAGGAGGGGTACATTATTGATCGTTAATTTCTAAATATGAGGGAGGAAATATGTCCATCGCACGGGCTGTTCAGCGGAAGGAGGCAACTCGCGCAATAGCACGAATGCTTGAACAATCAAGAGAACACGGGCCAAAAAGTATGCATAAACGCTCACTGCTAGGATCACGTAACGAGGAGCAACAAGGGCGTTCCGAATAGACGGGCGTATTTCGGTGGCCTTGCAAGCAATAACGGTGACGGCCTCGCACACCCAAAGTGGTGGCACAGCGACTATGACCAAGGACGATGAAATCCATATTATTCTTTCGATAGGGTGTAGGGAACTGGAAATTCCATGCGATGCAAGTGGACGGAACCGAAAGAGAGTGGCGCTAATGAGGGAGATGACGATAGCTATCCTTCCGTTTCTATCGGGCGCTACCTCTGAGAGATAGTCTAACCGTGTATCTTCGACGATGGTACCATGTAGATACATGATCCAATCGCCATCCAGAAGACTTGTGAGGGACATAGACCTCCGGGGCGGTTCTGCTACCTCCAGCTGATCCGTTGTTCCGGTAAGGATGGGCTTGTGGACATCGTATGGCTTGTTCCACCAGAACCCGTAGAGA